>CM066566.1:28104750-28704750 GCA_033816785.1 Picus viridis
CGCCTGAATCCTACTGCAACGATTTATCTGGAACACACTGTCTGCTGTCTGGCTGTTGCTTCTCCTTCGAATTAGCACTTTATGTTAGGACATTTCAATCCTAAATGTTCCTCACGACAAACTTCAATTCATTAGCAAAGCTGGCATTCCCAGCCTTTATTTCTTAAAAGGAACCTAGCTTTATTTTTTTTAAAAAGGTTGCATAGCTTAAGTGCAGTGGTGTGGCCATACAGCTCTGCAACCTTTTTAACAAGAAGCTCAGCGTGAGCAGGCAGTGTGTCCATGCAGCCCAGAAGGCAAATTATATCATAGGCTGCATCAAGAGGAGTGTGGCCAGATGGGTCAAGGTGATTCTGTTCCTTTGCTCTTGTGAGACCCCCACCTCGAATACTGTATCCAGTTCTTGTGTCCCCACCGTAAGGACACAGAGCTGTTGGAGTGAGTCTGGAGGAGGGCCACAAAGATGATCTAAGGGCTGTAACACCCATGCTGTGAGGATAGGCTGAGGGAGTTGGGGTTGTTCAGCCTAGAGAAGATTCCAGGGGGACCCTACTGCTGCCTTCTAATACCTGAAGGGATGATACACGAAGGATGGAGAGGGACTTTTCTTAAGGGTTTCCAGCAATAAGACAAGAGGGAATGGTTTTAAACTGAGGGAGAGTAGCTTTAGACTGGAAGGTTTCGGAAGAAGTTCTTCAGTATGAGAACTCTGGAACTCTGGAATAGGCTCCCCAGGGAGATTATGGATGCCTCCTCATAGGGGTGTTCAAGGGCAGGTTGGATGAAGTCTAGTTGTGGAGCATCCCTGCCCATGGTGGGAAGGTTGGAGTAGGTGATCCCTAAGGTCCCTTCCAACCTAAGCCATTCTATGATTAACACTAGTAGATTAATATAAAGCCCAATATGAGAGAATATATAGGGAGTTTTTCAGGTGTGGCAGGAGCATGTTTTACTTTTATCAGAAACAGAGAGGTGAAAGTGCTCAGTATTTTGCAAGATGAAGCCATTGTATACCTACAATATTGCATACATCATGTATGGCACTGGTGATGAAAAACATCAGGTGCAAGTTGAGACCACAGTCAGGGGCCTGGACCATCACCACAGTCTTTGGCACCTAAATAAGCAGAACGTCACCAGCAACATTCGGCTTTCATAACTGAAACTTTCTTAAATATAAGGGCATATCAGAATAACAATGAGACACATTGGCATATTCATACATTTTTAAACATGAAAAAAATAAAGATCAGCCCGCTGTACAAGGTGATGTTTTGCAGTCGGCTCTTGTACCTTCTTTGGTTTATGCCAGCTGCTTCCACCAGATGTTTTCTACTGAAGTGCTTGAACAAATTGGGAAGCTGCTGACACAGGGGATTTTTCAAATTGAGCAGTAGGGGGTTAATTTTGTAACTCTTCTAAATGATCAGTGTAACACCCTCAAACCCTTATGTGAGCTTATGAGCTGCACCACCAAGTCAGGCTTGCCTCCAATGCAAAATCTCAATGACAAATAGCCTGTACCAGCTGTAAAAGCAACGTGGGCTAATGAATACCACAGCAGGGGGATGGTACATCATCTACAGTTGCAGAGGCATAGACATGCAAGAAGAGAATGGCTGGCCTAGGAATAGTTTTATATGTCAAATGGTTTCCTTTTGGTAAGCTTTCATGCCATTTTCCTCTATCAAGATTTCAGAAATGAGTCAGGTGATCCATGACTCAGTTTTACACAGGAAAGTTACCATGCTTGCCATGTTACCAAGAGCAAGGATAGTCACCTGGGTTTAGGTAATACTACATACTGGCCTGCATTAGGAATAGTATGGCCAGCAGGAGCAAGGAGGTCATTGTGCCCCTGTACTCTGCTTTGGTTAGGCCGCACCTTGAGTCCTGTGTCCAGTTCTGGGCCCCTCAGTTTAAGAAGGACCTCGAGACACTTGAACGTGTCCAGAGAAGGGCAACAAGGCTGGGGAGAGGCTTTGAGCACAAGCCCTATGAGGAGAGGCTGAGGGAGCTGGGGTTGTTTAGCCTGGAGAAGAGGAGGCTCAGGGGAGACCTCATTGCTCTCTACAACTACCTGAAGGGTGGTTGTAGCCAGGAAGGGGTTGGTCTCTTCTCCCTAGCAACCAGCACCAGAACAAGGGGACACAGTCTCAAGCTGCAACAGGGGAAGTTTAGGCTCGAGGTGAGGAGAAAGTTCTTCACCGAGAGAGTGATTTGCCATTGGAATGGGCTGCCCAGGGAGGTGGTGGACTCGCTGTCCCTGGAAGTTTTCAATGGTGCCATGGTCTAGTCGTGGGGTCTGTGGTGACAGGTTGGACTCAATGATCTTCGAGGTCTCTTCCAACCTTAGCGATACTGTGATATAGAAATGTAGAGATTATTAATTTCATCGTCAGTTCTTTGTTGTATTTTTTCCAACTAATTGGTTGAGCAGCTGACTTTGTTGTATTAGAAGGCTTTATTCTAATAGTAATTTCTGTAGTGACTTCTACTAAAGCAATTTCAATTTTTTAAAAAACCATTCATTGTGATAAGGCTGTGTTGGGAATTTAAAAACCTGTTTGTATGTGTCACACAGTTTTTCTGGAGAAAGTCATCAGAACAGCAGTGTCTGTAATGTGGAAAATGGTGAGCATTTTTACAGTTGCTTGCTTAAAAATAACCATATTTAGTGACCTACTTCAAATCCAAGTGGTCATGAGTCTCATACCTGACTGATATGTAATTCTTGGAGGCTGGAGTGTGTAAAATTCCTAAAAAAGAATCAAGTGAGTCTGAGATGTCTGATATTTGAGGAAAGACTGACTTATCAGACTCCCCAAAACAGAAAACCATGGCAAAATAAAATATCCTAATGTCAACAGCTAAGCTTCTCAGATGCTCTCCAGTTCTTCTTGGAGCAGTGAGAAAATACTGTTTTACATAATGAGCTCTTTGCCTGCAATGTTAAATTCTGCATTTCCAGAGTCCCCAAGGCTAGGGCAACAGAGCTGGTAAGCCCCTTTCACTTGTTTATTATTTTTGATGAAGGGATACCCATCCCCATTTTCTTCTTCTTTTTTTTTTTTTTTTTTTTTTTTTTTTTAATTTAATGTTGTGACAAGGGAAGCAACAGCTCTATGCATGCCACATGTAAGAGGCACATGTCTATACACTGCCCAGCCAATGTCTGCAGCCAAAGAGACACAGCCAGCAACATTATCAGTAAGGCCATGAAGTCTCAGCATCTTTTAATGTGAAATTTGCTGCAACTATACAGTTCAGCTGGGCTCTTTCCTATCTCCAGCAAGCATTAGTCCAGCTAACCCTTTAAAATTTGTCCAGGATGCCCAGACAGCTAACAGAGTGGACTGCCACACCAGAATTTCAGAGTAGAGACTCTCAGACCGCATCAGCGGCTCTCCTGCCACAGCTGCAGGCAAGTCCTAAACTGCACGGAGTGGTTTTCAGAACTGCATGCAGTAGGGCTATCGGTCAGGCACATGATAAGAGACTGTAAGTGAGAAAATTTTCCCCAGATTTAACATGATCCTAAGTATTTCCAAAGACTTTCTGAACTTTTCTGTGCACCTAAAGGCATCTAGAGATTTGAGACCGTATTGGGGTCTCATTTAATTATGTGTCATTAAGCATCCTACCGAAACAATTGTGCTGAAGTACTACAAAGGCTCTGTGACAGTAATGTGAGAATAGCAGCAATAATCAGGTCATCATAAAAAAGGGAGCTCTGTAACTGGTTCTGAGTTTGTGACTCGAAAAAAGAACAGTTCTGCTTTTCTGTTCAACTACGTTTTACATTTATTCAATAAAATTCTTCAGTCCTAGTCTAGACTTCTTGATCAAACTCAAAGTAAATTTTTTATAGCTTATACAAGGACATTGAATTTACTGTACTGAGCACAGCATAGTAAAAAAAACAACAAACAAAACCCAACCAAACCCACAAAAACCAAGACCTGACTCCAATTTCATTTATGCTTTAATAGGTTTTATTGCAAATTAGTATCATTATATAGTAGAGCTTTGTTGATGTATTTTCTTAATTTTATTTCAATCTCTTAAGTAGAATTTTCTACATCAGAAATATATAATAAATCACATTTCTGTCAATAGATAACATGGGTCACACAAGCGTACCTCTCTACCAAACTGAAGCTATAGCTGTTCCCTGTCTCTTGCAGCCAGTCACCTTCTGAGGATGTTGCTTCTGGAATGATGCAGGCTGACACAGAAAGGGTTAATGTGAAGAGCAGAGTTAATGCAAGAAGGAGAACTGCCAGGTGCAGATAATTTTAATTACTTCAATTGTTTTTACAGGAGCCCTTTAAGGAGAATTCAATTTTTTTTTAGGACTCCCACAGGACAAAGATAAATTAACCAAGTAAATAGACACAGGGCATCTTAGAAACCAGACAAAACACTTAAGCAAACTGATCTATTTGACTTCCCTGTAGAAACACTGTCAAGCGTCCCAGAGGAAGAGGGATGGCATCGAGCAATCCCTGATCAATCCTTAGGTATCATCTGAAGGCTTGAAGTCAGTAAACACAAACTACTCTGAAAAGTGGTGGTTCAGATTTCCCTACAACCCCTTTTTGTCAGTACTGTACATCAAAACCCAAGTCTTGGTTGGAGACAGCTCATGTTGCAAGCTAGAAAAAATATAAAACTAGTTTTATAAGAAAAGCAACAAACTAAATGGATCAAGAATAAGGGGAGTAAGATTAAAGAATTTCCCAAAATCCCAGGCATGGCTGGACTGACGGATATCCTTGATGGCTGTCAGTAAACCAGGATGCCAGGGCCCCGGACAGCTGGAAGAGGGCCATGTACTCCTGACCTGGTCCGTGTATTCGGGAGATGTCCCTCGGGAGGTGACTCAAACCAAAGCTTCAAAGACGGCCATCAGCGTTCATCAGGTGACAGTTTGCTACAGTTGAGTTACTTGAAAGGCACGGTGATACTGCTGCTAAGAAATGCCTTTATTACAAGACACACCGTTGACTGTAACCTTGGAGCAAAAGCATCTGGAAGTCCTTTCACCAAGACTGAGCAGAAAAAACCCTTAAATAGCTGAAATGTAAAGGGGCTGTTTAGCTACCTGATTTCCCTTGTTATGGAAACAGGTATGACTTCGATGGAGAAGTTACTCGAATTAGCCTCGATTATCAAGAGGATGTCCCATTCCCTTTACCAAAGAGCGTTGGGTGCTTAAAGGAGACAGAGAAGATTCACCCTTGCCACGTCTATGTTATTCTTACTGTGGGGATATGAGGGTGTGAACTAAGCCTGAAAACACAATAGCCCACTATTGTTTCCCTTCTTTTTGCAATTATTAGTGAGTTATTACAAGTGTGAAAACCTGGTCCTTACAGCAATGAGTCAGCTCAGATGTAAGTGGGCGTCCAGCACATCCTGCAAAGTGACTCTTGGCAGAAATGAAAGGCAGGAGTGAAGAAAACTGTCAGCTGCCAAGTGGCAGGCTCTTGAGGGCACCTACAGAGACTATCCCAGGGTCCTGCCACCCTGCCTACAGCCCAGCTCAGGGCCATTAGTCAGGAAAAAAATAGATCGAAGTTACCTTGCTGGAAGTATCAGAACTCCGATGGCAGTGGCTGTGGCAACAATTTCAGACACATAAAATACTAGAAAATCTAGTAAATCAGAAAATTTAGTGTAATTTTCTGCCTGTTTTACCAGTAATCTTGCAGTGTTTACAGGGTGTGTTTCCCAACAGCATTTTAAGGGGGAAATCACCCCAAAAAATCCCCCAAACAGTAAAACCATAAATGCTGGCAATACGTTAAAACAAGATGTAAACTGGGGGCTGCCTTCCTTTTCACCCCAGCATCAAAGCAAAAGTGACCAGCTCTCTGTAGCTCCTGCCTGACTGGACAGCTGCTTGAGGCTCAGATTGGTCAATGCCCTTTCCGTGGAGGTTCAGTGACTAGACTACCCAGCAAGAAGATAGACAAGAAAGCCCTGTGAGTAGAGAAATGAAAACAAAGGAGGAAGGGGAAAAAATTAAAAATCAACCCACAAACAAATACAGCACAGGAGACCATAATAAAGTTTCCTGCAAGCAGAGCAGTGGGAGTTAAAATACACAACTCTGGTCTTGGCTGATGATCCTCATGACCAGCAAGCTGGAGCTGCCCAATTTAGGCTGTTCAGTCCTAACACACATAATGCCTACATTATGCCTACAACCAAGTCCAGCAGCTAAGACATAATGTGAGAAGAGAGGATAATTCCAGGAGGTGCTGAGATCAGGTTTTGCCTGAACATTTCTATAGTGAGCCCGAAGGTGACAGGCAAAATGGGCAGGAATTTCTTCTGCAAGGAGAGCATGAGAAACTGTGGGGAGACCAGCTTGAAGCTTTCAGTCTGCATTTAGTAACTTCTTTTTGAGCTGCATGATTCAAATTCATTTTTACAGCAGCTCTACAATTGCATGTAACTGTTCTTTTGTTATTCAGGTAGAACATTACTTACATCTCATTTGTAAATCAGCATCTACATCCTGCACTGACCTTTTAGAGTATGGTTTTCTTTAGTTCACCTTCTTGTTTAACGAATTGGCTTTGTGGGTTTTCTCTTCAGTTTTCTAACAGGTATTGTAAGAGTGAAGCTACTATGAGAGCTTCCAGAGGACCAGATGATTTCTGTGCTAAATTTAGCTTTAGTAAATTTAGTGAGACGATTTTCAGTCACACAAAACCTAAAATGACGTTAAATTGTCTACACAGCTAACGCAGAAAAGAGCCTGACAATTAATGTTTGCGTACCAGAAACTGTCCACAGTAAACTTCAGCAGTCTCCCACTTTGTAGAAAACTTGTGTAAGCATCTTTCCTATTGACTTTTTTTTTTTTTTTTTTTTCTGCCAGGGCACTGATACCTAATGCATTTACTTCTTACTCCCACCAAAGTGAGAAGTGGAGACAGCAGACACTTGTCCCAGGGATTGCAAGCTAGAGGCAGCCTGTCCTTGTTCTGCAGCTTTGAGAAGCAAATTTCTCTTACCTCTGACAACTACAAACTTGATGGAGTGAGTAGGACTAAAATTACTGTGACAGACGACGTGCATGTCAATGCAGTTGTCTCTCTTTGTTACAGGAATTCTCAGATTTGTACAAGTTTGCATGCATGTGGGCATACACAGGGGCCCTAGCAGCAAATCTGTTGTCCTTACAGGCCAACGGCATGGCTTATTGCTTCCAGATTTTAGCATAATAAACTATCACAGAATGGTTTGGGTTGCAAGGGACCTTTAAAGGTCATCTAATCCAAACCCCCTGCAGTGTGCAGGGATAACTTTGACTAGATAAGTTGCTCAGAGCCCCATCCAACCTGATCTTGGATGTTTTCAGGAATGAGACATCTACCACCTCTTTGGGCAACCTGTTCCAGTGTTTCACCATCCTCACTGCATAAAATTTCTTTATTATATCTAGTCTAAATCTACCTTCTTTTAGCTTAAAATCATTACCCCTAGTCCAATCACAACAGGCCCTACTAAAAACATTGTCCCCATGTTTCTTACGGCCCCCTTTAAGTATTGAAAGGCAGCAATAAGGTCTTCCCAGAGTCTTTTCTCCTCCAGGCTGAATAACTCCAACTCTCTCAGCCTGTCCTCACAGGAGAAGTGCTCCACCCCTCTAATCATTTTTGTAGCTGTCCTCTGGACCTGCTCCAACAGATTCATGTTGTCCTGAGCTGAACGCAGTACTCCAGGTGATGTCCCACCAGAGCAGAGCAGAGGGGCAGAATCGCCTTCCTCAGTCTGCTGGGCATGATGCTTTTGATGCAGTTCATGATCTGATTGGCTTTCTGGGCTGCAAGGGCACATTGCCAGCTCATGTCCAGCCTTTCATCCACCAATTCTCCCAAGTCTAGCACCTTATGATCAGCTCAGTTTGGCGCAGCTTTGCCTGGGCACACCTGTACTCTCAAAAACCTCTGTTTTGGTGTCAAAAAAATGAAATGGTGGCACTGGGGAAATTTAAGCAGGGTTATCTTGCGGAGCCTGAGGAAGTGTGGTTTGTCAGTGTGCAAGTTCTCTGTTGATAAAGGTTACAGTCAAACCAAAATGGTTTTCATGTAGTGTTTAAAGCATATGGATGCATCACTAAGTAAATGGTGTGTTGCAGCTGCATAGTTATGCTATGATCCCTTTGGCTAGGCTTTGTAAAGCTTGCAGAGCAAGAGACTACAACAGACTTTTAAATCTGTTGCACTCATTAGACAGCTGGAAAAAAAATAAATTATGGCCTGCTGACTACCATTCAAGTTGGGGAACCCCAATTAACAACTTTAACAAACCCGTGGAAGACTTCCTCATTAGTAATCAGCAATGACAGCCAGGGAACTAAACCAGTTCCCAGAGGTTCCAGTAACCCAGGAGTTACCTTTTTTGCCCTGCTAACACTTTCCTGATAAAAGTTAGATCATTTGGCACAAGCATATGCAAGAATAAATTCCAAGTAAATTATACATTCTGGCATTTGTGTTTCAGCCATACAGGCACAGTGATGTCTCCTGGAAATCATTTGCATTAGAAATTCTGAATTTACAATGTGATCTTTAGAAAACTTGATGGGACAAATTTCTAAAGTAGGTGCAGTGATTGAGCCCTCAGCATTTTCATTTGCACACACCAGTACAGATTTGCGCCTAAGACTGAAACAAATAAAAGGGCAGATAGATTCTTGGTCCAAAAATTGTATTCTGTGCATGAAAGTGCTGCCTTATGAAGGCACAGGACAGTTCAGAGTTTTTTGTTATAACTGCTGTTCAAAGGTGGCTTTTCTGTGGAGGGTAAAAAAAAAAATCATCGCTTAAAAATAGATTTGAAAATTTCTCGTTCTTCGCTTGATTGAACTGCAAAAGATTAAGTTCCCTAATTGTACTGACACAATGGCTTAACTTGTTGCATTGCAAAAGCTTGCTGTTATTCTTAATCAGCATCTCTAATTCAGTGAGTCTGTGACAATGAGAGAAAACTGAAAAAGATTCATGGTTTCTGCCATTAGGAATAATTATTTCCCACGCATTTTAGTGTTGAGGCACATCTTATATCTGAAGCTGTGAGACCCTGAACACATTACCATTGGAATCATTTTTCTTCTGCAGCTACTGTAAATTGCCAGGCAGTGGGAGGCTTGATGGAGGTGCTGGCTATTCATGTAGCCTAAACCCATTTCTGGGTTGTGAGATGACTGTCTCGCTGCTAATGGGATAACAGAGCACACTCTGCAGGGGGAAGGCTTAAAGACTTCAAATTAGAGACATCCTTGGCATAACTTAGAAAGGCTCAAATTACATTAGCACAGAATAGATGACTTCTTCTTTTGTTGTTACTGATTTATCCAAATTTCCACTGTTAGAAATAATAACAGGGTTTTTTTCCTGATTAACTTTCTTCTGAACCTCAACAAATCCATAAACTTGCTTTTCTCTGCCTTCCATCTCTAGCATTTTCTTGTTGCATTTACTGTGACCTTCAACAAGGGTATCATCTTCCTTTCTTAGAGGAAGTTTGAGGAGATCACTGATAACATAGGAGGGACCGTATTTTAAGCACTCCACAGCTTTCAAATGTTTGTTTGTTTGTTTGTTTATTTATTTATAATCATTTCCATAACCAGATCTCACACTCTTGGAAAAGTCACATCTTGGAAAACCACACACAATCCCCAGTCCCCACTCTGATACTTACAGCTCAGCATGTGAGCAATAGCTTAATTTAAAAAAAAAAAAAAAAAAAAAAAAGTGGAAAGAGAGGCTCCAGCAGCTCGTTCAGCTGGAGCTTGTGCTATCAAGCATCTCTTAGCCCAAAAGCAGGTTGCAGCTCCAGATTTGGCTTCATCTGAACACCTCCCTCCACTCCGTGCCCAGTTCATATGCTGGGCAGTGAATAGCAGCAGTGTGCCTAAGTGATTTACTAGTTCTCAGGAATAACTGCAGAAATTCACGAGAAGGGAGCAAAGACTCCCCCTTCCAGCTCAGCTCATGCTGTCGGTGCCCATACTCAACCACCATCACCCCTCAGTCTGGAGGAGCACAGACAGGTCTGGTGTCTTCCTGCTGTCCCTGCTTTTTTGCGGACAGCCATTGGACATATGATTTGCACGGTAATTATTTGATTATATTAGCCAAAACCTGAAGCTGTACACCTGGCTGCTCCCAAACTGGCCCAGGTTGAAACTTAGAGGTCTGGACTTGTGCTGGCTTAACTAGCAAAAGCAGTACACATACCACAGTATTTGTGAACAACACTGTTTTCCTGCCTCATTTCCTCTTCATCTTTCTTGCAGGTACTGAAGAGTGACATCAGGTGTATGTGCAGAGAGCTGCATGTGGTTTTGCATCTGAAGCTTTTTCCACATAGCTGCTTACCAGCCCCTATGTTAGAAGTCTCCTCACCTTTTTCCTCACTTTCCACTTTTTTCAGATCCTCAAAATTTCCACTGAAGTTTCTCTCAAAAATTCTGTGATATTTTTGACCTTTTGCAGGTCTTCAGTTTCTCTTCTGCTTTGAGGAAACCACCGTGAAAAATCCCTTCTGTGCCGCCTACTGCCTTGCCTGGACTTTCTTCTCTATTCTGCTATTCTCAACATGTCTCTTCTAAAATGTGAGCTACTAAGACTGGTCTCACATGTGAAACATGTGGTATTGCACATGTTGAAACATCTGATGACAAAGCAGCTTAAAAAAAAAAAAAAAAGGGGGGGGGGATGGGGGGTGGAAATATTGTCCTAGTTGTCTTGAAGCTTTTTAAGCTGCCATTAACCACGGACTTCCTTTTGGCTGAAGTCTGTGAGCGACAATATGTGCAAGCAGGGTGCTCATTAACAGCCAGGATGTTTTATAGGGCAGTGGTCCTTGTCCAAAGCGTATTTAATTTTATCAGCTAATCAAGCTATTTTTAATCACAAAGTGCTCTTTGAAAATGACAAGAGCATGCAAGAGCCAAAAGATGGCTAAGTACAGAGGCAACTATTTCTATTTTGGAACCTCTGATGAGAAGATAAAAATGTTTCTGAGGGTGAAATGCAGCATTCCAGCATTTACTGTCTCTCTTGTCAGTAGAAGTCATGTGTGAGACGGAAAAGTAAAAATTAAGTTAGAGAGAGAACACACAGGAAGCCAATGTTGTTAGATTAAAACCAACCACTACTTTCAGTGACAAGCTTGGGAATTAGAAAGGAAATACAGCTGTGCTAAACTATGCAGAACATGGTATGCCTATGTTCTTCCTCTCCCCTCTTTACAAAATAACATAAAGCACAGTTATCATCACCAAAAAAATGGCAGGAGCTAGGTGCCAAATGGACAGGTCACTTTGCAGATCAATGAAGAACTTGTTGGTCTCTCTTGAGTACTGAACTGTCCTGCCGTTGGAAGGAGATAGATCATCTGTACACATTAACAATGTCTTTATGGTTCATAGGAAAAGCCTAAATGGGGAAAAAATATCATCCCCATTGTCTGTGTTAAAGAGAGAACAAATTAATACAGAATTGAAAGGTGAAGCAAATCTCTTTCCTACACTATTTGGACCTGCAATCTACTGTCCAGTGCTTAGATTGGGTGCTTCACACGACCCCTCAGGAAGGCTGGTGCTTGGCAATTTCTAGCTTAGCTCAGGCACCTGCTGGGTGGCAGAATGAATGCCGGCTTCGCTGGAATCTCCCCACACCAAACACACCCTAACCCAAAACAACCAAAATAAACACTTAAAGGCTAATCCTCTTTCACTAGAAGATGACACAGGAGTCAGCTACACTGTAGATACCTCTCAAAATACTAGATGCATATCTTTCTGATAAATGAAGGAAGGGTTTGGGTTTTGTCATTTAAAAAAACCCAACAACCACCTTTGTGACCTGGTTTTATCAAGTGTGTTTTTATCCTGTCATCCTTCTTTAGTTGCTTGAAAGTCTGGAAGAAATCCTGACCTTTACAGAGTCAGGCTGTGGAAAAACCCCACCGCCATGATGAACATAAGCAGTGAAATCCATGTTAGGGCAGAATTTCCTTTCTAATGCCATGATTTCTACATTACTCTGCTCAGGAGCCTACAAGTCTTGTTTGGCACCAGCTACTCACTCAGCATGCCATAAACTGCAAGAAGCCCAGTCTTTAGCACTTGCTTAAGAAAGGTCAAGTAAAGTGTTAGCAGGTAGACTGCTGGCTTGCCACCTGGACAGAAGAGAAGCATGCTTTTTCTCTCACATTGCTTTGTGCTCCTATTTTGCCTGATAAACCTGAAATAAGATTTTTAATAGCTAGACAATCAGGCTATATGCAGCAGCAGCAGATTCTGTATCTATATATCTATACTACAGAAGAAGCATTTTAGAACCTGTGTAACTAACATTTCTGCACCCTGTTGTATGTGTTATCATTGACTAAGTTTGTGTCATGTGCCTTACCACAGCTGCATACATACCACATAGACTGTTCTGGAAGTCAAACATTCACACACTGAGGGTAAGAATTGTGTTATCCTCAGTGAATTTCACTTTGCACACCATACTTGAGTATCAGTAATACTTTGCACGGGATGCCACCCATTGCATAGAGGATAGGACAGTCAGCAGCCCTTGCTACACAGTCAGCAACGCAAGGGCATCGCTTTCCTGCCAGGTGGATACCTTAACAAGCAACACACGATTGTAGTCCATCCCTTTCTGTGAGCATCTTCCAAGGTCAAACAGGGGCTGAAGTGGAGATTTGAGACTATATGTTAGAATTTAAACAGATGAAGTCAACTTCTGGTTGACTTCCATCCCATGAAAGATCATTTAAGATAATTTTAGATGTCTTTAAAAACCCAGAAGTCTGAGCCGGTAATGTTATGCTCCCACTGCAGTTAATAAAGAGAAGGGTTATCAGAAGTCTATCAGACATTCAAGACAGGCTGAATGTCCCTCTGTGGGTGCCCATTTCTTCCTACCAACTGCAAAGGGTGACCAGCTCAGGCAGACACAAAACTTGTAGATGTACAAAATGGAGCAATGAGTCATGATCGAGATGTCCACATCCTGTCGGCACGCACACAGACAAAAGAGTATCTGAAAAATCCCGCAGCTCTCTACAGCGTCGAGCTGCAGTACTTCTGAAACCCACTGCAGATTTTAATAGCTGTCATCCATCCTAAAAATACATTTCCAGCTCTTTTCGTTACTGTAGTGTGCTCTTTTTCTGTAGACCTGGCAGATAAGAGGACCACACGCTCCTCTTCGGGACACGCTCATCTACTCCGTACCTGTCCTGGCTAACGTACCTCCTTCGCGGCGCGCCCTTTCCTGGGTGGGTTATTCCCGAAGTGCCGAACCCGCCCCTCCGTCCCTTCCCGAGGGGAGGGAGGGAGGAGAGAGGCCGGGCGACGGGCAGCCCGGACCCTCGCACAACGGCAGCAGCAGCGACAGCAGCAGCAGTAGCGGCAGCGGCAGCGGCAGCAGCAGCAGCCCGCGCTTCCCCGCCGGCTGGGGCAGGTGCGGCCGCTTCCGCGTCGCGCTGCGAGGAGGAGGAGGAGGAGGAGGAGACGAAGGAGGCGGTGGCGAGGGCGGGCGGTGGGGCCGGCGGCCCTGAGTCTGGCCGGCGTGCCCGTGGGCGTGCTCCCCGGCAGGGAGGGCCGCCTGCAGCCCACACCCCCGCCGCTGCTAACTTTGCCTCTTCGCGAAGAGCCGCCCTCCGACAGCCAGAGGGTCGGCGGAGCCCCGTTGGTCCGGAGCCACCCCCGCGATGAAGGGCCGCCGACGGTGGCGGTGGCGCGGGGAGCACCGCCGCTTCGCCGCGGTGCTGGTGCTGTACACGCTGCTGCTGCTTCTGCTGGTGCCCTACGCGCTGGACTACGGGGCCAGGCGGAGCCGGGCAGACGAAGAGCCGCTGCTGCGGCGCTGCCCTAGCCTGGAGGAGGCGCTGAGCGAGTGGGGCTGGGAGCAGCAGCAGTCGCCGCTGGATGACGAGCAGGAGGATGAGGAGAGCACGGCCGGGGCGGCGAGTAACGGCAGCGCGCTGGGGAAGCGGCACATCTACCTGCACGCTACCTGGCGTACGGGCTCCTCCTTTCTGGGGGAGCTCTTCAACCAGCATCCTGATGTGTTCTACCTCTACGAGCCCATGTGGCACCTGTGGCAGGCCCTCTACCCGGGGGACGCGCTAAGCCTGCAGGGCGCCCTCCGCGACATGCTGCGCGCCCTCTTCCGATGCGACTTCTCCGTCCTGCGCCTCTACGCCGCCCCGCCCGGCCCCCGCGACCCGTTGGCCCCTGCCCCGCCCGCCGCCCCCAACCTCACCACGGCCGGCATCTTCGGCTGGCGAACCAACAAAGTGATCTGCTCGCCGCCGCTCTGCCCCGCCGCCCCGCGGCCCCGCCAAGAGATCGGCCTCGTCGACGGCGCCGCCTGCGAGGAGACGTGCCCTCCGCGGGCGCTGCGGGAGCTGGAAGCCGAGTGCCGCAAGTACCCTGTGGTGGTCATCAAGGACGTGCGGCTGCTGGAGCTGGGCGCCCTGTTGCCGCTCCTGCGGGAGCCCGGCCTCAACCTGCGGGTGGTGCAGCTCTTCCGCGACCCCCGCGCCGTCCACAACTCCCGCCTGAAGGCACGGCAAGCGCTGCTGCGGGAGAGCGTCCAGGTGCTGCGGAGTCGCCACCGCGCCGAGCCGCGGGTGCCAAGCCGCCAGCAGCAGCAGCTTCTGCTGCCACCCGGCCTGCTGGGTGGCGGGCGGGCGCCGCAGCCGCAGCATCGCGCCGAGTTCTTCCTCGGCGGTGCCCTAGAGGTGATCTGCCAGGCCTGGCTCCGTGACCTCCTCCTGGCCCGCCGCGCCCCCGCCTGGCTCCGCCGCCGCTACACGCAGCTCCGCTACGAGGACCTGGTGCGGGAGCCCCGCGCCGAGCTGCGCCGCCTGCTGCGCTTCGCCGGGCTGCCGGTGCCGCCCGCCCTGGAGTCCTTCGTGCACAACATGACCCGCGGTGCCGCCTACTCCTCCGACCGGCCCTTTCTCATCTCCGCCCGCGACGCACGGGAGGCCATCCACGCCTGGCGGGAGCGCCTTAGCCGGCAGCAGGTGCGGCAGGTGGAGGCCGCCTGCGGCGAGGCCATGAGCCTCCTCTCCTACCCCCTCAGTGGCGGCGACGCCCGGTAGCGTCCCCGTCCCGGCCGCGGGTAGAGCCCGCCGCCGGGTGAGGGCTGGACCGGCTGGAGGCTGCACGGGGAGTCTACCTGGGACGAGCCCAGGGGTGGGGGCCTGCCCTGGTGGGTGTGCGTGCGCCGTCGGCCAGAGCAGAGCTCTGGGAGTCATCGGTGGCATGGCGGCGGCCTGCCGCTCACCTTACGGGCCAGGTACGCCGGCGAGAGCAGCCCTGACACAAGCAAGCACGCCTCGCCTCAGGTACTGCATGCAGACCCCCATCGGCTTCGATGGAGCTGTGTTTCATCTGGGCACTGCGGCCACCCTGTGACAGGTTGCGTGCAGAAAGCACAGATTTACAAGAAGGGTTTGGTAAGAGGTGTCCACTGGGCACGGCATCAGTTTTGGACCCCTTTTCACGATATACAATGACCACATGCAAAGCTGGAGTGTTCTCAAAAAACCCCAAACCACCAAACAACCAACCAAAAAAAACACCCCACCCAAACACCAACAACTAAAACCCACCACCACCAAAACTTGAAAATCCCCCAACTGATGACTCAGAGCAAGAAACTGGAAGGCTTGAAAGGTGTGACTGTGAGAGCATTGCCGTTGCTGAGCACTGAAGTGCACCTACGTCTGTCCTACCACTATTGAAACTCATACAAGGAGCTTCTGTGAAGAGTGCTTGCAGAGGTCAGTGGAGGCCTGGATGGTCAGGAAGGTGCTTATCGCTGGGGACATCTCAGCTTTCCTGCGCCTAGCAGGGTGGTTCAGCTCCTACGGGTTGCTGATGCTCTGGGGAGGGGATCACTGGCCAAGAGAAGGGAAACCACGTCCAATTCTGTCCATTGTTTGGAGCAGCAGGGTATGCAGTTGTGCAGAGGGGGTAAGCAGTCTGCTGCTTACATGTTTCAGAGATGCTTATGGCAGAAGTCTTTGATTTTTCTAAAGAAATATGTAATTCTTTTTGAAGTAGGATAATTTTTTTTCTTAATATATTGATATAACTAGATGGTGATACTCATGAGATACAAGTGACTAACATGTTTCTTTGGGACATGTGTCAGGGTGGCTGTAGCTGGAAGGTGAACACTCGGTACTTCCATTTTGTTTTCTCAGCCAGATGAGAGAATCACTTTTCTTCCCTGGCTTCCGGGCTGACGCATTGTGCTGTGCACAGGGTCCTCCTGGTCACATCCCTTCCAAACAATAACATCCTCTCAGCTGGCAACTGCTGGACAAAAGCAAATGTTTCCTAATGAGGCTAAGACAAATTAATTGCAAAGTTCCCAAATAAAAGCTTGTATTAAAAAGCCAAACCAAAACCAAACCAACTAAAACCATAAGTTTAATTTTGGATTTGAAACAGATATTTTCCCATAATGTATATGAGAAGGGTGTGCACGTGTTTATCTGCTGGGTCCTTTTTCCCTTTCTTCTTAATTTGGGGATAGAAGATTTAATTCCAATTTAGGAATGCAGTGTCCTAACTTCTTAAGAGACTTCTTCTGACTCCATTACTGTCTGGCAGCATTTAAACAGTTCCACGAGAGCCTACAGGTTTATAGGGATGTTTACATACAGTCCTCAAACACAACCGAGAGCATGAACTTCAAACTCAGGATAACTCAGGTTCAGGAAGACAGCAACATTTTTGTAATGTCCTGGAAATAAAGGCAGTTCAAAGACACTACATTACCATGGAGGAAATGTTTGAGTTGCATGATAGGTTTTTGTGCCCTGAGTATCATGCTGTAAAACACATCAGTGAGGTAGGATGAACCTTTGTTTATTTTAGCTCTTTTTCTTCCTTGAGCTTCCTACCTGAGAGTACAGTGCTGGAAGAAACAGGGAAGGTTTCTTTCACTGTCTGACCAGAAAATGCAGCCATAAAAGTGTTTTTGAGTAAATCTATCCATTTCATGGTAGCATGCATCACACAATTCTGCATCCTTTGGTTTCTGCCTGAAGTGAAAATCAGAGTGGCTCATTTTGAGCCGTAACAACCTATTGTATTATGTGAAGGATATTTCTGTATTCTCTCATCCGCATTGTGAGAGCAAAGTACATCTCTGGGCATTCCAGGGATATCGGATTGTAGAATCACAGAATCATTTGGTTGGAAAAGACCTTTCAGATCATCAGTTGTCAACCAGGCCTGACAAAACTGGTGGCCTTCTACGAACAGGTCACACATTAATAGATGAGGGGCGAGCAACTGATGTCATTTACCTGGACCTGAGCAAAGCCTTGGACACTGTCCCGCACCACATCCTGATCTCCAAACTGGTGACACATGGGTTTGATGGGTGGACCACTAGATGAATAAAGAACTGGCTTGATGGCTGCACCCAAAGAGTGGCTGTCAATGGGTCCATGTCCCAGTAGAAGCCAGTGACAAGCAGAGTCCCTCAGGGATCAGTCCTGGGACCAGTCTTGTTCAGCATCTTTGTCAGTGCCATGGACAGTGGCATTGAGTGCACCCTCAGCAAGTTTGCTGATGACACCAAGCTGTGTGGTGCAGCAGACACTCTGGAGGGAAGGGATGCCATCCAGAGGGACCTTGACAGGCTGGAGAGGTGGGCACAAGCCAACCTCATGAGCTTCAACAAGACCAAGTGCAGGGTCCTGCATCTGGGTCGAGGCAATCCCAGGCACAAATACAGGCTGGGCAGTGACTGGCTGGAGAGAAGCCCTGAGGAGAGCGACTTGGAGGTGCTGGTGGAGGAGAAGCTCAACATGAGCTCTCAATGTGCACTTGCAGCCTGGAAAGCCAATCAGATCCTGGGCTGCATCAAGAGGAGTGTGGCCAGCAGGTCAAGGGAGGTGCTTCTCCCCCTCTACTCAGCTCTGGTGAGACCCCACCTGGAGTACTGCGTCCAGTTCTGGAGCCCCTATTACAAGAGGGATATGGAGGTGCTGGAAGGTGTCCAGAGAAGGGCCATGAGGATGATGATGATCAGAGGGCCGGAGCACCTCTCCTATGAGGACAGACTGAAGGAGTTGGGGCTGTTCAGTCTGGAGAAGAGAAGGCTCCGAGGTGACCTAATTGTGGCCTTCCAGTATCTGAAGGGGGCCTACAAGAAGGCTGGGGAGGGACTTCTCAGGCTATCAGGTAGTGATAGGACTAGGGAGAATGGAATGAAGCTGGAGGTGGGGAGATTCAGGCTGGATGTGAGGAGGAAGTTCTTCACCATGAGAATGCTGAAGGCCTGGAATGAGTTATCCAGGGAGGTGGTTGAGGCCCTGTCCCTGGAAGTGTTTTAAGCCCAGGCTGGACGAGGCTCTGGCTGGCCTGGTCTAGTGCAGGGTGTTCCTGCCCATGGCAGGGGGGTTGGAACTAGATGATCCTTGTGGTCCCTTCCAACCCTGACTGATACTATGATACTATGATACTAACCACACCCACTAAACTCTCAAAATGTTATGTTGATACTTTTTTTTTAACACCTCCAGGTTCAGTGACTCCACCACTTCCCTGGGCAGCCTATTTCAGTGCCTGGACACTCTCTCAGTAAAGAATTTTTTCCTAATATCCAACCTAAACCTTTCCATGCACAACTTGAGTCCATTTCCTCTCATCGTTAGTTACTTGGGAGGAGAGCAACACCCACCTCACTACAATCTCCTTTCAAACAGTTGTAGAGGTCTGCTTAAGCCTACTCCAGACTTCCCTCAGCTGTTCCTTGTAAGACCTGTTCTCCAAAATTCATGGTACAATATGCTATACATGGTATTCGAGTAGGTGAACAATAAACGCTTTGGTAGCTGCTGTCAGGTAACCTATTATGGAAAGCTTTTCTGGGAGGACAGCTAGCCTGGCTTGTAGTGACATGATTGGGAAGAAAACAAGATTTTCTTCCAGGCAAAAGATGATATGGTACTTACAGATAGGAGATTAAAATCCGGTATACCTTAATGATCTGTTTTTAGCAAGTTGCAGTCACAGATTTGTATGGCACAACGATTAAGCATTCACTTCACCTCGACAGGGAATCTCATCTTTCTGTTTCAGTTGGTAAATGTCTTTCACAAGAAGTTTTTATAAACCTACACTTAGTTCAAATCATCACAATGTTCCAGTTCATTACAATGAAGAAAGAAGTGTTACCATCTAGACAAGCTTGATACGTACAGCTGGGAAGAAATCCACTAAGTGCAAGCTATTTAGTATTGTCTGAAGCAGTTTCTGTGTCTGACATATATGCATTTTTTGTATCAGGATTTGTTTCTCTCATTGGAGGTTGCTTCCTAACACAATTGATCTTTATCAGGAATCAGTTTAGGTTTCTTCCCATCCCAAGCTATTCTTGTAGGGGGGTTTGTGCACTGTGAAAAGGGCTCTGTTTGGCACAGTGTACAAAATACAGCAAGTGCAATTTGCGGTTTGTATTCAGGGTGTCTGAGGTCATTAGAAGACCCTTCAAAACAATCTGCGGGGAATAACCAAAGCTGAAAAAGCAGCAAGTAGCCCAGATTTGGATCTTAGAGCAGGATGTGCAAGAGTGTCTAGGACTTGGTAATGGTCGATTACTGAGTGATGTTGCAGTATGTGTGCCTCAATCACTAGAAGGCTTTCAAAAATTCCTCCATCTAAGGTGGACAACTAAGGCTCACCAACAAATGCATCCCATTTATCTCTTCAGAGTGTTTTAATAGTGTTGGAAAGCATCGGTTGGGATGCTTACAGCATATACTTCTTGGCCTTGAAACTCATACCCTGAATTAAAACCCAGTGCTGTCACGTGCTGGTGTTGGTATCACAGTATCAGTATCACACAGTATCACCAAGGTTGGAAGAGACCTCAAAGATCATCAAGTCCAACCTGTCACCATAGACCTCATGACTAGACCATGGCACCAAGTGGGACTTACCTGAAAAGACAGAAACTATCTAATAAAGACCTGTGTGGAGTTTCACTGGCAGAGGTCTTTGGGGATAAGTAGAACTTATTGGTGAGAGGCCTTGAGCACAAGCCCTATGAGGAGAGGCTGAGGGAGCTGGGGCTGTTTAGCCTGAAGAAGAGGAGGCTCAGGGGCGACCTCATTGCTCTCTACAACTACCTGAAAGGTGGTTATAGCCAGGAAGGGGTTGGCCTCTTCTCTCTACCAACCAGCACCAGAGCAAGAGGACACAGTCTCAAGCTGCAACAGGGGAAGTTTAGGCTCGAGGTGAGGAGAAGGTTCTTCACCGAGAGAGTGATTCGCCATTGGAATGGGCTGCTCGGGAAGGTGGTGAGGTTGCTGTCCCTGGGGGTGTTCAAGAGGGGATTGGACGTGGCACTTGGTGCCATGGTCTAGTCATGAGGTCTGTGGTGACAGGTTGGACTTGATGATCTTCGAGGTCTCTTCCAACCTTAGCGATACTGTGATACTGTGATACTGTAACTTGCTGATAAGTGGGACACCCATGGTTAAACTGCATTTTGAGAGCAGCTGGATGCGTTATCACTTGGTCACCATTTTTTTACTGTTACTGAGCTCAATGGAGATTTTGAAATGAAGTTCCAGTTCTACTAAACAATGTAGAAAACTGACCTGTAACTGCGTCTTTCAGAGCAGAGGATGGCAAGATAAACAAGGGAGCAATAAGCACATTTTATAGCCAAGCTGAATTTGACAGGCTTAGAGCTGGAGAGAGGGGCTGAGCTACAGTAGTTCAGACTGAGATTTGGGAAAAATACCTACTTGTGCTACATTACATACAATGAATTAACAACCTCAATAATGTTAAAAAGTCATAGTGGGAAATGGGAAAAAAACTGACAGATGCTCAGAAGTCTTACTTCTGTCATGTGGTTTTGCTTAACTTCTGGTCATCATGTGTCTGCCTTAAGGGAGGTAGAAATTTGAGTACTGTAATAGTACATAAAAGGCTGTGCTGTTTCCACACTGGAATTGTTAATTGCTCTCTCACAACATTTTATCTGTATTTGAATTGTTGGTTTTGGGAAGACAACAGCAGTGACATACTTGTGAGAAATGCTGAAAGTTCAGGGCCAAGAAGCACTTAGCCCCTGCCTTACTTTTACTCCCTGGAACATTACTGATGGAGCTCTTGTAGATATCCATGGTACGTACTTAAATATTTCAGATACAATAGTAAGAGTTTAGTAGCTCCCTCAGTTGCAGTATGTAACAGAAGTGTTAGAACAGTCATGGAGCTACTTGTTTAACAGTCTTGGTACTGCACAGGCCATTTCGGCCCACCCTCCCTCAGGCTGTGCATCAAGAAAAGTTCTGAGTGTCTGCATGAAGTTCACAGTATCACCACATGCAGTAAGCCTGATGATTAAAAAATGCAGTGCAGAATTTCTGGGTTTATTATGGTAATGCAGTCAAACAACATTTCAGTGAAGAGCTAGACTCCTGAAACACCTAAGAACCAACAAGCCTGACAGTGTGTTCTGTTCCTTTCTTGAACAAGAAGAGTTACTGCTGAGACTCTGATGGTATCAGAAGTACAGGGGCAGTAAGAACAGCACATGTAACTTCTCAGAGTCACTCAGCGAGCCATGCGGCACTGGGACTGCTTTAGAGGTTATTTTGCCATTTCTATTTACCTTGACATGACACCTACCACTGTGGAGAGGGATATGGGAAAAGCGTGACTGTCAAGGCAAATCTTGCACTACTTCAACACCTCACTGACTCTGTGTGAGTGAAGGGCCAGGATCCACACTGTCCTACTCCTGACTGAGGTTTAAAGCGGTAAATGTTAAATTCAAACTCACTGAGGTCTTGAGTTTCAGTGCCTGAGGGCTTTTTGTTGAGGCATACCTCTGGCAGTCTTGGGTTTGGACAGCAGGCTGGAAGCTGAATAACGTTTTCATACTTGCAGTCTGGATACCAGGAAATTCTTGCTTCCAGAGGCATTAAGCATTGCACTTTCAAATCCGTTGTCCTGTTTCTATTTGTCCAACTTTGTCAAACTTTGACGGTATGTTGAAGTCTGAAACTTTTCAACTTGAGCTTAAGGTTAAAGTCTCTTTGGGGAACTTCAGTCAAAATAGTGCATGTCCTTTTGAACCCAGGGTTAGGATATGATGGTCTTTTGCCTTTTTTCAAATGCTCTCAAAGATGTTTCTTTGAAGTAATTTGTCACTTCAGTGCTTTGTAACAGGAACTCCAGTTCAGGTAAGCGAAATAACCTCTGTGTAGAGGATTCTTCTTGTTTTGTTTTTACTTCTGCCTGCTATTCTGATTTGGCCAGATATATTAATGTAAATAATGGATAGCATGTGCTCAGTGGAAGTCATTGTGGGGTGTGTGTATCTTTACACCAAATAAAATTGACATTGGTTTTATCTTCAGTGAGTGTGCTGAAACCTCTCTCCCTCCTCCCTCCCCCACAAAGAAAAGCTCAGAATTGTACAAGACATATCAGTAGGAATCAAAGCCATGTACCTACAGCTGAGGCTGCAGTGCTGGTGCTGAGCAGGGGGAAGTCTGCCATTCCAGCTCTCCCACTGGTGCCTTCTCCTTTTGCTGTTGCTGGTAGTCCTAAAACTCTCAAATCCAGCATTGAGCATTTCAGTGTTTAATAATGGAAAGGACTCCAGATGAGAGGGAGAAGATATTGATGACCAATGGGAGCTAAATGAGGTGGCAGGGGAAATAACTTGCCTGTGAGTTGTAGGGAGTGGGATTTTTTGGGCAAAGGGTTAGGGTGTGACATGGATGAGAGACTTGAGATTTGATGAGGAGGGGCAGCTGGAAGCTGTGACTGGTTTAATTGTAAGAGGCAGCCGGGAGCATGTGAGAAAGAAGGGACATGGAGAAAATGAGCTGGGAGAAGTAGGGACCAAGAACTAGGCTGCAAGTGAGGTGCTGGAAACTGCCCCAAGAGAATTGTTTAGAGGAGATGGAAAGGATTTGCTCAGGGGGGTGGAGGACAGGGTGAGGCTGAACTTTAATTGTATAGAGAAAACTGGTAGCTATTCAAAGTCAGGTCTTCCAGCTTATCTGTTCAAATGGCTGTGCAAACAGCTGGTGGTGAACTAGCCCCTCTGATGGAGTGCTGGTCCACAGAGCAATGGTGTCTTGTCTTCCACTGTCTCTTTCTCAGCCCATACAAATTAATTTCTGATGTAAACCAGATTACTCTCTTCCCCTCTGCATGAGGAACACCACACTGCCCCACAGTTCCCCTAGCAGCATCGGTGTGGGAGGCACACGAAGAAGTGCCCTCCTGCAAAACTGAAGTTGTAAAGCTTAAGCTGTTAGTCTCATTTTGTGAGTACAAAGGATTATGGCCAGCCATACCCTGGGCTACACAAAAAGAAGTGTGGTCAGCAGGTCAAGGGAGATGATTCTGCCCCTTTACTCCACTCTGGTGAGACCTCACCTGGAGTACTGTGACCAGCTCTGGGGTCCTCAACACAGCAAAGACATGGACTTGTTGGAGTGGGTCCAGATGAGGGCCACAGAAATGATCAGGGGGATGGAACACCTCTGAAGAAAGGCTGAGAGAGTTGGGATTGTTCAATCTGAAGAAGAGAAGGCTCTGGGGACACTTTATTGTGGCTTTTCAGTACTTAAACGGGCCTATAAGAAAGATGTGAAGGCTCTTGTTTAGAAGGCCATGCAGTGATAGGACAAGCAGTGATGTTTTAGACTGAAAGAGATAAGGCTTTGATTAGATATAAGGAAGAAATTCTTCACTGTGAGAGTGGTGAGACGCTGTTACAGGTTGCCCAGAGAGGTTGTGAATGCCTCAATGCCAAAAAACATTCAAGGGCAGGTTGGACTAGGCCTGAACAACCTGATGACATTAAAGATGTCCCTGCTTACTGCAGGGATGGGTTGGACTAGATGACTTTTGGAAGTTCCTACCAATCCAAAAGATTCTGATTCTGTCCAGGGGCACCCTCCACTAGATCAGGCTGCCCAGAGCCACATCAAGCCTGGCCTCCACCACCTCCCTGGGCAATCTGTTCCAGTGTCTCACCACCCTCAGGGTGAAGAACTTCTTTCTAATGTCTAATCTAAATCTACCCTTCTCTAGCTTGGATCCATTCCCCCAAGTCCTATCACTACCTGAGCTACTAAAAGTCCCTCACCAGCTTTCTTGTAAGCTTGGATCCATTTCCCCGAGTCCTATCACTACCTGAGCTACTAAAAGTCCCTCACCAGCTTTCTTGTAGGCTTGGATCCATTCCCCCGAGTCCTATCACTACCTGAGCTACTAAAAGTCCCTCACCAGCTTTCTTGTAGGCCCCCTTCAGATATTGGAAGGCCACAATAAAGTCTCCTTGGAGCCTTCTCTTCTCCAAGCTGAACAGTCCCAACTCTCTCACTCTATCCTCATAGGAGGGGTGCTCCAGCCCTCTGGTCATCCTCCCAGTCCCTAAGGAAGCACCTAAGGAAATCTGATGCTCCCCTTTCCTTCTCCTTGACAGTCAGGTATCATAAGTGGTTGTTTTTTATGGCACTTGGTCAGTGCACAAGGTTAGATCTATCTGAGCCAGTAATGGGTGGTGCAACATGTCTGGCACTGTGAGTGTTGCCGAGTCTGTGGCAGAAGTTAGAAAGCACACAGGAATCCAGTAGTAGACTGAAGGAGGAGAGAGGGTGGGGGCAGTATCTCGTGGCTGAGGTATTCAAAAGCTCTCAGATGAACTAGACTCCGTCCCTGGCGGCAGACTATCTGTAAGATGCTAGACAAATAAGTTTGCTTTTCTGAAGAGGCCAAGTCTGCATCAGGCTGCCAGAAGCTGAGAGACACATTTGGTATGCTGGAGCCGGCTTTTGCAGAACTGCTTCAGCAGCAGTCAGCATGCGGGTGTGCCTGGTCGGGGCATGCCAGTGGCTCATGCAAAGGCTCTGAACCCCTCAGGAAGCTAGTTTTGAAAAGGGCAAATGTATGGTGGCATGTACTTTGTCCTTGCCACTCAAGCCCCAAGAAGATAAATTCAGTTTTTTAATAGATAGAGGTAAATATCAAGTGAAATAACAGCTCTCAGTCTTGGAGAAAACCAAGCTGTGTGGTTAGCCTCCAAGTCAAGACTGAAAGAGGACAGCAGTGCACAACAGCATCAGATACAGTGTGGGAGAGAGGTAATTGAGCTATGGACAATACTGGCATAAGAACAGATTTTTCTACACAAGCAATGAATCACTTCAGCCTGGAAGCTGGAAGAAGGTGGTTTTGTTTAACGAGTACAGCGTGGCAGGAAGGGGGTGGGGGGAAAGACAGCTAATTTTAAAAGACAACTGCATTACTTTAGCCATAGAAAGGAACTGATAAGGTAAGACAACCATGTTATAGCAAGATATGAAGCTGTGTGGTCCAGGAGCCCTATGATCCATGGAAATTTGTGTACAGAGTGCTGAAGTCTGAAAATCAGCTATAATGTACAAAAAGACCTGAGCCCTGTTTTAAAGATGTTTCCTACATGTTGTTTGTGCTCTGTGAAACAGAGGCAATGCCTGATCTTCATGGAAATGTGAAATAGTTTGTTCTGGAGTGCTCTGTTGTAGGCTAATGTCTCATAACATTTCCTAGGAGGAAATCTGCTGATCTCGCCTTTATCAGTATTTGAACAACATATATGAGAGCTGTACAATAAATCCAGAGGAGAACAAACCCCACATCATTATCTTACTAATTTTTTCCCCACTTTTTTGAGACGAGAGGAGCTGAGGATGAAGTCTTCGTATCTTTTAGCAGTCACTTCCTCCAATACATGCACTGTTAAAAACTTCTCTCAAACATTTATTTGAAACATTCTTGATTCAGTCTGAACATGCTCTCTTACTAGATGCAGAAAACAGCTATGATTTCTCTGTGCTAACTTGGACTTATCACGAACATGTAATTATAGGATTCTTTTTAGACAACAACAAAAAATTCAACCACTCAGCTTTCCAGGCTGTTAGTTTCCAATTTAGATCTCAATTTTACAATTCTTGTTTTAATATAGCACTTTGGTTTATTTGTCCTTTCAGATTGAGCAGCTTTCATACTCCACCTGACACAAGCCCCAATTCTGCTTTAATGCCACCAGATCAGATGACCAGATAAATATTTCATGTATATAATCTCAGTTTCTTGCATGAAAAGAGTTGTGCTTTTGCTTGCTTGAAAATTGGTCTTGGCTGTTCACAAAGGCTTTTGAGATACAGAAACTCACATAAGGTAGGACCCAGCCTCAAGTTGCTTCATTCTGCTCAAATGAGTGATTGCACCTCTCCTAAGAGGGCAGGCTGAAAGAACTGGGATTGTTCAGCTAGGAGAAGAGAAGGCTCCAAGGAGACCTTATTGTGGTCATCCCTGGATGTTTGTAAGGCCAGGCTGGATGTGGCTCTGGGCAACCTGATCTAGTGGAAGGTGTCCCTGCCCATGGCAGGGGTTGGCACTAGATGATCCTTGGGGTCCGTTCCAACCCTGACAATTCTGTGATGTTGCGATTGTTACACTCTGCAGTAAATGAGGAGCCACTTCAGCATGATTTTCATTTTGAACCTTAAATTGTAAATCAGAAACCGTAACTTCTTATTGATTCTCCATAAATTGTAGGTGAAATGTTTGCTTCAGTTGACTCTTCTAAGAACTTAAAATTAAAGCAGTTGCACCCAGTTGGAGGTAACTAGCCAATATTTCTTAAACTTTGTCCCTTAATGGAAAGGAGTTAAAATCTTGACAAGCACCATGGTTATGTGTAACTACCTTGATACTTCTGCACTGGCTAGTGGCCATCTAGCTTTTATGTTTCCACTGCACTTTACGTGTTGCTTGTAAACTGGTAATAGTAACCTTGAAGGAAACAGCTAGTCAGCAGTTTTAAGTCTGAATAAACTTGGCGTATCTCTGAACTGAATTTAAGGTTGCTTGGGGCTGTCAAAGCATGTTCAGTCATGCCTGTACCTACGGCTCCATGGATTCCTGCCAGGAGGAATTCCAGCTCCAAGGCACCTAGCTCCCCAGGGCTGCCCTTGGAGCACTTCTCAGTGGGTATTGGCTGTGGAGCAGGTGAGTGATGCCTTATCCTCACAGCAAAAATTCGACTTGTCTGTATCTTCAATAAAGTTCATTTTTAAAAAAATCTTTATCATTGCATGGGAGTGGAAGATCCAGGGGTAAGTGAGCAAGGAGCTTCTTGTGATCTGTTGCAGAATTACTAGAATGACTTTGGGGTAGATGTTTAGTTAATAAAACTTTCTCATCTTTTAACAATGCTTTGATCTGGGGAATGCAGAAGCAGTATAAATCCTACAGAACAATTCCCAGGACTTATTCCTGAATGTGTTGTGGGGCTTCATCACTTCTTAACCCATGAATTGTTCATTCTGATATCAAATTATTTTAAAGTAGTAAATGCAAAAACTATCAAGGGAAGGTGATAGCTACATCTGAAAATAAAAGAGCTGTAGTACTAGAAGAGTCCAACTGTGAGCAGTAATTGGAATATTTGTAATGGCATAAGTGCAATTAACAGAGAGCAAAGTTTACATCTTTTGGAATAACTGCCAAAGGTAAAATTAGGTTGATTATTGTAACCAAGTGCTTTCACACATACACAGTCTTATTCTCCAAATGAGGTGTTAACTTCTGCAAAAAAAAAAAGAAAAGGGCCCACCCCTCCATCTTTGCAAATTTTCTTGGATAAAGGCCCAGGATAGACCACCTGCCTTTTTAGAGGCATTCTTTTTTAATTCCTGCTGCCTCTGCCCAGTGCAGCTATAGCATCCATATCAAGGCAGGCAGCTAGTGCTAGCTTTTAGGAAGCTGTCTACATTTGTCGACAACACTGTAACAGTTAATTCCTTCCCAGTGATGGGAGAAGGGCAGGATAGGTCAGATGGCATTCTCTTCTCCTACCTTTTTAACTACCAACAGTGAGGGCAAATCACATCTTGTCCTATTTATTTTTCCAGTACACTTTTACCATCATGCGTGTTCCTCATACCCAAGGAGACTGTCTCCCACAATCTGTTAGACAAAACTGTACCTGGGCTCCTCTCCCTTTCACTGCCTTAAACCACTCAACACTGCAACTTATCTGAACTCTAAACCCAAACTCCTACTGTTGGCTGAGTTGGTCTGGCAAAAAGTTAATACTGGGGGAAACTGCAATCGACCACATTGGCTTAAAAGCCCAGCCCACAGATACATAGAGTTGAAATGCCACTCTGGCTAGCCCATCTGGCACTAGGCTTTTCAGGGTCTGGATAGTGAGGGACCAGGTTGGAACAAGCAGCTGGAGCATTGTGGCTGCATCTGGCCCCACATCAGCAGGCTGGTCCAGGACCTGGGAAGAGACTGCCTCTAGCAGAGTGGAGCACACCAGGAAAGCTCTGCCTCTGAGTGACCACAGCTCCTGTTTGCCTCTTCAAAACCCTCTGTCACCACACAAGACAAATTCACTGGCATAGTAGGATAGAAACAATTTTTTGTACAGGACGACTAGTGTACAGTGAGGGGTAGGGTATAGCTAAACATGGAACCATGAGTTCTCTCCTCATTGTAGCATAAAGGCTGAAAGCATTGGTGGAGAGATGAAGTTGGAGTTTCTAGCGAAAGACAAGCACATTGCGGTTGGTATTGGAAACGTCATGCCCTGAGCCAAATTTCTGCCTATAGCTGTGGCTTGTATGTCATTTTTCTTTCCAGAATGAAGCCTGCTTTCAGGTTATGGTTCCCTTTTTCAGATTTTGTGTAGTCATTTATCATTTAAATACTGTTTCTTGTCCCATACCAAGATAGGAGAATTGGTTTGGTTCAAGGTTTGTAATAGAGATGGATTTGATGTCATTTCAGTGATCAGATAGCCCAGAACACAGTGTATTTAGAAACTCACATTTTCAAGTGTTACACTGCACAAAACTAAAAGGCAAGGTGACTCTTTTTTTCTTTTTAACGATTAAAAACAAACCAACTAACCAACCCCAAACAAACAAACAGCTCCGGCCTTCTGGAACAGCACATGGCTTATGTTACTTCAGGGGCTTTGCAGAAACCACTTTGTTATGGAGCATGGATTAGTTTAGCAGGTTTAACTTTGTGAACCCCCTCCTGGATGGAAAAAAATTAGAGGTAAATGGATTAACACAATTCAGTTACTTCGAGAGTAATACCCTAGGTGTGTTATCTTGGAAGAGAAGCTCTGGTAGGTTGACAAACACTTCAATGTCCTTTCTTGATTGCATTGAAGAATAGGCAGAATGGCTGGGAGAAAGAACATCATGGAGAATGTCTGGTGCTCCCCACGCAGTTTAATGCTGATCAGCTCCTACCTGTATTTCCAGCCCTGCCTTGCTTGTTCCAGTTCAAATATTCAGCTGAATTGAGCAGACTGAAAATTTACTGAGTATCCTTAAAAAGCTTATTTTTAGAAAAATCCCCATGTATTTGAGGAAAATATATTTTTTAAAAAGTGTTTTATTTGGATTGGAAAAACAGAACAAGAAAAGAAAAAAAGTGAAAACAAACAGCTTTAAAGCCATGAGTTCCTGAGACTCCCAAACAAAGGGTCCCTGTAGCTGTAGGCAGGAACTAACTTTTATTTAGTTTTCTTAGATCTCTGTTTTCCAAGATAACACTTGGAAAGGTTGAAGAAGAGTCCTTTTCTCATTGAATTTCAATAACTTACCTTGTTATAAGCTTTCATGTCTTCCTACAGATGCTAAAACCTACTTATTGCTGTAAAACCTGAAACACTATCCTTCCAGGCTGGCTGCAGAGTGTCACTTCTTGACCCCAGGATGCACTTCAGCACAGAGGGCAGTTTGCTCCCACTGAAAATGGGCAGAGGCACCTGTGCTGCCTTGCCAGCAAGCACAGGCTTTGCATGTAGAGTACAATAGTTAACCAATAAAGTCACACTCTCAAATACGGAGCACTTGGATGTTCAAGTTCCAATCTCTTTAAGACCTCATTGCTGACCAGAATGGATGAGCACAGCTAAAACACAGAAGCTTTTAATGACTGGAGACACTGCTTCCAGCGATTCATAAGGAAACAAGACAATGATAATAGTGTAAAACATTTTACCCCCTTCCACTGGATCCATTGTATTTCACGCTCAGATGTGCTGACTCTATGGATTATACTGCTGTCAAAACAAAGAAATGATTCGTTACTCGCAAAGCATAGCAAAGCCCTCAGATTGTGTCGCTGGGAAGAGTAAGATCATCCCTGCTCAAAGAAGGTCACAAGGTGAACCTTGCCAGCAATTTCATAAGCTACCAAGAAGTGCCCATTTCTTCAGTGTTCTCATGAAAAAAAAGTGCAAGGTGTGAGTATTTATCCTGACATGGAAGTTCCTGTTTCCATTAAGCTGAAAAATAATCTCAGTGCTAACTGGTCATCACAGTAACAAATTCCTCAATTTGTGTGCAGTGAGAGTGGCTTTGGTGTAAAACACATGGAAAGACAATGCAAGGTAAGACTGTGCACTGGTCTCTTACACTGGGTAGCATTCTGCCTAGGCTCCACATCATGTCCACTCAGAGGACAGGCAAAGCCACCCATGCATCACTGTTCTGGACACTACTAACAAGCAGCTTCTGCACCAGAATGTCAGCTCCCCAGCCCAGGGTCTGTGCAGGTACAATGAAGGGGTTAACACAAGACCTCTGTTCTCAGCCTTCATCTCTTACTGGAAAACTTAAAGTATGTCACTGTGTGTGTACAAGGGGAAAAACCTCACAGCAGTGACATCTGACTCAGGCTAGCAGGGGACACATAGGAAAAGCAGTATGACAAAAGATGTCCTTACTCCTCTCCAAACTCCTGAGCTGTTCTGGGAGTGCCTAAAGCAGAGGCCAGATTTGGCTCGTGTTGAACAGCCATTAGTGCAACTGGTCTGGTCAGACATGCTGACTTTTGAACCTGTTGATACTATTTTGAACAGCAAGTTTCACTGTTTGTTTAGGGTAATAACACCGCCTTTGGTTTTGATTTACTGCTTCATGTCAGCTTTTAGTAACAGGTCACTCACCATTCTCTCTTCTCCTTTGCCATATTTTTAATTTCACAAATGTCAAATCTTCTTTTGCCATCTCTTCTACCCAACAATTGAAACAACTCAGGTGTTTATTCACAACATAAAACTCGTACTGTACTTCTGGTTACCTTTCTGCCCTGCTTTGTGCATTTTCATTTTTTATTTTTATGTCCTTTCAAATGTGACCAAAGCTACATAAGATGCTGATGGCAAGGACACACGGGGGACTTACAGAGCAACAGGTTTGTGATTTTGACTTCAGTTCCCAACACTGTTGGTCTTTTCAAATGTTCCTGCTGTGTTCTGAACAATAATAAGAATTATTTGAAGCTCTTTCTTACAAGGAAACAATATTTGTATAGCTGGAGATGCTTTTCACTCAGTGCTTCCCCACATTTTATAGTCAACCTTGGTTTCCATAATCCTGGGTAACAGAGTATCAGACATGTTTTTCACTTTCCTACTTACTCCTTCAGATCCAGAGGCACAAACCTTGGGCATGGCACTGCTAGCAACCTCTACCTATTGTAAACACTGGTGAAGAGATAAGAAACAGAACCCAGAATAACTGGTCAGTTATTAATCCTGAGTCCTCTTCCTACAGCAACCAAGACTGTGAGCAAAAGGACTTCACAAATACCACCTTAGAAAATGAAATATATTATCCAGACCTCCTTTGTCTGTGTGATTGTTCACACTTTCTGTAACAGCCATATTGTCACAAATCTATATATTCTTTCTCTATATAATGCTGTTTACTTTTAGTTGTAGCTTGCAGCTCTTCCTAAAATAAAAGGCTGTTGGAGCAACTGTTAGATGCTCCCAGGTGAGACTCATTCATCCATTTTAAAGAAGGGGACTCCAAATCAATCTGTTTTGTGAGAGGAGGGCTAAGTTGCTAGCTTTACCTTGAGGAAAGGTCTACTGGTATCAGCCCTTTTCACTTCCAAGCTGAAATTTGGAGCGTGTATGTCAAGCCACAGTAAGTTTTGCACTACTATATGTCAAATAAGAGATGACTTATTTCTGACTTGATTATAGATGACAAATATGATTATTTTTGTCAGTGCAGCTAATGGTGTAATTTGAAGCAAAACAACAGACACCACAAAAGCTAACAACACTTTGTACCTGCTACTTCTGGCTCCAAGGTTATGTGAAGTAGGAGAGTACTAAGAAGAAAAAAATAGTTTGTTGGCATAGAACAGTAACAACACCTTTATACCTACCCTTAAACTTGTTGACAGAGCAGGAGCTCCAAGCATCACTAACACTTCTTCTCTTGAGAAAGGAATGCATGGATGAAGCCTTAATCAGCATTCTTAAAGATGAAATTACTGCAGTATCTTGTGCACAGGTTTGAGTGTTTAGCTAAGTATGTACACAAATCAGCCAGTGGTAGAAAGTCCAGCAAGTGTTTATTCCCCCTCATCCACTACTCCTGTCCTCATAACATGGAAAGCTTTCACAATATTTTGCCTTTTCTCTCTTCCCCACCCACTGTTGTAGTTAAACAATAATCCCATGCCAGTTAGCCTCATCAGGATACTGAATTCCCAAACTAGGACTCATAACACCCACACATCACCATTGCTTCAATTGCTGAGGACCAAATATCCCAACTCTGACACTGCAGAAAGTTGTTGTCCTCCTTAAATCCTCACATGTTAAATTGCAAATATTGGAAATACAGTTGTGGCTGTAGCTCTCAACACTATGAAGAGGATGTATCAGGATGGATTCCAGTTCTACAAACCTCTGCTTACAGTAATGACTTCGGCATTGTTGGGAGTCCTTTGATGCAGTAACACGCAATTCCTTGCATACAAGAGATGAACACCATCTCTAGGAAGGATAGCACTTACTATACATTGATACTACTATAGCACTTACATTGTGCCTCTCTGACACAGCTCTTGGCCCACACCCAGCTTGAGCCCATCACACCACATGGACTTTAGCTGCTTTGCTAACAAGGACATAGAGGTTACCACAGTTTTGCGCAGATGGTCTGCCACAGCACTCTTATTCCGGACAGCATGCTGTGCTTTGGATACCTAGTGTATTTTTATGTTTTAAGTCACCTTAAGACACCTGCTGCAGCCTTACTGATGTGTTTGTACCTTAAAATGACAAGAGGGTAACAGTTGTAAGAAAGGCAGACTAACAGAAATCAGGTTAAATGCTGCTTCTGATTGTGTGCTTTATGAATGGATCAGAACAGTAGCGTGCATCCTATAACTGCAAAGGAAAGGCACAGGAGCCTGTCTCCATTAAAGGAAGGAAGCAAATTTGGGACATCCTTAGATGACTTATATTTTCCCTGCTCTACTGAAACCAGCTGTGGGTCATATCCCTTTCTTTACTTACGATATCCCAAACTAAAATCGGATGAGCTTACCTCAAGTGACCCCGTGTGCTGGAAGCTGTTATTTCACAATGCCTTACAAATCAGCTGATGTGATCCAGAAGAGTATGTTTTGGTGTTCTGTTTTCTGATGTTAATCTGTGTCAGCATCAAGACACTCAAGCCAGGCAACTGAGGGCTGAAATCCAGAATCAGACAGCAGAGAATAACCTCCTTGATTAAAATAAAATCTGTAAATAAAACTCATAAATACAACATAGAACTGCATGACCTACTTCTCTCTGCCTCTGTAGGGACTTGACTATTTTAAAAAGTGCTCAAGTTGAGCATTCACTTTCTCTGAGGGAATGCAAATCTGTTGGTGTTTGTGTTTGGGTTTCATTTCCTCCAAATAAAAGTGGCAATTTAACTGCAGTATTTTAAATTACTGCCATCTAATTAAGCAAATTTGCATAAAGTAGGATTGTAGTATAGCTTTGACATTTTGTGCTCATGATGTGTGGCTATTTCATGTCCACTTCACCCCTTTTAAAAATATGTATCCAGTGTCCTACTGTAGTTGGTGTACTTAAACCTGAGAGGCGCACTGGCTTTTATCCACACCAGCATAACTTGTATTCAGAAAGCCAAGACTTCTCTTCCTCCTTGCAGACACCTCCCTACACCATCAGGTCCCTTGATGTAGGCAGTGCAGGCAACCAATGGAGTTAATAATAATAGTGGCAGTAATAATGAAGTGTCTCTCCTGGTTAAGTTTCAGTTCCTAGATAAAGCTAATGGGCCTGCAAGTCCGCGTGGGGTGGTGCAAAACAGATTATGATCAAGAAAGTAGCATAGGATAAAGGCATAATGGAAAAAGCATCCAAACCAGACAGCTCACCTTATTACTTGAAAAGCTGAACTTATTCTAGTTCACCTTGTCGCAACTGCTCAATTTCCATAGCAAAAGCCTGCATAAATTGAAGTGTCATATAAAGATATGACATTTCATTTGAGCTGTGACACAGACCCAAATGATTGGCCAAGCATTTACATCCTGCTTGTATGTACATACATCTGGTCAGGCACCTCCATATTTATCAGATCCACGTTACCCTAGAACTGCTTTCAAAATTACTAAAGGCTTTTTAGTCAAGAATACAGAGTAATGAAGTGAAATTGCTTTTGAAGAAAATGTTCAAAGTTGCTTTCCATGTAAGTCCCTTTGATTTTGTGATCAGTTTAGAGTAGTTTAGTTACTTCTGCATTATCCCATTGTCCTTGTTTCAGGATAAGGTATGCCAAACGCTACAAAAGTTCTCAGCATTTAGGACCACAAGATCAAGAGTAGCGATTCTTTGCAATGCTGTTCCCACAGTAAAACTGCCTGCTTAAGCCATTTCCTGGGTTTGTAATTCGCTATTTCCTCCACACTTTCCTTCTCTTTCACTTTGCAGGCTTATTTCTACTGGAAATTATTTTTCAGAAGGGCACTCCCAAAAATCCCAGGCCAAGAAGTGTCTGTGGTTTCCCACTACACAGTATTAAAGTCTCCTCCCCAAACTTCGGAAGTGAGATGTTTGTGTGGGCTGCTTTTTGCCAAAGACTTTTTTTAATGTAGGGACATTTGAAATTACTATTCTACATGTTTTGCTTCTAGTCAATGTGTTCAAGCTACTTTGCAGCACTGCCCTACTTTCTGTGACTCCGGTTATGACCAAAATTGTATACCATCAGCCAGTTTAAGGTATTTACTGCCTGATTTTCTGCCGGATGGTCTGTGCCTCCTGGTCAAGTTTTATCTTCCTTTGCTTCTAAGTCTCAGCAGGTCATGAGTTCAGTATTTTCAAGAGGAAAACTCCCTGCTGATGCACCTGAAAGTTCTCTAGTTTCACCCTGAAAAAGGTCCTCCCCGTGTGTCTTAAAGAAAAGCACATGAAGTTGAGGCTTCTGAGTACTCAAATTCCATTCCCACACTTGTGCAGAAGCAGAGACCATGTCTGCCAAGGCTGAAGTCAAGCACGTTATTCCTACTTCAGACAGAACCAAAAGGAACACCAAGCCTTTCTTTGAAAAGCATGTGAAGCATATTAGTTTCCATGGGTTTACTGTTACAAATTAGACTCAAAGAATCTCCTCTGACCAATACTGTCTGAAGAAAGACCGTTTTTGTTGTTTTGTAGGCCAAAAAACTTGCATCTTGGAATAGGACTAGGCTTGGCCAAGTACCAAATATGTGATACTTTACTCTTGTTCAGTCTTTATCAGAAATTGTAGTTTACACCACACCTTTCCTCTGCATAGCAGACATATACAGCACAAACACACTTGTCACAGTGTTCCTTCTTCCTGATAACTTGAGATCAGAGTATCAGAGCGACTGCTGAAGCCAGTGTAAACAGTGCTTTGAACACCTCTCACAAAAAGCACCCTGAACAATCCAGTGCAATGCCCATGGTTGTAGTGAGACTGCTACAGTGCTGCTCATAGCAGTCACAGGATCTGCTCATAGCTATTCATCTTTAACTAATCAGCTGCCTGCAGTCCCATGGAGGTCAAGAGAATTTGCTCTTTTACACGAAACATGCAGTGGTGCACAGGTGACTCAAAGCACACAGTTAATTTCTCACAGACACTGAATTAACTCCAGAGCAAAGCAAATGCCAGCTTTCTAGGTACTTTTTGTATTCCACATTCCCTACGTGAAAATCTAATTTCCTCCTCCAACATTATAGAGAAATACAGAATAGTGTTTAGATAACTTTTTCATCTCTTTAGATAAAATATTAGTGTACTGCATGTGGATTCCTGTGGCCTTCCACAAAGTAAAGTGGAAAGATTCATTTGCATGGGAATCCAAGCAACTGTAACACAGTCTTGTCCTACTGTCAGTTTCCAAGAAGTAGTGAAATAAGCTTAGAGACCTCATTTTGCTCTTCTTCAGGGACAGAAGTTAGCAAATTCCTTGTCACCTTCAGGTGACGATTTTTAGCAGTAAGTTGACAATGCAGCAAGCAAAAAAACCTCCAACAAAACCCCAAACCAAAACAACCCCCCACAATAACCAACAAACAAACGAGAAAGCGCTTAGTCCCAAACACAAGGGCAGCCACATAAGCTGCAATGTCCTGTGCTAGTGTAGCAGCACTTTTTTTCAGTGAAGACCATTATCATGCAGGTTTTCTTTTTCAGTTCGAAGAGGATGCACATATGTGTCAGTTACTGATCAGTACAATCTTAATCTATGCTCTCTTTTCAAAACCTCACTCCAAGTCTCTGGTATAGTTTGGTCACGTTCTTGCCAGCTCAAGATCTTCCTAGAAAGAAACTGAAAGTATTAAACTGTTCTTTTGAAAGGATATAGGCAATAAAAGAAAGGATCTGTTAGAGAGTTGGTGAAATATGTAGTGTAGCAGAACAAGGAGGGGGGTTGTTATGTTCCCCCCACCCGCACCAATTTTCCAGTAAAGAGGTGCCCTGGGAATTTGCTACAAGGATCAGTGTCAGTAGTAAGGAGAGGCTAGATGTTTTAGTTTGCATTTATTGGCAGCAAAGTCCAGTTTTGAAAGAAGCTTTAAAATATAGATAAAAATTAAGAAATAAATTCATTGTTGTAATACAGGAATGAAAGATAAATTTGTGTATATGAGCCTCTTCTTGCTATGTTGGATAAACATTTTAAGTAGCTTTTGAATGTGAAGTCAGACCACTACATTCGTCACTTCTCGCCAATGATCCATCTGTTTTGGTTCCTCTTCCTCAGCCACACTTTGGGCTTACTGGTGAATTTGATTAAATTGCCCCTTTTTTTTCTTTTTTTTTTTTGCTATGGGAATTAAACACACAGACAGAGAAGCATCTACACTGAGATGTTTTATTGATGCTTTCAGGTATTCAGCCTTCCTGAGGAAGTTAATGAAACAGAATTTCTACTTCCAGAATCTACCTGATCTTTCTTCTAAACAAGAGATCTCTCTCTTTGTAAGGCTCTGTTTTTTTTGGCCAAAGTGATTTGGTAAGCTTCAAGCTGCATTATAAAGATTACCATTGTATGAAGCGCATTTATTTAGGGTAAGTTTCATTGTTTGAACCCAAATATGACTCATATGACTCAGCTGCAACTCTAATGGTTGTAGTAGTCTCAGGTCCACACTCAGCTTTGTCAGCATGTGTCCCAAAGACTTGTTCATAATGAATGCAGCTGTTTTTGTAGTTTAGGAGGAAACTACTTTTCCTACCACCAGAGCACTTTAAAAAAAAGAAAACCCAAGCCTTCTAAACAGCACAAAATCACACAGATCATGGCTATCTGCTTTGTATTCCTTGAAAGTAGATGAGAACTGAAATTGAGTTGTTCTGCTCAGAGATCTTCATCAGGTTATGTTACTCTTCACCATTTAAGAACAGAGCTCAGACTATTGTTCTTCCAGCTTTACCACAAAAAAAGCTTCTGGTTTCCTTCTGTCTCTTCTTAATAATGTCAGACAGTCATTACAGATCAATGCCCTTTACAAATTTACCTTGGAGGGACAGACAAGGAGGTAGATCACTCATTAGAGAACACATTGAAAAGAAAGCAGACTAGACAAAATAACGTCAATGTTCTCTGCAGCAGTAAGTTGTCCTACCAAAGTTAGCCTGTTTAAGTTTAATAGGTAAGGAAAAACAGAGTGGGTATTTACTCACAATTTTATGAGAGGAAAAAAAATGAAATGGCAGCAAGAAAAACACACTTTTTAGACAAACTGATATTACATCACATTAGTGGCCACAGAACTCTTTAAAAAAATAAACTTTGAGACATGAGAAAGAAATCACATTTCAGCGTGCTCTAAATAGCTGAGCTGCTTTTCAAAGCATAAGCTTCAGCTATTGGCAAAGACAATGATGCCTCACTTGTAAATTAAAAAGCATTTAGCAATAAGTTAATGCTAGCCTACGTATAAGTGGGCTAAATACTAGGCAAAGATTTTTTCCCTTTTCACATTGAAGATGATGCTACAGTTCATCACTCCTGTAGCTTATATATTGTGCAATGCCCCACTGCAGTTTCACAGCTACTCTGCGAAAGAGAACAAGAGTAAACACCTTTCTTTTAGGATAGTCACAAATGGTAAAGCCAGTAGTATTGGTTTGTCTGTTTAATGAGATGTTTGCCGTTTATCACACACAAGAACAGTAAGCAGAGTCCATGGATTCTTCTGAGCAATATGAAACCTCACGGTTCCATGCAAGAATACTGCCCCTCACTCTCTATTTTTCTCCTCTCCCCTCCTCTTATGTGCCGCTTTACCCAGCTTAGGATATGTTCCCAACTATCTTAATGCAATTTAAAAATCCTTAAGGAAGAGAAAGTTTCACCTCAGGATTTCTACCTGAGAGAGCCTGGCTCCAAGCTTATGTTGGGTCAAGTACATCTTAGACCACAGGAAGCAGATGTTTTTCTTTTGAGGCACTAGAAGTTAGGCTAATAGTAATAGTCAAATTGCCCAAAGCTAAAGGAACAAGTAACTCTCATTGACTTCCTCTTTAAACACATGGTCAGTAAAGAAATCTTATTTTCTCCTTTGTCTCCCCCTGTAATACATTAAGTACAGCTTGCAGTAACAGATTCCTTATGGACTCTTGCACTCCTGCACCTGTAGTCTTAAAGTATACTGCCCTATTTTACTGTGTACTTCCCTCAGCCTCACAAAGAAGTTAACAATGGATGTCTCCACATTCAGATACACACACATCCTTTTTCATCTCAATAATTATGTTTATATTTCTTTTTTACTTTCCCAAGCTAGGCCAAGACAAGCTCATGTTGTGTAACAAAGTTTTCATGTGCCTCTCTTCAGAGAGAGCTGCTGCAGCTGAACAAGACAATTGCAGCATGCTAGCTATGCTTGGATTCAATATGCAGTTGAAAGGAGAATGACCAGTTTTCTCATTCGTCTATTTTTCAGACATTTAGAAAAACCCACTCAGCATTTTGAGTAAAAAACAGGTGACATCTCCAGACCCTAGTAAAACCACTTATGCATGTTAACTTGTTTAAATAAACATCCCCACCTCAAGTGTCACAGTGGCCTGCAGTCTTCCTTGATCCATCCACAGGGCAAGAGTTATTGTTACACTGTCAGTAATCATGCATTGTCTTCCAGAGGAAATACTAGTCGGGTACCCCTGCTTGTAACTTCATGATCTGCTGCTCCCAAATCACGTTCCAGCGCTTCCTCTGAATTACTTTTTGTTCTCCTGCCGTCAAGGCTAGTGGTAGCTGTATGGGGGCCAGAAGAACCATTTGCAGTTATTGTTGTATCACCATATGTGACAGTAAGGTCACCATCATTGAGAATAAAATCAGAATCCTCTTCTCTAAGCTGTTCTTGATTCTGGAAATAAAGAAGAAAAAAAATCTCTGTACAACGTACATCATCTGGTCTTTGCCAAGACAGTAATTGAACAGAAAAGTTTACCCCTGTGTTAATACAGAAGCAGTAAGCAGTAAAGTTCCACCTTAAGTAATGTTAAAAATAACCTTGAACACAGTGGTTGCAAATCGGCTTACTGCTCCCTGTATAACTACTGCTACTGTGGAGAGATGAGGGGGAGCTGAATCCAAGAACTAGATTATGAAACTGGGACTAGGGATTTAATGGCACTGGATGTTTACCAGAAAGTACAGGAGAGATGAGCAGTATACATGGGGCTTTGCATGACAATATTGAAGGCAGTTCAGAAAAAAGAACAGAGACCAAGCACAATTAAGCCACTCTAGACACAAAGTCAGAATTGCATCTGGAGATAATTAGTTATTAGTTCATTAGTAAAAAACTCATGCAAACTGGTAAGAACTCATTGGGCCCTAACTCTTTATATTCAAGGTTTCCTCAAGAAATTTTTGTTGCAGTTCAGAAGACTGTGGTTAGTTTTCAATCTCCTCGTTTATTCTTACCTGGTACTTGAATAGACAATTACTTGACCTAGTTCTTAGCAATGTTCCTGAGCCATAAAAGTATGAAAGGAAGTACTTGCTTCATAGTTTTGTAACTAGCTCTGACACGTTCTCTTTTCAAAATCATTTAAGTGGTTCATGAAACCCTGTGAATTTATTTTGGCAAAGGTGGGATGAAATACATAGTCAGAGACTAGAAATTGCTGAAGAGTAACATGACAACTTCTCTACACAGCATGATGCAACAGTAAGCAATTGTAACATCTTTCACTCCTGTTTAACAGAGTCTTGGTAAATGGCAAAGCATCTACATTAGACAGGAAATGGAGCTTCCTTGTATTTGAGGAAAATTCATCAGTACTATAAGCTCCACTCTGTGCAACTGAAAGTAATTATTTCCCCATAGTGCTTAGCAAGAACTGAAATCTCAAGTGTGCATATTGCTGTTCTCCTCAGGAGGCTGGACATCCACCAATCAGGCTGCATTCTCAAAATACATCGTTTTCTTGTACTTCAGCAAAGGAAGGAGGGCACAGGCTGTGTGATATAGGATGTCTGTCAGGAGCCCGAGCAGACAGCCCTACCTATATTGCAGAACAGGAGTTGAGGGTACTGGAAATTTAAAATGCTGATTAACCTGTCCACAAAGAAAAATGTGTGGCCCAGTTAAATGAAACTTCCTGAGAAAGCCTTTTGTCATGATTTCAAATGATAAATCAGCTGAAACAAAGCAGAAGTCTCTAGATGAGACAGAATATTTAAGTAGTGAAGACTGGAGAAGGCATCAGGAGTTTACCAAAACCAATGAAAGAAATGATGCAGTTCAGCATCAGAAGCAAGATAAGCCCTACTTTGAATGCTAATTTCTCTGAACCTTTGTGGCACCCAAATACATCTTTGCTTATTAGAGACTGGGGTAATGTGATAGAGAGCACAGTTCTCAATGAGAAAATACAGTTTAGCACACTTGCTTTCTTTAATTGCAAAGAGAACACTGAACTACTGTCACTATCTTAAAAAGAAAAAGAAGCAGAAATTAAGAGTTCACCTCCAGTTGGCAGGAACAGCCTTTATCAGCTTTCCATTGCAAAAAGAACATGGAGAAGTCTGAAGGACAAGACCAAAATGATTTAAAAAGGAATACAAAATAATATGCTGTTTAAGAAAAACTGTTATCCCTACACATTCTGTTTTTGAAAAAGAGACATTCAAATAAGGATGAAAAGCAGGAAAACCAGTAAGAAGCAGGCAGTCTACGACCATTGACTGGTTATGTTTTAAAGAAGTCTGAGAAGCTGTGTCACAGGTTGCCTTCAATGGTGTTTGCCCTGGGAGAATTGCCAAAGAAGGTAAGGCAGGGACAGTGTACCAGGAGATACTGTGATACCAGGGCCATATGTGAAGCAGCTGCAGCAAGCTCTCAAAGCATGTCCTGTCTCCACAACACTGTTTAACAGGGAAACCTTACAGCCACCTATCAGGCAGAGGATTGAAAGCAGCTCTGCAGAGGATGTGAAGGTTCTAGTGTATGAAATGATGAACACAAAGCCAGCAATGTCCACTGGCAGCCTGGAAAGGCAGCCACATTCTAGGCTGCATCAATAGAAGTGTGGTCAGCAGGTCATGCGAGGCAATTCTGCTGCTCTGGTGAGACCTCACCTGGAGGACTGTGCCCAGCTCTGGAGTCCTCAGCACAAGTCATGGACCTGTTGGAGCAGGTCCACAAGAAGGCCACAAAATTGGAGGGCAGGAACCCCTCTCCTATGAAGAAAGGCTGAGAAAGTTGGAGTTGTTGAGCCTGGAGAAGAGAAATCTTATTGCTGCCTTTCAATACTTACAGGGAGCCCATAAGAAAGATAGGGACAGCCTTTCTAGCAGGAGAAGACAAGAGGAACTGGTTTTAAACTACAGAGGGTAGATTTAGACTGGATATAAGAAAGAAATTTCTTACAATGAGGGTGATGGAACTGGAACAGGTTGCCTGGTAGTACAAGTCCCATTCATGAAAATGTTCAAGGTCATGTTGGATGGGACAGAGCTGCTTGATCTAATTAAAGATGTCCAACACCCATGCAGTAAGCAAGGACTGGATGACCTTTGAAGATCACTTCCAACCTAAAACATTTTATGGGTGTACGATAAGAAACCAGTAAGAACACATACATTTGAGCTTCCCCAAAAAGCGGAAAAGTTCTTGGAAGCACAATATTGAAAGGCCATAGGTTTTATACTACATGGCCAGTCCTAACTCAGTTTTTCCTGGTTTGTCCCTGAGTGTGCTTACATGTATGTAAACATGACAGGTTCCAGAGAAAACACTGAGCTTTCTCTCAGCATAGTGAACAACTATTGCCTTGTACATGCCAAGTTCCACTTACTTATTTCACTCCTGAAAACACCACAAACAGCAGGCAGTTTATTTAATATATTTCCCCAGAGAATATCCATGAACAATCACATGTAGCATGCAGATTTGCTATGTTTGCAAGCAAAGAGGATGGGTGAATAAACCTATTGTGCTTCATGCAGTATGAACAATTCTTTCAAGAGAGACAGGAAATGTATCCAAGTAGATCCCTAGAGACTTGAAATTCTTCCAAGAATAACCCTAAACTGGCCTCTGCAATCCACTACAGTTCTGTAGGAAGAGTTTCAAGTCACTCAAAAAACATAGGTCTGAACTACTTAAAGGGACAAACCAGTATGGCTGAGTACCCAAAACCCTGCAAAAGGTTGAATTTGCTTTGATGCGTTGACTGTTACCGTGAGGGACCTCACAGCATTCTGTCGCATTTGTGGTAAAAATCTCTCATGCTCCTAAGAATGTGTCCTGGAGATGTGAAAATGGCTAAAGCTTCTTTAGTTACTGCTTACAAAGCCAGTCTTTATTCTCTGCTAAAGAAATGCAAAGGGAAGCCATACAAAGTACACCACACATACCAAGCACCGGTAGTCACCACATACACTGCTGGTGTTGAATACAACAGAAGCATCATGGATGACAAAACTTGCATCTAGTAACTTCAAAACAAAATTATCAAGTGGTTTGCATGCAAAATATATTACAACTTAAATCTGATGCTCTGTTTCGAGCTTCTCCCCTCTTTCTCAGTTATGTTCCAATTCATCAAGGAAACTAAACAATTTTTGCGATGAACCACTAAGAAAGGAGACAAGAGAGACATAGCTACTGGAGGTATGTTCCAGTATGTTTACTGGAGGTGTTCAGGAGCAGACTTGATAGGGTGCTTGGTTGCATGGTTTAGTTGATTAGGTGGTGTTGGATGATAGGTTGGACATGATGATCTTGAAGGTCTCTTCCACCTGGTCTATTCTATTCTATTCTATTCTATTCTATTCTATTCTATTCTAAACAGATTTCTCACCAATTTTGAAAGTTACCTCCTCCAAGCCCTACAGAGACTGCAAATGAAGTTTCTTTGCTGTGTTTGCATGTTTAGAAAAAAAATTCAATTCCCTTTGCTTTCATAGCAAGCTGTCACACTGGGTAAGGAGCAAAAACTAAGCACTTTCCAAAAAGATGGGTAGGAGAGCGTGTAGGACAAAACACCCTGAACAAACAACCAAGCCAAGAAAACAAATCCCAGGAGTGCTTCATTACAAAGAGCAAGTGATAACACAGATGCTTCTTCCAAACAGGATAAATAGTTAAAGAGAATTACCAGAATTTTCAAAGGATGTGTCAAACAGGAAGAAAAAAGAAAACTACCTTAGTCTGAGCTAAATTGGAAAGCCCTGCAATATGTGTGCACTGAAGGTAACACCAGAAGAGAAAAATAGGAGTGCATTTTTGAAAATGACCATTTCAAACACTAACTACAACAACCTTATATGCTTTTAAAGTTCCAGCTTGGATTCTGTTTGGGTGGGTGTGACCATTTTCCATTTTTCTTGTTTTCTGATTTTCTTGGACTTCTGAATCATCTACACCTGAGGATAGCTGGAATGGACTATGAACTTTACTTACAAACTGTAGATATTGTTTTAGATAAGATGGACAGTACGAACAGCCAATGAAATTGCTTAGAAGGGGTGGATTGTGACCGTTTTAGGCTGTGCCTTTAAGAAAGGGACAATTGCTGGAACAGTCTGGCTGAATGTTTTGGGATAATAATGAAAACAAGATATTCTAATTTCATTGGTAGATTGGTAGAATGCAACTTTAAGTTTCAGTTCAGTTAGTTCTGTCCGTTCATTCTGTTCCCTCTGTTCCTGTTGGCCTGTCGGTTTCTCTCTCTCTGAAGCAACAGCTGCTGGATGGAGTCAACCTTGAATTAACAAAGCTAACCAGATAAGAAAACTAATTATTGCACACGCTTTGAGCTAACAGAATTTTCTCCTTAATTGCCTTTCTCTCTCTAACACCTTTTGGGAAAAAAGGGAGGTAGTGAGGGAGAGGGGGGTACAGGGGGAACACCCTCTGGCTGGCTGGAGGGAAAAAGGTCTTCTGTATTAGGTACATTGCTGTATATTTCTGCATATTTTGTAAATTCTGTATATTGTGTACATATTTATTGCATTCCATTTTTGCTTGTAAATATAGCTAATTTCATCTGCTTCTCCGACTGAGTTAGCTTTGTGTGTGTGTGTAGAACTTTCTCACCCTGCCACAGTGGGAAATGCCTAATGGTAAGCCTAATGGCAGTCTTAAGCAGTAAGAGAACATCCAAGCATCCTGCCCTGCATCAGGAACAGTGTGGCCAGCAGGAGCAGGGAGGTCATTCTGCCCCTGTACACTGCACTGGTTAGGCCACACCTTGAGTCTTGTGTCCAGTTCTGGGCCTCTCAGTTTAGGAAGGATGTTGACATGCTGGAACGTGTCCAGAGAAGCGCAACAAAGTTGGTGAGGGGTTTGGAACACAAGCCCTATGAGGAGAGGCTGAGGGAGCTGGGGTTGCTTAGCCTGGAGAAGAGGAGACGCAGGGGTGACCTTATTGCTCTCTACAACTACCTGAAGGGAGGTTGTAGCCAGGTGGGGGCTGGTCTCTTCTCCCAGGCAACCAGCACCAGAACAAGAGGACACAGTCTCAAGCTGAGCCAGGGAGGTTTAGGCTGGAGGTTAGGAAGAAGTTCTACACAGAGTGATTGCCCATTGGAATGGGCTGCCCGGGAGGTGGTGGAGTCACCGTCATCACAGGTGTTCAGGAGGAGACTTGATAGGGTGCTTGGTTGCATGGTTTAGTTGATTAGGTGGTGTTGGATGATAGGTTGGACGCGATGATCTTGAAGGTCTCTTCCAACCTGGTCTATTCTATTCTATTCTATTCTATTCTATTCTATTCTATTCTATTCTATTCTATTCTATTCTATTCTATTCTATTCTATTCTATACAATGGATGCCTTCCAGCCTCAATCTGTTTTAAGATCTCTAGTGGCATTGCACAGAATTGCATTGCATGAACAGAGCCTATTTCTTGCATTACTAGTAACTCCAAGTAGGCAGCAGACATTTCAGACTCCTTTGAAATTTTACTGTCAGGTAAAGTAAGGTGCTAATGGTTCGAGAAAGAAATGCAGGGAAGTATTTCAAAGTTGCAAGTGGAATTTTTAAGTCTAGGAAAAAATTAAAATAAATCTGGTCAAAGACTACTTAAACATAGCTGAGATGTTCCCATTGCACAGAACCTGCTAATTTGAATATCTTATGGCCCTTGATTATAAGGGCCACAGTACTATGGTTTGGTTTACAAGAGGCTCATAGGAATTGGTAGATTTCAGAAGCACTGCAGGGATAGGAATTGCACTAATCAGAATACTGCAAGAGTAATAGGAGAATGAAACATTAATTATGGCAATACATGGCTGTAAAGACAGTATAGTGATCTGCTAGACTAAGATAAGTAACTGATTAACGGTTTCTGAAGCGAGATCTCAAATTTCACAGTGGAAACAATGAAGGGAAGCTCTACCGGATTTCTTTCCAGCATGGGTAAATGTGTCAGCATCTTCTCGGAACGAGACCTCAACGTAACCTTAGATACGTAACAGGGAAAGAATCTCGTTCAGAAGTGTTGAGAAAGGACTGAATATATTGAAGTGATTCCCTCAGCTGGTTTGTTGACTAGGCCTAATTTTTCAATATCCTTAGATGTTATTTTTGTTAATGTAGTATTTGAATAATAAGACCACCTCTGATTTCTACTAACAGAAGCTGTTGCCTCAAGGGAAAGTATCTTAAATCTTTTCTGCCTGGGACAGACCAGCAGTTTGTTGCAGTATGTGTATCATACAAACCTTTTGCCTGCTTTGTTGAAGTTAAATAAATAATAAAACAAAACAGAGAAGTATTGAGTCATTCTACTTACATCATAAACCTGAGGACTTGTCAGGCAGCGGGCTATCAGGCCACACCAGCTGGGCAGAGTTGTGGTTAACGGAGGGCCACTGTGAGTGAGAATTGGCTTTAAATAACTTAAAGTAGTTAAGGAAAACAGATCAGTGCTTTAAAACCACTACAGAAAATAAAAAGACAATTGTATATAAATGTGGTTCTGCTCAACAACCACTGGGAAAAAAATATCTGCATTTGTAAACAAATAATTTGAAGACATCTTCCCCCAGTATTTTTCCTTGGATCCTTTTAGGCATAGTTTCTTTACCCACACATTTACTACAAGGGGAACTAGCTATCTTTCTTCTTAGTTTCAAGCAGTTGCAAACTTTCCAGCTCTCCAGAGCCAAAAGGAGCAAGAGGAGGTCCAAGTGCTCTGCAAATGGGAACACTGTGTCAGGATTGTAAGCCAGAGGTAGCAAGGTGCCATACCTATACAGCTCAACACAGTGATGAAGAAATACTGCTCATCCTGTGCCCTCAAAGCAATGCAGCCACTTCAACTGCTAGATGGTAGCTGAGCTACAGATATGCAACCAGGGATCTCTCTCTGGTACGGCTTAAAGACATCTCAGCAGCGTATATATACAGGCTACACAGTGTCTGAAAGGAAAACGGTACAGCAATAACTATGTAAGACAGAAGGAAAGCAATGCTACCTGCATTGAGGAGGCACAGGGGTGGGAAAGGAAGGTGCCTTTACATCTCTTTTCACAGGTCTCCCCACATATTTGTTCACACTGGTGCTCCAGACTGATGATATGCCTGAGGAAGCACTCAGGAGTCAAAGAAAGGTATGCAGGCTACAGAGCAGCATGCTGATCTTAACTGGCAAAAGAACAGAGCTCAGGAGAGGAGTACTAAGAATTCCAAACATTCTCTGAAATCAGAAGTACAGGACTGACTTTGGGTTGTTGATGGTTTGTTGTTTTGATGTGTGGTGGTTTTTTTTTCCAGTCAGTTTGATCATGTTGAGTGTAAATATACATTGCAAATATTCTATTTGCTTTCTGAAGCCTCTAAACACAGACAGAATCAAGTCCATTTGTGAATATAACAAGTTTCCCTGACCCTTTTGACAGATCAAGGTGGTAAGGTGAAAAAGTGGGTTACAAAAAAAAGAGTCTCTTTTAGAAGAAATATATCTCCCCCTTTAGCAGAGTTTGGCATTAGCATGTTTAGTTGAGCATGTATCAGATGATTATGCCACTGCAGAGTTATGTTTCCTTCTTCCCTCCTCCAGTGTAGTTACACCCAGTCCTGGAAAGAAAGAAACTCTTGGCCCTTACACTAGCCTACCAGCCTCCACGCTGCTCTGTTTGGAGGCATGCAGTGACTCAGCCGTAGTAAAAGAAAACCAGTGAAAGACATCTGGTATGTCACAGTTGCAGTTTTCTTCATGTTTAACAATTGTGGGTGAATCCAGGGAACAGCCCATGACATTAAATGAACTCTGTGTTCCACAGCAATGCAGTTCCTGGTTGTCCATCCACAGAGAGCTCTGCAGCCAGTAGCCAGCACTGGAGCACACTGCCAAGTGCATCTATTTGCATCTTTTTCAAGTAGAGTTCCCTTGCAAAGAGTGAATTTTGAGATAATCTGCCTTTCTACCCATAAAACAAGTAAATGCAACAGCAAAATGTATTGTGACATTTAGCCATGGGCACAGAGGTGGCAATTTTAAAGATCTGTGAAATTTATGCTGACCCAGCCAAGGATTATCTGAATACCCCCTGCAAGAGGAAGAGCACAATGTTACCTCTAAGGTACAATAACACAGCTCTGCTTCTGGATGTCAGTTTCCTCGGCACAAACGTCACATAAACCTTCCCTAAAAATTGCTAGTCACCACTGAAAAAGCAAATATATGATCAGCATCCTTAAATTTCCATGAAACAGCTAATGAAGCTGCAACTTTCACCTAGAACACTCTACACCCCACTCTCCTGTCCTTACTACAGCTGCTGGCGACTGCACTTGTGCTAGCTCAGCTGAGGGGAACGCAGCATTGCCGCCTACTCTTTTTTTATCAGTCACATCCCTTTTGTAAAGGCAGGGGAAGTCTGCTTCCTCCTTAACAAGGCCAAAAAGCAGCAGTCAGCCACAGACGGAACTTTGTGCTCTTACCACAAAAGTTTTTGATGTTTAAGCTTTGGGTTTTTCTGTTTGTTGGGTTTTTTGTTTTGTTTTATTAACAAAAATTTAACTTAATATACTTTGACACCAGCCACTACAACTCAAAAGGTTAACTTGAAACCACTAAAATACATGAACATTTAACCTATGCTTCCTTATGGGCTTTTGCCCAATACTACCACATCTGAAAGCATCAGTCACAAACAGATTTTATTCTGAACAGGCAAGTGTTATTAAGATCTGAATTCTTTCAACACTGTACCTAGGATTCCCTGGGTGGGAGACATTGGTGCACAAGGCACAAAAGGAGACTACTCCAATCAGGCCAGCAATCTCATCAACCAGTGGCTAAGACCCCAGTGGAAAGATTTCTCAGATGCAAGCTGCAATGAGACTAAAACACTGTCACAGGTATTTACATATGTTCACATACTTCTAGGAATCAAGAACTGGAATTTCTTTGAATATCTGGATACAGGCAACTTGCCATGGCCACAGGATGATCTTTGTCATTTTCCACTAGGAGAATGTAAGTTGTTAATGCAGGACATTCATATGACCATTTATATGATTAAGAATATACTAAATCTATTTTTTAAAAGTGAAAGATGGGATAGCTACACAAAAATTGTTCCAAAGCTTAAACAAAGCTATCTAAATATTATAATAGCTTCATAAAGGTTGCACAGTACTGTATATATGCAGGGACACACTGTGCTTCAACACTCAAAGGAAATTCTGGATATACTGAAGGGAATAAGCTGGATCACAGGTAGATTTTTACTTCCAGAGCTTCCTATATCAGCAATGGGTTTCCAAAGAGAATTTCATCACAAAACCAGAAGGCTCTTCAAGAGCACTAAGTTGGGGCTTAGACATACACAATGAACTGGAAAACTTGTTTGTGCTATGAACATTAGTGAGGCTTAGTGGAACAAAACAGAGGATTTTAAATGGTTAATTGGCTGTCTTATTGTTTAGGAAGGAACTTAGAGAATTGACCGGTTTCTGTCCTCCAGCAAGTGTGACACAGGATGCATCAGAGAAAGGTCCATCTTCTGAATCAGTGAGTTTACACTTCACTTCTGTGCTTTGAACCTGTCAGATATTTGATCTTTCTTCTGTTTGACTCTCCGAAGCGCTTATGGCTACAGACAGGTACATGGAAAAGAAAACTGAATAGTTCATGCCTTGAAGCCAAGCTTTGTTTTCAAAAGGATACTTATGGTCAAAGCTATACCATAGCCTGAAGAGCCAAGCACTTTCCTGCTTTGTCCTGTTCCTTCTTTCAGAATCTAGGCCATCCTAAAAATAAGACAAAAACATATTCAGTTATATCAGACAGAAAAAAAAATAAAAAAAATCACACATTCCAATCATTCAAGTTACAACACCCTGTCCAAAATAAGCCAAATTACTTGAGTACTATATTTGAACTGCAGATGAAAGCTATTTAAAGACGTGCTTATAATTAGTTGGTTACTTTCTCTAGAAATGACTGCAGAGAAGTAGGCCCTCTTCATTGCCCTCAAGTTACCTTAACAAGCCATCTAATACAAATTTCCCCTGAGTCTAAAAGCTTATCACACAGTTAATCCAATAATGGGTACAGAAATAAGTCCCAAACTGACAAGCCTCAAAGATGTCTCATCCCCATCTCCCTTCCCGAATAAATGAAGTGGAATAATCTAGACTGATCACTATTCATTGCCTTAATTCTAGCTCTGTTTCATGTTCTTTCCTTAAGCCTTTACATTTTGCTTCCCTGGAAGAACAAAGGAAGTTAGTATACCTGACAGACCTTCGGGAACCTGATGAAATGTATCACACTTAAAAGAAACGTGTGTAACAGGGAATCCATATGAAAATCACATTTGAGGAACGTCATGCAGATTTTGTAAGTACTAGATCAAGCTCAGAAGTCCTAACAGTGTTAAATATAATCCCTTCACTAGCAGTGCTGCAAGTCATTGCACCAGCTGGTCTGCAGCTGCATTTGTTTTTACTTTTGTTACTGTTTTGATTTATTTTTCATTTGTTTTGGCTGGAGGCCAAAGCTAAGACCAGTTCAGTAGATGAAGTAAAAATAATCTTCCAAATTACTGGGAAATAGCAAAACAGGATTGCCCCATGTACTTCTGATCTGCAAAAAAATTCGTGATCCACCAAGAGTTAAAAAATTAATTGATTTTCACACCCTCCCCATCCCAAATGATGTATTTTCTGTAATTGTGACATGCTGCTAATTTTGGCTTTCTGAAAGAAAGAGAAATCCAAAGGGAACAAATTAACAACCTCAATTAGGAATGCCGTGCACAGCTAAAGAGGATAACAAATGGGTAAGTGCTGCATGTTTACAAGGGAAAAATGCAATGCGGACACTGAATAAGAACAGAATACCAATGCTCTACTTCCTGTTAAAGCAATTCTCCCAAATACCGACAAGTTCAGTCTGAACTGCCCAAAGCCATCTTACCACCATACCACTTTCTAGCCTTAATTTTATGCAATAACTGTATAGTAGTATGTGCTCTGAGTCTTGGCTTTCTGATTTCTTCCAGGCACATACAAAACCAAGTTCACCCTTTGGTACCCAAACCCATTGCTCAAGAATCTATTTTGTGGCTTCTACAAAAAAAAAGTCATGGAGATGCCTATGCCATTTCAGCAATTAAAGAGATGCTTCCTGAGCAAGTAACTTTTATCTGTACAACTTGTGACCAAAAGAAACCAAAACAAACAAAAAAAAACCCCACAAACAAAGGAGGGGGGGGAGGCAGTAGAAACTGTTAATAAGAAAGCTGCTCTCAAATACAGCAAGTATCCCATGCATGTATCTGTGACCAGCTTGAACAGCAGCATCATACAACTTGAGGTTTACAAAGCCGAGTTCACTGACTTGCACCCTAAGCAGACTCTGAATCCTAAGTCATCTGTCTTTCCTGTCATTCACCTTCCTCTAGCAGGTTTCTCCATAAGCAACCAGTTATGCTGCTCAACAATTATTGTCAAGCAGTACTCTGGGAGAGTGGAAAATAAGGTCTGGACAGAGGAAGCGCCTGGGAAATACTGGGTTGTTTTTTCCCCACTTCTGTGAATTCACTCAGTTATAAAGTGGAGTAAGCTTTGAACAACATTCTTTCAATAGTCTTATTTGCCAATAACATATTTCAGGGGGAAAAGTCAATTGTTATGTTGTTACAGATGCACAGAAAGGTGCACTAAAGATTTGCTGAATATAGATAACAATTTTCTAATGTTCCTTGTGTATCATACAGCAAAGACCCAGATGGCTTGTGGTACAGTATACATGAGCTGAGATCAAGCTTAGTTTTGATTCTAGGTTTATGCTGTAGCATGTTAAAAGCAAGCATGGGGGGGGGAGAGGAAAGCAAATTCTTAGAGTGTATTAGTAGATTTGGGAACAGTTTTGATGCCTTATACGTACTTATACGCAATCATTTTAACACTGCCACATTACACTCAATGCCACAGAACATTTTCTAGGGGGCATTACTTGAATATTATACAGTAAAAAGCATTACTGACTTGCCAGCTAAGAGAGAAATGTTTTATCCATGCACATAGCTTCTACAGTTCTTTATTGTCTTAGTTATAAAATAAGACCAGTCTAATAGACAAGTTATATAATTACTTACTCCTTGTAAGACTTGAAAGCTGTCATTAGTAGGTGGAGGATCCTGATCTGGGTCAACCCCAACCCTACAGAAACATTAGGAAAACAAAGCAAGTGGTATTACTGAGGGTTACAAATGCTGTAAGCTTGGCAGAATGCATTTTTAAAGCACTTTAAGCACCCAGCAAAGCTGCATTCAAGGAAGTTATAAGAATAGTTTGAGGAAGAGCTGTCTGTTATTGCCCTGCAGTTACCCAGCCATAAACAGAATACTTTTACACTCAAGCAGCAGCTGCCTGTAGACAACAGCTTTACCTCCATCTCAGCATCAGTGTCAACGGCTTACCTTTTTACCTTGTCAATTTTTAGGACACTAGCAAACACTATTTTTGGCTCAAAAGATGAACTGTGGGTGACATCCTCTTCAGTGGAGAATATCCCTCATGTCCAGCAGCAAGAAACCGGAGACTGAAGATAAGCCAAATCTCAGTATTTGACATGGCAAATAACTTTTGCAACCAGAGCAAGAATGGCTCAAATACATGATTTAAAAAAAAATAAAATCACACACTCCGAGTTCTAATGCACTGTATGAAAAAACAACTATTTATTTTTTTAACAAAGACTCAATCTGAATTGCTGCAAGCTTTATTCACCAAACACCACATGCCCACAGTGAATTTACAACAGGCCTGTCTGTTCCAGCCACCCACCTGAGTGAGGGAGGGTCTGTATAATGAGATGGTGGATGATAACAGAATGTTAATAAGAGACTGTAGGCTCACTTTTGCATTGTTATTGAGTATCTTATTACTGCACCATCCTTTCACATAGTGCTCCTATCCAAGATGAGTACATAATCCTTGCAATTATGTTCTGGTTTTTCTGGTCTGTTTTAGGGATAACGATTTGTTAAGACCAGACTTGTCTAGTTTTAAGCCCTATTCATGCCTGAATCTCTGTATTTTGTTATATCACTTCAAATATTAGGTAAGATTGTCAGTCTCAAATGTGCTATGTTTCAGTCCTGCCATGTTGCATAACAAGTGTAGGAAAATGCAGGCAACAGCAAAAAAACATTGTCTGAAATGGCTAACTTCTTCATTTTCCCTCTCTTGGAAGAGACTGAGATGGTTCAGTGCAATTTCTTTGTTACTTAGACTTTGTGTCAGCTATTTCTTGTTTATGCAACATCCCTGAAGATCACCAGAAACAAACGGAACTTCGCTTATAAGAGCATATAATTTGTGTGTCCCAGGGACACATGCTCGCATAAGGCAAGCAGTAATACAAACACAATTTACCTTCAGGCACAGAAGATAGCATGGATTAAAATAAAAGGGAGCACCTTCAAAGAACTTCTAGCAGTGCTTTCTAATAGAACATATACAATACAATACAATACACCAGGTTGGAAGAGAACTTCATAGAGCCATCTTAACCCTTAGGCACATTTGATCTGGCAATTCATTGGCACTGACCAGGCTCAAGAGGAAGAACCTTCACCAGAACACTGGACTGAGATTGGGTATTGGATTGTAACATACGTTAAAATAGACCACCACACACAAAAGCTCTGAAAGGTTACAAGGGACCACCTAGGTTATCACAAGTGGTGAAGATACAGCAAGAAGGGTTTTCTGCAATTAAACTAGCTACCTACTGAAGCCTCATGCAGAAAGCTGAGAAGCAACATCAGGAAACTCACTAGATATGGCAATATGTATGATTGCACATTCCTTTATAAATACACATAAAAGAAAAAAGCTTTGTGGGTTTCCAAACTCCAGCTGGGGAGGTTCATTATACCATACACAGCAATGATGCTCACGTTAACCCTGCAGCTGGGAATGTGAACAGGGAGTTCAAGAAGGTTGTTCCAGAAGATGAACATAGCTTGCATTCCTGAAATAGTTTTAGCTCACTGGGCTAGCCATTCACTTCACAGCATATTAGAAAATCAAACAGTTCAAAATATCTCCATTTTTACTTGACTTACGAGATTGTGTATTTGCTTTGGGGAGTTTAACTGCCCGTAGGCACGGAAAGGGGGCTTAGTGGAAAACCAAAGCTGGATGACCACACTGTTGAGTGAAAAGTCATAGTACACCACCGGCCAGGTGTTTGGGGTTCGCTGTTGTGCTGAAGAGGAAACGTGAGTTTTTCTATATCAACATGGTTCAGCTTTTAGAAAAAGAAAGTTTTACTACAGTCTTACTACAGACATTTCTTTTAATGTTGAAATGGTATATTGAGACAGGCTTGTCCTTTTGAATTTTTTTCCCCCAAAGTTATTCATCAGGTAAATTTATATTTTGGGTATTTCTAATTGATTTTCTTTTTTTCAGTTCATGTTTCAAAGTATGTTTCTCAGTTCGCAGATTAACACAGAGTATTTTGAATTCCCAAAACTACTTTTGGTATCTTTCAGCTGGTACACTGTCTCTCTTACTTTCTACTCTAGCATGAAATGCATTGTAAGATATATTTTTTTGGTAGCAAGTCTGCCTGTTTAAATTTCAAGGCACATAAGCCCTCATACCATGACCAGCATCACAATTTTGCAGGCCCTGCCCCCAGATTTCTAAGTCTCATCTTCATCACCTGATACAAAACACCACCAAAAAATCATTCAAGTCTCTCCCAAGCTCCTTTACTGTAAAAAGAACCATCGAAAACATTTAATAACTTCATCCTTAGTTAACTATTTACATAATTAAAAGTACAAGTAAAGCGGGTACATGTATGTATATTTTCAATATTGATTTTTTTTTTTTGCTGGTGGTTTAAAAAGTCCATCTCACATCCTTGAGTACCTTTTAAAAGCTCCCTGTAATTTAAATGTTCTGTACTATCAATTCCCATTTATATAACCATTTTTTTAAATTAGGATAAATTGTTACCAAATTGATTTATACAGATCTTCTCTCAGAGATCAGTGACACAAAGCCTTGCTAATGATTGTGTTTTGTTCAAATTCCCTAGCAGAAAGGCAGGTGAGCAAGCTCTGGTTGGAAACAATGTTTTGCTGGAGGCACAGTCTGTGATGGGGAGTGAGGGGCATGTCAGCTGCAGAGCAGCCAATGCCAGAGTACTGCAGGTCCCAGCAAGCATCTTTGCTTTACCCAGCACCCTTTCTGAAAGCCCACTGCAGCAGTTGTGTGTAAGAGCATTGCCTGAGTGTGTACAACAGCAATTTAGATGAAGAACACGACCAGTCTTTCAGCTGTAACAATGCATATGTATCCCAAAACTGGTGAAAAATGCATCTCCCCCACCATGTGCCTGAGTTTGGTATTTGACAGATACCTTAATAGTACACACAACTATTATATAGTTCAGTCACCTTTATTTCTACCTTGGAAAGTTTATTACAGTCTGTAGGCATATGCATACTACAGTAACAATTTAATCAATTTCTTCACTCCTCCATTTTTTTCTCTTCACTTCAAGGCATAAAAGGCTTGTCACACTTCAAGAGCCCTGTAATAGCAAAGGGGCTGTCACTGAGCTCCTAATGCCCAGTACCAAAGCACCACGTTTCTGCTAAATATCTCAGTCATCCTTCTACAGCTAGAACTCCAGAAGAGCAGTCACTGAGATTTGATCTCTCAAATGCTAAACCTATGTACAGTTCAGTAATTTAAACAGTGTGGTAGAAAATGGCTGACAAAACGTGGAATGCAAAGTAGAAACAAAATGCATGGAAAGGAATGGGGGAGGGGGTAAGTAAAGGCAGAATTACTATGTCATTTTTAAGTGGCTGAAACTGGTTCTTCTGATACTACAAAAACCTTTCCAAGGCCCTGCAACACAGATGACAAGTTACCAAAATACCAGGCTTTATTACATTTTAGCATGTGTAATTACTGTGGCAACAGCCAAGAATGCTGTAATAGATAACAGTTCTCCGACTCTCTGTTTAAGCTAATGCACTGCATCTCTGGCAATCATACAGCTTCACTGGGAACTTTCAAGTGTGACAGGATACTTGGAAAACTTAACACTGGGCAATCCCAAAGAGTTTTATTTACATAAATATGCTATGTAAACACACACACACACACGATGACATATTTCCCTATACATTCTATTTAGAGATTTATTTTGTTATCTGGTGGGGGCAGGGTGTTGTGATTTTTTTTCCTCTCTCTGTATCCACGTGTCAATTCTAGAAACCACCAACCAGAGAAGACTACAAGTCTGTTTTTCCTCACCTCTTCTTAGCATTTCCTGTAAAGCAATGTGGTAACCCTATTTTTTCAAAAAACACATCCCCAAGGAGGCTGGGGTAAATCATCTATGCAGTTGCACAAAATCACCCTAAGAAATGCTTAAGAATATCTGTGTGATTAAGGGTCACATCCATGATTTCTCAGCTGTCAAGTCTTTCCAGGCCAGTGGTGCTAGTTTGCTTCATTCATTACCCATACACAAAGCTAAAGGTTGTAGTGTTTTGGGGGAGGTTTTTTAAGCTAAAGATGTGAAGTGTGATCCATGCTTTCCCAGCTCAGAATAGACTCAGAATTGAGGAACATTTGCGGCACTGCAGAAAAGGAGAAGCAGTAGCAGCATGCCATAGTAGAGAAAGAAAGCAGACGCTTGGTGTTACAAAGATGAAGAGAGCCAAGCACTGGGTTAATTTGGTATCAAGGAAAGCACAGTGTCACCTGAAATACAGCCAGCGGCTTTCACTCATCTCTTCCACCGATGGAACATGGTCACCAACTCTGGTACAGTACAAGAATGCAATGTGAGTAACAAAATGCTCATGAGATGGTAGCTTTACACAGCTCCTTAGCAAAACAATGCAGACCACCAACAACCAAAAAAAAACCCACAAAAACAAAGCAACAAAAATACCTACCCAATCAAAAAAGACAAAGCAGACAAAAATATGAATGGCAGAACAATGACAAAGTGACAAAAATCATAAAAATTAACAACAGTAGCACTTTATAATTTAGATATCTAGAAACAGTCATCATACATTCAGATTCAGGCTGGCAAAACACCTGTATTCATGACAGGCTACCTCCCCCAGAAAATTAACTTCAATAGCTCTCAAGAAAGCTGCTACAGACACAGAGCTGACCTAAGACAATTCCTACTACTTTGAACCTGCACGTGGTGTAAAAGAGAAAAAGTCATTAGAGAAAATAACCACAGGAAGCTACACATACATGGAAGAAGCCACCAATGCTGCCCAGTTTCAGAGCAGTCCAAAACAGCTGGCAACACATGCTAAATCATCAGTTTAACAAATGATTGACTACCTAACATCATTAAGCTCCAGTCACAGCAGAGTGTGTTTGTATTCCTTGCTTTGCCTTTTTGAATTGTAGTTAAAAAAGAAGAAAACCACAAGGGAAAGCATGTTTGGTTTCTAGTAGTTTCCACATAAATTCCTTATCAGCTTGTGGCTGGTTTATTCCTCCCATTTTTCTATGAGGGCATGCTACATAAACTGTATATTCCTCACATGAAATAAAAGCCCAGACGACCAGAAATCCACAGAGGCCTCACTTTTCAAAGAGCAGGTGTATGTGCCCTGACTGTAGGCTGACATCTTGACAAAACAAATATTTAAGACTACAGCTTGTGATAAAAAGAACAGGCACTCATCTAATCCTTGAAGGCTGAGACAAATACCAGACTTGTGATAGATCTGTTTTGGATTCCTGATTCAACAGCTCTTCTCCCATACTGACATACACCCCAGGTCAGAGCACCCTGCTCTGAAAAGGCAACACTGAGATGGCTCTGCATATGCAGCAAAAACTACAATTAAGAACTGCCCAATAGCTTCCCTTCTGTGACTTCTTTCTCTTTGCTGTATCATTGCCAAGTTAATATACTGAAGTTTTTCCAGATGTCTCTAATGAGTACAGCATTTTTGGAAATTTTTAGCTATTTTGGAAGAGTTCAACTGGTTCTCAGAAGATGCCTGAGAAAGAAGAGATTTCCCACCACCACATTCTTTAATAAAATAAAAGCTAATTGCTAAAAAAAGTTGAAAAGTTGTTTCAGGTTGGTTTTAGGGTGCCTTTGAGTATTTCTTTACCTAACCTAACCAAGATAATGATTCCTGAAACTGCCTGCTGAGGCTTGGCAGTTAAACCCATATCATCTATGTGGTCTAGATATATCTCAACCCAGTTCCTTCAGGGTCAAGGCCTTCCCAACATTTTTTCTCTCTGTTGTGAACCACTATGTTTCAGAGCACAAGAATAGAGATAAGGAAGCACCTTCCATGCTTACTTCCAGACATCCAAAAGAGATGACAATCTTTCCTACTATGGGAAAGAGCCAGAGGGGTGAGGCTGGGGGTTAGAGTCTGCATTTAAGAGAGATTTACAACTGCTGATGAGAAACTAGAGACTGGGAAAGGAGAAGTAAGACAGAAGAAACTAGACAGGGACAGATGACCGGAAATGCAGAAAGAGATGTTGAAAGGAAAAAGGCCACAACAGAGGGAAAAGGACAGCACCCGTGTCTGTGCACCTGCCCTTCAAAGGTAGCAACTAGAAGGCAGTGAAGGATTGTAGAATAATGGAAAGAGACTGAAAACCAGAAGGAAGTTACCTCCTACTAGACATCCCTCTCTCCAGACCAGAATGTTACACAAGGCTGGATTATCAGTATCAACACTTGTTTCCTGCCATTGCAGCACACTGAGGCATGGCATTCAAGAAATGCACATTTTATAGCTGGACCACCCTGGATAAAATAGAGTATAACCTGAGACTGCCACTTAAGCTCTGTTTTGTGACCACCCGAGATAGTTAGGTAGCACACATAGCAGCTGTGTGAGAATTAGTGTTTCCCAATATCTCATTCAGTTTGCTCACTTATATATAAAAACAAATTAAAAAAAACCAACAACCCAACCAAACCAAAAACAAACCCCCAAGAAAAGAGAGCCCCACAAACCAAACCACACACACACAACCCACTTAAAAAGATTGTATTTGCAAAGTCAGGCAAAAGGCAGTAAATATCTAAACTGACTGTAGCTGTGCAACCTTTCATTTTTATGGTAGAAAGATACTCAAGTATTTTAAGATTAAATGCTTTAAAATTCACAAAAATATTGCTAACTATAGCTGAAATTACTTAATGAAAATAAACATGAACTTCCTTATTTGAAGCAGATTATGAAGGAGAGGAAGGCATTAATCTCTGTGTTGCTTCATTCAACATGAAACAAGCCAGGTCAATAATCTCAAATGAAAAAAAAGGGGGGAAAAAAAAACCACAAGCATTTTAAAATATGAATGGTAGGAGTCCCCTTTTTTTCCTGTGACAGATAATTGAAGTCAGTCAGCTACTCTTCTGAAAAGAGGAACTTTGCCAGTAGTTTTGATTTACAGGACTCCTGAGTTAGTTGAAACCTCAAGCAAGAAATTGTTTCTCTGCTTTAGTCTCAAAGAATGAGACTGTATTTTTAATATCCAAGTCATGCTTTAGTTTCTAGCAGTAAACTAAATCAAGCCTGCCACAAACCATGGGTCCTCTGCTGATCAGTAGACCCTGGTACACTGGTACCATACCCTATCTGGAAAGACACCTGCTCTTCCAAATACTTGAGACATTCAGAATGGAGCAAGGTGAAATAGAAAACATTTTTGCTTATTTTCCTCCTTACACTGCTTTTTACTTTACCAAAAATGAACTTCCATGTTAGTCTACGTTTAATATAGTAGGAGAGAAGGGACTACTAGAAGGAATAAAGCATGCATCACAATTGCCATGTAATTAATGGTGCAGCCAGAAGTATGTGCCTCTGCCTTGAGCCACAGCAAAACAATTCTGAATCCTTATGTGGGTATTACCCCATGTGTGCATGAAACTGCCTCCTCGTGAACATAATGGTATTAAGCCAGGCTGGAAGTCTAGAGTGGGGTTAGCACTCTGATACTGTTCTATGTAAATTGTGCAGGTACAACCTTAAGTAAGATGCTTTGGTGTTGATATTAGTCTTGGCTTCTCTCACTTTCTCAGTTCAGTTCCTACAGAAGAAGTTCAGCCCATCACAAATCACGGAACTACTGAAGGGAGCATCCAGTGGAGATGGGGAAACCCCATTGATGGGCAGACCAGTACCCACAGGACTACAGAATCACCACGCTGCCACACAATAACCAGGCAAGTTAAACCAGCCTTAAGGGTCAGTCAGCTTGGTTGACTCTTTGACAAAGCAGGTTCTTCTCTTGCACTCACCTGCACACTGCAGAAAGGCCAACTACTTCATGAGGACTTGGTAATGGCTAAACAGTTTTCCATCTTTTCTTCAACAAAAGCCAAAATCCACCAGGATACAAGTGTGAGCCAGCAGAGCTGGACAAAGTCCACACAAATCAGAATCACAGAACCAAACAGGTTGGAAGAGACCTCCAAGATCAGCAAGTCCAACCAATCACCCAACCCTATCTAATCAACTAGACCATGGCACTAAGTGCTTCATCCTGACATTTAAATCCAATACACAAACAGCATTAGTTTCCTATGTGCCTCCACTTAATCTAGGAAGTAAATAACTTTTTATCTTTTATCATTTTTAATGTTAAATAATCCTGTACAAGAGCACTATGTATTTCCAGCCTCTTGCACACTAACCTAATGGGCAAGTGCCAAGGCTCAGCAAGCATCCCAGGCGACCCCAGAGACAAGTTACCTACTGCACAGCCTCAGGACTGCATCAGCGCTATACTCTGCTGCTGAGCAAGGACATTGGGACAATACATCATCTTCATCTCCTCCTGCCTACCCCTTCCACTGGGGAGAAAAGCAACATTCTTCTAAAATTGGGCTGAAAATTAATTTGTTTCATTCTTAAATCTGTACGGTCAGACAGGATTTCTTGCTTTTCAGCATCAAGGGCTATGTCACAGAGGATGCCTTACCACCACCAAGTTTCTCATTCTCCATCAGTTGAGCACAGCTGCCACCTCCTGGCACTAATCTTATTTCATGTGGTTGCTAAAAGTGCAGTCTCCATCATTACTAGAGAAGCACACGTCCAGGCAGCTGTAGGCAGGCCCATGGAGTTCTCTGGAATCCTTCTTATGTAGAGTTCCTGTGTTTATACATCTTTCCCTTAACAGGGAAGTTTACCGTGTATTCACTGTGACAAATAAAATTACTACTTACTAGCATGAACGGTACATCTCACAAAAAAATGTAGCTAAACACTAAAAACTACATTTCAGCCAACTGCCTTTTGGCAGCTACTCCTCTGGGAATAGTATCAGAGCCTTTCCAGCTGTTCTGCCTTGCTGCCCACATTAATGATTTTTGGAAGTATAGCCTACTTGAAGGGCAAGCCTGGAATGGATACAGTGTTAGCCCTTTCTCCCTTTAGGAGCAATTCATCAGCCAAGTTCATAGAGTCTCTTTGCTAAACCAAATTACTCCCTTAGCAGGACTAAGTGCTTATTTTTGGATGCTTCCACAAGCTGCTTCCTGAGCAGGGGAAAATTAAAACAAAAACAATAACAAAACAAAACAAAAAAACCCCAAACCAAAAACACCACCAAAACCGAACAAACAAAACCCTACAATGTGCTACCTCACAGCTGTTTTCCAGTTGGCCAAGAGCTAAGCCACATGTTAGAGTCTTGTCCTGATACAGGTAGACTGAACACATAGAGCTCCCCTTCACTTAGTTGGTCAGCAGCACACACTGTCCATTGCTGGAGGACAAGATTTGAAGGAAACACCCAGCTATGCTTTCTGAACCAAAAGAGGTGCAGGCAGCAGGGCAGAAGACTCTGGATGCCAGCACCTACAATGAGAGCTCTTAGGAGTCAGTTTTGTTGACCTGGTTGCATCCACACTTCAGAAGGTGCTTTGGAATCCACTCAAGTGGATATCAGACAAGGGATACACTCATATCAGTCATCACAGAAGCTGCAGGCAAATCTCAGCAGATTTTCCTTGGCCATTGCAAGTAGATTGCAAGCAGCCTTCTTACCTGTGTACAGCTGGCTAGAACTCATCTCCTGCTCCCTTGCAACCTACACCCCAGACAGTCTGGTTGTGCTGCTGGTTACCCACCCACCATGCCTGCTCTGCTTGCAGAGGTGTATCAGTGCTGTTGTTCCTTACATACCACCACTGAACAGAAATCTTCTGTTGTCAGAAGTGCCAAACAGAAAGCTGCACATGGCATCTATTCCAGATACCTTCCTAAAGTCATTATGTAGCTTTCACGTGAGAACAGACACCAGTCAAGCTGAGCTTAGAAATATATGTGGTATCTCATCATCATGAACAGCACAACTGCACTGGAATTGGATTTGTGGATGACTTCACACCAGGTGTTGCATTACCTGTTAGTGACATGACAGTCAAAGAGCCTGACCACACAGTGATGACACTTGTTTCTAGACAAGCATCTGGAAATTGCATTTAAAGATAGTTTTAAAGGACAGAAATGGATTCATTTGGCACCAAACTCGGGAAACTGCCATTTCCCAATGTTTGCTGTTAGTCAGAGCTGAAATACTGTAAATCACTGATGAAATGTCTGCCTTTTGCTACCTTCAGTAAGAAGAGTTCACAAGCATTTCTGTGTGTCTCTTTGTTATTTTCCCCCCTGTTGTCTACCTAGAAAGCACCTGCTGCCAATTGCCACAAGCAGTCCACTCACATTTTCCAAAAGCAGCATCAGTCCCTAAGAATCACCAGTTCTTCCAAAGACTGAAACTGTTTTTACATTTGTTTCTCCTATCATAACACAAGTTAATGTGACAGAAATTCTGGTTAGTATAATTAGAAAGCAAGACAAAGCAAGCTTTCAAGTGTCAGGGAGCACAAATTATTTATATGTGAAAAATACACTGTAGTGTTTGTACAACATGCACAGTTTCAATTCCACTCTATCTACCTTCGCCCCTCCCAACTGCCAAAACCTTCACAGAATGATAACATGTGGTATTTAACAATGATTGATTTGTGATTCTCTAGCTCTTCTGTGCACAAGTGTCCTCAAACATGACTGTACTTGCAGCCCACAAGTAGTAAGTCTTGGCCAGGATATGCAAACACCTATAATCATGCTACTTACCATTTTCACAGGTTCCTTCAAAACAGGAGGAAACACACCCAGACAACCAGCAGGATCTCAGTTATCCCGGTTGTTTAGGTAACATCAGGTTTGTTTGGAGAGATGGGTAAAGTGCATGCAGTTCAGTGTAACCCACTAAAGACTCCATTTAACTTAAAAAAATGTAACAGAGCCATTATCAAGAGCCAAAGAACAGAAAAATGTTTTTTGTATAATAGGAAGAGAGGTTTATATAGAACTAGATAGTTTGATTCTTTCTTTTCAATATGCAGGCTGCTGTATTAGACAACACCATTCAATATCGCAACTGGGCTGAAAAGGACGATTAGAAAGCTGTACGCTGATTCCTAGCAGCATCAGTATATTTTCTTCCCCAGCCTGCGCTGGCACCTTCCTCCATAAAACATTATGTTCTGAATACCTGAACACTTTAGCAAGCAACAAACAAGTTCTATAGGACTGTGCTTGATTAGCAGAGCTGCCACTTGAAAAGTGATATTTCTGCTACATACAGCTGCACACTAACCTGATGTTCAGCCATGACAGCATGGGAGTTGTACCTCCACCAACGATCCACACAGTGAAAAAGACAATGAGGAGAGTCGTTGAGAACATCATTTGATGTGAGTAGGTAGCAGTATCTCGTATCGCCAGAGCAAACGCCATGGCTCCCCTGAGACCTGTGCAAAAGAATGAAATAGCAGAGCTTCAGAAGTGAAACTGCACTTGATTTTGTAACACAGCATGCTTCCTTGCTCCATCCCTGCCACACAGGCACAAAGTGACAGACAGAAAGTACTGGGCTCCAGCAAATTTTGATTTCCTCCTGTTTGATTATACCTTTGGATTCAAACGCACTGAATTAAAATAAACCCACACATTTTCCCAGTTGATTCTGTAACTGAAGCATGTATTTTTGACATGAAATTGTTATCATCTGAAAAAAAATTTAAATGGTCTAGTTAGTAACACATTCACAGGCAGACTTTATTCCCTTCCTTCCCTGCTCTTGAATATAAAACTCCACTACCAAAGACAAGCCATCTGCAGGTGGGAGAAATCACAAAACCACGGGATGATCAAGGTTGGAAGGGACTGCTGGAGAACATCTAGTCCAATCCTCCTCCTACAGAGGTACACCTAGATCAGGTTGCCAAGAATGCAGTTGGAACTCAGGAACCTACTCAAGCAGGGTAACCTGGATAAATTGCCCAGGACAGCATCAGATGGCTTTTGAAAATCCCTAAGGAAGGAGATGACACAACCCCTCTAGGCACCCTCTGCCAGTGCTTGGACACAGTAAGAAAGTGTTCCTGAAGTCTGGAGGGAACCTCCTGTGTTTCAGCTTGTGCCCACTGTCTCTCATCCTGTCACTGGACTCTACTGGAAACAATCTGTCTTCTTCTTATTTACATCCTCTTGTGTATAGAGGCATCCTTGGCACTTCTTGAGGATGCACACATTTAGACACAAATAGAGACCCCATGCTTTGCTTTAAATGACACACTTAAACACTTAACCTACTTTATAATTTTTGTTACACAGATAAGTCAAACACTGCTTTCTCCATCTAAGTGGGAGAGGGTACCCATGAATACACCTCAATTTTCCCAACAGCTATCTCTGTCTGAACAGCACATACACTATCTCAGCTACAAATAGCCTTCTGGGAGGATACATCCCAACTTCCCCATCCCTGTTAGACACACTTCAAATAAAAATGCTCCGTTCCCAACATGAGGTGACTAAGTGCTGCCAGCAGCTGGCATTCCAAGACATGACTCTTCCCACATGTGACATTTTCTGTAAAGGTTGAAAGACACACCATGACATGCTGCAACAATCTCTAAGTCTTCCATTCAGGAAGCATGGATGTGGATTACAAAAGCAGAAGGCAGTACTACAATATGCTTATGATTTTATTTTTCTAACAAAACAAAACACCAAACACAAACGAACAAAAGGCCCTTTTTTACTAAAGGCCTTTATTTTTCTTGATGAAACATCTTAGCTTTTACCTGAAAACATCATCATGTGTTGAAAGTTCCAGCTGATCTTATGCCTTCTGCCCAGATTCAGCAAGAAGGACAGAGGGTAGATGTGTGCAGCTCTACCCAAAAAGATAGCAATCTGTTCACAGCTGAGGGTTAAGGATTTCACTTTCCTGAGCTAAGGAAGGTAACTGTCTCTAATATGAAGTTTCTGTTCCAGTGAGAGGTATGAAGTGTTCTTGTAATCTCTGTCTATAAAGAATATTTTCACCAATCATGTGCATGCAGGACTCACTGCAACAAAGCAAGTATTAACCGATATAACTATTTTTAATGCACAGTGAAATTATGCCTAGTATTAAAATTGCCAGTTGTACACATGATACAAATTCAGACTTTAAACAACTATCATGGCCTCCACTCACTTATATCTTTCAGATCAACAGAAACACAGTTGTATGTACCGAAGGAAAACCAACAGAAGACAAGCCAGTGGCCACTCCATTAAAGCTCCTTCAGAGGCCAAATCTCCTACTGGCTGGCAAGCAGCTAAGAGTACAGAGTTACTGAGATGAAAATTTAAACAACAACCCCAACTTCTCACTAATAAAATGAAATTTAAAAAGATTAGTAAAATAAATTCATGACAGTAGGTGGTAAGCTTCTTCTTGCCCTTACTGTAGTGCAAAACATCCAGTGGTTCCACTGAAGAAGCAGAAAGCTAAATACACCTTCCACCATTTATGAACACTTTGGGACAAGCTACGGTGACATGCTGAAATCCTATAAACCACCAATACAACCAGAAGTCCACTAAACATAGATCATTTACTGCTGAGATGACAGCATTAGAGGTATGGAACTGTTCTCTTATGGGAAAAAAATTAAACCATATAATACCCCTAGATACCACTGGGTTATTGCCATAGCTAACATAAAGCAATACTGTCTGCAGGAAACAACATTTCTAGGAAAATAAGATTGCATGAGGTTCAACACGGTCAAGTGCCAGGTCCACAACCCCATGCAGCACTACAGGCTTGGGGCAGAGCAGCTAGAAATCTGCCCAGCATAAAAGGACCTGAGGGTGTTGTTTGACAGCTGGCTGAACAAGCCAGCAGGGTGCCCAAGTGGCCAAGGCCAACAGCATCCTGGCCTGTATCAGGAACAGTGTGGCCAGCAGTAGGAAGGAAGCCATCGTGCCCTTGTATTAAGCACTGGTGAGGCTGTACCTTGAATCCTGTCTCAAATTTTGGGCCACTCACTACAAGTTGCTAGACCATATCTAGAGAAGGTCAACAAAGCTGGTGAAGGGTCTGGAGAACTAATCTTTTGAAGACAGTCTGAGGGAACTGGGCTTGTTTAGTCTAGAGAAGGCAAGGCTGAGGGGAGACTTCATTGCTCTGTACAACTACCTGAAAGAAGGCTGTAGTAAGGTGGGTGTTGGTCTTTCCTCCCTTCTATCAGTAGAATAGAATAGAATAGAATAGAATAGAATAGAATAGAATAGAATAGAATAGAATAGAATAGACCAGACCAGGTTGGAAGAGACCTTCAAGATCATCGCGTCCAACCTATCATCCAATACCACCTAATCAACTAAACCATGCAACCAAGCAGCCTATCAAGTCTCCTCCTGAACACGTCCCATGATGGTGACTCCACCACCTCCCGGGCAGCCCATTCCCATGGGCAATCACTCTCTCTGTGTAGAATTTCTTCCTAACATCCAGCCTAAACCTCCCTTGGCGCAGCTTGAGACTGTGTCCTCTCGTTCTAGTGCTGTTTGCCTGGGAGAAGAGACCAACCTCCGCCTGTCTACAACCTCCCTTCAGGTAGTTGTAGAGAGCAATAAGGTCACCCCTCAGTCTCCTCCAGGCTAAGCAACCCCAGCTCCCTCAGCCTCTCCTCATAGGGCTTGTGTTCCAAACCCCTCACCAACTTTGTTGCCCTTCTCTGGACATGCTCCAGCAAGTCAACATCCTTCCTAAACTGAGGGGCCCAGAACTGGACACAGGACTCAAGGTGTGGCCTAACCAGTGCAGTGTACAGGGGCAGAATGACCTCCCTGCTCCTGCTGGCCACACTGTTCCTGATGCAGGCCAGGATGCCATTGGCCCTCCTGGCTGCCTGGGCACACTGCAGGCTCATGTTCAGCCTACCATCGACTGGTACCCCCAGGTTCCTCTCTGCCTGGCCGCTCTCCAGCCACTGTGACCCCAGCCTGTAGCACTGCATGCGGTTGCTGTGGCCAATGTGCAGAACTCAGCACAGGTGATAGAACAAGAGGAAATGGCCTCAGACTGCATGTGGGGAGGTTTAGATTAGATATTGAAGAAAGTTTCTTCCCTGAAAGTGTAGTCAGGCATTGAAATGGGCTGCCCAGGGAGCAGACCTAGAGGTCTTCAAACCACGTGTAGACATGGTACTTTGGGACACGTTTAGCGACCATGGTGGTGTCAGGTCAATGATTTGCCTTGATGATCTTAGAGGTCTTATCCAACAAAAGAAATAGAATGATTCTATGATAAAAGAAGTATGTTCTGGATTACGATGTTTTTATATGTTCTTTCACTAGGTTTTATCTCCATTGCCAAATGCACTACCCCTGCAGCAGGCAGAGAGAAATACAGGCTGGAAATCTAGTTCCCACTTATTTTCAAGCAGCCAGGAACATAGTGAAGAAACAGTTATATAGGCTATTTCAGTAAGGATGGCCTGCAGAGAGGAATCTAGTAATTTCAAGCTTATATGAGTATGACTACTATGAAACTGCTGAGTTCTGGGTAATTCAAGAGCCAGGTACCTGGTCAGCCAGGGCACTGGAAGCCCACCTCCAACACCAGCATCTTTCAGCAGTATGTACCATTCATGTTATAGACTTCCTCCCATCACCCATGATCCTGACCTCTACCTTTAGGGCATTGCTCAGACAATCTGTTCACTCAATGTTTTTCACAGTATCACCAAGGTTGGAAGAGACCTCAAAGATCACCAAGTCCAACCTATCACTCAAGGCCTCATGACTAGACCATGGCACCAAGTGCCACGTCCAATCCCCTCTTGAACACATCCAGGGATGGTGACTCCACCACCTCCCTGGGCAGCCCATTCCAATGGCAAATGACTCTCTCTCTGAAGAACTTTCTCCTCACCTCAAGCCTAAACTTCCCCTGGTGCAGCTTGAGACTGTGTCTTCTTGTTCTGGTACTGGTTGCCTGGGAGAAGAGACCAACCCCTTCCTGGCTACAACCACCCTTTTCATCTGCTTGAAGTTAGTTTGCTTTCTTCAAGGGACCATTGGAAGTGAAGAGAACAATGAATCTTTTTCTAGGCCTCCAAAGTTCAAATACAAGAGCAACACAAGCACTGCTAGCTGTCAATAGCCAAGTCATACAGTAAAGTATATTAATTTTTAATTAATATGACTTCTTACACAGGTAGAGAGCCAACTGTGGGGCACAGAGGCCTTAGTGCTTTGATGCAACAGCTGACCAAAGGTTGTTCTCAAGGTTATTGTTCCTGCAAGATGTCGGGGAAACTTAAGTAGGCCACCATCCTCTATTTGGTAAAGCCAACAGATGCTACAAGTTTTCAGGCATGTAAACAGAAACCTCACACAGAGCAAAAAGGATACAAAAGCTCCAATGATGAAGACTGGGCTGAAAATGTGTTTCTGGAAAGTAAACAGTGCCAAGCCCATGTAAGAAAATATGAAGTTCTCAGCCAGGAAGTGCAATACCTCAAAGAGCTAGAGAGAAAACAGTCACACATTAAAGGCCAAGCAAAACAGATACTTTTCAAAAATCAAGATTACATGGATGGCTACAGCAATCCACTCTATAAAAGGTGAAAGACACTCTTGCCTGTTTAGTGCGACTTCTTGATTCGACTGACAAGTTATTGTACGTATAATGCGCCTGGGTAATGCCGCAGAAGAGGACGGCCACCACACCTGTGAACAGAATCACACGGAAAAATCAACCTTCTTACTACCAGAGCTCAACACGTTTTCCCTTCCCAAGTTCTACTGAACTTATACATCACCCTTAAAACCTTGAGATTTTACAAACCTTATTTTCAAGCAAGTTAGACTCTAAGTTAGTTGAACCAAGCCACTGCTCTTAAACACCGTTGAGTTGCAGCGAGCTGCACTGTCAACAATATTGCACATGAAAAAAAAAACAAACAGCCACCACCCAACCAAAAACCTTTAAGTCCCAACATCACATTTCTCACAGGAAGCTTCAATAAGGTAGAAAAATGCCTGCTAAGATGGACAAAAATTCTGCTTCTGTGTGCTTCAATCCCAACAACTCACCAGTAAATCCACAAGCTTCTGCAAGCAAGAAAGTGCTCCAGGACATCAAGAAAAAGAGTGCAGTTTCCAGCAGGGGGAAGCAGTGCAACTTGGTAAACTTTGTCACGTTAAGTCATTTGTTAAGGGATCAAAAATTTAATCCTTTGCCTTCTCTGTACAGAGTATTTATGGAAAACACTGTTATGCACTAACAACCAACACTAGCTGAAAAAAAACCCAAACACTTTTAATGCTGAAAAACATCAATTCCATCACAGCAAGACAAACTCCATAATCAAGGCCTCCCCTTGCAACAGTCTTGGATATTTTTACTGCATATTCACAGCATAACTGCAATTCCACCTCTGAGACAATATGCAACATTTCCCTGCAAGGCACCAGCAAGGAAAGGGTATATACCTGGCATTCCATTTCGATTGTGTTTTTCAGGGTAAGCAGGTGTTGGTTTGGGTTTCAGCAACAAAGCTGGTGAAGGGTTTAGAAAGCAATTCTTATGAGGAGTAGCTGAGGGAACTGCAGTTGTTTAGTCTGGAGAAGAGGAGGCTGAAGGAAGACCTCATTGCTCTCTACAACTCCCTGAAGTAAGGTTGTAGTGAGGAGAAGGTTGGTCTCTTCTCCCTTGTATCAGGTGATAGGACAAGAGGAAATGGACTGAAACTGTGCCAGAGGAAGTTGAGATTGGATATTAGGAAAAAAATTCTTTCCTGAGTGAGTAATCAGGCACTGGAATAGGTTGCTCAGAGAGGTGGTGGAGTCACCATCCCTGGAGATGTTCAAGAAATGTGTGGACATGGCACTCTGGGACACAGTTTGATGGCCATAGTATAGTATCATAGTATCAGTCAGGTTGGAAGGGACCACAAGGATCATCTAGTTCCAACCCCTGCCATGGGCAGGGACACCCTACACTAGATCAGGCTGGCCAGAGCCTCATCCAGCCTGGTCTTAAACACTTCCAGGGACAAAAACAAAAAAAATTTTCACCTCAAAATGCCACTTCATGAGGCGGGGCCGTGCCGCCGCCGCCGTCCTGCGGGAGTGGGGACGTGCACGGCAGGGGCCCAGCAGCGGCTGCAGGCAGGGGACTACTACCACTGCCGCCTTACAGGAGCCGTGGTGGTAGTAGGTTGACATTTGGACCTGATGGTCTTAAGAGGTCTTCTGCAACCAAAACAATTCTATGTTCTGGACTACAGCAACCCTAAGATGAAGCAGGTATATCAGAATTTTTCTGCTCAGATTTGTTGACATGTCTTTTTCAGCAAGTGTGGCTAGTGACGTACTTTTGAGGCAAAACAGAAAGCCTGCCTGCAAGAAATTGTATTTCCTCTCTTTGTGCTCATGTGTTTTAGAGTAAAAGCCAACTCAATCTAAGCAATTTAATCTTTCTAATAGGGAAAAAAGTTCATTTTCCAGAGGAGCACAAAACTTGGGCAATATCAAACATGCTGAACAGTTCATGCAACTATGGAAAAAGTGGAACATATTTCAGTAGTGTTAAATATAGCTCTTTGCATACTACAAAGCAGTTGTTCACATATTTATAGAGTTTGAGTTTTGTCCTCATCACTCCTCTGGCAGCACTGAACAGCTCACTGTACCCAAGGTGTAGACAGCTATGTGCTACTAGAAGACACAGGAAAAAAACAACACCATGTGTTAACAGGGGGTGATAAGAAAGATCCCTGGTCTTTCTGAAAGCCCAGTCTTCTCTGAAACTCCAATGGGAGGACAGCAGGAGCACAAGAATACTCAAAACAGTAAGGTGGTAGCAGTCTCCCCTGCTTATATGAATGCAATCAGCACCTCAAGGGATACATCAAGGCTGCACCATAATCCACCGTTGCTCTCCACGCATAATACAGCTTGGAGAGTCATGGCTCCATGTGAGGAAATGCTAAAAGCAATGAACAACACTGGTTTTCACAGGACATTCACAGGTCCTGGGAGGCCTGAGGCTCACGGCACTCTTGACTGCCTCCTGCAAGCCCAGCTTCTGTTAACCTGGGGGAGGGCAAAGGCTCCAAAACACATATGTCACTCAGAAAAGTTGCCTCAAAAGATCAAACTAACATTACAAAATACTAATCTTATTCTCAATGACAGTTGGCATTACACTAAATATAAAACTCCGTACGTTTTTTAAACAGCTGTTAACTCTCCACACAGTCACTTCTCCACATAAACTATCTTTCTAAAATTTGAGAATGCTCTATTACACTCAGCTGAATTCTACCCTCACTGCCCCGTGCCCCAAAGAGACCTATTTGCTAAGATCATGCTTCCAAAGCAGCAAACCCCATCACAGCAATAATTAGAACCCATCTTCCCACAAAGTGCTCAGATAACCCCATCACAAGTGCCTGTCTTAAAAGGCATTAATGGATGCTTAGGAAACTGAATAGCTGCAGTCACTTCATGGAAGAGAAAAGGTTGAACCTTGTTCCCCTGATGTTTGGCAAGGTCCTTTGTCAGGTCGCTTGTCAGAACCAATTCCTCATTTCCAATCTTTTCTGGCAGCTTTGTGAATGAAACTGTTCATTCCCCTTGCTGTTATTATAAGTAATCATACCAAATCTGTTTGTGAAATCTGAACGGAAAACCTGTGCTCAGCATTTTGGAGGAAGATAGAGGCAAGAAATATAAGGTTTAAAAAAGTATATTTCAAACTAAGGCATTAATTCAAATTATTTCTGTTTTCTTAACTATCTTTTTTTATTCCTTAGGCATGCTCTTCTGTTCCACTTCATATCCACAGGGAGATTTTGAAATTTAGAAATAAAATATGAAGTAATACAACACCTTAAATGTTAGAAAAATAACCACAGACAGTGAGGTCAAGTCAGTTTGCTGAAAGCCAGAACAAGTCCTTGTATATCATGTGCCCTATTTGCAAACTAAGTATTCTGCCTGTTTTCAAAGGACAATGCATGAACTCCCTCACTTGAAGAGTTATAGGCAGCTATGAGAATAACAGTTTGTTGACTTCATTTATTACTTAATTTGAGTTCAGCTATGAAGAGTAAACCCCAAATTTGCTGTTATTTACTACAGTATTGCATGACATTAAGACTTTTCCAAGAGAAAATAGTTAAGAGTTCTGAAAGTAAGCAACCCAACCAAAACCAAATATTACAAAACACACACACAAAAACCCACCAGGGGCTGTCCTCTGAGCAGTCTCCCCACTCCCAGTCTCATAGTACCCTCCTGAGCACAAACATTAGAAACAGCAAGGACTAATTGCTGCTTCAGAAGCATGATTTTACAAAACGGACATGAATGCGTTTCAGCTGCAATTAGTAGCCAACCAGCAAACCAAAAACCACAGCAATAGCATTTGAACAGCTAGAGCTACGGATGGCCAGTAGCCTAAAAAAATGGATGAACAGTTATGTCTCTGGGTCACTTTGATTGCAGATCAGTAGAACTGGAAGCCTGACCATGGAAGCATTAACAGCACATCTTCTCTCTTACACCTGAAAGGTTTCCGTCATGCAAACACATCGGACAAATCTGCACAATGCCCCTATCACAAGATATGGTTCAGATCTTATTGCTTAAGATGACAAGCCACAGATTCATGATCACTGTATAAAACATCACATTTTACCCCATTTACATCAGTATTCAGAAGTTTGGGCAGATCAAAAAAATCTGTGATATGTACAAACATGGTTATACTAACCAGTTGGAAAGCGAAGGTGTTTAATTTTTTTCTGAAGAAGCAATATGATTTCTGGTGCAGGCCTAGCTTAAGGTCTGCTGCCTGAGCCTACACCAAAGCCCACATGGCTTGTTTGCTGAGCACCTCAGTGCACTATTCAAATAGCAGCAGTAAACCTCAAGAGAACAGGACAGATCACACCAAGCACATGACATTATGATGTTCACTCTGGTAGTTACAATATTTTCCAAGACAGATGACATCAGATTTCCAGCTCAAAGTTTAAACACAGGACTCAAAGAGCCCTGTAAAGGGCTTTTTAATTTTATACGTAGAAACTGAACACGAGGACATGCCTACTTAGCGCCTCCCATTAGCTTCCAGCATGCAACAACATCACTAAAACTTCTAGTGTCACCACAGTCACACTGAGGAAGGTTGATTTCTGTGGGTACCTATAGTGCCTGTCTATAGGCAGAAGTCACATGAATGCTGATCATGTCTTCACACAGAGATTAAAGCAAACTATAGTCAATTTTGCTACAGCTGGAAACAGGAGAGCCCCGTCAATACCTGAATGTCACATCTGGTCTGAAAGGGCTAAACATGAGAAAGGATATCAGAGCTGTCACAACCCCTGTCACTGCTCCCATCATGAAAGAACCACTGAATATTCCCAGGAAAACACCAACAGACTTGAAAAATGCTGCAGCATCAAAAGCATGGCTATTTTCACCTGTTGGCTGGTAGGCAACTATAGATCTAGAGAAAGACAGTAAAACAATGAGAAGTTAGAAGTTTCATCAGAGAAGTTTTCTTCTATAACAGCAACACCTCAGCAACAGAAGAGACAGTCCCATACTGAAGACAAATTTACCATTCTGGTGTACACATGTATGAGGGATCTTGGCACGTGTTTACAGTGTTTATTAATGCAGTTCAAGGCAATCCATTTAAACTTGAAATAACATTTCTCAATAAAAGCATTTCTTTTAGACAAATACCAAAGGCAATTAAGTAATTTCAGAGTAGAAATTCAGGTAGTTACTTACGAAGATAACACAATGGCAACAGCATCATTCAACACGCTCTCCCCAAACAGAAGGGCATAGAGATCAACATCAGCATGCAGCTCATTAAATATTGCTAGCACAGTAACTATGGAAAGAGAAGAGAAAACCATACTGAATGACTTCAGGAATAACTGTGTGAGCTGGCAAAGCAGACTTTCCACTTGGCCTAAAGCAACAAAACCCAGGAATCAAGCTATAGAATTAAAACTAAACTATGAAACAGATTTGTCATTTTTACCTACATGCAAGCAATTCCACTGCCAGATTTAAGGCAGGTCTGTAGTCCTCTCTGCACAGTGTTTATAGCAAAACCTCCATGATCATGGGGTACAATGAGCCCTGCCAACTCCTGCCCTAGAATCCTTTTCCCCCTCTGGGACAGGTGAAGCCCATTGCTTGCTTGCAGCTTTGGTGCCCTGTAAACTGAGCTGTGATCACAAAATCCAAACCCCTGTCAATTAAACCAGTCCCAGAGCCCTGAATAGACCTGTTTGCTCTGCTCAAGTGTTCCCTCATCCATTGCCAGTGGCAGAGGGACAAACGAGAACACAACTTGAGCTCCTGATCCCTTTAGCAGCTGCCCCCAGCATCCTGAAGTCTCTTTTAATTGATTGTGAGCCTCTCACTGCTGCATCATCACTACCTACCTGAAAAACCAGCAGTGGGTAATAGTCTGGAGGACTCACAAGGGTGCAAAGTTTACCTACGATATCCTTTACCTGGGCACCAGGGAGACAGCAGACCTCTCTATGAAGTGGGTTCGGTCTGCACATCGGGCCCTCTGCTCCCCTCAGCAGGGAGTCACCTACAACAATGACCCTTCAATTTTTCTTTTCAGGGTCAGTTTTCATGGCTGGCCTGAGGCAGGTCAGCTTTGGTGGTACCTGTGGCCTTTGTGGCACTTTTGGCCTTCATGGGCCCTTGTCCTTGCTCACAACCAGCTCCTCCTGCAGAGCCTCATAGCTGTTCTGCAAGGGCGCTGTGGGTGGTGTGCTTCTTAAAGGAGCACATTTGTTCCACTTGTAGCATTTGTTTCTTCGGGTAGCTACCTGTTCCCATTGATCCTGCACATGTGAGTTACTGCAGGAAGTTTGGGGGCTTGCTGATGAGAGGATGTCAAATCCTCTGCTCCACTAGGAGTTGACTCCTGTTCTGTATTTGTAAACATCAGTTTGTGAAGTTTATCGATTTCCATCTCACTCTCCCTGATGCTTCTTAACCTACTCACCTCTTCCCTGAGCTCCATCACTTCATCCTGGAGCTGTGCCAACCGGCTGAGCAGGTCAAAAACCTACTCACACCACGCCCCACATAGTCAGTGTTGCCCCCTGTTGCCTGTGAAAGGCTGTGGCATTCCTCACAGCCTGTGGCCTGGATGCCAATATCCATTTTGGTGGGTGCGGAGAGCACAGTCTTCCCCCTCCAAGTAGCCACCATCATGCCTTCAGTAAAACTGAAGCACCTTGTGTCCTGCCCACATGCCCTGGTCATGCCAATTACTGAGTTAATTCAAAAGGAGCCCCTGGGATACCTCACACCCCACTTGCTGGGTTTCAACTGAGCTAATTCAAAAGGAGCCCCTGGGGTACACTTAGTCCCTGTTTGCTCCCCCTGTGCCTGTTAGCCTGCCTGCACTAATGGCCAGGCCCTCCCACCTGTCTGACCACAGCCCCTCCCTCTCAGCCCCACTCACAGGGTTCCCCTCACAGCTCAAAGTCTGAGAGCCTCTGTCGGTGTTGCTGGGTTTAAATCTCCCACAGCTTCTCCAGGAAGGCCCCCAGCCATGTTGCCCTCTCAGGCACCCTCGCAAGAGACACCAAGTTGGGTTGGGTTGCCTCTACCCTCTCTCTCTCTGTCTCCCTGTCTCTGGGAGCCAGGGAGACACAGAGGGGCAGGGGGAAGAAGCAACCATGATGGTGACAGAGCACTGGAACAGGCTACCCAGACATGTTGTGGAGTCTCCTCCTCTACAGATCTGTACACTGCACTGGTTAGGCCACACCTTGAGTACTGTGTCCAGTTCTGGGCCCCTCAGTTTAGGAAGGATGTTGACTTGCTGGAACATGTCCAGAGAAGGGCAACAAAGTTGGTGAGGGGTTTGGAACACAAGCCCTATGAGGAGAGGTGGCTCAGAGGAGACCTTATTGCTCTCTACAACTACCTGAAGGAGGTTGTAGACAGGCAGGGGCTGATCTCTTCTCCCAGGCAACCAGCACCAGAACAAGAGGACACAGTCTCAAGCTGTGCCAGGGGAGGTTCAGACTGGATGTTAGGAAGAAGTTCTACACAGAGAGAGTGATTGCCCATTGGAATGGGCTGTCCAGGGAGGTGGTGGAGTCACCATCATGGGAGGTGTTTAGGAAGAGACTTGATAGGGTGCTTGGTTGCATGGTTTAGTTGATTAGGTGGTGTTGGATGATAGGTTGGACGTGATGATCTTGAAGGTCTCTTCCAACCTGGTTTATTCTATTCTATCTTCAAAACTTGTCTGAAGGCATTCCTGTGTGACCTGCCCTAAGTAGTCTTGCTTCACAGAGAGGTTGGGCTTTATGATCTATGGAGGTCCCTTCCAACCCCTAATATTCTATGATTTTTTTGTGGAACACATTCCATATAAGGCAATCAACAAAAAGTTGTAGAGCTCTTGCTGCTTTTAAAGGCTGCATGGACTGTTGACATAGCTATTATTTTGGGCACTGTAAAATAGTGCTAATAATCCAAAGTGATCCCCAGAGCACACTGTGCCACAGGAGCAGGCATTTGTGCAGAATTTGAAAAGACCAAGAGTGCTTTATATTTACAGCCATTATTTCTAGTAACTTCAGTTTAAAACAAAAAGACCACTGTCTTGAAGATGTTCCCATATATAAGCCTCAAAAATCACATGGTGATTATTTGGCACAAATTGTGTCCAACCATCAGCTGTTGAGAGCTCAACTCAGTCACAAGGAGCTACTTCCCATATTTGCACAAATCACCACTGAGGATCTCAAGCTGCTTTGAATGTCAGGCTTCATACTAAACCACTACCTACCCCAGACCAAAACACTCCAGCTCTGAAGACTGATCTGTCAGAGACACCTAAGTGAGACTTCTGCACTTCAAAGGATGATTAGATTATTTTGACAAAAGCTCAAATTACTTTGCCAGAGGAGCATTCTTCTGCTTAAACTTGTAGAACATGTAGAACAAGGATAAGTACAGAGTCATTCCACCTGGGAAGGAATAATAAACTGCAGCAGTACACGTTAGGAGGTGATCTGCTGGAGAGCAGCCGTGTGGAGGAGGATCTAGAAGTCCTGGTGGATAACAAGTTATCCTTGTGACCAAGAGGGCCACGGGATCCTGGGGTCCATTAAGAAGAGTGTGTCCAGAAGATCAAGGGAGGTTCTCCTTTCCCTCTACTCTGCCCTAGTGAGGCCCCACCTAGAATACTGTGTCCAGTTCTGGGCTTCCGAGTTCAAGAGGGACAGGGATCTACTTGAGAGAGTCCAGTGGAGGGATACAAGGATGATCAAGGGACTGGAGCATGTGCCCTATGAGGAAAGGCTGAGAGACCTGGGGCTATTTAGTCTGGAGAGAAGACTGAGAGGGGACATAATAAATGTATATAAATATATGAGGGCTGGGTGTCAGGAAGGAAGGGACAGCCTTCTCTCACTTGTACCCTGTGATAGGGCAAGGGGCAATGGATGCAAACTACAGCACAGGAAGTGCCCCCTCAGCATAAGGAAATGCTTCTTTACTGTAAGGGACAAAGAGCACTGGATCAGGCTCCCCAGAGAGGCTGTAGAGTCTGCTTCTCTGGAGACTTTCAAGACCCATCTAGATGCCTTCCTGTGTAACCTGCTCTGGCAGAGGGGTTGGACCCAAAAATCTCCAGAGGTCCCTTCCAACCCCTAACATCCTGTGATCATGAAGTTCATCTGAAAGAAAAAGAAACATTGCCCACACCTAAAGAGCCTAAAAGCCTCAAATATTGCTTTTCAATTACAATCACAGAAGTGTTTCTGTTGTAAAAGACCCCTATGATCAAGTCCAACTGTTGGCCTAACACCACCATGGGCACTACACCATGTCCCAAAGTGCCATGTCTGCAACATCGTTTGAAGACCTCTAGGAATGGTGACTCCACCACCTCCCTGGGAAGCCTATTCCAATGCCTGACCACTCTTTCAGGAAAGAATTTTTTCCTAATATCTAATTTAAACCTCCCTTGGCACAATTTCAGGCCATTTCCTCTTGTTCTACTACCTGATAGAAGGGAGAAGAGACCAACACCTACCTTACTACAACCTTCTTTCAGGTAGTTGTAGAGAGCAATGAGTGTCTCCCCTTGGCCGCCTCTTCTCCAGACAAAACAATCCCAGTTCCCTCAGCCACTCCACATAAGGCTTGCTCTCTAGACCCTTCACCAGCTTTGTTGCCCTTCTCTGGACATAAATCAACCTATTTTAATGTATTTGATCAGGAAAGTTACACTTCTCCCCAAACATACCATGACCTCATACCAGTCCAACATCACGCCAACAAAGAACAGCGTTCAAGACACTCAGAATTTGTATTTATTTTGAAGAGGAGAATCAGAGATGCTAGCACAACATAATGGAAAGTAAAGCATTGTTAATATCTTTGTGCTACACAGCCATAAAAATCTTAGCAATAGGATTATTTTGGAAAGTTATTAAAAAATGTTCAGCAAGCTACCTGGATCAGTGGCAGAAATTATTGCTCCAAAGAGGAGACAGTCTGTGTAGTAGAATTTACCAGAGAGCTGACCCACCAACTTCATTAGTTTCACAACCCCATACATCAGATTCCTGAAGAGAAAGAGGATAAAATAGTCCAAGTCAAACAAGTTGGTGTATTTCAGGCCAGCAAAGAAAAAGCAGAAGCAATAACATTTTGGACAGCCTTAGTCATGCTACAGCTCTTTGGGACTGCCACAGTTTAACTCCAAGCTCTCAAAAGTAATTTTTTTCTTTTCCCTATGAACTAGGTCAAACAATATATGATCCAGAAGATAACATTTAAAACCAGTAAGCAAAGCAAGAAATCTTTTTGCACTAGTACACAAAACCTACAGGTTATTTCCTTTTTCCACTGAAGACAACATTTCTGTGCTCAAAATTCCCCTCAGTATCACTTCTCCCAACACAGTACACAGCACAAAAGCTCTGAGCCAAGAATAGCCTTCAAAGTATTTCTCTAGTGAAACAGAGATAAACCAAGGTCACCTATGCAATTCAGGATTTCTGTATTTCAGAATGTCCATACATCAGACAGAGTAAAATTAGGGGTGTAAGAGATTGTGTACAAGTACACTCACATGACTAGCTATCTTAAACCAGAAGTGTGTGCACACAGACACATAAAACTATACAAATACACATATGCAGATAGAGTACTGAAAGAGATTAGTCTGAAAGTTAGATAGCTAAAATTCAAATCACAAGTTACATCCAGAATTCAAGCTAAGTCAATTCCAGTAAGAATCTAACAAGGTTTTGCCTTGAACTGGACCATTACATCAAAAACTTAACATTACTTTTTAGTATAGTGAACTTATCTAGTGATTCATACTTGACAATATCATTTCAAGGACTGCTTCTTGAAATCATATTGTTCAGAAATGAGATAATGCTCAGCAAAAGTTAATTTACATTATCCTCCAGACAAAAAGTTCTCAAATCAAGAAACTACAAAACTGAGACAATTTGGAAGGCTCAACATACGCTTTGTTAACTTAAACTTCAGTATAGAAAGAAACTGATACCATGGAGTTCACTTACCCAATAATAAAACAAGAGACTGCTGTTCCTAAAAAGGCATAAGCCAAAATGGACCCCAAATTCCTAAAAAAATGTCTCTGCATAGGGAAAAAAAATTTATATGCTTATTTAAGACCATCTATATTACCTGTTCAAAAACACACAGAACATTACTACACTTCTATTAATACACAGAAACACTCCTCCCATTTCAGAAAAATGCTTACATTGCTGCAATGTATATTCTGTCAGACTTCAAAAAACTGAATAAGCCAAATCTGAATTAAATCCTACATATAGCTTGTTGATAGGAGCTTTCCACACAGGTATTTTCATAACAGAGGTAAAGGTTAGCTGCATACTGAAAACCAGCGCCAATCCATGGTATCTTCAAGCAAAAGCAGAATCTGGGCCCTTCTGCCATTCAGGGTCTCGCACATCCCCACCAGGATTCAGGTTTGGGTCCACTTCTCAGCATAGTTTACTACATTTTGGATATTTGAGAAGGACCAAAACAATTCATAGCTAGACATCTGTTATTTTAAATGAAAATTACTTTAACTTCTGTCGAAGTTCAAAGGATAAACAAACCAGCAAGACTGAATAGGGTTCAATACGTCTATAGAAAAAAAAACAAACCATGCATTTTCTCTTCCAACCATGGCAATACTGTGATACTGTGAAAAAAAACCCACAACCAACACAAATAACACTCAGAAACAGCTTAAAATGGAGAGTGCAATTCTGAAACACACCTGCAGTCTCATGGTTGGGGAGAAAGGGAAGAGGCTATTCTCATCAAAAATTGTTATACTTACTTTCTTCAAGCTATAACCAGCATGAAAAATAATGGGAGGCAACAGAATGTTGAAAAAAACTTCTGGGTCAAATGTTACCTAAAAAAAAAAAAAAAAAAACATGAAATTTCAATTAGGAACAGACATACACAAATTGTCAGGCCTTTTTCCTCTGTCATTTTCTGACAAGTACTATTTTTGGTTGTTGAAAGAGCTAAGTTGGCCCTGAAAATACTAGCCAGCTCTATAAACACAGCAGCAAAAAGCACCTAGCAGTAAACAGCACCTAGATAAAACAGGCATTACACATCCAGCACCAAAAATAATCTTGCAGCAATTCCAAACATAGAATTTTTTAGTTCAAAAACAGAACTAACAGATATTACCCTGGAGAAAAAATCTTTTATCCTGGTACATGATAGTCATATATCTGCAAATGAAGTGCAGTTACCGTAAACCAGTTAAGCCAGATAAAAGACTGGTATTCCAGAATTACAGTTATATATTGCTTCCATTTACTTCAGCAGAAGCTCCACATATCCATGGAAGACTACACTACAGTAAAGGTCAAACCTTGGTGTTGGCCTTAAATCTGAATAGACGACCTGCACACATGTGAGACTAGGTTCTTTTCACGCCCTAAGCACAGGTTAGAAGACAAACAGAAGCATGGACTCCCAGAATAGGATTCATTTCAGCTCACCTTAGACACCTATAGTAGACTGATACACATAAACAGATACTTTTACTGTCTTCACTGTCATCAGAAAGTATTTTTAGGTACAACTTCAACATCTCAATCCTCGACTTTAAAGCCTACCTTTGATACACACAAAAGGTGGCTAATTCCTGACACTGAATAGAATAAGAATCCAGATCTGAGTAATAGTCAATAGCTGAATTTCACTTCCAATGCCAGACTGTCCCATTTGGTGGATTATGAAGAAGTAAAAAAAAACTATTTCTTGGCAATAATCAGATTTTAAAAGCCTAGGGAAAAACAAAACAAACCAAAACAAAAATCCACACCAACATAACCAAGCAAGCAGCCCCACACACCAAAAAAAAAACCCCAAAACACAAACACACATGCCCTAAAAAAAAAACCAATTAAAAAAGCTCAACAACAAAACCACCACACAACCAGAAAAACCAGCAACAAAGAAAAATATTCTTTTAAAAAAACCACCATAAGCAAAGAAACAATTTTTCAGTAGAAATTATAATTTCTCTTATATTATACAAGGCAGCATCAAACCTTTTTGTTCAGCTAGTCTTTGTAAATTCTACAGATGCTGGAAAATGTACATCCAGTTTTCGAACAGCACTCTGGGAAAGCACTACATACATGCAGCAGAGTTCTGCTGGCAGCAACGTGATACAGAAGGTGCTTTTGCATCGTGCATTGAAGTGCTGTTACTACTGGGAAAACAGACACTTGATACTAGCTAACATTTAAATAGGATAGAGTAGGGAGGGAAGATAAAGGAGAAACACTCATACAAATACAAGGAAAGGCACCTCTCACCTTCCGCAACATGTCATTTTGCTCCACGTTGTGGATCTTCCCAGGGCTTATTTCCCCTTTGAGCGTATACTCGAAGAACTTCCCACTGACGTTAACCAGCAAGGTTGTAAATGGCCTGCTCTCCTGTGAGCAGCTGAATGGCTTGTCATGGCCACTGGTGGAGGGAGTCCCATATCTCAAGATCACCCCAACTATCAGTCCTGGAAGAAAGTTAAAAAATCCATGAGGCTGATTTGCTACTCCTGAACCTAATCTTCTAGTTTCAAATAACATCCAAGGTATAACACATAAGCTGTACAACATATATGTATCATAAGCATCTTGCAATGAATTACTGTCAGTTTTCATGCAAAGGAAGAGAAATCCTGAGTGACAAATAAAATGCTCCATATACTGTTTAGTCTTCCTCACCATCATTTACACCTCCAGCAAGTAAACTGTGAGTTGCACAAAAGGCTAAACACTGGGCATATCAAATACATGTCACTTGCCTAAAGACAGAACTGAGTAGGTGCAGCACTGCTGGTAAATAACACTAACCATATCTGAGCTGAAACAGTGATGTTTGCCATATATTTTTATGGCTGCGGCAAGGGCATAGCTTTTTTTCTTCTGCCTGGAAATTCTAAGAAAGCAAACAATGCTTGTTGTGCAGTCACCTGCATCCTCTGCAAACTCTGTAACTACAATTCAGAAGACATACGTAAAGATGCCAGCTGCACATCTTTTACAAGCATTTTTCATCCTTCATAAAACAAACAAAAAACATAGTAAGGTAAAAAATGAATAATCATAAGAGACATGAGATTAATGAATGTAAGGAAACTTACTCAGCCAACACTAAGGGATGCATCCAACAGTAACAAAAAATAATTTGTAACCTAATGGAAAGACCATGCCAGGAGTGTGACAGTTTTAGGCTGTTTCAGTTCAGTCTGTTCGGCTGTTTCTGTGCTGTGTAGTTTCTCTCTTCCGTTCTTGCCAGAGCTGACCTTGGACTAATGAGATAAGAAAACTAACTTTTTTTCCCTCCCTTAACAACTGCTTTGAACTAACAGAATTTCCCTTCATATCCATTTTCTCTCTAATCCTTTTTGGGAAAAAAGGAGGAAGGGGGAAAAGGGGTTTTGGGGAGCACCTGGAGGGGGATTCTCCTCCGGAAGGAGGTTTCTGTGTTACATTCTTTCCTGTATTATTTTTGTATATACTGTAAATACTGTATATTGTGTATATATTCATTGCATTTCATTCTTCTTGTAAATACAGCCTTTTTCCATTTTGCTTATCCGACTAAGTGAGCTGTGGTTGGGGGGAGGGGGGGGAGAGGGAATTGAACGTTCTCACTACCACATAAATAATTAGCACCCAACGTGGGGCTTGGGATAATTGCTTTCCAGATGCAGGGCAAAATTTGCTTGATTTATTTTCTGCTCAGATCGGAGTGCAACCGTGAAGTTGCTATGGATTTTTAAACAACTAGTATTCTCAACTTTCAGCATATTGATCTATAAATATTTGGTGGGACTGAAGTGTGATTGTTTAGGCAGGTACTTAATGTATAAATTATACTTATGGTTTAAGTACAAGATTCAGCTTCTCTATGATCGGTTTCTGGGATTATTTTGGCTTATTAAGTACAGGAATGTGACTGCTACGACACTGCCTATCAAGATACGTGAGTTCAAGATTCCCGTAGGTGAAAGAGTAATTCTAAGTGATGGCAGGGATCCAAAGGTGATTTATTTGATGTGTGTGAATCTGCTGTTGGTGATAGTGATTACGTACTTGTTATATGCACTGTACGGGGAGAAGAAGGTATCTAAGACTTGTTTAATTTTTAAGCGTAGACCGTAGCAAAGGAGGCATGCCTCTAACTCGGCCCCAGAGATTTCTAGTGATGATGAGAATGGAGAATCTGAATCAGTTAAGAATAGAGCTAAACAGGCTATCAGGAAAGCTGCTTTGAACGGTGCTGTTGTTGATTCTGGCAATCAGGCAGTGACAGCGCCCAACATGGCGGGTCCCATGTCCTCGGTGGCCATTAGAGGGGCAAATCCATTTCCTTCTTCATCAGCAGGACCGGAAGTATCCTCTGCAGCAGCTGTTTCACCCGAAAACATGTCAGCTTCTGTTAAGGCGGCTGTGAATTCAAACACAGCTCCAATTAAGCAAGTAGCAGCTTTAGATAAGAGAGGTGGAAGGTGCAGAGCTGATATAGGAGCTGATGGGGGAGAGCTGCAAGATAGTGCTGCTATTGTGGGAACTTCAGCTAAAAAAGATCCTGCTGAAGAGGAAGAGAAGGTTTGTCTTAAAGATATAGCTGAGCTGTTGAGACCATCACAGGATAGAAATCCAGCAGGACAGATTGCTGGTCCTGGTAAGACAGCAGCTAATGGAGGTGCTTCTGAGCTTAAAGAGATCCTTAGGAGAGTGGCAGCAGGATTATGGGGACAACAACTACAGGAAGATGAGGGAGAGGAGTCATCAGACAATGACATTCAGCATACTAGTGCCCCTCGCCAAGAATTGCGGCATGTGAGGTAGGATTACATCAGAGCAGAGAATGAGCCAGTTCTAGCTTGGCTTGGTAGATGTTTCAATATAGGTGCACCAGCTCTAATGGTGGGACACAAGTCAGCATCTCAACTAGGCACTCTCTTGAAGGATAATGGAATAGACAGACATCTAGGCAAGTGACTTGGTAAGGTTTCTCTGTGGGTACGCCTTTTATTGGCAGCTCTCATGAGATACCCATCCCGAGATGATCTTCCATGGAATCCTAAACCCTGGACTACCATGGATAAGGGAATTAAGTGTCTGAGAGAATTTGCTGTCAGAGAGGTACTCTATGGTGGCCATGAAACTCCTGATGAAATTCCTGTAGGAACTGGTCTTGCTAAAAAGCTCAAACTTGCTCCTCCTAATTATGCAACTATTCTGGCAAGCAGAACTGTGGCAAGAAATTATGGTGGAGCTCCTCCTATGGTTGGCCAATTCACTGATCAAATGAGACAATTGGAGGATGGTCTCACACGTGTTTCTTTGGTTTCAGCCATTGAAACTCTGGTGAGATAAAGAATTGCATGAAGGAGCTGAAGGATTAATTTTAAAATTCCATATCCCAGTTGACACAAGGAAATAATTACAATTATTCCTCCAGATGGATACAAGTTTTAGCTGTGAGAAATAGATGTCCTCCAAGGAGGCCATTCCAAAACAGATCAAACCAAAACAGACAACACAGGCAATCACATGGGAGTATTTGGATAACTCTGCGTGATCAATTTGGTGAGAACATGAACAGATGGGATGGTCAACCATCTCCTGATCTTTTCAGGAGATTAAGGAAACTGCAAAGTGGCAGAACCCGAGGTAGCAATAGCAGAAGGGTAGCTGTTACTTCCACAGTTTCCCAGAACAACTCTAATAGCTCCAACAGTGGCTCCAGTTCTAACACTGGACAATGTGCTCACTGCACATGTGGGCATATTCCCCATAACTAGGGGTGCCCTGCCTCCCACCAGGGGGAGGAGAGGGATAACAGAGATAACAGAAACTATTGGGATGTGTACATCCAGTGGCCTGGCACTTCACAATTTCAGAAGTACAGGGCCTTGGTTGACACAGGGGCTCAGTGCACCATAATGCCATCAAACTATCAGGGATCAGAGCCTATAACTATTCTGGGAGTCACTGGTGGATCCCAAGAGTTGACTAAGATACAAGTTGATACAAGTTTAACTGGTAAACAGAGGAGGAAGCATACAGTTGTGACAGGACCTGACGCACCTTGTATTTTGGGAATTTATTTTCTGAGGGAAGGGCGTTTCAAAGACCCTAAAGGTTACAAATGTGCTTTTGGAGTAGCATCTGTAGAGGTTGATGGACAAAAATTGAAGCTGTCTGTTAGACCTGAGCTTTCTGATGAATCTGCAGTTGTGGGACAACATAAGATAGAGGACATTAAACTGCCGGTTGCTTCTCAGCCTGTGCATCACAGACAATACAGAACCAACCGTGACTCTCTGTCACCCATTCAGAATCTGATTCATCAGTTGGAAAGTCGTCAGCAAAACTCATTCCCCTTTCAACAGTCCAGTGTGGCCTCTGTGAAAGCAGAATGGAGACTGGCGTCTGACAGTTGACTTCCGTGCTCTGAATGAAGTAACTCCACCTATGAGTGCAGCAGTACCAGACATGATGGAACTCCAGTATGAGCTGGAATCCAAGGAGGCCAGAAGGTATGCTACCATAGACATTGCTAATGCCTTCTTCTCTATTCCCATAGCAGAGGAATGCAGGCCTCAGTTTGCTTTCACCTGGAGAGGAATCCAGTACACTTTCAACAGATTGCCAATGGGCTGGATCCACAGCTCCAGCATCTGTCATGCAGTGATCCATGATGCTCTGGAGAAAGGTGGTGCTCCAGAACACATCCAGTTCATCCATGATATCACTGTCTGGGGTAAAACTGCTGAAGAAGTCTTTGAGAAAGGTAACAAAATCATTGATATTCTCCTGAATGCAGGTTTCGCCACACAACTTGAGGTGGAAAATGAAGGGATTGAGAGAGCCTGTGGGTTAAAATCAGGGGGCAGACCAACAAATCTGATATCCTGGTTGGAGTCTGTTATAGACCACCCAACCAGGATGAGGAGGCAGATGAAACATTCTATAAGCAACTGGAGGCTGTCTCAAGGTCATCAGATCTTGTCCTTGTGGGTGACTTTAACCTGCCAGATATCTGCTGGGAACTTAACTCAGCAGAGAAGAGGCAGTCCAGAAGATTCCTGGAGCGCATGGAGGACAACTTCCTGATGCAGCTGTTGAGTGAGCCTACCAGGGGTCAAGCTCTGCTTGACCTGCTGTTCTCCAATAGAGAAGGGCTGGTAGGAGAAGTGACCGTGGGAGGCTGCCTGGGGTGCAGCGACCATGAGATGGTGAAGTTTTCAATTTACAGGGAGATAGGGAGGACCAACAACAGAACCTTCACCTTGGACTTCCGGAGGGCAAACTTCAGCCTGTTTAGGAAACTTATCTGCAAAGTTCCCTGGGTACCAGCCCTCAAGAACCAAGGGGTCCAGGAGGGTTGGACCTATTTTAAACAGGAGCTCTTGAAGGCACAGGAACTGGCGGTTCCCATCTGCCAAAAGATGAGCCGGCGGGGAAGTCAACCGGCCTGGATGAGCAAGCAGCTCCTGGAGGAACCAAGGGGGAAAAAAAAGGCTGTATCACCTTTGGAAGGAGGGGAAGGCTTCTTGAGGTATGTTTAAGGAAGTTGTTAGATTATGTAGGAAAAAAAATTAGAGAGGCAAAGGCCCAGTTGGAGCTGAGGCTGGCCACCTCAGTGAAGGACAATAAAAAGCACTTTTACAAATATGTTAATGCCAAAAAGAAGGGCAGGAAGAACCTGCACTCCCTATTGGACCTGGAGGGGAACACGGTGACTAAAGACGAGGAAAAGGCTGAGGTCCTGAACAGCTTCTTTGGCTCGATTTTTAACAGTGAGGCAGGAGGAGTTCAGGACAAGTTGCCTCTTGAGCTGGGTGATGGGGTCAGGGAGCAGTGTAATGCCCTGGATATCCATGAGGAATTAGTTCGGGACCTGCTGAGCCACTTGGACACTCACAAGTCCATGGGGCCGGATGGGATCCATCCTAGGGTGCTGAGAGAGCTGGCAGGTGAGCTGGCCAAGCCGCTCTCTGTTGAAGAACGGGTTAAAGAGAGAGGACATGGACGCCTAGAAGCACTGCACAACCCAGGCTTTGACGGTGATCAAGTAAATAAGTTGGTAAGCTTGGGCTGTTAGCATAACTATAGGCTGAGCCGGATGTCAGCCAGGACAGCAAGCCTTCAAGGACGGTCTGTCCTTGAGAACTTGGTAAACAAACTGCCCTGAAAGACAAGAGGCGGGGACCACTGTGAAAGACCATAGGTGGAAGGAGTATGTAATCAGGACCCTTTATGTTAGAACCAATAAGATTGTGCTGGGCAGGTCCAGGTTGGTTATAAAGTCTGATGCCACAAAATAAAGTTGGACTTGTTTTATCACTCATATTGAGTTGGTCATTTATCTGAGCCGCGGGGAAAAGTTTCCTCCCCCCACAGCTCTCCATCATTTTCCTCCAGTCCTGGCTGACCGGTGAGGTCCCAGATGACTGGAAACTGGCCAATGTGGTCCCCATCCACAAGAAGGGTCGGATGGAGGAACCCGGAAACTACAGGCCAGTCAGCCTGACCTCAGTGCCAGGGAAAATGATGGAGCAGATTATCCTTGCGGCAGTAACTGCGCACCTGCAGGATGGCCAAGGGCTCAGGTCCAGCCAACATGGATTCAGGAAGGGCAGGTCCTGCCTCTCCAACCTGATTTCCTTCTATGATCAGGTGACCCGCCTGGTGGATGTGGGGAGGCCTGTGGATGTGGTCTACCTGGACTTCAGCAAGGCCTTTGACACCATCCCCCACAGCAAACTGCTGGCTAAGCTGTCAGCTCGTGGCTTGGACAGCAACACTCTGTGCTGGGTTGGGAACTGGCTGGTGGGCCGGGCCCAGAGAGTGGTGGTGAATGGTGCCACCTCCAGCTGGAGGCCAGTCACCAGTGGCGTCCCCCAAAGATCAGTGCTGGGCCCCATCCTCTTCAATGTCTTCATTGACGATCTGGATGAGAGGATTGAGACAGTCATCAGCAAATTTGCAGATGACACCAAGTTGGGAGCAGATGTTGGTCAGTTGGAGGGTGGAAAGGCTCTGCAGAGGGACCTCGATCGGCTGGACAGATGGGCGGAGTCCAATGGGATGGCATTCAACAAGCCCAAGTGCCGGGTGCTGCACTTTGGCCACAACAACCCCATGCAGAGCTACAGGCTGGGGTTGGAGTGGCTGGAGAGCGGCTGGACAGAGAGGGACCTGGGGGTGCTGATCGACAGCCGCCTGAACATGAGCCAGCAGTGTGCCCAGGTGGCCAAGAAGGCCAACGGCATCCTGGCCTGCATTAGGAATAGTGTGGCCAGCAGGAGCAGGGAGGTCATTGTGCCCCTGTACTCTGCTTTGGTTAGGCCGCACCTTGAGTCCTGTGTCCAGTTCTGGGCCCCTCAGTTTAAGAAGGACATCGAGACACTTGAACGTGTCCAGAGAAGGGCAACAAGGCTGGGGAGAGGCCTTGAGCACAAGCCCTATGAGGAGAGGCTGAGGGAGCTGGGGTTGTTTAGCCTGGAGAAGAGGAGGCTCAGGGGAGACCTCATTGCTCTCTACAACTACCTGAAGGGTGGTTGTAGCCAGGAAGGGGTTGGTCTCTTCTCCCTAGCAACCAGCACCAGAACAAGGGGACACAGTCTCAAGCTGCAACAGGGGAAGTTTAGGCTTGAGGTGAGGAGAAAGTTCTTCACCGAGAGAGTCATTCGCCATTGGAATGGGCTGCCCAGGGAGGTAGTTGAGTTGCCGTCCCTGGAGGCGTTCAAGAGGGGACTGGATGTGGCACTTGGTGCCATGGTCTAGTCATGAGGTCTGTGGTTACAGGTTGGACTCAATGATCTTCGAGGTCCCTTCCAACCTTAGTAATACTGTGATACTGTGACCTACCAGAGAGATCCAGTTTCTGGGAGTGCGGTGGCAGGATGGATGCCGACACATTCCAGTGGATGTGGTAAACAGACTCTCTACCATGGCAAATCCCATGAACAAGCAAGAAACTCTAGGTTTCTTGGGGATAGTGGGATTTTGGATCCAGTGCACATTCCTGGATACAGTCAGATTGTGAAACCTCTGTATGATGTGACTCGAAAGAGAAACAGTTTCCAGTGGGGACCTGAACAACAAGCAGCCTTTGACCAGATAAAACAAGAGGTAGTTCAAGCAATGGGGCTGGGACCTGTCCGAGATGGTCCAGACATTAAGAACATTTTGTACATGGCTGCAATGGTCCAACCTGGTGCTTGAGGCAAGGAGCTCCAGGTGAGACACATGCACGACCTCTTGGTTTCTGGAGTCAAGGTTACAGAGGTTCAGAGGCTAATTATACTCCAACAGAGAAAGAGAGTCTAGCTGCCTATCAAGGAGTAAAAGCAGCTTCTGAAGTGATTTGAACTGAGTCACAACTTCTCTTAGCTCCCAGATTACCAGTTTTGAATTGGATGTTCAAAGGCAAAGGTTCTACACCACATCATGCCACAGATTCCACATGGTCCAAGTGGATGGCTCTGATAACACAGACAGCTCGAATGGGAAATCCTGAAAGACCTGGTCTGGTGGAGGTGATCACAAGTTGGCCTGAAGGTACCAACTGTACTAAACCTCCAGAGGAGAGAGTAACTCGTGCTGAGGAAGCTCCTCCTTACTATGACCTATCTGATGATGAAAAGAAATATGCTTTGTTCACAGACGGTTCCTGTCATCTTTTCGGGAACAAGCGAAGGTGGAAGTCTGCAGCGTGGAATCCAATACATTGAGTTGCAGAGGCAAAGGATGGAGAAGGAGAATCCAGTCAATTTGCAGAGTTAAAAGCTGTCCAGCTAGCTCTCGACGTAGCTGAACGTGAGAGATGGCCAAAGCTTTATCTCTACACCGACTCATGGATGGTAGCTAATGCTCTGTGGGGTTGGCTAAAGGACTGGAAAAAGAACGGTTGGCAGAGAAAAGGAAAGCCTATTTGGGCAGCTGACCTGTGGCAGAACATCGCTGCTCGAATCGAGAGAATTCCAGTGAAGGTGAGACACATTGATGCTCACATTCCTAAGAGCAAAGCTACTGAGGAACAGCAACACAACCATCAGGCAGATCTAGCTGCAAGAGTTTCTCAAGTCGACATGGACTCTGATCTTGATCTTCACTGGAAACACCAAGGTGAGATGTTCTTAGCTCAGTGGGCTCACAATTTGTCAGGACATCAAGGCAGAGATGCAACATACCAGTGGGCATGTGACAGATCCATAGACATTTCCATGGATGCTATCACACAAGTCATCCATGACTGTGACATTTGCTATTAAGCAGGCAAAGCAAATTAAGCCCTTATGGTATGGTGACAGATGGTCCAAGTACAAGTATGGTGAGGCCTGGCAGATTGACTATATCACTCTACCACGTTCTCGTTCTGGTAAGCAGTATGTGCTTACTATGGTAGAGGCAAACACTGGATGGTTGGAAACTTATCCAGTTCCACATGCAACTGCACGCAACACCATTCTCGGTCTGGGGAGACAAATCCTGTTGAGATACAGAATTCCAGAGAGGACTGAGTCAGACAACGGAACTCATTTCAAAAACAATATTGTAAAGAACTGGGCCAAAGAGCACGGCATCGAGTCGATATTCCACATTCCCTACTATGCACCAGCTGCAGGGAAGATTGAACACTACAATGGTTTGCTGAATACCACTCTTAAAGCCACGGGAGGTGGATCTTTGAAAAACTGGGGAAAACATTTAGCACAAGCAACCTGGCTGGTAAATAGCAGAGGTTCAGCGAACCGAGCTGGACCTGCACACTCAGATATACTACAGAAAGTAGAAGTTGATAAGAGTTCCTGTTGTTAGAGAAAAGAATCTGTTAGGTAAAACTGTTTGGGTATTTTCTCCCTCAGGAGAGACCAAACCTGTCTGAAGGGTGGTTTCTGCTGAAGGTCCTGGTAACACTCATTGGGTAATGCAAGAGAATGGTGACATTCAGAGTATTCCACAAAGAACTTCAACTTCATCTGAGAGAGTTTAATTTCAGAGTGTTGTACAGATACATCACGCCAAAAGGAAGAATCCATGAGCAATCTACAGTGCATGAACCCTGAAAGCCCTGAGTCAACTGAGAGTCCCTAATCCTTTTCTTTGATTCGTCTGCAAGGAGACAAACTATTCTGTTTTCTTGCTTCCTCATTTTCTTGGACTTCTGAATCATCTACATCTGAGGATAGCCAGAATGGACTATGAACTTTACTTACAAATTGTAGATATTGTTTTAGATAAGATGGACAGTACAAACAGCCAATGAAATTGTTTAGAAGGGGGGATTGTGACAGTTTTAGGCTATGCCTTTAAAAAGACAGCTACAGAATTCTCTAGCTGAATGCTTTGGTGTAAAAAGGAAAACAAAGATAATTCTAAATTAATTTCATTGGTAGATCAGTAGAAATGTAACTTTAAGGATTTTAGGCTCAGCTCAGTTTGTGCAGCTGTTTTCTGTCTGGTCTGTCGTTGGCCAGTGCTGACCTTGGACTAATGAGATAAGAATCTAACTTTTTTCTTCTCCCTTAACAACTGCTTTGAGCTAACAGAATTTCCCTTAATATCCATTTTGTCTCTTTAATCCTTTTTTGGGAAAAAGGGAGGAAGGGGGAAAAGGGGGCTTGGGGGGAACCGTCCTCCATCGGGGAGGGAGTTTTCTGTGTTACATTCTTTCCTGTATATTTTTATATATACTGTATATTTTGTATATATTCATTGCATTTCATTCTGCTTGTAAAAATACAGCCTTTTTTCCATTTGCTTCTCCGACTGAGTTAGCTGTGGTTTATGTGTGGGGGAGAATTGAACTTTTCTCACTACCACACAGGAAGCAGGAGAAGCACAAGATTTTAACTGACTGTTGTTCCTTTTACAATGTACTAAGAAAAGAGCAAGACTCCAGTTGTGCAGAGAGAATGTATAAGAACAGTCAATGTGGTTTTGGTCTGGTAAGCAAACAAATTGATACCCACTTGCTAAAAGCTTCCCTGTTGCCTTAGGTTGATCTGTGATTTAACCTTCATTCCAGACAACTGCAAGATGAAGATGGATGTTTGATGCTTTTGTTGACAAATTAGTAGTCAGTGTTAGCTTTGCTCCCTGTGACCCTCACTCTGCATCCATATATCTCTTTCCCCAGATGGTAAATAAATTTGCCAGGTAATAACCAGAGAATAAATGAGGTAATCCTAACACACACACACACACACACACAGAGACTTATCATTATGGCACAGTGTAAAGAATATCTAAACTGTATCCCAAAAGACAACAACTGAAAGAACACACCTAATTCTCTTCAGGTTTAGAATGAAGAAACAGTTTTATTGCAAGAGAAGGTACAGCAGGTAACAGCTGTGACACTAGCAGGCAGCTTGCCGCCGGCCTCTCTCTAGAATCAAGACAATGTAGCAGCCACAGGATCATTAAAAAGTAACTGGAAGATTAAGATGTACTTTATTTAGAAAAGAGAAGTACGTACTCAAAGAGCGCCCAGGGGAAGAAACCCTCTCAGCAAGAAAATTTACTTACTGAGTTTTCAAATTGCTGACATTTTAAATTTGGAGGTTTATACAAGCACGTTCCTAATGAGAGGCTGAGGGAGCTGGGGTTGGTTGCTTAGCCTGGACAAGAGGAGGCTCAGGGGCGACCTCATTGCACTCTACAACTACCTGAAAGGTGGTTATAGCCAGGAAGGGGTTGGCCTCTTCTCTCTAGCAACCAGCACCAGAACAAGGGGACACAGGCTCAAGCTGCAACAGGGGAAGTTTAGGCTCGAGGTGAGAAGAAAGTTCTTCACCGAGAGAGTCATTCGCCATTGGAATGGGCTGCCCGGGGAGGTGGTGGAGTCACCATCCCTGGAGGTGTTCAAGAGGGGACTGGATGTGGCACTTGGTGCCATGATCTAGTCGTGGCGTCTGTGGTGACAGGTTGGACTCGATGATCTTCAAGGTCTCTTCCAACCTTAGCGATACTGTGACTCCAGAGCATTTTACAGCTATGCATAATGGACACATTGGCTGCACAAAGTGACAATTTACAAGCAAGTCACTTCAAAGCCAGTTGTGTTACCAGTTATTACTACAGACATCTTCATCAAGCTATACAGGCAAGCAGCCAAAGATTTCTGCTGCTCTTATCCCCCTCTCACCTAGGAAGAGCTAGGCTCACATAACACATCAGGCAGACTGTCACTTAAAAAGTGATCTATGTGAGCTTACACATAGTACTGGCACAAAGGTAGGTCCACACTGCTATTAAGCTGAGAATATTGAGTGAGACATCAATGGATGCTTTTGGGGCTCAGAGACTGTCCCTTAGTGCAAAAGCAGATAGGAAATCTCCATTGCTACCACATTAGTAACAGCAACTGGAGAGAGGGATGTGATTACATTATACAACTGGATAGAATCCACTCACACATTTCCCTCCCATAATAAGATATACCAGTTATTTTAAAATCAGTTTTGAAAATATGCAAATTATATCTATAAACCAAACCTTTGAAAATTATCCCTACAGCCAGGCTGCTGTCTTGCAGCAGGGTGCAGGTGAGACCAGTGTCAAAGCAAAAGGCTAGCAGAAGCAGCCAAGTTGCTAAAGCTACCTATGGCTCAGTCATTAAAGGAAACAGATATGAAAGCAGAAGATACTCAATGAGACAAGACAAGCTGCATGGTCAGCTTCATTAGTAAAAAATACTAGGCCTCTGGTACAAGAGATGAGTCAGAAGGAAAAGTTTCCTGACCTTACAAAGGTCTAGGTACTATATTTATCATATAGTACCCAAAACCCCAGATTTTGAACATTAAGCAGAAATGCATCAACTGGGCACATTTGACAGACATAAGCTGCACTAATCCTTAACTCATTCATGCCTTTTTTTTTTTCCTTTTTGCAATTGTCTTTACGTAAGTATTTTTCATTTCCCAATTAACATCAAGCCTTTTATACAATAAAAATTTACTGGACTTGTTAGATGATTCTACACCCCATCTCACCTGACAAAGCAACATCAACAAAGCTTATATAGTCAGGCTTTGAGGTCTCAGAAAACCTAAACACTCAAGCGCTTTTCAGGCAGACCAAACAGCCTAATATACAGAATGCCTTTTGAAGATGCCTTCCATTAGGTGTTATACAGAAGACCAGGGCATCCTCTGTAAGTTTCCACTGAAGACTTGATTTCAGCCATTTTGGGAACACCAGAGTTGCAGCTGCAGAACAAAAACAGCAACAAAGGACACAGCTGGTATTGCTCAATGCACGAGCCTATTTGGATACTTTAGACTTACTTCTAGGCTATTAAGCATAAACTCAGTGTAGCTTTGCTGCTCATTTGGAAGCAAGGGGAAGGATGGATGCTATGAATAGATACAGAATATTCAGTAAACAAACTGTGTTATTTCTGCACCACAAGGTCTCACTGCTGAAGAGTTTAAGAATCTGGATCAACAGAGCAAGTGTTTATCTGACTCTTCAAAAAGGAAACTTCTAGGGCCACTAATCCAGGGCCACTGTCATTTACTGCAAGATTGTCACAGGGGAAAAGCCTAGAAATGGCCTACAAACACTTTCAAATTTAAGACAAACCTCATTTTCAAAGGTTTGGTTTATGATGACTGTTGCAACATCAAGTTGCACAACTTGCATTCTCACTTTTAACAGAGAAAGCCTGTATCTTGCCTGTACAAGCTGATCACACAGCTGGCACACACAGAGAACATTTTACTGGAAATGAAGCATTAAAAAGCTGGGATTGTTTTTTTTCTAATGTAAACCAAATCAATACTGATAAAAAACATGACTTCAGGCACGATCAACACCAACCTAACAATACACCACTTAAAATGGCATATTTACTTTTTGTTTTGTTTGTGTACAGAAGTCACTGAAGTGAGCATATGAATTCAGATAGGCACACAAAACCACAAGCACTGGAGCCATGCTCTGTGTGGTTGTCAGCTCAGTTCTATGCTGAAGAGGTATCTCAGAGGTTTCCAGGAGCTTCAGAGGTCAGCAGCCTGCAGGAACCAGAGGTATTCACACTCCACATTCAGTTAACCTGAACTGTGAATCAGTGAACTAAATCAATTTGTGAACTTAACCTTGTATAGATACAGCCCCTTCCATACACTCCTGGTCAAGGGCCAAGCACTGGGCAGTGAGGATCTTTCACTATGCAGTGCAGTTTGTACTAGCCATGTTTCAGCTTGAAGGAAACTCAGCAGAGACCTTACTGCTGTTTGCAGCTGTCTCCTAAGACGACAGGGGAAGATAAGGACAGACTCCTCTGAGAAGCACACAGTAATTATAAGTAAAGACAACAAAACTGTTGAAATGCAGGGTGGGGGTGGGGGTGGAAGAGTCAGGTAACTTTTGTTTGGTTTCCTGGTTTTCAAATGGTGCAATGGCTAAGCACCAGAATAGGGTGCCCACAAAGGCTGTGCTATCTCTACCCTTGCACATAGCCAATACTCATGCGAGTATGGCTCCCAAGCTGTGGAGGCCTGCTGTGAGCAGAGGGGTGGACAAGACTGTCTTCAGAGGTCCTTTCTAGCCTAGATAATTCTGCAATTCATACTCTTTCCCATGAATATTTGTGACCTCTCAGAAAAGCACTGCATGCTGCAAGGGTTTCTCCAAAAGCAACTTTTAGTGATTCCTGGGTCATTCTTGGGGATTTCTGTTGCTTTGGAGTCATTTTTGCTTTGCCAAAAGAATCCCAGGCACCGGTCATAGAGAAGCTGAATCTTATAGTTAAACCATAAATACAATTTATACATTAAGTATCTGCCTAAGCGATCGAAAATCAATCCTAGAACATGCTTATAGATAAGGACCCCAAAAAATGAAAAAAAACAGACGCTCTAAAAGCCAAAACACTTTCATGTTTGCAACTCCAACTCAAGCAGACAATAAATCAAGCAAATTTTGCCTTGCTTCTGGACAGCAATTATCCACAAGCCACACGTTGGGCCCCCAATTAGAATATGTGGTAGGGTGAGAAAGTTCACACACACACACACACACAAAGATACCACAGCTAACTCAGCTGGAGAAGCAGATGAAAGCTATATTTACAAGCATAAATGGAATGCAATGAATATGTACACAAATATACAGTATTTACAATATATACAGAAATATACAGCAATGTATGTAATACAGAAGACCCACAGCCAGAGGACAGTGTGCCCCCCGGCCGCTATCCCCCTTCTCCCTCCCTACCTCCCCTTTTTTTCCCAAAAAGGGTTAGAGAGAGAGAGAAAGGCAATTAAGGAGAAAATTCTGTTAGCTCAAAGCGTATGCAAGAATTAGTTTTCTTATCTGGTTAGCTTTGTTAATTCAAGATCGGCAGCTGTTGCTTCAGAGAGAGAGAAACAGGCCCACACGAACAGAGGGAAAGGTACAGACTGAAATCCCTGAATTAAAACTTGAAGTTGCATTCTACCAATCTACCAATGAAATTAGTTTAGAATATCTTTGTTTTCATTCAAAGATCAAAAACATACAGCCAGAGTCTTTCAGCAACTGTCTCTTTCTTAAAGGCACAGCCTAAACCGGTCACATAGTCCTGCCTCGTTTTCTTTAATGTAAACCCAGAAAATTTTGGAAATTATGCAACAACAAGTCTTGACTGGTTTGTCAAGCTGGGGAGCACTGTCAGCAGGAAGACTCAGTCTCACCTTGACACAAAACCTGTCTCCCCTTAGCACAGCCCACACAGAGGCAGAGCAGCACATTCTGAGTACTTAGACACCAGCTTCCTTGCAGTGCTAGGTGATGGTGAGTAAAGTGCCTGTTTTGCTTTTGAAAAACACATAAAGAATACATTAAAAGGATTTATCTTTACCAGTTTAAAGTCAAAGAAACAAAGATGAAGAAAAATTTGGCTAGAAGGATGAAAGGAAGCCCTGTAAGTATTTTCAAGGCAAAAAAAAACCTAATAATAACATTAAATTATAGTAATTATTCTAAACTATACTATAGTAGTTATCAAGCAGCTTGTTTTACTATAGAGCATTAGTGTGCATGCAGATACCACATTTGTACAGTTTTACCTAACATAGCCTGAAATACCAAGGGAGAAAGTGTTGCTCCTAATATGGAGTCAACCTTCAAACTTCACAGTCCACATTGTGACTGTTTTAGGCTGTACCTTTAAGAAAGAGGCAGTTGCTGAAACACTCTGGCTGAATGTTTTGGAATAATAACGAAAACATTCAGATATTCTAAACTAATTTAATTGGTAGATTGTTAGAATGCAACTTTTAAGTTTTTAGATCAGTTTGAGTCAGTTCAGTCTGTTCTCTGTTCCTGTGGGCCTGTCTGCTTTTCTCTCTCTGAAGCAACAGCTGCGGATGGAGGCGACCTTGAATTAACAAAGCTAACCACATAAGAAAACTAATTCTTGCACACGCTTTCAGCTAACAGAATTTTTCTCCTTAATTGCCTTTCTCTCTCTCTCTAACCCTTTTTGGGAAAAAAGGGAGGTGGGGAGGGAGAGGGGGTACAGGGGCCGGGGGGACACCCTCCTCCGCCTGTAGGTCTTCTGTATTATGTTAGTTGCTGTATATTTCTGTATATATTGTAAATATTGTATATTTTTGTACATATCCATCTGCATTCCATTTCTGCTTGTAAATATAGTTTATTTCATCTGCTTCTCCGACTGAGTTAGCTGCAGTTTCTTTTGTGTGGGGGGGAGAACTTTCTCACCCTGCCACATGTATTTTAATTGGCGCCCAACGTGGGGCTCAAACCCACAAATTTGACAGCAATTTATAAGGAAGTTTCAGCCCTTCTTACAAAGTAAGCACTGCATCTGATCCAGAACTGACATGGCACACTTAAAAAAATCAGATCAAGCATTACCACTTTGAGAAGTGCTAGTAACCCATGCTCTCTATACCATTTGCTTGCCATTCACCACTATGCTCTGCAGGAGTGCAGAGGAACAGCACTACACAACCCCTTGAAGAAGGGTCAGGGAAGTGACTGCAAGGCTCCAGACCTCCATTAATGCCTCTCATTTAGCACTGCTGATCTATTTAGCTACTTTCCTAATGATGCAACACTGCCAAGCATGGCACACATCAGCCTGTCACAGAGCTGCAGAAGATGCAAGACTTGGAAAATGGGAAGCCTGTTTTGAAATTCATCCTTCTGTTTGGCAGTTTATGTTCAGCAGCATAAACACAAGACACGTCTTCGCTGCATTTCAGTAGCACACACACAAAAAGGTGTCATTTTTCAACAGGGAATCGAGGCAGGTGACGCCAGTTCTTGAAGTCTGAAGGAAATTTTGGGGATATCCAAAGCCTGACACACTGAATAGCAGATTCAAGGTCATGCTTTGTCATTGCCTCAGGGTTATTTTAGATAAGGAAGTTAAAAGACAGTGAACAACCTGGTAATTCTTCCTTGGAGGCAAAAACAGCAGTGTGTGGTTAAAGGAATCTTTGTAGTAAGTATTTTATTAACTTTTAAAATAAGCACAGTTTTGAATTTAAATAAACAGATTATTCAAAAACACTGTGCACAACCAAATGTCAAATTAACTTGCTGGCTCTGCCCTGCTGGGCATGTGTATTGCGTGCACCTTCACCTTCTCACAAGCCTTGGATTTCAAAAAACCCACAGGATGTCTAGGTTGGTGGAAGATGCCTTCTGACTAACTTTTGCTCTTGTTTTTTTTCTAGGGGAACTAATTGTCTTTCAGGTGGTGTTAGTGTGATCTAAATAGTAGTATGTAGTGGAAAAAAAAAGGTCAAAAATGCATGTTCTTACTGATGAGGGGGTTAAAGAATAGGTTTAAGACAGAAAAATGTAATTTTAAAATATAACTGTGGAGAGATTTCAATGGAAGACTGGTTTAGAATTTCTGTAGTTAATTTCTGAAGAACATTCCACATATAGATTCAGACTCGTACAGGAGAGTTGTAGCTCAAAAAACAATTAGTTTGGCCAAATAAATTGAAGGGATGGATTAGTTTGTCCTAATAAATTGGAGGGATGGATAGACAGTATCAGCAAGATGACAGCCACAAAAACATGATCATGAAGACATGGCAGAAATGATAACCAGTAAGAAAAATTACTCCCTGTACCCTTGAATCTAAAATCCAGGAAAAATAGTTAAACAACCAACAAAAACCCAACTCAAAACAACAAGAAAACCCACAGAGTACAAAAACAAACAAACAAGCAACAAAACCCCAAACAAACAAAACCTCACACCACACTATATATTGAAGTGCCTAAACTGAAGGTTCAGCCCTGGAAGAAACTGTTGTTCTGTGGCAGGAGCATGTGACCTCTGGACCAAGCACAGAACTGTAGGTCAAGGCTCCTGAGCCAGTTCCAAGCTTGAGTAGTGACTCAGAGAAAGAGCTGAGAGAAGCCACAGAAGACAGTTCAAAGAGACGCTCTCAACTCAGAAATAACCACTTATAAAAGGCACAAGTATTTGTCAGAGATTACAAAAAAGTTTAGAGTCTGCATCTAATCTCAATTTACACATTTTCAAATTCATTTACTGCATTACTGCATCATGCAACACAAATCCAAAGCATTTTTTTTTAATTAATAAATAATATTTTAAAAAGATTCTTTGTATTTTCAAAAATATAATTATTCCTCCTTAGCTACATAACCCAAAGCAGTGAAAGCCATACACATACCAACACCACACACTCTGAGAGGTGAATGGGCAATGGGCAGCCACTGAGACAATCTCTGCCCCACTGTGGCTCGCTTTCCTTGCCCCATAGAGACTCCCTAACAGGGTACCAACTGCAACTGGTCCCAGTCCTCTTGCAGCAGGAGCAGAGCTGAAACACTTCTTTCCACAGACTTCCAAGCCAGATGAGGAAAAACCCCAAATACTGAGACTTTTTTCCCCAGGCACACTGGTGACCACTTGGCAGGCACTGAGAAGGACAGCACAAGCAGCAGCGGCCCTACACTAGATAACAGAAAACTTCCTGTTTAATTGTTGTGTTTTGTTACTGCTTTTCTCCCTATGGTCACACGCACGCTAGAAACGTTCAACATATCTCCAACGAGAGGCCGCAAGCTCCTCAGAGTTCAAAATGTAGCATTATGCTGCTTGTTACAAAAACATTTACATTTGTATCACCTTGCTCCAGCATTAGCAAGAAATTAAGCTCTCCAGTTTAAAAGAAAAAAGCCCAGACAATAATTATCCCTCCATTAAACCGTGCTGTAAAGCTTCAGCAGCAGGAGTTATTAATTTGTCATTGCAAAGATCAGCCTTCAATCTGCAACCCAATTGAAATTCATTAAGCAGCAGCAGCAAGCTCTTCATCGACACTGTCATTTTACTATGAAGGTTTTACATCAGGAGAGGATGAAGGGGGAAGGGGCAGGAAATACATCTGTCTCTTCATGGCTTTTTGTTCAGAGACCCCACAATATCTACAAGGAGAGCTGTTAGCTATAGATAAACCTGTTTTCTTGCTTTGAGGAGTGTTCATTTGAAGGAAATTTTAAGTCATGAATGTGCATGGAGGTCCTCACAGAATCATGGATTTGTTAGGGTTGGAAAAAACATCAGTGAGCTTCTGATTAAAACAGGGTTTCATACAATCTTAGGAAGTGAAGAACAGGAAGAACTTTGTTCAAAGTGAATGAACTAAAATTTGTATCAGAACAGTTTTCAGCTGTCTCAAGGAGATCTTCCCAATACTACTCTTACCAGAGGTCTTTTTGTGCCAAGCCTTGTCTATTTACTAACAACGCAGCCTCCTACCTGTAGAACACAGGAATTCCCAAGGGAATCTTTCACTGATGCAAGGCCCACACTCTGTAGCTGTGGGCAGAACACTTCAGGCACTTGTAAGCAGGATGGTTTGTGGCTTACAGGGAAATGTACCAATAAAGACAGAAATGGTAGCAAGATGACAACCCTGGCTTTCTATGAGCAACATGTTAGAGCATACTTGCACAATCCAAAATACATACAATCTCAACAGAAGAGCTATCCTATCTTGTAGGGGCAACCAGCCACTGCCAGATGTGCCTCCCAAAGCAGAGCTGTGAAGCCATGTGTTCCCTGTGTTTTGCCTTTCTGGGTTACTGCTCTGAGCAGATGCACTTCAGTGGCCATGGACTTTCCACAACCACACCACAATTCTCAGTCCCCATCTACAGCTGTCTAACCTGCTGACCCAGCTGCTCTAACACCCATTGCACTTTACATGCTAGGAACAAAAACCCAAACAAACAAAGAGGCAAAAAGCACCAGAAAACACTGTTCTGGGACCTTATGGACAGCTGGGTGGAGGGCGAAAGAAACTTGCCCAAGACTGCTTTTATCTGTTCCCATCTATAAGATTGAAGCATCTCTTTTAGTACTAAGTGCAGAACCCAGGCAAATTGCTGTTGTAGCAGCCTGCAGTAGCTGTGCAGTTTTGTGACACTTGTTTTCCTGACCCTGGACTAGAGAGGAAGGAGAAAGATTGCACTTCAAGCTGCAACAAAAGACAGCCAAAAACTCAGCCTGCTCACAAGCAGCACATTGTCCAGAGGTCCCACAGCTGCAATTCTCACCCTCCTATTATCACCTTCCTTCTTTCCTCCTAAACTGGTACAAACTTTACTTTGTTCCAGACAAAACCATCCTTTGGTTCCCAGTCGCAACCTTCTTGCTCTGCCTCCACTACGGACTGACATCTTTCTGCAGACAGATCTCAGGTGCTGTTCTGGCCTGACATTTTTGCCACCCCTTCCAGCCTCTTCAGCATTAGTGGTGTCAGCATGGTGCCTGAGCAATCATATCCCCTCTGCATCCCACCTCAATTCTAACCCCAGCATGTCTCACCACGAGCACAGACATACATGGTTGGGAACCTACAATTTCATGTGTCCCCCCACTAGTACAAAGGTTCCAGGTGAGTGTTAGTAGTAAGATCAGATTTGCTATAAAGAGCAGACAGTTCTTTATAACGTGGAATAATCTGACTCACTGACACTCAGGACAGCTATTGTCACCACAGGGGTTTGGTTGCAAGATCCCATGACAGGGCAGAAAAAGGAGTAAAGCATCCTTCCAAAGGCTGATCTCACTTACATGAGCAGAACCACTGCACATCCCAAAAGCTTGCTCTTGTCCTAGGCATTTTAAGTGCATGAAGTAATTTATTTATACTATCTTTTGGCCACTTGTTCTTCTCCCCTGCATTTTCTCCTAAACAAATACAACCTCAAGGACAAATAAGAGATCCTCAGATTGAGCCAGCAGTTTTCACCACATGAACTATTTCAACACATCTCCCAGTCCCATACTAAAATCTTGGGTTTGGACACATGTAAAATAATCACTGTAAAGCAATTCCCGCATTCCAAAGTGGCTGAGTAACCTTTCGGGAAGATACCAAGCCAAAAAAGGATCTTTCTATTTCACTCTCTTCACATCACTGCACTGTCAGGGCTGCTTTAGATAAGCATCACCAAAATAACCTCCAGACTTCCTTGTTTCTCATTACATTATTTTTATTAATACAAAAAATAAACTATATGCAAATAGTTCAGCTCAAAAATTGCTTGCTTTTTAAAGGGTTAACTGCATATAATAGGTAAGAAAACCTGGGAACCTGCACATTTTCCAGCAGAAGCATGAAAAACTCCCACTTGGCATAAAACTGGAGGACAGGGGACAGACTCAAACCCACAAGATAGCACAAAGAGTAAGCAGGCCATGAAACCAAGCACCGCTGCTCACCATGCAAAGCCCTTACCACTTTTACAAATATGAGTTAATCAGCCACACTACTGCTCAGATGTAACCTTCATTACCTTTTCTTTCAGTTTTTCCATTTATATTTTTCAAGTTAAATACAGCATCAGTTAATTCTTACTTCACTTTAACTTCTCCAAATACACTCTTTTCTTAAACTAAGAAAACGTTTGCCAGAATAATACAAGTTCCAGTGGCAACAGCATGTAATACGTGCATTGTATGGCTTACAACTGCAATACCAAACCACAGAAAGTACCTCATTCAATAGCATTGTGGTTGTTAGGACTCTGGTATCAGATAAATAATTTAAACCAACACAGAAACTCGTAAAACATTGGTTTATGTAGATAACAAAATACACCACCCCATATGTGAGCGCCAAGACACCGTACATCTGTCAACAGAGTGAGCTACCCTTGGAGAATACACAACTCTTTACAACAAGCTTTGTGTTTTTAAAAATTATACACTAGTACTGTTGGTTTTGGACAACGTAGTTAAGGGATGAATGATTATCCAGACACTTGGAAAAACGTCCCTTGAAACTTTAGGAAGTACTTACTCCGTGATTTATCACTATTTCAATTTGCAAGTTAAATGGCAATGCACGTACACTTATCAATACCCTCACAGCACAAAAGCTGGGTCAGTAGGTAACACACACAGACTGCAGATTTACTCCAGTGGAGGTGAAGTATCTAGAGTAACTCACTGAAAGCTTTTAATTTGCTTCCACCAAGCTTACTTTTGGTACTATCACTCTGTATACTTTGACATTTAGGAATGCCACTAGGATAACAGAACGGCTCTTGCCCACAGCCGAAGGAAACACAGCTGTCATCTCACCTACATCCAAGCAGTCAAGCTTACAAAATAGGAAGAGAAACCAGTTGGAGCCTAGGCTTGCCTGTTCCTCCCATGACGGCTTCAAGCTGCAAGTCAGAAGATAAAGAACTTTTCCTTTCATCGTACTGCTTGAGGCTTCCAGCCAATCAGAGCACTGTTGCACAAATGTGATACTTCCCACATCCCAGAAACTACACTTGAACCTGTCTCAAAGTATTAGAGTTGAGTTAATTTACATCCCATAGACAGACACCGAATCTCTTTTCTGCAATTCATGTTGAATAAGTCACAGAAGTGCTATAAATGAAGTTCATTTTCTGCAAGCACTTAAAGTCCCTGGTGTACTTGAAGAAGAGAGTTCTGATTTAACGATTTGCCTTTTAAAAGCCATTAGCAGTTTGCAAGAGCTCCTATACATTCAGCTTTCAGGTTGCACATCAAGATAGGTGGGGAAAAAAAGAACAGTAACCAACTGCAAACAAAATTATGGTGCTGAAGTATAAGCATCAACTCCAGAATGACAAACAACTAATACTCAAGTTCAAGCTCAATTTCAAAATCCAAAGATATTTTAGGACAAAAATAAGACGTTCTTACAAAGAATTTGCAGCTTGCATACCTAACTAAGAAGAAACAGAAAATATCAAAATTTGCTTCAAGCCTCAGGGGAAAAAAAAATTTTAAACTTTTTTTTTTTTTTTTTATTTCCCTTAGATATCAGCTGAAAGTTACTGACTGAAGCCACTGACTTTAAAAAGCCACTTCTTTCAGTTTAAAACTGAAAAGGTTTTGGGGAGAGTTCTAGAAAACTCCCAAACCACAACACTTAGAGCAGTGGTTTAAACTTCAGTTACATAGCTTCTTACACAAGAATAATTCAAAGCGTTAGCATGTTTAGCATTGATTTTCTTAACAAGATACACCAATGCCATGGCAAACGCTTGAAATAAATTGTGCATGGCTTTTCTGCTCTCTAAGGGTTTGCAGAAAGAAGTTAGATCCTTTACCTAGGCTGACTGAAAACAAAAAAAGGTAGCTGTGAAACTGCAGCTTCCAATTCAAGATAGCAAATTTGAACACTTTCTGCTATCACAAATGAGTCCAACTGGTGGTAACCTGCAGACAGTCAGCAATCCTGAAAGTTGACTCCTGTGCATCCAAAGATAAAACCAGAGCTCAAATCAGAAGTTTGATAGTTAAAGAGACATTCACAGATGCTGCCTAAACAATCTTATTCAGACTGTATTTCCCTATGATTACCCACAGCTTCTGTCAGGAGGCAAAAAAAAAAAAAGAAAGAAAAAAAAGGTTGTCTTTCTGGAGCAGCCCAAACTGCTCTTTTCTAGCACATCAGCAGATCTTTATCTACAACTTCAACTGCTGCCATTTCACTGCAAGCAAGTTGCACTTCTTGTGCATCTCCCACTCATGCAATGACCAGCTCCCTCTGGAAAAAGTCTAGGTCCCACTGAGCATCAAACGGACAACCCAAATACGCAGGCTGTAGTGCTGCCTGCACAAACAGCTTCTGCCAAGTTAATTACATCTTAATACTCACCCTTCTGAAAAGACTTGCAGTAACTCCCACTAATCAGGACCAAAACCACGGTCCTGCTGTGCTATATAAAGTATTCTTTATGTAAACTGCTTGAACATTTAATACAACAAGGGCATGGAGACACAAAATTGACGATTATTGCTTTAGCCTCCAGATACGGCATTGCAAGCACACACCTGAATTTAAAGAGCCTGCAGAAAGGTAAAAAGCCGATTTTAAAACAATGCCTCTCACTCTGGAGATTGCAGAGCCAAATAAATATTACAGCCAGACAACCTGCAGAGGTGTTAACAAGGCTCAAGATTCTGCAATCCAGCACTGACAGACCGAGTGGTCCCTGTGGTACCTTCACCTAATGCTGCAGATGGTGCAAAAGGCATACTTGCATGCCTTGGTTTTCTTCAGACAAGGAGCAGACAATATTTCTACTAGTTCTGTTCTAACTCAGATCAGGACACAATCTTAAGTAAATCCAAGGGATATGGTAGAATGAGGTTACATCACGTTGGAGCTGTGTAATGCGGTACAATGGTCTCATGGTCTACCTGCTGATTTCTGGGAACAAAGAGCAATTAGGGTTGGACATTGTTAACAGATTTTCAGTGCCAGAAGTAGCATGGGAGCTGCTTTGTACAAATGTACAATATAGACCAGTTGCTTCAGTGTAACCTATCAAAATTACCCAGTATGAATATGGAAAAAGAAAATTAATCTGTGACACCTGTAGTACTGAAAATACTGCCTGACAGATAACAGCTGGGCAAATGATACCTACAGAACTGGAAATTTTAAAGTAGTAACTTCAATCATCAATAATCACAGACATCCTGGTGTCAGGAGATACACTCACATCAATTCCCATCAAACCAAGAAACATTAGCAGAGATATGCAAAAAAAGCACATTGTTGGATCCTATTGTGATCCTGAAGATGGAAATTTCATGCAAAATAGTTCACTGAAAATCTGAAGAAAGCAATATTTAAAATATGCACCTAGGTGGCTTATATAGCAATATGTCTTCAAAGGAAATCTCACTTTCTTCCCTCACTGTAACTACTATTTTCAAACTCTTTGCTTGGTATTCAAAGGCTTTATGGACCACTTCTGTGAAATGTCTGCAAAATTTCTCTAAGTGTCCACAAATGTTGACAAAACACTTAATCTATGACTTCAGGTTCCAACAGTTATAGTGGACACTCAGGACAGGAAAGGTGGTGGGTTATATGAAGTTATGGGGCACAAAAGCCAGCTCAGGTTCGGTCACTGCTACACTTTTCTTCAGTGGTTCAGGTGGCTCCTGCTACACTAACTCCCATAACATGCAACTTCAATCCCCTGGCTACAACATTACAGACCTCCACACCTGGTGCCTTTGGATGACATCATCAGGTTTAACATTGAAATTAACTCCTCCTCTTGCCCATGCTCTGGCTTGAACATATCCATAGCCTGCAGTTGTTTAGCAGTACACCTGCTCCAAGTGGAGTCTTAACAATGAAGCATAGACTCTTCAGGAGTATACCCACTGCAGTGTAGGCTTCTCCACAGCCACACTCACTTTGGGGTGCACCAGCTCCCTTGTGGCCTTATCCACAGCCATAGTCCCTTCAGAAGTAAAGCTCCTCCAATACAGCCTTATCCATGGCTGTAGTCTCACCAGGGACATACCTGCTCCATTCTGGGCTTATCCAAGGCCACACACTTTTGAGGTGCGCCAGCACAACCTCACGCACAGTCACAGATGCTTCAAGGTGTCTCTTCTTCAGTGTGGACTCATCCATGAACACAGACACTTTAGGGTGTTCTGCTCCTGTGTGGACTCATCCACAGGTTGCAGTCCCTTCAACATGAGTTCACACTGGAGTTCCAGCCTCTGCTACTGCACAGAAACAGCAGTGATGTCCTGGACATCTGCCAGCCCAGAAACATCTCCATTGCTATCAATATTTTGTTATCAAAATGTTCCCAGGCATAGCAGAGTAAGATGATTAGCAGTGCAGTCACACAGCAAACAGTGACATCAAGAAGTAGCCACTAATAAGCACAGGACTCTAACATTAGAATCTAATCTAACATAAGGCAAGCAAACCTCATGGCACAGATGCCTGTCAATTAATAGCTAAACAGCAGTACAGCTATAAATTCAATCTGGCATGTTCCAGTCAAACCTGCTGTTATCTCAAACCCTTTGAGCTTCATGTCAGGCACCAAAAAGGACTGTCATGGCTTAAGCCAGCTAATGGCTAAGCCTCACCCAGTCACTCACTCACTTCCCCTATGGGATGAGGGAGAGAATTGGAATGGTTAAAAGTGCAAAAATTTGTAGCTTGAGACAAAGGCTATTTCACAGGCAAAGCTTCCCATCAGCTGGCAGGCAATCATCCATCTCCAGGAAAGCCTGAATGTCCCCTCCTTCCTTCTCCTTCTCCCAGCTATATGTGCTGGGACATGTCACTGGTCAGTTGGGGTCAGCCATTACAGCTGTGTCTCCTCCAGCTTTTCATGCACTCCCAGCCTTCTTGCTGGTGGGGTGGTGCAAGAAGCAGAAAAAGCCTTAAGCTGTGGAGCACTCACTATGCAGTAGCAACTAAAACATCCCTGTGATACCAGCACTGTTTCCAGGACAAATTCAAACCACAGCCCCATACCAGCTACTGTGAAGAAAATTAACACTATCCTCGTGAAAACCAGTACAGTAATGGACTGTCACTAGCAAAACATTGTTCTCTTTTTAACTATACATGTCTTCAAAAAGTGCATTTGACACTTCAGTAGCTGTATGAAAGTCCCCAAGTTTGGTTGTTGACTCAACCAAAACAGATTCCATAATGAAAACAGTAAGAAAGTCTTTTTCAAACTGGAATATTAATAGAATGCAATACAAATAAGTGTCATATTTCTTACACAGTATTAACAGGTGTTATGTGTGGTTTGTGCAGTTGCTAAAAGAGATGGTACCAATGGCACCAGAAGCCCCAATCAGTCACAAGGGACACGTCCATTCTGATCTGCACCAGCAGTGCCAGGCACATTAGGTACCCATACCCTGAAAAGCACTTCACCAATTTCATTCCAAGTAATTATTTTAAATTACATTGTACTAACTTTCTAACATTTTATCTGTTTAAAAGGTTGGCCATAGCTGAACCAGGCTGTTCTATCAAAGGCAAACTAGTAACCTGAGATGTTATTGAGTTGCTGTGGTACTGGAGCATTGCCAAGTGCTGCATGCTACATGAGTACAGCAACTATCCAGTGACCATTCACACCTGATTAATAAAGTATTTAGAAGCAACTAATCTAACAGAGGGTAGAACTATTTAAGTGCTTTATCAGAACATCATGGATAAAACTTACTTTAATATCACCCACCACAACACCCACAAAGTAGAATCTGAAGGCATGCCGCTCCTTGTCACAGTACTATTTATATTTACAAATATAAGGAACATTTCACACTCCAGAACCAACTCTGATCTTCAGCCAGCACAGCAAGGTGTTCCTTCTTCAGTGCTCCTGGCATAATATAATGCAGCATCCTACTTGGAATTGCAAGTACTTTTTTTAGATAAGACTTGTCTTATCAGACAAGGGCAACTACCAACAGCAAGTAGAATTAAAACAAAAAGTTATAAGCTTTTAATGAAAAAAAAAAAAAAAAACTAAAAAAAAAGTCAACCACACACAAGGACAGAGACACTAGAACATCACATGCTGCACTGGAATACACTCTGAGTACTGTGCTTTTAATAAAACGAGCATGTTACCCAAAGCTAACATTTCATGCCAGCCCAAATACTTCACAATATACTGACAACTGAAAAAACACCCAGGACAATCCGTCCATTCACGATCACCGGAGTTCATAATTTCTACTTATTCTTCCTCCTTTGCAGATGGAGTAATCCTCATGAATGCAGGCTTTCTTTAGATTGTAAGGGACAGCAATAGGGCCATAATGAAAAAACATCCACAGAAAATCCAAGCTTTCACAGAATGCACTGAAGATTCGCTGATATGCACGAAGGATAGACAGAAAATGTACACACTCTTCAAAACAAAACGGTGCAAACAGTGGCAAAAAGGGGTTGTGAAGCACTACATAATTCAGATACTGCATTTCAAAACCCCAAAATTTATAAATAAAGTTGTTTCACAGCACCCTCCCTCCCAAATACACGGGAAGGCTACCTTGCCCTGCCCTTTTGGTTTAGAAATCAGTAAGTCAGAGAAAAAAAAAAAAGAATGATAAAAGTAAAATGCAGCTATGGGTATGTTGGAACACTGGTGCAGGCACTGTGGAACAATCTGCTGCTTCTGTACCAAAAGCACGCTCGCATAATACTCATAATAGTCACATAATGTTCATAATATTTTACGTTATAAACAATACTGCAATAGCAACCAAAATATTAATAACCTTTATTAATATGAAAATTGCCAAAACTTATCAAAAGGTTTGATGTACGGTTAGAATATATTTACAGTGGGAATGTACAGTATTTGGCCAACATTAACAATTTAAACACTTTCATGCAAACCAGGAGGAATAGAACAGAATACCTGGGAGCAAAATGGCTCTCGACCACATGGCGGGGGAGACAAGAACCGTTATGCCAAAGAGGCAATGAATTAACTGCTCACAACTGGTTGTACCCAGATAGGGAGTGCTGCTGCTATGTATTAGAGACTTTGGGGCACTCATGCCCCAGGCATGGCAAGTTGCCGGCAGGAATGTCACACAGTCTTCAATGGCTGGTCTGGCTTCAGCAGGCAGCGGGCCATTAACGACACTATCGTGACAGGCGCTTGCTTTGTCCTGGGTGAATTGAGGCACAGCAAAATCCTGGCCACAAGGGGAATCAGGCTTCGCTCCAACTCCTAAGCTTGTGGCTTCTCTCATAGCTTGTGGTGTGTACGCTCATGGCTTTATCCCAGGCGCTGGACTGGGCAACTTGAAGCTATGCAATTCGAGGCAGTTTCAAACCAGACAAGGTCCAAGCAGGTTCAAGCACACAAGGCTTCAGTAAGGCTGACCAATGCTAAGCAAGGTTTGAGCAAAACAATGGCAACTAAAAAAAATCTTGCCCAAGATAGATTGGACCAATAAGGGCACTGAAACCAGCACATAGTTACCCAATGGGAAGGGGTTCTGCCAGGCTGTGGCTAGAACACATACCCTTACCCCAGATACAGGGTTGTTTACCAGACATTCATGGTTCTGTCCCCTTTGTTCCTTTTCCCATGTTACCCTGGTATTCTGCAGGAAGGAGGGGGAGAGGGGGACCATGTCTAGACACCTTAGTGTATGTCTGGGTTTGTGCTGGGGCCATTCGGCCCTACCATGACAAAATGGAAGCTCAAACTGGGCAATTCTCCTTACAGTAAAGTGTTGCCTAGCTATTAGGCCCACAGTTATGCAGAATCTGTTTTGGGATCACAGATAATTATCATAATGAAGCAAGCAGACTATCATTTTCTTCTGGCATAAATACTTGTATATTTCAGAAGGAACCACAGAACTTTGAGGATGAGTACAGTATTATCATTGTTACCATAAAGTTTCAGGTTATGAGATCCAGAAAAAAGTCACCATCTAAACTGTTATAATAGCAGAGCAAAGACAAAAGATGTGCCTGGTTACTCATGCTGAGTGGTGCCAGCCCAAACTGACAGATTATTGGGAAATACTCAGACTGCAGTCAGCCATGTTTTTGACCACTAACAACAAATTGCAAGAAAACCCAACCAACCAAAACAAGCAAACAAAAAACCCCACCCCCCACATAAACATCATTAAATGTATAAACCCACTAGGCTCAGCTTTGGTGACACTCCAAGCAAAAAGTCCTCTTTTCCAGCAGTCAAAGTGAAAGATTTATTACTAAACTCACATGAAAGTTCACAATTCGGTGCTGCAATTCTCCTGTCACGACAGCTAAATAAAAATCTTGCATCAAATCAAACAGGAGTAAAGGACTGAGGAGATCTTTTGCAACAAGCAATGTACACAGTGCCTGTACCAAGATCATAGAATCATAGAATCAGTCAGGGTTGGAAGGGACCACAAGGATCATCTAGTTCCAACCCCCTGCCATGGGCAGGGACACCCTACACTAGATCACGCTGGCCAGAGCCTCATCCAGCCTGGTCTTAAACACCTCCAGGGACTGGGCCTCAACCACCTCCCTGGACAACCCATTCCAGGGCTTCACCACTCTCATGGTGAAGAACTTCTTCCTCACATCTAGCCTGAATCTCCCCATTTCCAGCTTCATTCCATTCCCCCTAGTCCTATCACTACCTGAGATCCTGAGAAGTCCCTCCCCAGCCTTCCTGTAGGCCCCCTTCAGATACTGGAAAGCCACAATGAGGTCACCTCAGAGCCTTCTCTTCTCCAGACTGAACAGCCCCAACTCCCTCAGTCTGTCCTCATAGGAGAGGTGCTCCAGCCCTCTGATCATCCTCGTGGCCCTTCTCTGGACACGCTCCAGCACGTCCACATCCCTCCTGTAATATGGGCTCCAGAACTGGACACAGTACTCCAGGTGGGGTCTCAGCAGAGCTGAGTAGAGGGGAGAAGCACCTCCCTTGACCTGCTGGTCACACTTCTCCTGATGCAGCCCAGGATCTGATTGGCTTTCCGGATACTCATGGCAAATTACAAAAAAATAATCACACACACACACAAAAAAAAAAAAAAAATCACTAAAAAAAAACCCCACAAAAAAAATCACAAACCCCTCCTGTTTTACCTGTACTTAGACACCCATAAACAAGAAGTAAAAATCATCTCCCAAAAAAATGGCACAAGTCCCTCACACACTTCCATGCCAGCTTAAGTCTCAGCAGTGTGAAAGAGACACACCAACACCCCCATGCTCTCTGGAACTCACATTTCTCCCATAAGGGACATAGCTTCCTGCCTGCTTTGCACAGCTGCTGTAAAGCAAAACTCAGACATGTTACAGGCATAGCTACAGTAGGCAAAGTCAGATTGTGTTCAGCTGGGGCCCTGTATGATCCTTATAGGAGCAAAGAGCACGCTCAGCACTGACTGCATTGAGTGGCTGGTTCTGCTTTTCACTGAGCAGAAGTGACAATGCTGGTGGAAATCACTGAGTAAGGACAGAATCACAACTCATGTTCCAAATTCAGCAGCAAGCCTTGAGCAAGTCTTTCCTGTTGCATAACCCAGACCTAGTACCATTTTCCATCTTTAAGTGACAAGAATCATGAAGGCTTTACAATGTTTGGATGCCAATATGGTATTTCATGGATCTGTAAATACCTACACACATTCTTTTGTCTATTTGGTTTTCATTCCATATAAACAGGTACAAAGCCTGGTAAGGAGAACTGAATCCTCCTTTCAGGCTAATAAGCAGCTGTGACCCAATCATTCACTGGTTCCCTGCAGTGTAAACATCACTAAACTTTATTTATTTTTTTTTAAACAGGCTGACCAATATAGTTGTGGTCGTTCAGGAACATGTATCACACAGCTCAATAACCTAACTCCAGCTGCAGCCAGAAACTATCTTCCCAGAATTTCCTGAAAGTGTTCCTTTTTTAGGATTTCCTATTTATCAACTCAAAGACTTGAAGTTATTGGACTGCAAGACACAAGCTATGCAGAAAGGTCTGCCAAACAGCACAGGAATACAGCAATGAAGAGCCTAGATCAATTACCAGAATGCTTTCCTTCCTTGCAGAAAAACAACTTCTTTTTACAGACATTTTTTTTGTCATCTCTTGATAAACAAAAAAAATTTAAAACTCATACCCCCTCAGAATACTTGCTTCCCATAGTCAGTCTCTCAGTCCATATCAATAAGCCTACCTGAATCCGATGCCTTGGTTAAATCTCTCTCTGCAGATGAAATTCAGCCAAGCATTTCTCCTTGAGGTACCTGCTACTATTTCCACAGCAATTTGCTCTGCACCTTCTTCCAGGCAGGGTAGGTGACTTTTTTCAGTACTGGATGATCTGCTCACTGAAGCTTACAATGAAAGTGCTCATTCCTCAAGCACAACAAACTCAAGTCATAGATAAATTGTCCTTGTCAATACAGCCACTTACCTAGCAGAACTGAAAACACTATATCCCAGCAGTACCCCCAAGTGCACAGAACTGGATAGGTTATGCTACAGTACAAAAGCAAGCTTTTTTTTTCCATACATTTTAAAATAGGATATTGTTTTCAGTGTAGCATTCCTTAGATTTGACTCCCAGCATTACAGAACAGACCTCTGGCAAACAGGTGCTAATGGGAATTAGTGAGATCTTTCACTAGCCCCAGAACACACTCCTGCTTACATGAGCCCCATCACCTCTGCACCATATAAAACCTCTATTGCCCAGGAACTTCCCATAAATTTGTATTTGTCAACAAGCTGCTGTTTCAAGTTTTTCAGCCACTAAGGTAAATACAATGTAACAGGAAAATCACCTATAGTAAGAATTATTACAGATATGCCACCAATCACATATTTATTTATCTAGCATGTGTAGCTGAGGTCTGTGACTTCCATAGAGTTTCATCAAAACCCAAGATATTAAGCTGGACATCACAAGAAAAAGCATCAGTACAACTAATTAAACACTCATGTAAACTTCATGTTATTTCTCTTAACAGATATTTCCAGAGAAAGATATTTAACATGTCAGAAAAATGCAGACAGACAAGCAGTGACTGATGAAAGAGAGTAACACAGGAAATACAAAGCATGGAAAGACTACATAATGATTTTATATGATTTATAGACTTTTTACATTCGCTGTACTATATACACTCTGTTTATGTTTCAGGACAATAAAGAGGGCATCTAAATATCTATAGTTGACAAGTTTTTCTGGTGTTATTAGGAAAAAAACAAAACGGGGGTAAGACTCAATGATCTCTAGAGGTCCCTCCCAACCTCGAACATTCTGTGACACCAAATGAACACAAACAAACAAACAAACAAAAAAAACCCCACATGTAAAATGGTGTTTTTTATATGTTAAATCAAATGCAAAGAAATACTGTTTCAAATCAAATAAAGCATCAGGAAACTCCGTGCTCAGATAGAGAGTATTACACAAGAACAGGCTATTCTAGAAAGTGAGTAATTTAACTCTGAGGCATGCATGTTGTATGTGGGTGCACACACGTGGGTCAGAAATGTGACCAGCTCAAGGATTAAATTGTCCAAAAAATGTCATGCAGATATTGCATCACTTGGATTCTGGCACTTTGCCTTCCTTGCAAAAGCTGCCAACTTTTGTTCTTAAGCATTGGCCTTTTCTGCAATTAAGGAGTCCCAAGATCTCAGGTTAGATTCATTAAAACACCATTTTTCACAAATTCATTATAATATAGTGTTACAAACCAAGTTAAGTTCTCACTTGCCATTCCAAGAAAATTCTGTAACACAATCCTGGTCATAAAGAGTCATCAATGGTCCAAGTTTTTTTTCTTATAGCTGAGTAATCTCTACATAGCTCACAAGTCAAACTATGCTGTGTATGGAAGTCCAAGAACTAAAATGTGGGTCTTGCTTTTGACACATCCCATTAACAAGTTAGATGTTAGCTTAACTCATGACTAAATAATTTTAGAAACAGTGGCATCTTTACTTTTCATTTCACCAATACATTGGTTCATATAACATTAACTGAAAAATCTAAAACATTTCACTGTGAGAGACTAAAGCTTGTCTCTCCTGGTGTGACTCAACAAAGATAAAATCACTTGCTGCTTGCCCAGACAATAGCTGATGTGTGTTGGGCAGAGCCACTGGAAGGACTCTTGGAAGGTGCAAAGATAACATTGCTCACGGGACTGCAGCTGGCCTACAATGGCCCAAGGGCCCAGCATTCACACTTTCAGGACAAGATCATTTCCAGCCATCAGATACCCCAGGAAAGGACAATGGCCTGATGTGTAATGAGTGTGTGGGTAGGTAGATGGAGCAGGAGGAGGCGGAGGCCTTCTCCCCCCTCCATCCTGATGGCTGCCCAAACTCACCTGAGTACACAGAAAGATTTCCTGGGGAACGATACCTGGACACTTACCTAAAGATGATCTCCCAGAACAATATCCTGGGGAACAACACCTGGACACTTGCCTAAGGACTAAAAAACTGTATAAAAGACTGGAGCAACTACTGGCTTGGTAGGAGAAAATTGGAGAAGCAAAATGCAGAAGAAAGCAGACAGCACCACACGCTGGAAACATCACGGGGCCAACACAATGGATCTTGGACTCTCCGTGCCGTAAGTTCCACCTGCTGCAACTCATGGAGCTGAAGAAGCTGCTCAGAGGACCTCATCCCTTCTACAGCCAAAGCATCAGCACCCTTCCTCTACAGACCCAACATCTCCTGCAGCACCCATCCTCCACAGACTCAAACTGTCTTGGGGGTGAGGGGTGTGGTAATATAATTCTTTCCCTCTTCTCCCTCTCCCTATTCTCTCTCTCTCCCCTTCTGATCCCTCCACTTTATTTATGTAATAAATAGTCTAGCTGTTGATATTTTGGCCTCGTTTGTGCCTCTAATTTCACAACACGGGAATATTCATAAAAAACCTGAATCTCTTTCCCTCTCCAGATTGAGACAGTTACCCACAAAGCCAGGAGATACAGCTGAGAACATAGCAAGAGAAGGTTGAGGGGGAAAGAAAAAAACCAAAAACCTACTTGTAGCACAAACAGCAAAACTTTAGTCTGAATGCAATTATTCTCCCGTGCCTTGAGAAGTAGAACACTGAAGGAGTCAAAGTTGTAACAAAAGACTCAACTGTAGCTGTGTAGAGAGAGAGAAAAATCAGTCACATACATACTACCTAGAAAAACCCTACACAGCTTAAACAGCCTACAGCTGAAGACAAGGTATAGATAATGTCATCAGTGCTTGGGAATCATCCTGAGAGATGGATAAGACTGTGGTAGCAAGACTGGGGGTAAAAAAACCCAAACAACACAAAACAAAACACAAACCAACCAACACCGCTAAAACACAGGAAGTCTATTCAGCCAGTCTGAGCTTGAGCCAGTTCCTACAGACTCCAAAGATGCAGGGAAGTAAACAAAGCTATCTAGCTTAGACTGGAAGAAAAGAAAAGGTAGTTCTAATAAATAGAAGGGAATCCAGGCTGTCAGCATTAAAACAAGGTATTGGATGTGTGTTGGGGAGAGGTGGAGACAACAAGGAAAGTTCTAGTCACTTCCCACTAGAACATGGGCAGTCAGAATAAGTATAGCAAGACCCAGCACTTCAGGAGTTGGTTTAGTGGCCATGGTGATGTTAGGTGGACAGCTGGACTCAATGACCATGGAGCTCGTTTCCAACTAAAACAATTCTAAGATTCTTTCAGGAGGGCTAAAAGACAAGACCAGAAGAGAATAGTCCAAGCCACAGGAATCACTGGAGGACAAGATTTATCTGCATGTTCTGGCACATCATGTGTGAAGAAAGAAGAGAGAAAAGGCTATTAAAATTTCTGGGAGTCCCCAGTTTTTCTTGGAGCTGTGGTAGAGGTAGCACCCAATGCAGAAAAACAGCTTGTGGTCTGGTAACAGAGTAGGATGTGGGAAACTGATGAATCTGTGGACCATTTGATGGGCCAAGAAGAGCTGTGTACCCGTGAATGTCTGGAAAGTCCCTGAGCTGAAAATATAAATAGCTTGTGACAGACTACTGTGTAACTTGTTGAGACAGAGAAACTACAAGATAGAGACAGAAGAATCACACGAGAAGAAACCTTGCCTAGCTCAGCAAATGTATCAGTAACCAATAAGAATCTTAAAAACAACCTGTTAACCAATAAGAAGTAGCCACACTGGCATAACAAACATGTAAATATGTGTTGCTTGAAGAAATAAATGGTACTCTGTACTCTGCTTACTACAAGTGTGTGTATGTCGCTTCTGTCCATCACCATAACAGCAACAGCAGGACTTTGGCCAGTGAGTGTGTAGTCCCAGAAAAGAGGTCCTACACACAGTATACAAAGCCAATCAAAACAAAGTCAAGGTACTTCATTCATTTCAGTTCTGCAGAATCAGATAATGGGCAATAAATTGCAAATCCGGTGCAATTTTGCTGTATGATTGGTTATATGATTTTACACCACACATTTTTATGCATGCTCTATCAATTACCTAATTAATTATACTAAGGTGGTCCTACATTTACATATGAATTACTCTTCTAGCAGTGTGAGGTTCAGCATTAAAATCACCACAAGATATATAGGGGATACTGTTGTTTTGATCTTCATCCAAATCTGTCTCTCTGGTTTATGGAAAGAAGCCACAACGAAGCATTATCTACAAAATTTAACAGAATCCTACTGTCTGTAGATACTGCTGTTGGGTACTATGCCTTGTTTTTGATTATTATTCTGATTATTTTACCTTCAAGGTCATCCCATCCTTTAGTCTTAAGGGCCTTCCACTTTTGTTATCCTGGTTTCAAAGCAGTTCATTATGAGGTTATTCAGCCCAAAATTTTTTAACTCTATCCTTCTGACAAAAAGTGTAGCAAACCAAATGTTTCAGATAGCTGCTATTCTTTTGTTTGTCTGGCTTTTGTCTTTAAGGACACAATTGTAAATTTTAGCAGTACTTAAAAGATTAAGGCCCTGAGCACTGGGGTTGGGGAGGATGTGTGTGGGGTGTGCACTTAGCTTCAACAGGGTATGAAGAAAGTGTTCATAAACATGATTAAATTGGAAGATGGGCAGGATCTGTAAGCACAATCTTTATGAGAAGGGCTTTGCCATACACATGTGTAATGCAAAAATTTCCTCTATCCCTAATTAGAATTGACAAAACATTTATGTATCTCACAGCTAAAGCAATGAGAAAAATAGGTATTTGTGTCTTAAGTACAGACAAAAAGAAACATAACTGTTCTGTTTTACATTTTGAAAGAAATGCCGAAACCATTAGAGTCAAAACCTGAAAATGTTTAAATATATACTCAAGCATTTGCCAGCAAGAGCAATAAACTCCTTTAATAGTTCCTTGAGGCTAATATATGGAGAAGGGGGGCATAATCAAGTACTAGGTATTACCAAGGTATCTATTTTGACATTTCTCTGTTTCATGTAGGCACACATAAAAACTGAGTATGCTGCAATTATATTTAGCTACTGCAGTTCAACAAGCAGGTCACCAGTAGGAAATCACTCATTAGCTCTTTAGTCATGCAGTGCTGAAGAGAAGATTAATCCTACACTCATGAATCTCTGTAAAAGTCCATTAGAATTTTTGGGGCGCTCAAGAAATTTCTCTGTGGTCTAAGGAGACTCCACCTCTCAGAGCAGCAGATTTGGGAACAGCAAACTCCCCAAGAACTTGGTACATCAGAACTTCAGAGAAAAATTACACCAGATACAGAAAACAAAACCTCTCCATTCAGGTTCCTGAAGTCTGAAGAAAGTGCCTTGGGCTGAGCAGATAGACACACTGTACTAATGTGTGAACGTGGTTGAAAAAAAGGTTAAAAGTTTCTAGACATAAAAATCAACATCACAAAATATCTGACAAGTTTGGTATACTGCTGTGCAGAGATGCAAAGCAAGAATGGTTAAGCTGAAATGCTGTACTGACACTCAGATGCCCATATAAAACTATATTCCACAGTTAAGGCTAGTTCACTTGCACCATCATGTCTTCAGAATACCTCCTTATGAGGGCAATTCACTGTAAACAGTGTCTGGTGGGAATATGCTCCCTGCAAGACACTAATATTGCAAATAGGTATGACAAAACTGTACCCTTTTTGCTGTGCAGCAGTCACAATTGTCAAAGCGTACCATTTCAAGACAAGCTGAATGAGCAGAAGTGTCTAATTCAATACTGTGAGCCAGGAAAAGATGCTACAGCCAACCTTGCCAGACATGTCTGAGGAAGGCCACATACAGCCAGCCTCCTCTGCACTTAACACACAATATTATGTAATACTCAGTGAAAATACCAAAAATAACCCAGGTTGGACGATTAGGTTGCACTTGCACAGCAGGAATAAGCTTTTACATTGAGTTTTCTTCCTCTGTGCTTATACCTGTATTTTCCAGCTGTTGCAGAACTGTAGCATCACCAGTGATGCCAACTCCACACACTGCTTCACCTCTCCTGTGAATGGCCCCTTCCCACCTCAGATGGCATATACCTCCCAACTAGCCAAGGAGTTCTGTGTTTGCCAGTTCAAACTTCTCCAGTAAGTTCAATTTCTAAAGGATATTTGGAAGAAGTCAATTATGTAGCACAGCTGAAAGCCAGCTGGAACAAGTTGGTATTTCAGGCCAAGAATAACAAGTCTGAATATGGCATTCTATTTGCAAACACAAATAAAGCATTAATTGTATTCTCTTTCACCCATTTTAGGTTATCAACTTCATTACTCATACGCAGACAAAGAAATGCAGTATCAATTGGGTAGAACCTAGCTAAATCTTTGCTAATTGCTGTTATATGAAAAAGCCAACTCAGAGCACTTTCCAACATGCCCAGATGAGGCCTCTACTTTTCCAAATTTTACTTTTCAAAAATACTTGGCAGTGTATAAAAGTAGAATTGCAATTCACCTACAAAACCATCTAAATCCTAAGTTGGCAAACACCAGTGCTGGGTGTACAGGGAATGTAAACACATGATCTCCAGCCTCGGTGGAATTACACATGCTTGAAACTTGGCAGTAAAGGCTCTAAAGCAAGTTCTTTAGCTACAGGAGACGATGGATTCTGAGGATAAATACGAACAATTCACTCACTCACTGAGGAGGCAATTGAAGGGAGAACAGTCAAACTGTCTAGTGGATAAGGCAACTATTCCCAGGTGAAAGGCCATTACACAGTCAGTAACCACAATGAAGACTGACGTGAAGGAAAAAGCAAATAGGAAGGATCGTGCAGCAATAAAACAACAGCACAGAGATGTATGACACTGCAAACGCAGGTCTCTTTTCAATACTGAAGGATTTGTTACCAAGTGCTAAGAAGTGTGGGAGGGGAAAAAATAACTATGTCTTGGAATTAGCATGGAAATAGATGGTATTGATTCTAATGGATTCAATGAGTACAAATCAAAAGCTACTCATATCCTTGTGGGACACTTGATATTTTAAAACTATCAGCAGCTATAATATCTTTCTATTAGCAATGGCAAAGGTTAACAACAGTTTCATATTTAATCCAATTCTTGAATTAATGGGACAGCATACAAGCCTCAGAAACAATGACTACACTTCCAGTGGGTTGGCACCGATCATGCATGCCCTGCTGCAGAGCTGACACTGGGAAGAACCTTGCATGCAAGGGACACCAAGCCACATCAGCAGTTTCATCTTCAGCTAGCTGCTGATGGTAGGAGTTGCAGGTGCATACACCACACATGCACACAGTCAGCACACAGAAGGCTGTCATCTATGCACAGACAAGTTAATTGCATTTTAGAATACATTTATACTGTGTTTCTTTGTTTTCATCCTTTTCTGTTAAAAATAGCCCCCCTGCTTCACAATAAGAGAGCAGAACAAGTCAAAGAGCACCCACTGAAAACCAGAAAATCTGCTCAGTACTAATTCTTCTTTTAAGCATAAGTGAGAGGTAGAGATAGCTATGGAGAGGCATGGCATTCAGAATAAGCATATCACCTTATTTAAACATTTCCACTAAGGTGGTACACCAAGGTGTGCATCAGATACACAGCTCTGCTGTTCAAACTGCCCTCTCCAATGGATTTACAAAGTAACAAAGGAGGAACCAGTAACACACTCATTGCATGCACTTACAAGTCTGCACCACGCATTTCAGTCCTCCCCAGCAGCCTTTAAAAACTCTTTCAGTAGAGTGAGGGTAGTTTGAAAACCCTGCAAGCAGAGAGAATAGCAGCTATAGAGAAGTACCCAGACTACAGCAGACCTGCAAGTCCCACCAGCACAGCTCCACAGACAGGACCCTCCAGAGGTGACAGAGCTATCCCACTGCTAGGCCATCTGGGATAGCAGCCACAATTAAGCCCACAAATGCTTTCTGGTAGCAGGGCTGCATCTGCAAGTGATTTGATGGGACAGATCTGCCAGGTAGGAGGAGGTCTTTCTATGCATCATTGAAACATACAGCTTCATCAAGAGCCTTTGAAACTGAACATGAAATATGGGAGCCAGGAAGAAAACATAGAAACTACACTTCTCTTCTGGCTACGAGCACTGTTCATCTCTTCTACTCTGAGGAGGAACCTTCAACTATTTATCCCTGATAAAAACAAATGAATGAACAAACCACCACCACACACCAAAACCAGCTTCTTCCACCACAAGAGCCTTTAAGAGCTTCTAAAGTGAATTGTCTGACTTAGAGGCACCGAGAGGGGGGGCAGGGAAGAATAAAAAGCAGTTTGGTACTATTTTCTTTTCCCCCTTCACACTCAGTTAATTGCAGACTGAAGTGTTTTTCAATAGAGAGGGGATAAAAAAAGCGGTGCACTTGAGCTAAATTACCCATTTCTGGTAGACCCAGAAAAGGTCTGATCTGAAAACAACTGCGTATTTTTTATAACACTAGTAAAAAACCCTTCAAGATAAATGCCTTTCTTTAAAAATAATTGCTTGTATTACATTCTTTAAGTATAGACACCACTTAGTCTAAAGCAGGAGGAGGAAGGCTATATTCAGTATTACATGGTGATAAAGCATTAGTTATGAGTCACAAATAAGGACTCTGCTGGGAAGAAAGACAGGGGGAAAGGGGCGGGGGGAAATCAAGTCTACAAGCTGGTATTTTGGGCTGTCAGAGTGGAATCAACAGCCTTGAGTTAAATGCTGAGGCTACCTCCTGAATGCACAGGGACAGCTCAGCAGTCAACATGCAAGCAAGAAAGAGCATCCATGGTACACAGCATCTGTTAAGAGGGCTAGATAGGAATGACAAGCCAGGCCCCTAAGAGGTCAATATCTACAGCGGGTACTGCAGATGTCCTATAACATAGCACACCATAGTTCTGAGGCTTACCTTTTCTCTCCCTCTCTCCCCCACTTTTTTTTTTTTTTTTTTTTTTTTTTTTTTAAATGATGGCTGACCTGTGCTTCCAGATTCTAGAAGAAACTAAATGCTAATGTGAGTGATACAATTGGATCTGCTGGGACACTTCTACATATTCAGACAGCTGCTTCTTAAAACCAGAGTGCTGGGGAGCCACCATTACTTTTCATCCTTAAACTCTGCCCTGGGCTCTCCAAATGCCCAGTCCATCTCCTGTGGCTCCCTACCATATGGGAATGCTCCTCAGCAGAGAGTGAAGTAACCTGCCAAACACAGAGTTGAACTTCTTAATTGTTCAAGAAAATCACAGCTCAAAATTCAAGTATTTAACTTTCACAGAGCAACACCCTTGTTACAATTTCAAGACCAGAATTCAGTTGTATTTTGCCCTTCATAAGCCAAATCAACCTTGTGGAATGACCTGTAGATAATCCCAGTGCAATGGCATGGTGCATAACTGATTCAAGTCAGCATTGTGCATTACCTGCAGCTTTAAGTGCAAAGTATTTCAGGAAATTAGAAACCAAAACAAACAAAATTAAAAAAAAAAAAAAAAACAAACCCTCAAACAACAGCTTTAATGTACACAATTGTCAGATCTAGCATGTGTAGCTGAGGTCTGTGACTTCCATAGAGTTTCATCAAAACCCAAGATTTTAAGCTGGACATCACAAGAAAAAGCATCAGTACAACTAATTAAACACTCATGTAAACTTCATGTTGTTTCTCTTAACAGATATTTCCAGAGAAAGATATTTAACATGTCAGAAAAATGCAGACAGACAAGCAGTGACTGATGAAGAGAGAGTAACACAGGAAATACAAAGCATGGAAAGACTACATAATGATTTTAATGACTTTTTCAATCTTCCATCAAAGCAGCTAGCACAATGAAGTCATATAAAACACAGGAAATCTGGATGCGACAGTAGTCTTTCTTCTATTGAGGACAGGGTAATTAGACAACCACACTTACAACTGTCAGACATGACCGATGCCTCTCATTCAATGGGCACCAGAAAACACACTACTCAAAGTCTGGAAGACGTGCAGACTTTGGCAGAACCAGCAGCACCTGGGCCACAGGTCTTTTTAGCTGGGTAAAGCACATACTACTCTAAATACAAACATCACGAAACCAAGATCAGAAACAGTGGAAGGAGAACAGGATGTGCTCATACCTAGATTCTCAGAAAAGGCAAGAAGTGTTAGTTAAAGCTCTGGCTGAAGGCAGCTTCTATGCTCATCATTTCAAGACACTGTCATGTCACCCGTTTCCTCTTGTGCTCAAGGAAAGGGGTTTCATTGCACATTACTGCAAATGATCATGGCTAGATAAGAAAAAAATCCAGCTCAATCACATCTTCTTAAAGAGCAAAAGAAGCAAGCAAACATCAAGACCTACAGTTTTAACTAGCTCAGGTCAAAAGTGTATTTGATCCAATAGAATCATTCAGCGATTCACTTTGAAACCAAGAGTTTTGGAGTGGTTTTAGGTACAAGAAGACAGATTTTCCTAGGTCACTGTCTCCACGGTAAAAGTTAATTGACACTGAAGTGCTAGCTTACTTCTCCTGTCAATGAAAGCCACTTCCTCAGGTAGCATTGAAAACCGCTCTGAATAAAACACTTTGATTTTTCCTTTAGAAAATCCAAATGCAAATGGTACAAGTACTGTAGACTTCACCATAAAATGATGTCAAAGTTACTTAATGTGCAGAGGTTGGAGCCTATACCAACAACATATGAAATACATCCTTACAAGAGCACCTGGACACCAAGAACTGCAATATTGCCATGTAATCTTGTGCTTAAGTCAGACTGATCAAATGTATGCATTTTAAATACACACAGTTTGAAAAGTGTGCATTTCTCAGATATCAAGTTATCAGCAAACCACCCGTCAGTTTAACCACTCTCGTTTAAGTGACGAAGCAGGGAGAAACTCATATTTGAAGAATAAAGTCTGGTTATCAGAAGTGTCACAGGCAGTTAATCTGACACTTGCTGGGTTTATTTCTTTGCTCTAAAGAAATGCTCAGGTGAAGTAGGGACTCAGCAGAGTTTTACTGGCATAAAGGCTAATAGTGTTAGAAAGGAACTGAGCTTGCTAAACATGTTTCATCAGATGTTTGCCATGACACGGCAAGTCATTTTGCTTGGGAGGGAAAAGCACGCGTATTTTGGTATACTTAGAGGGGCTCATCTAGAAAATGGTGCATTGAGGAAGGATCTATGAAAACAAAATTATTTAAACAAGGACATACCAAGAACATGCAATGGTTTGAGCGAACCATTCTTTCAGCACTGCTGCCTGTGGTGCAGAAAGTGCAGTGCCTTTCCTAATACACAGTTTCAGCACTCACACATCAAATTGGGAATGTAGCATCCCTTTCATGGATCAGGAATTGGATGTTAGAGTAAACTACTTTGAGCTTAATGAGAGGCAGAAGTTCTCCAGTGGAACAATTTCTTATTTCCCACATGGCTCATCAAAATGCATAACCAAATGCCCTTAATGCCCTGGGACTTGTACAGCATATATTAGCACTCCCACATAGACAAGATTTCCATCATAAAAGAAACCACCTAAATCACTGACATGCTTTTAAAACATAAGTAAACTTTCTGAAGGTGACAAGATTTTGGTAATGTTTTCCATACAGGCTTACTCTATCTCTTCCAGTCAGCATATATACAGTTAATCTACCATCTTCTAGGCACCGTTCAGTGCCGAAGCATTATCATGCTAGCACAAAACTAACTTACTTGCCCAGTCGTTAATTTGTCAGTTTTCAGCAACAAGCATATGTGAAACACACAGCAATGCAGCAAAAGAGATCAGTGACTAAGAGTACATTGGGGTGGTTTAAGAGAAGCATCAGCAGAGGAAAATTCCATTGCTTTGCAAGCAACCACATCACTTTCACAAGCAGCAGTACTTATCACGGAGTAAACTTCTTCCTTTTCCCTTCCCTTGAGGTGCCAAATTTCTCACCTATGGTTACCCTCAATATGCTTATCCCAACCAACACTGGGTAGGTGTTTCATATGGTTCAGCTCGTGAAGAAGTGCTCCCAGCACTAGGGCAGTAGCCAATCACCAGCAGACAAATCATTTTTTTAAACGGATGGCTGCTCCTCATCGCAACTGTTTGTGTTCTGCGTTAACACACTGCGCACAAAATACAATTACAAGGGTTCACAGCGAAGAGAGCACCCTGTGCTGCAGGTTCAGGGCTCACCTGGGGTCCTCTGCACCAGCCAGTAACAGCACCAGCACATTGCCTGGCTCCTCCAGATCATCTGCCCCACAGACACAGGGGAGAACGCAGCTTCTCTTTGCGAATTTATTTTCTCTTTGCTCCCATTCATTGGGGGAGAGAGAGGCTGAAGAGGACAAGCCTATCACAGTCTTTATTCCACCAAGTGGTCTTAGGATGTTGGCACTGTCTAGGGCATCGGCTGTCACTGCAGACACCCGGTAACCAGCAACCTCGGGTCGCCAGTGACAGCAGCAGCCAGCAAGTGAGCACCAGAGCACCAAAGTTTAAATATGTTCCTTTTCACAAAGTGAACACCACAGCACGGTGAGGGTGCTTGGATAAAGCTTTCAAAAAACCTTTACCATAATGACCTGCAAGGTCTGCTACTCCAAACTGCCAGAAGTACCTGCAACAAGCTAGCTTTCTGCGGCGGAGGAGGCTACGAAAACGCTGTGCTCTTGACATCACGGCCACCTCGGTGTCTGGGGACGGCGGCGGGACACACCTCTGCGGAGGACATCGCTCTGCTGCCACACGGAATGCAGCGGGCCTTATATACCGCTCCTCCTTCTGTCTCCGGCCCGAACAAAGGTGCCATCGAGGGAAAGGGATGCAAGAGCATCAGCGGGCTTTCTCCTCGGGGCGCGGCCTACCCCTGTGCTGCCGCCCGCCGTGAGGGGGGCTGAGGCTGCAGCGCCGCCGCCCGCACCTCGCCTCCCCTTAGGCAGCGGGGGACGCGGAGACACGCGGGGCGCGCCCGAGCACCGGGGCTCCCTACCGCCGCCTCCGGGCCGCCGTCCTTCGTCCCTGTTGGCACCTGCTGGGGGTGACACTGGCCCTCTGAATGCCGCCCGCCCGGGGAGGGGGCGGGGAGCGGGACTGAAGGGCGGGTTAGCGGCGCTGGCCGAGGCGCGGTGCCGCGTTGCCGGGGCCCCGCCAGGACTCACCGTAGATCATGGCCAGGCCAGTCTCGTGGAGGAAGCGGACGCGACGGTGCTTGAAAAGCCAGATGGTGAGGATGGTGAGGGTGAGGAGCAAGATGAAGGTGAGGAGGCTCACGCTGTCCTGCCGGTGGCTCTCCTCCGCCTCCTTCTCGGTGGCGAGCTCCTCCATGGCGCTGCTGCTGCCGCTGCTCCGCTCTGCTGCCCGCAGCCCGCCGGCTGCCAGCAGGAGAAGCGGCAGCACCAGCAGCTGGCGGCGCAGGAGCACAGCCATGGCTGCGAGCTTGCAGCCGTGGCTCGTCGTCCCACACCCGCGGCGGCGGCCCGCGGGCACTGTCCACCGCCTGGCTGGCGGGGGGAGGAGGAAAGGGGGACGGCAGGAGGGTGCAACCCAACGTGCAAGAGCCCGCCTGCTGCCACCTCCCCCAGTCCCTTAAAGGCGCAGCCCCGCCCGTCCGGCCCGACCACCCTCCACCTTCACGAAGGTGAAGGCGTAGGAGTCGCTGGGCTGAGGAACCGCCTGCGCCGCTAGGCTGATTTTGCCGCGACACCCGCAGGTGCTGCCTCGGCGGAGCGAGCAGCGCTGCAGTGTCGGTCCCGCTGCTGCTTCCGCCGCGCGTCGCGCAGCAAGCCGGTGAACGGCTGTGGCACGGGTGCGGTGCTGAAAATCGTCACCCTGGAGCCGGCTCTGCCCGTATTCGCGACCTAGCAGGGGCAAGAGGCTAATGGGCTCAGTGAGAGCGCTAAAGGAGCAAACGCAGACGCTGGTCGCTTTGGGTCTTTATGAATTTGCAAAAGTTTTCCCGGATGAGTGAGAATATACTCGCTTGAGTCAGTCGAGTATTTTTCCACTTGGGATTCTTATGTTTGATTTTAGAGGGTTTTGTTTGTTGGGTTTCTTTGTTTGGTTGCTTCGAGTTTTTCTTTTCTTTTTCCCTTCCAGAAAACCTACATTGCTAACTTGGTTTTTTCCGTTCAAATACACCCTACTGGAGATTTGCTTCTAGGGAGCAAGATAATTATAGGAAATTAATAAAGTTAGTCAGTATTTTTCATTTGAAATTTCTTTGCTGGGGGAAAAAAATTAAGAAGAGCATATGCCTACTCTTTTTAAATCATCTCACATTGTGGGAGAGAAAGAAAAGTCACTTTTAGCTGTCCACCAACAAGCCAAAATCAGAACTTACCGCCCCCAAACAACCAACAACAAAACCCAAAGCCCCAGGGAATTCTGAGTAATAAAAATGTTTGATTTCAAAGAAATATGAAACACTGTAAAACTCAGGTTTCTGGATTTTTCTTGTTTCTATCAGCTTTGAGAGGAACATGCTTTGCCTTTGCTTACCAGAGGACGGACTTCCCTGTTTCAAGTGGTGGTGTGAGCAGTATTGACATTTCTGTTTCTATGATGTTTCTGTGTCAGAATTTTTATTTCCAGTCACAGCTTCCAACATATATTTCAGCAATTATTTGGCATTTAAAAAAGCAGAATACTTTTGGCCACATGTTTAGTTGTTATACAGCACATACTATCTCCTTTAGGACAGTTCTGTTTCTTAACATGGCTGTCTGGCCACTTCAGAGGGTATTTATTGGGGTGCTCTAGATACATGAGCCTCTCTTCAAAACTTTATCTCCTCCTGCTAGTGGGTCTGGAATTGTCTCTTGTTGCATATACTTTTGTTTAGGTGACTGCATTTTAGAAACATTTCAAGATGACAGTAGTCTTTTAAAATATGGTATTTATGCAAAGTCCTCAGTAACCTTCAAAATCCAGTATAGTTATGTGCAATTAGCTGTAAATATTTAATTGTGCAGGGGTGAAAGTTTGTACTGATAGTGCCAACATTTTGTACACCTCTTGGAAATGAAAAACATTTATTTGCCCTGAAGATCTAGCTCTTAAACTTACATCAACCATTAAAAATTACTTCCTCGAGACTGCTGTACATTAAGTCTCACATTCAAATGAGAGCATTATACTGCTACATCTTCATTGTGTGTCTTTAGGACATATAATTTACGTATAATATAAGGTTACAACCTACAGGTCTCACAGCAAACTACTGGTATGCAATAACGTGCTAATTATGTATGATGCTGATTAAGTTTTAAAATAATAAGCTGGATGATAATAGAAGGCTTTCTTTTGTTTTCTTGTTTTCTTTTTGTGTGTGTTTTAATTGTGTGACGCATAGTGCTGAGAAACATCTGTCACTAACTGTATGGTGGCTCTTTTTAAGAAGACAATTTCCACATACATTGTAATTTCATCTGCCTCTCACCTCAGCTGCAGTCAGGGTCTTAAGTTACTTTCTGCAAAGTCTTCCACTGATAACCTGTGTTTTATCCTTCAACATTTGCACAGTTCAGTATGCACCACTATGCTTTCTGCTCTCCATGGAACAATGAGAAATAGATAGGCAATTTTTTAAATAGTAAAGTGTAATAGCCCAGCTTTAGGGGTTTTTCCTTCTTCTCTCTCAGTTTTGTTTGTGGAGGAAAGCATTCATCCATTGTTGTGTGTTACTGACGCCATCAGCACAACTCTAAACCTCCACATTCACGTTTATGGGTGTTTTCACTGCTACCTTACCCTTGTAGCCTGTGCACAAATTTCACCTGATCCTAGGAACACCTCCACTGAAATCAATATATCAGTAGGTACTGTCCCAAAATATTAATTGAATTTTAAAAAATTATGTTCACCACTGTTCTGCACAAAATCAGGCACAACTCATCCTTACTCTAGACAGTGTGGATGTAACTAAATCCCCCACAAAAAGTAGTGTTGGAAGTATGATTGTTTCTGTCCATGTAGGGCATTAAAGTTTAATAATTATATAATTAAGTTGTCCTCAACTCGGTGTTCTGTCTAATATGTTGTTGCCATGGAATTTGATATGCATGATATATTTGGTTCATACAGGCAAAAGTTTGCTGTCTATATTTGTGGATTGATATCATGGTGCATGAATAGTTTAACTGATTTAAACAGGATTGTCTGGAATGTATGCTATCAATTAAGAAGAAAGCAAGTCGAGCTTGTCTACACATCACAGTAAACCAGGCTGCATCCCTGTAAGAGAGCTGTACTGCAAAAGCTTAGTGCCCTACAGAGATGTAGCTAGCAGATTGCTGTTTTCAGTCCACTAGGAACATCAGTGATATCTCCTCAAGGGGTTGCTCCATCACTAATAACCCTGTGGTTATAAGTTCATGCTCCAGACTTTTTCTAACAGGCCTCCACCTGCCTTCCCAAGCTGTTCTGCATTAAACCTCCTTCATGCTCTTTACAGATGGGACCTGAATGTTGCCTCTGTCTGATAGCCACCATTTATGTTGCAGAAGTCAACCTGCTTGCTTAGCAAAACTATTGTTTTGTTCTATTTCTGCTTTTTTCCCATTTTTTTGCTTTGTAATCTGGTCCCAAGCAGAAGCCTTTGATCTGCTTGCTCTTTGAGATGCTATGCTTGAGGCAGGAACAATAACGTGTGCTTAGGGAGACGGAAGGTGGTGGCCAAGTGGGATCACAGGAGAGGTATCCAAAGCCTATAAGATGCCACCGCAATAGAATGAAAGACAAAATCTAGCCATTAAATAGAGTTCAGGCATACCTGAGGGGAGACAGGAGGATTTAGTGTTGAATGCTAATAAATATGTGTATTTAGACATAGAATTGATTCACGTGAGTCTGACCAAAACACCACAGATATGGATCAGCCCAACTGTACTGGTTTTGGCTGGGCTGGATTTAATTCTCCTCAAAGCATCCTTCTAGTGCTGTGTTTTGCAGCAGTAGTTACAGTATCACAGTATCACAGTATTACCAAGGTTGGAAGAGACCTCGAAGATCATCGAGTCCAACCTGTAACCACAGACCTCATGACTAGACCATGGCACCAAGTGCCACATCCAGTCCCCTCTTGAACGCCTCCAGGGATGGTGATTCAACCACCTCCCCGGGCAGCCCATTCCAATGGCAAATCACTCTCTCGGTGAAGAACTTTCTCCTCACCTCCAGCCTAAACTTCCCCTGGTGCAGCTTGAGACTGTGTCCCCTTGTTCTGGTGCTGGTTGCTAGGGAGAAGAGGCCAACCCCTTCCTGGCTACAACCACCTTTCAGGTAGTTGTAGAGAGCAATGAGGTCACCCCTGAGCCTCCTCTTCTCCAGGCTAAACAGCCCCAGCTCCCTCAGCCTCTCCTCATAGGGCTTGTGCTCAAGGCCTCTCACCAGCCTTGTTGCCCTTCTCTGGACACATTCAAGTGTCTCAATGTCCTTCTTAAACTGAGGGGCCCAGAACTGGACACAGTACTCAAAGTGCGGCCTAACCAAAGCAGAGTACAGGGGCAAAATGACCTCCCTGCTCCTGCTGGCCACAGTGTTTTCCCACCCCAAGAGTACACTGAGGGGTGGGCAAGATCTTGGGAGGGGACACAGCTGACCCAGACTGATCAAAAGGGTATTCCATACCATATGACATCAGCTCAGATATAAGAATGAAGTGAAAGAAGGAAATGGAGAGATTTGTATATGGCCTCTATCCTCCTAAGGAGCCACGAAGCTTAGAGACCCCTGCTTCCTGAGACCAACCACCATCCTGCTGATGGGAATAAGAGACTAACATATCTCTCTCTCTGCTTTTGCTTCTGCGTGGTCAATTGCTTTTGCTTGTTATTAAATTGTTTCTATCTTATCACTGCCTTTTGTTATATTTTCCCCTCTCTCCTGTCCATTTAAGAAGGAGAGTGATAGAGCAGCTTTGGTGGGCATTTGGCCCCTAGGCCAGGCCCAAACCATCACATTTTGGTGCCAAACCCCAGGAAAATATAACATAGCGGCAGTTTTGCAGTTTTTCTATAAGCTGGCTTAAGATACAAGCTTCTGTGCTGGTCACATGGCTTGTTGATAACATTTGCTTTGTTTTGGAAATATTGAGTTTGTTTATAATAGAATAAATCAGGTTGGAAGAGACCTTCAAGATCATCACGTCCAACCTATCATCCAACACCACCTAATCAACTACAAGCACCCTATCAAGTCTCCTCCTAAACACCTCCGATGATGGTGACTCCACCACCTCCCCAGGCAGCCCATTCCAATGGGCAATCAATACAATACAATACAATACAATACAATACAATACAACAGGTTGAAAGAGACCTTCAAGATCATCACGTCCAACCCATCAACCAATGCAACCCACCTAAACAACTAAACCATGGCACCAAGCACCCTATCAAGTCTCCTCCTGAACACCTCCAATGAAGGTTACTCCACCACCTCCATGGGCAGCCCATTCCAATGGGCAATCACTCTCTCTGTATAGAACTTCTTCCTAACATCCAGCCTAAACCTCCCCTGGAGCAGCCTGAGAAGCCTGAGACTGTGTCCTCTTGTTCTAGTGCCTGGGAGAAGAGACCAACATCCGCCTGTCTACAACCTCCCTTCAGGTAGTTTTGAGAGCAATAAAGTCTCCCCTGAGTCTCCTCTTCTCCAGGGTAAGCAACCCCAGCTCCCTCAGCCTCTCCTCATAGGGCTTGTGTTCGAAACGCCTCACCAACTTTGTTGCCCTTCTCTGGACACATTCCAGCAAGGCAACATCCTTCCTAAACTGAGGGGCCGAGAACTGGACACAGGACTCAAGGTGTGGCCTAACCAGTGCAGTGTACAGGGGCAGAATGACCTCCCTGCTCCTGCTGGCCACACTGTTCCTGATGCAGGCCAGGATGCCATTGGCCTTCTTGGCTGCCTGGGCACACTGCAGGCTCAGGTTCAGCCTACCATTGGCCAGTACCCCCAGGTCCCTCTCTGCCTGGCTGCTCTCCAGCTACTCTGACTCCAGCCTGTAGCACTGCATGCGGTTGCTGTGGCCAATGTGTAAAATCCAGCACTTGGATGTGTTCAATCTCATGCCGTTGGATTCTGCCCATCTGTCCAGCCTGTTGAGCTCCCTCTGCAAAGCCTCTCTTCCCTCCAGCAGATCAACTCCTGCCCTCAGCTTGGTGTTGTCTGCAAATCTACTGATGATGGACTCAATGCCCTCATCCAGATCATCAATAAAGATGTTAAAGAGGATGGGGCCCAGCACTGATCCTTGGGGCACACCACTAGTGACTGGCCACCAGCTGGATGTGGCACCATTCACCACCACTCTCTGGGCTCAGCACTCCAGCCAGTTCTTAACCCAACGCAGTGTGCTGCTGTCCAAGCCATGGGCTGCCAGCTTGGCCAGGAGTTTGCTGTGGGGGACAGTGTCAAAGGCCTTGCTGAGGTCCAGGTAGACTATATCCACAGGCCTCCCCACATCCACCAGGCGGGTCACCTGATCATAGAAGGAGATCAGGTTGGTCAGGCAGGACCTGTCCTTCCTGAATCCATGCTGGCTGGGCCTGATCCCTTGGCCATCCTGGAAGTGCTGTGTGATTGCACTCAAGATGTCCTGTTCCATAATCTTGCCTGGCACTGAGGTCAGGTTGACAGGCCTATAATTCCCTGGCTCATCCAACCGGCCCTTCTTGTGGATGGGCACCACGTTGGCCAGCTTCCAGTCTTCTGGGACCTCTCCAGTGAGCCAGGACTGTTGAAAAATGATGGAGTGTGGCTTGGCCAGCTCATCTGCCAGCTCTCTCAGCACCCTAGGATGGATCCCATCTGGTCCCATGGACTTGTGGTGATCCAAGCGGCTGAGGAGATCTCTAATTGCCTCCTCCTGGAACACAGGGAAACTATGCTGCTCCCTGGCTCCATCTGCCAGCTCTGCAGGCCAGCTGTCCGGAAGACATTCTGTCCTGCTAGTGAAAATTGAGGCAAAGAAGGTGTTAAGTACCTCTGCCTTTTCCTCATCTTTTGTTACAACATTCCCCTCCATGTCCACTAAGGTGTGCAGGTTGTCCTTGCCCCTCCTCTTGCTATTAATATATTTATAGAAGGACTTTTTATTGTCCTTCATAGCAGAGGCCAGTCTAAGCTCTAAATGGGCTTTTGCCTCTCCAATTTTTTTCCTACATGAGCTGGCAACATCCTTAAACATTCCATGGGTTGCCTCACCTTTCTTCCAAAGATGATACACCCTCTTTTTTAACCTTAGTTCTTTTAGAAGTTCATTACCCATCCAGGCTGGCCATCTGCCCCGGCGGCTCATCTTCCGGCACACTGGCACAGCCTCTTCCTGCACCTTCAAGAGTTCTTCCTTGAAGTAGGTCCAGCTCTCCTGGACCCCTTTGTTTTTAAGTGCTGTTTCCCAAGGAACCTTCTGAGTTATTTCCTTGAGTAACCTGAAGTCTGCTCTCTAGAAGTCCAGAGTGGAGGTCTTCTTGCTGCCCCTCTTAGCTTGACTGTGTACTGAAAATTCAATTATCTCATGGTCACTGGCCCCTAAACACCCTCCAACCACCACATCACCCACCAGCCCTTCCCTATTGGTGAAGAGAAGGTCAAGCAGAGCCTTACCCCTGGTAGGCTCATGCAGCACCTGGGATAAGAAGCTGTCCTCCATGCACTCTAAGAACCTCCCAGACTGCCTAGGAACATACCAAGGCAGATAATGGCTATGTGTTTGTTTCTAATGCTTGTAGGGCTGCTATTCTTTGGGAGCTATGCTGGAGAAGTTATAATTTCTTTCTCCCTACCTGAAATGAATATGGATAATTTTTATTATGCAGGCCCCCAAGATTTGATCCATCCTTACATGAGCTCTCTAATACTGCTAATCAAAATCACTGGCATGTTACAGGCTTTGTGGAGCTTAGTGCCATCATGGCATGAAAGGAGACAGCCCTTGGATGGACATACACTGAAATGTAACCTGACGCAGTCAGTCCCTGGGTGGCAGGGTGTGTGGAAGGATTTGGACAGATTCCTAGGGCAGTTATTACCTCCCATAGCCTGGAACTTTACCCCAGAAGAGGCAAGCAAACCTCCTAAACTGACTCACCATCTGATAGAAGGGTGCCTCGCTTATCCCAATGAAAACAACTTCTTGGGGCCTGGCCTGTGCTTACTGAGCCACAGTTCAGTATTCTAAGAGTACTGTGGCTGAGGCAGGCAACCAAACATCACCTGAGGGTACCATGGTTGAGATGGGAATCCAAACAGCAACCGGAGTGATTGCTCCAGTAGTGAAAAAGAAGTTCTAAGCAAAAACATGTTGGCTCCAACAGCTGAGTCCTCTCACAACTGCACCTACTGGAAAAATTATGAGGATGAGGCTGGACCAATTTGTGATGGAATGTGAAGTCTGACAGGTCCCTAAAAGCATGCCTATTTGAGACAGAGCTGGATTTGAATGATACAGATATGGAATGTTTGCCATTTGGTTGACTGCTAGGCTGCTGGCCAAAGGCAAGAAGACACCAAAAGGCTTAAAATCAAAAGACAGCAGTTGTCAGATGGTTCAAGACACAATAAATGTTGCTTCTAACTGTTCCCCCAAGATAGGAAAAGTCCAGGGCAGATATGTTAGTAGAATCAGTATCATAGTAGTCAGGTAAGACACAAGCTACCCCTTGTGCTATTGCAATGCTTTAGTGGATAGGAAACTTCATCCTATAAAGAAGGCTTTTCATGCTAATATTATTTGTGTGTTCCCAGTTCCTCATTCTTCCCCATTGGTGTGCTATTTGAGACACATTCCAAGTTTGGGCAATAGAATAGATCATAGAATCATAAAATCAATAATGTTGGAAAATACCTCAGAGAGCCCAGAACAGTACTCAAGGTGTGGCCTAACCAGTGCTGAGTACAGGGGAAGAATGATTTCCCTGCTCCTGCTGACTACACTATTTCTGATGCAGGCCAGGATGCCATTGGCCTGCTTGGCCACCTGGGCACACTGCTGGCTCATGTTCAACTGGCTGTCAACCAGTACCCACAGGTCCTTTTCTCCAGCCACTCCAACCTCAGCCTGTAGCACTGCATGGGGTTCTTGTGACCCAAGTGCAGCACCCGGCACCTGGACTTGCTAAATGCCATCCTGTTGGACTATGCCCATCTGTCCAGCCTGTCAAGGTCCTTCTGCAGAGCTCTCCTACCCTCTAACAGATCAACACCTGCTCCCAGCTTGGTGTCATCTGCAAATTTACTGATGATGGACTCAATCCCCTCATCCAGATCATCAATAAAGATGCTGAACAGGACTGGGCCCAGCACTGATCCCTGGGGGACACCACTGGTGACTGGCCTCTAGCTAGATGTGACACCATTCACCACCACTCTCTGGGCTTGGCCCTCCAGCCAGTTCCTAACCCAGCACAGAGTGCTCCTGTCCAAGCTGCGAGCTGACAGCTTGGCCAAGAGTTTGCTGTGGGGGACAGTGTCAAAGGCTTTGCTGAAGTCCAGGTAGACTACGTCCACAGCCTTCCCCACATCCACCAGGCAGGTCACCTGATCATATAAGGAGATCAGGTTGGTCAGGCAGGACCTACCCTTCCTAAATCCATGTTGTCTGGGTCTGATCCCTTGGCCATCCTGCAAGTGCTGTGTGATTGCCCTCAAGATGATCTGCTCCATAATTTTTCCTGGAACTGAGGTCAGGCTGACAGGCCTGTAGTTTGCAGGTTCATCCATCCAGCCCTTCTTGTGGATGGGCATCACACCGGCCAGTTTCCAGTCATCAGGGACCTCTCCAGTGAGCCAGTATTGGTGGTAAATGATGGAGAGTGGTTTGGCCAGCTCATCTGCCAGCTCTCTCAGCACCCTAGGATGGAATGATGGGATGATTTATTGTGTGTGGTTATTACATGCATGTGAAGCAGGGACATCTGGGAGCCAAAGGTGTCAGGAAATAGAGTCAATACTAACATCTACTAGATGTAGAGCATTAGAGCATTTTTCAAAAGCAGCTTAGATACTAAGTACATTGCATGACCTCTAGTGGTATGAAGCCCGAGGCACTATCAAATTCACTCCTAGCAGCCTGATATGGTTGGACAAAATCTAGCATTACAGAGGAGCTATCACATATGTGCTGCTGTACCCCACCTTAATACCAGCTTTATGCCATCCCAAATGTTATTGCACTGCCTGGATACAACTGAGAAAAAAATTTCAATTCAGTCGAAATTCCAAACACCCAGCAGAATAAATGTCTTGCAGCAATGCTTTCATTGTCAACTAATCACACATGGTCATTAATCTTTCCTGCTTTGTCTTGTAGAGAAATAAGGAACCCAGCAACACCAGTGCAAGAAGGAATGTCAATGAGAACAGGGAGGTAAAATTGGCAGTCGTCTCTGCAGTGACTCAGAAAGTCAAAGTAACATTTTCTTTTAACATCATCATCAGAATAATGTTCTGTTTCCTTGCGTTTGTGGGTCCTAATCCCTTGGAGAGGTGGAGACACCATTGCTGTCATGTCCTTAGAGGGCCCAGAGTCCCAACAGCCACAGAATAAGAATAAGAATAAACGTGATCTGGGCTACTGACTTTGGCATCAGGACAAGGCAGGATCAGGTCTACCAGAAAGAAACTACTGGCAGAGAGATGAAGTGAGAATGGCAACAAATGTGGAAACAGGAAACACTGAACATGACTGTGTGATTAGGAAACCAGGCTTTCCCACAGGACTGGAAAAAGAAAATTAGTGTTCTCACAGGGAGTTGCTGGTGCAGCCTCTCAGCAGGACAGCCGACAGGTTTCATGACACCCCAGGACAAACAAGTTACATTCTTCATAGTTATGGGGCCTGTTCCCATGGTTTCACTTCTCTTCCATCATATTCCATGGCCTCTGAGCCACAATGAGTGGGAAGTATTTAAGTGCTCTGCCACAGCTGAGAGAGGTGCATTGACATTTTGGCAAAGTGCAATCACGTAACATGTTCTGGTTTATTTGCACTTCAGTTCATTTTCACTCACATTTGGTGTTTGGAGTTTTTGTCTAGCACACCTCTTTTACATTCATGGCATCTGGCTGTATGTTTTGATGTTTTCTAATTATTTGCTTGTTCTTTTCTATTATTCACTATTCTTTGGTGTGTAAATAGCTATGAAACACAGAGAGGAACTTCAAAGCACTTTATTTTAAAAGGAAATAATTTTAAATAAGCAATATTAAAAAAACCCCAAAACATAACCTGACCACAGGCCAGTTCAATACAGAAAAATAACACTGTTTACCTTATCTTACCCAGGTAATTAAATTACAACCTCTTTTCATATGCCTGAATAAGATTTTTAGTGGATATGTTTCAGGGTATGATCCAAGGTTTATATCTATCTATATAGAAATATCACCTTCTTAATTAGTGAGTACAATTTATCCAGTTGTATGATGCTAAGTTGTTACAGCATGCACCTCCGTCATGTGTGGGTGAGCTGATTTGGCTTAGCTGCTTTCCAGGTGTAAGCCCTTTCTGGCATGGACTGTGGTTAAAGAGAACTGATGGAAATAATCAGTGATAAACAGTTCCACATAAAAAGTGTGATTTACCTAAAACAGCTTTGGAAGGTCAGCTCTAGACAGCTGAAGTTTTGGTATCTGTGTTCATCACCCTTTATTGTCTTTATAGGTTACAAAGAAAATCAGACAGTTGAGTTATCTAGCATCCAAAAGTGATTATCTGAGATTAATCACTATCCTATTTTTTTTTCTGATGGCTAGAAAGATATTGCTTAGGGTGACAAACTCATAGTTACATATCTAACTAGAGCTGCTATGGTAGGGATAAGGAATCCTACCTATGAATCTAGTTTGATAGCAGCGGATCCCAGCAAGCACTGCAAACTCAAACAAACAAACAAAAAAGGCACTTTTTGATAATTAGCCTGAACTGAACATGTGCAGTCACAGAAGTAGAGGAGATTTTTCCTTATCTGATTATTGCATAAAATCATTAAGGTTGGAAAAGACCTCCAAGATCATCAACTCCAAATGTCAACGCCACCAGGCCCACTAAACCATGTCCTGAATTGCCATGTCTACATGTTTTTTTAATGCTTCCAGGGATGGTGACTCCACTACCTCCCTGGGCAGCCCGTTCCAGTGCTTGACCACTCTTTTGGCAAACAAATTTTTCACAATATCTAATCTAAACCTCCCCTGGTACAATTAGATTCCATTTCTTTTTGTTCTATTGCTTGATATGAGGGAGACCAACAGCCACCTCACTATAACTTCCTTTCAGATAGAGATCAATGAGGTCTCCCCTCAGCCTCTTCTTCTCCAGACTAAACAACCCCAGTTCCCTCTACCATTCTTCATAAGACTCATTCTCCAGATCCTTCACCAGTTTTGCTGCTCTTCTCTGGACGCACTCCACCACCTCAATGTCCTTCCTGTAGTGAAGGGCCCAAAACTGAACACAGTATTTAAGGTGCTGAATACATGGGCATAATTGCCTCTCTGATTCCTGCTGGCCACACTATTCCTGACACAGGCCAGGATGCTGTTTGGCACCTTGGCCACCTGGGCACGCTGCTGGCTTGTGTTCAGATGGCAGTAAACCAGCACCCCCAGGTCCTTTTCTGATGGGCAGATTTCCAGCCACTCTGCTCCAAGCCTGTAGTGTTGCATGGGGTTGTGACCTTGGCCTTGTTAAACCTCGTAAAACTGACCTTGGCCTGTCAATCCAGCCTGTCCAGATTCCTCTGTAGAGCCTTCTTACCTTCAAGCAGATCAATACACCCACCCAACTTGGTGTCATCTGCAAATTTACTGAGGGTGCCCTCAATCCCCTCTTCCAGATCATTGATAAAAATCAAAGAAAACTCGCCCCAAAGCTGAGCCCTGGGGAACCCCACTTGTGACCAGCTGCCAACTGGATTTACATCTGTTCACCACCACTCTCTGGGCTTGGCCAGCTAGCCAGTTTTATATCCAGCAAAGAGAACTCCTGTCTGTAGCCATGAGCTGCCAGTTTCTCTTGGAGAAGTCTATGGAAGACAGTGGTAAAGGCTTTCATAGAATCACATAATGGTCCAGGCAAGAAGGGACCTCCAAAGATCATCCAGTCTGACCTGCATACAATCAGCAGGGACATCCTCAACCACATCAGGCTGCCCAGGGCCTTGTTGAGTTTTACTTTGAGTATCTTAAGGCAAGTGGCCTCAACCACCTCCCTGGGCAACCTGTTCCAGTGTTCCACTACCCTCATAGTGAAGAATTTTCTCCTGACATCCAATCTAAATCTGCCCTTCTCTAGTCTGAAGCCATTGTCCCTCATCCTGTCACTGCAGGCCTTTGTAAACAGTCTCTCTCCATCCTTCCTGTAGGCCCCCTTCAGGTACTGGAAGGCCTCTATGAGGTCTCCCTGGAGCCTCCTCCTCTTCAAGCTGAACAACCCCAGCTCCCTTAGCCTGTTTGCACTCAACAGGGGTGCTCCAACCCCTTTACTAAAGTCCAGACAAACAATATCTATAGCCTTTCCCTCACCCATTAGGTGGGTCGCCTGGTCATAGAAGGAGATCAGGTTGGTCAAGCAGGACCTGTCTTTCATGAAACCATGCTGATTATAAACAGAGATAATGAAAAGTCTGTTTTTTTCTAGGGACATATATCCTCCTGTTTAGGTCTAGAACAGAGTATGAGTCCCCAAGTAAGCCATCATTGTTGGTCTTAGGTTCTGTTTTTGTTTGTTTGTCCTTGTCCTGATGTCTCTCCTGCTGAAACATTTTTAGAAAGGTTTTAAGGTTTTAATGACTTCCGAGCTCCTGGAAAAAGAGGGACTGAAAATCATCAAACCAGCAGAGGGTCAAAAAAGAAGAGTCTTACTTTGCCTTAACTTCAAGACATTTTCCCTTTTCCCTTCACTCACTGGCCAGCCCAGCAGCAGGTTCTCATGACGTGGTTGTGCTTCACTTCTTTTTTGCTCTAAGTCAAGATAAATTTGCCTAAACTTAGTTACATGGAGTGTACTTACCTCTGTCCTGGAAGAGGCATTAATAAGACAGTTAAATCTGTTTTGAGCCACTGCTCCTTCCTCCTCCTTCTCTGTTACAGGGTCCGGATTGAGGTCGAGGAGTCTAATAGGCAGATGCCTTTAAGGCTGCGTGGAGGGGAGTGGAAGCTGAGCCCCGAGCCTCACGTTTCAGAAAGGCGACTGCACGTGTCAGACCCCATGAGAGACGGCGTGTGCGGTTTGCTCGCCACATAAACATTTTGGATCATTTTGGAACATTTTGGCGGGATTTGAATGGCTGATGTGCCATCGGGCCCTTCAGTTTTCGAAAAGGGAAGTTATAGTTCCTAGCTCGCTCGTCCCTCGCTCGCCACACTCAAAGCTTGCAACTCTCTCACCCCTCTCCCCCGTTCGTTAATGGGATTCAAGGCGGCGACAAGCACCCTACTTGCTCTTATCTCCAGGGCAATTAGCGTCTCTGTTTAGCGGTGCAGTGCTAAAGTTGGGCCTTCACCGCAGCAGCCTGCTCCCTCTCATTTCCTCTAAATCTGTGGATACTGCCCGGCGGTTTGTGAGTAAAATACGCTATTTTACCTGGTTATTTCGGAGGTTTATAGCTTGTCACCTCTTAGATAGCTCCGTTGTAGAACTCGACGGTGGCTCGTCTATGCCACCGGAGGCAGCAGTGCTGCTTAGTTTCGCGTGCGCAGGGAGATTCCAGTTTGTTCCTCTGTATTCCAAGTTCTGATTGTTCCAGACTGTTATTCTACTGTTTATTAGCCTTCTACCGTGTGTAATTAACTTGTTATCGACCGGGCAAACGAATCTGAATAAATTGGCGCGGAAAACAATTTTTTTATATTTCACGAATAATATTCATATTTTATCGTATTTCCGGCCAATAAATTAATAAACTATAACAACCTCTGTAGAAGATCACAGAATTCCTTTGGCATTTCACTTAACAGTATTAAAATCTATATTTCTGTTTGGACTGAGAGGAAGGTCTTTCCACATATCAGATTTGTGTAATTTGACACTCTCTGCAGTGAATGGTACAATTTTGTAAGAGAACGTCTTTTTCATTTTGTCCCAGATCCTCTCCATCTGACCACTTTAATATCTTGATTTCTGCACTGAACATCTTTGCTCCTTCAGTGCAAATTACACTATTTGAAAACCTGTCTTAGTGCAACAAGTCTTCCTAACATGTAACCAAGGTTTAGAGTTTAAATTCGTCCTAATAATAATTACTTGAGTATTTTCTTTCCATCTGCTGTCTCCGCAGAGTCTCTTGCTGTTTCATGCTACCAAGGGTTCAACTAATTTATTCCTCAGAGTCGTAGAGCGACCTAGCAGTATTTCCAAAACTAGTGTCTAGAATGTTTATTGTACATTCTGTTAAAAGACACAAAGGGAAAAAAGGCAAACCAAATGGAATCCTGTGTCTGTTTACATTAACAGCAGGTTCTTTTTTACAGGTAATGCTGATTATTTAACTGTATAATTATGATCTGACTCACTTGCTCATTATGATGCTGATGAAGTTTGATAAAAATCTTGACCTATGAGGAGATTTTTCAGGGTTACAGATTCCTGTGCAATTAATGTAGGCAGAGTCCAGCCTTGGAGTATGTTTGACAGGATTCCAACAAGGTCCAGATAAGTGGTGTCTTCTACATTCTTCTTGGAGATCCTACTTTTCTCACTTTTTGCCAGTCTGCCTGACAGCATCAGGAAGCCACTTTTCTCGCCCACAAGGACAATGTGCATGGCAGGTTGGCACCATAGACAAAGCCACCCCACAAAATAAAGAGCTTGAAATTGGAAGAGCATCAATAGACTGTGCAACAATGTAAAATAAGAGTTCAAATAGACAAGTTCTGATGAATTGTGCAATTACAAATTGACATGTTGTTACTTCCAGATACTCATCTGTGATGGCCTGCTGCACTAGAATTAGGAGGACAGTGTCTACCCTCAGCCTCAGCAATCCCTCTTCCATGCCACGGCAGCAGTTTAAACAAACAGAAAGGATGGCTGATAGACACCAAGTAAGGAAACAGAACAAACCAAAACAAAACCATTAAAAAAAAAAGGGGGAGGGTGGGGTGGGGGTGTTTCTACAGTCAAAAAGTTATCTAGGCTCTAAAAATATCAAGCTACTAAGTGATATGAGCAAGTAACCTTTACTCAGTGTAAGGCTCTCCTTTTCCCATTAGAACTCTGATGGAGCAAAATTTTCTTAAAGCCCATCTTTGGAACAGCACTTCACTGAGCACCCCAGTGTTAGGTTCTAGAGATCTGGATAAAGGACAAGGAGACATAATTGGAGGCTTGACAGTTTTAACTGAGATACAAAGGGAGATAATTGGAGTGCCTCTTTAGAATGACAACAAAAACAGCAACAACAAAAAAGTCCTGTAAGCTTAGGGAAGAAAGTAAGAGCTGCTGAGCTATCATGCAGCAAGCCATTAAAACTAATTTTAACTGGGAGCCCATCTTTTGCTCTTGCTTAAATCCCACTGAAATGAGTAGGTTTTAGCATGTGCATACATGCCTTGCTGAATCAGCACTGTAGCTTGTTATCTGAATCACTGCCCTGTTAAACATAAACCACAAAAGATACACTCCATAAACTTAATTGTCATTACATTGCATTTTCATCTAACATTAAACTGAAGAGTCTGTCTGAGATGAAGGCTCAGATGGAACACAAGCTCTTCTGGCAAACTGAATGATGGGCAACACCCTGGTTATGGCAGCTGTCTTTATATCATGAGAAAGGATCTGGGATTCAGACTCTTGTGTAATATCTATGAACCTGCAATTGCTAAACAAGAATATGCTTTATAGCTGAAAACTTAATTGTGCTCTGTTTGAGCAAGCGTACTTGCTACATTAGCAGCCTTAAGCAGATTGTGACTCTCTCAGCTCCAGAATTTCTGCCACAGAGATGGCTTGAGGCAACACTCAGAATTGTGGGGTTTGAATCAGACATTATGCTGTCCATTATGCTTGTACTAGGATATATACTTCAACTACACAGAATAAATTATATTATGGGCTGTCTTTAAATGATTGTTTAATTCATTTGGCCAACAAAAATTAATTTATGGCTTTTAAAAATTAGGGACTTCAGTAAAAATCTTCTTAAATTACTTGTAGTTCCATGTAGCGCTTTTTAAGAATGATTTTAAACAGCATGCCCTCTGTCTGCGGCTCATGTACTGCACAAAACTCTGCTCATCTTTGTCCCAAACACCACTGATAGACAAAGATGTGGACATAATGTAATTTCTTACAAGGAATGTCATGTACACTGGGAATACATGGAAGGTCAAGGTTCCAGGGAACTACCGACCAGGCAGCCTCACCTCCATCCCTAGCAAAATGATGGAGCAGCTCCTTCTGGAGGGCATCTCAAGGCACTTGGAAGAGAAGCAGCTTATCAGGATTAGTTAACATGGATTTACCAAGGGGAAATCATGCTTGACTAATCTGATAGCATTCTATGATGCCATAACTGAATGGGTAGATTCAGGGAGATCAGAGAATGTAGTCTACTTTGACCTTAGCAAGGCCTTTGACACTGTCTCCCATGATATCCTAGTGAGCAAGCTCAGGAAGTGTGGGATGGAAGAGCAGACAGTGAGGTGGATTCGGAACTGGTTACAAGATAGAGTTCAAAGAGTGGTGATCAATGGTGCCAGGTCCAGTTGGAGAGCTGTAACTAGTGGAGTCCCCCAGGGATCAGTGCTGGGTCTGGTGCTGTCCAACATCTTCATCAATGACATTGATGAGGAAACAGAGTGTCTGCTCAGCAAGTTTGCTGATGATACCAAACTGGGAGGCTTGGCCGATACACCTGAAGGCTGTGCAGCTGTCCAGCAAGACTTAGACAGACTGGAGAGCTGGGCATAGAGGAACCAAATGAGGTTCAACAAGGACAAGTGCAGGGTTCTGCATCTGGGAAGGAATAATAAACTGCACCAGTAGAGGTTGGGAGGTGATCTGCTGGAGAGCAGCCCTGTGGAGAGGGAGCTGGAGTCCTGGTGGATAACAAGTTATCCATGGGACAGCAATGTGCCCTGATGGCCAAGAAGGCCAATGGGATCTTGGGGTGCATTAAGGAGAGTGTGTCCAGTAGATCGAGGGAGGTTCTCCTCCCCTCTACTCTGCCCTGGCAAGGCCTCATCTTGAGTACTGCATTCAGTTTTGGGCTCCCCAGTTTAAGAGGGACAGGGATCTGCTGGAGAGGGTCCAGCGGTGCACTACAAGGATAATTAAGATACTGGAGCACTGCCTGGTGAGGAGATGATTAGTGACCTAGGGCTGTTCAGTCTGGAAAAGAGAAGACTTAGTGGGGATTTAATAAATGTTTATAAATATCTGAGGGTTGGGTGTCAGGAGGGAGGGGATAGGCTCTTCTCACTTGCTCCCTGTGATAGGACAAGGAGCAATGGATGTAAGCTGCAGCACAGGAGCTTCCACCTCAACACAAGAGGGAACTTCTTTAAGGGTCACAGACCAATGGAACAGGCTCCCCAGAGAAGTTGTGGAGTCTCCTCTGGGGACTTTCAAGGCCTGTCTGGATGCATTCCTCTGTGACCTGAGTTAGATTGTATGGTCCTGCTCTGGCAGGGGGGTTGGACTCAACAATCTCTTTGGGTCCCTTCCAACCCCTGACATCCTGTGATCTTGTGATCCTGTGATGGAAGGTAATGTCTGAACAAAAAAGTTAGCAGATGTGAACAATGCAGATTTCCTCCTTGTGCTTTTCCTTGTAACAGTGTGCAAGTTCACAGTAACCTGGGACACAGGCACATTCCTCCATTGTTCCTGCTTAAATAACCCCAACATTAAATTTGTGTGTCACAGTTAGAAGACTGTGCGTTGGAGAGCTACAAAAAAACCCACATCCCCTTGATGACTAGCAGTAGCATCATCCAGCACACTATGGTGGTGGCCAGGGCTAAGTTCTATAGGCAAGGAGATGCTGGAAAGCCATAGATTGCTTTAGAAAACAAAGTTCTTAAGCAAAAATCACTCACAGCAATGCAAGATAGACTGTAGTACATTTTATCACAAAATTAGCCATATTATTTGTTCCATGTGGTCTCAAGTTCCAGACTAGTGTTTGTTGTTCTGCTGGCTAGAGTTTCCAGCAGCAAAGGATCTGTTAGACTAAAAGAAAATGGCAATGAGATCTGAGAGTGTGCAAATGTTATTTAGAGTATTTGTCATCTGCTTCTGGAGAAAAAACCAAACCACCACCAACAAAACAAACAAACACCAAACCACAAAACCCAGTGTTTGTATGAGACTCAAATGCACAGATGTCTAATTGAAATGATTGGTTTTCACATTCATTGGCTCCCCAACACAATTTACCATGTCTGTGCAAACATTTGTGCTGTTCCACTGCATTGGTGGTTGGGGATTTGAAAAAACAGATGGAGGCAACTGTTAACAGTTGTGTCTTAAAGATGTACCAGAACATAGCCTCAGAGTCTGAACCCAGCTGTAAAGTATCCTTCATTTCCTTCCTTTTGAATACCATGTAAGGAATAGACACTATCAGGTCTAATTTGTCTCATCTGTAATTCACAGTGTCATATGAGTGTAGGTGAATCTAATCTTTACTAGGAATCCTTTACAAAAATTTATACCCATTTTGGATTAGTTGCCAGGATATCAAGTACAGGATTTATAACTTTTCCTGATAGAAAACATTAAACAGCTTTTAGAAAGTAGTAGTATTTAAGTTCTTTTGTTTTTGTCTTCTTCATTTTCATGTCTTAAAGGTGATATTTTAGAAATCTTCTTTATAACCAACAGGATTAAAAACCTGTTTTAAACAAGATGCCCTTCAGCTTTTGTCACAGATGTGATTTCAAGTGCTTTAAGAGACACACACAGAGAACACAACAAATCTCACTAAGAAGATTGAGCAAGTTCGTCTTTGTGCATATTGGCAAGCTCCCAACAGCACAAAATGAACCTGATTCAGCCTGGTGTTAGGAAAAGTGCAGATACGTCTACAGTGAGCTCTCACTTCCCTGTGTTACCTGTTCAAGATCCAGGCAGGTTTCTGAGTCCCAGCATTGACAGAAAACGGCTCCTTCCCTTAGCCTTTGGGGTGACGCACAAGAGTGTCAAACAAGGAAGGAGGGAAAGAAGTTAGGATGTTCTTAGCTGTGGGTAAGCAGGTACTACACAGTGATGTGGGGATAGAAGCCAGAGCATGCGGAGACATAGCCCATGCACATGTTTTGCTCATCTGCCCAAAAGGCACTTCTCTCTTGCAGAAACACAATCACAGCCCTCCTGGGAAGGACAGTAGATATCTGAAACGCTCCTAGCAAGTTCACGTTCCCAGAAGGTATGGATATGGGAAGTCTCTTTCACCAAATCCTTTAGAATTACCATCCTTTACAATAAAAAAGTTTTATTTTTCAGTTACTTAGAAACTACCCGACGGGAGGTTGTAGACAGGGGGAGGTTGGTCTCTTCTCCCAGGCAACCAGCACCAGAACAAGAGGACACAGTCTCAAGCAGCACCAGGGGAGGCTTAGGCTGGAGGTTAGGAAGAAATTCTACAGAGAGAGAGTGATTGCCCATTGGAGTGGGCTGCCCAGGGAGGTGGTGGAGTCACCATCATTGGAGGTGTTTAGGAGGAGACTTGATAGGGTGCTTGGATGCATGGTTTAGTTGATTAGGTGGTATTGGATGATAGGTTGGACATGATGATCTCGAAGGTCTCTTCCAACCTGGTCTGGTCTGGTCTATTCTATTCTATTCTATTCTATTCTATATTCTATTCTATTCTATTCTATTCTATTCTATTCTACTCTATTCTATTCTACTCTATTCTATTCTACTGTCTGGGGATCACAAAGCTCTGTATTAGACTGTTAATTAGATGTATTTCACAACACCCACCTGAGGGAAATCACTAATTACAGCAGTTTGTTGACATTAAAGTAAATATAATAATGGTTGGTAGTGACTATGATACTATTGCAGCTTTGTAGTACTGCACTTCAGGCTATGATTGTATCAAATCTCAAAAATCAGGAGGGTTGGCTCTGGCAGGCATATGAATAGAGAACGAAGAATAGAATTGAAATCTACAGTTTCTGAAGAAGTCATGTTCTCATAAATCACAAGTCATATGAAGTTGGTCTGGAATATGTATTCTGGTCCTTTGGTGTCAGGAAACACCTTGAAGACTGAGAGGCTGTGTTGTGACAGAGAGATAAAATCCATGGCCTGCCCTGATCTGCTGTAGCCATATAAAAATAATGTATTTTTATGGGACTGAGAATTTTGCAAGACAAGTATATTGGGCATGGCAGTATAGAAAAATCCCATCTTGGAAACTTGCATTTGCTTTGCATATACTCATTAGAAATGTAAAAGGTACTTTCTTCTCTTGCATTTAAATACTTTTCTGAAGCATCACTGACATTGGCAATGAGGTACTTCCATTGTAGAACCAGCTGCATCTCAGTAGGGCAAGAAGTCTCTTTACACATGTGGACTGTGAAATCCTCCGTTACCACAGATAATCCATTAATATGAGGTAACAATGTTCTCGTAATGAATGTTTAAGTTTTGCACAGAGTAATTAAATTATATTTTAGGTTTTAACAAAAATGCACAAAATGTTATTCCTTCTATCAAAAATTATTATATATATTTTGTTAATGAATGTATAGAAAAAGGAGGCTAGCTAGCTGCCAAAAGGTTGCAGAACTTTTCTAATCTGTAAGAATTAGCAGTGGTCTGGGAGGACTGTTAGACATAAAGAGAGTGAGCTAGGGAAGGTGAAAGTGCTTCAGATTCCCTGCAGTTGCAAACTGATCCCAACAGGTCTTGTTGGACGCACCATGAACATTCCTGGTAAACAGAGGATTTGGTGAAAGTTCAGTATCCAGTCACCCAGTGCCCAAGAAACCCAGACAAATGGCTCACAGAATGAATCTGCATTATAGCTGTGATGTAAAATTGTACTTTGTGTTGTTGGTTGCACTGGCTGAGTTTTTGACTTGAACTGTATCACCAAAGGCTCAGAGCAGGCTTCACATCTGCCCAGGCAAAAAGTTTTTCAGTACAGCTGGTGCCAAAAAGGGTGTTAGTCATTCCCTTCCTTAGCAACTAATCTGGCCAACTGGTTTTGCTTCCTCCTTTCTACTGTCCTTCATGCTCTGAGCTGGGCAGGACTTTAAGCCTGTTCAGCTGGTGAAGCAAGACTTCTCTGCTTCCTCTTTGCTTCTAAAGCAGAAATACCATCCTCTACAGACAATGGCTCTAGTTTTCTAACTAGGGGTACACTAGGTGCAGGAGGCCAGTTGCTGGCAGCAGGAAGCTGCAGGGTGGCCCTTGTAAGGAGAAGTAAGGGGCTGCCGTATGTCAGATACAGCCACTTTCAGACACCTCCAATAGACCCACCACAGGGCTAAGCCCCTCAGTGACACTGGTGGCATCTGTGGGAAAACATACTTAAGGAAGGGCAAAACCACTATGTAGCAGTATGAGAGAGAGGAGTGAGGGGGAAAGTGAGAAACAGCAATGCAAACACCAAAGTCAGAGAAGAATGAGGGGGTGGAGGAGGAATTTCCTCAAAGCCATGGAGAAGACCACAGTGGAGCATATATCCACACTGCAACCTGTGGAAGACACCACAATGGAGCAGGTAGATATTTTCTGAAGGAACTGTGGCCCATGGTGAGCCCATGCCAAAGTAGTTCTTGAAAGTCTGAAGTCCATGGTCTAAGCCCATTTAGACCTTAGACTGGCCACTACTGTGAAGGACAACAAAAAATGCTTTTATAAATATACTAATGGCAAAAGGAAGGGCAAGGACACGGAGGGGAGTATTGTAACAAAAGATGAGGAAAAGGCAGAGGTACTTAACACCTTCTTTGCCTCAATTTTTAATAGCAAGATAGGTTGTCTTCCAGACAGCTGGCCTCCTGAGCTGGCAGATGGAGTCAGGGAGCAGTATAGTTCCTCTGTAGTCCAGCAGGAAGTAGTTAGAGACCTGCTTAGCCACTTGATCCCCACAAGTCCACGGGACCAAATGGGATCCATCCCAGGGTGCTGAGAGAGCTGGCAGATGAGCTGGCCGGGGCGCTCTTCATCATTTTTCAACAGTCCTGGCTCACTGAAGAGGTTCCAGATGACTGGAAGCTGGCCAGTGTGATGCCCATCCACAAGAAGGGACAGAAGGAGGAACCAGGGAATTCCAGGCCTGTCATCCTGACCTCAGTGCCAGGCAAGATTATGGAACAGGTCATCTTGAGTGCAATCACACAGCACTTCCAGGATGGCCAAGGGATCAGGCCCAGCCAGCATGGATTCAGGAAGGGCAGGTCCTGCCTGACCAACCTGATCTCCTTCCATGATCAGGTGACGGCCTGGTGGACGTGGGGAGGCCTGTGGATGTAGTCTACCTGTACTTCAGCAAGGCCTTTGACACTGTCCCCCACAGCAAACTCCTGGCCAAGCTGTCAGCCCGTGGTTTGGACAGCAGCACTCTGTGCTGGGTTAGGAACTGGCTGGAGGGCCGAGCCCAGAGAATGGTGGTGAATGGTGCCACATGCAGGTGGCAGCCAGTCACTTGTGGTGTTCCCCAGGGATCAATGCTGGGCCCCATCCTGTTCAATATCTTTATTGATGATCTGGATTTGCAGATGACACCAAGCTGAGGGCAGGTGTTGATCTGTTGGAGGGCAGGAGAGCTCTGCAGAGGGACCTTGACAGGCTGGACAGATGGGCAGAATCCAATGGCATGAGATTTAACACAGATATCTAAGTGCTGGATTTTACACATTGGTCACAACAACCCCATGCAGCGCAACAAGCTGGGGTCAGAGTGGCTGGAGAGTGGCTAGGCAGAAAGGGGCCTGGAGGTACTTGTTGATAGTAGGCTGAACTTGAGCCTGCAGTGTGCCCAGGTGGCCAAGAAGGCCAATGGCATCCTGGCCTGTACCAGGAACAGTGTGGCCAGCAGGAGCAGGGAGGTCATTCTGCCCCTGTACTCTGCTTTGGTTAGGCCGCACCTTGAGTACTGTGTCCAGTTCTGGGCCCCTCGGTTTAGGAAGGACGTTGCCTTGCTGGAATGTGTCCAGAGAAGGGCAACAAAGTTGGTGAGGGTTTTGGAGCACAAGCCCTATGAGGAGAGGCTGAGGGAGCTGGGGTTGCTTAGCCTGGAGGAGGCTCAGGGGTGACCTTCTTGCTGTCTACAACTACCTGAAGGGAGGTTGTAGCCAGGTGGGGGCTGGTCTCGTCTCCCAGGCAACCAGCACCAGAACAAGAGGACAGTCTCAAGCTGCACCAGGGGAGGTTCAGGCTGCATGTCAGGAAGAAATTCTTCACAGAAAGAGTGTTTGGCTGTTGGAATGGGCTGCCCAGGGAGGTAGTTGAGTCACCATCACTGGAAGAGTTTAGGAAGAGACTGGATGGGGCACTTTGTGCCATGTATTAGTTGATTAGATGGTGTTGGGTGATAGGTTGGACTTGGTCTCAAATTTCCAGATTTCCAACCTGGTTAATTCTATTCTATCCACACTGGAGCAAAATGTGAGGAGCGAGTAGGAAAGATGCACTGTTATGAACTGATTGCAATCCCCACTCCTTGACTCTTTTGCATTCCTTGGGGAGTGATGGTGAGGAGGTAGAAGAGTTGGCAATAGAGAGGTGAAGTTGATCCATGAAAAATTGGAGGAAGGTACAGTTTTCATTTAGTCTTTGTTTCTTACCATCCAACCCTATTTTTAATTGGAAAATAAAATTCCCCAAGATGAGTCTGTTTTGTTTGTGACAGTAAATAGTAAGTGATTTCCCTGTCCTTATTTCAAGCCAGAGCTTTTCCATCTTTTCTCCTCCCATGCTGTTTAGGAGGGGCAGTGAGTAAGTAGCTGGGTGGGGAGCTAGTCAAGGTCAACCAACCACCGGATAACAAAATATCAGGGACAGTTCTGAGGTCTTTTCCCTGTACTCCCCAGAAATAAATCTGTAAAATCTTGGGGAAAATGTCTTTGAATAGTTGGATAAGACTGTCCAAGCAACCAATAAAAATTGTGTTTTGTTTTTTTCCCTCTGGGGGAAAAAAAAGCAAACAACAAACCATAACCCACACGGAAAGCTTGACTATTGGCAAAATAAGGCCCAAAGCAACAGGACACAGTGAGTTCTCATGCTGCCACTTGGTGCTCTTGCTAGTATTCTGAAACATTTGTAAGAAACCAAGAAAGTTGGGTCTTCTGGTGCAGTCCTCCCAGAAGTTATGCTGGGTTTTGCTGGGCTAGAGTTATTTTTCTTCATAGTAGATAAATTTTTGGATTTGTGATGTTGATAATTCAGGGATTTTTTCATTATCGTTGAACAGTGCTTACATAGAGTCAAGGCCTTTTCTGCTTCTCACACCACCCCACCAGTGAGCAGACTGGGGATGTACAAAAAGTTGAGAGGGGACACAGGTAGGACAACTGACCCCAACTGATCAAAGGTATATCCCATACCATATGATGTGAAGTTCAGCATACAAAGCTGGGGGAATAAGAAGGAAGGGGAAGGACACACATTCAGAATGATGGCATTTGTCTTCTGAAGTAACCATTATGCATGATGGAGGCTGGCTTTTCCGGAGATGGCTGAACACCACTTGAATGTGTGGATTTTGCTTTACCTATCAAAGCCTCTTTATCCCAACCCAGGAGTTTTCTTTTATTCTTCTGATTCTTTCCACCATTCCAGCACTGAGGAGTGAGAGAGCAGTTGTGTGGGGCTTGGTTACCGGCTGGGGTTAAATGACGACAGACAAAAAGGGTAAGAAGGAGGAACCAGGGAACTACAGGCCAGTCAGTCTCACCTCTGTGCCCAGAAAGATCATGGAGCAGATCCTCCTGGAGGCACTACTGACTCAGAAGAATAGTGAAAAGGTGATTGGGAACAGGCAGCATGGCTTTGCCAAGGGCAAATCCTGCCTGACAAACCTGGTGGCCTTCTATGAGCAGGTGACAGTATTAATAGATGAGGGGCGAGCAACTGATGTCATTTACCTGGACTTGAGCAAAGCCTTCGACACTGTGCCACACCACATCCCGGTCTCCAAGCTGGTGACACATGGGTTTGATGGGTGGACCACTAGATGGATAAAGAACTGGCTTGATGGCTGCACCCAAAGAGTGGCTGTCAACGGGTCCATGTCCCAGTGGAGGCCAGTGACAAGCGGAGTCCCTCAGGGATCAGTCTTGGGACCTGTCTTGTTCAACATCTTTGTGGGTGACATGGACAGTGGCATCGAGTGCACCCTCAGCAAGTTTGCTGATGACACCAAGCTGTGTGGTGCAGCAGACATGCTGGAGGGAAGGGATGGCATCCAGAGGGACCTTGACAGGCTGGAGAGCTGGGCACAAGCCAACCTCATGAGCTTCAACAAGACCAAGTGCAGGGTCCTGCATCTGGGTCGAGGCAATCCCAGGCACAAATCCAGGCTGGGCAGTGACTGGCTGGAGAGCAGCCCTGAGGAGAGAGACTTGGGGGTGCTGGTGGACAAGAAGCTCAACATGAGCTCTCAATGTGCACTTGCAGCCCGGAAAGCCAATCAGCTCCTGGGCTGCATCAGGAGAAGTGTGGCCAGCAGGTCAAGGGAGGTGCTTCTCCCCTCTACTCAGCTCTGGTGAGACCCCACCTGGAGTACTGCAGCCAGTTCTGGAGCCCCTACTACAGGAGGGATGTGGATGTGCTGGAAGGTGTCCAGAGAAGGGCCACGAGGATGATCAGAGGGCTGGAGCACCTCTCCTATGAGGACAGACTGAAGGAGTTGGGGCTGTTCAGTCTGGAGAAGAGAAGGCTTCGAGGTGACCTAATTGTGGCCTTCCAGTATCTGAAGGGGGCCTACAGGAAGGCTGGGGAGAGACTTCTCAGGCTATCAGGTAGTGATAGGACTAGGGGGAATGGAATGAAGCTGGAGGTGGGGAGATTCAGGCTAGATGTGAGGAAGTTCTTCACCATGAGAGTGGTGAAGCCCTGGAATGGGTTATCCAGGGAGGTGGTTGAGGCCCCCTCCCTGGAGGTGTTTAAGACCAGGCTGGATGAGGCTCTGGCCAGCCTGATCTAGTGTAGGGTGTCCCTGCCCATGGCAGGGGTTGGAACTAGATGATCCTTGTGGTCCCTTCCAATCATGACTGATTCTATGAGTCTAATACCTGCGGTGTCATGCGGGCAGGGCACTTGCCTGCGATACAAGCTGCCTCGGTAGCAGGTGACTCGGTGTGGCGTTAGTCGGTTTGAATCCGCGTGACGCTCCTCGGATCTTGCCTCCGACAGCCACAGCTGAACTCACCGCAGGGCTTCGGGCGGGACACCCGTTCCCACAGGCGGCGGTTTCGCATCCGTAGGGCTGTCGATTTACGAGAAGCGTCCTCCCGCCCGCTGCAGAAGGGTCGCACTCGGTGCCGGGCGGGTGTGGAGGGGAACACACGGACAACGGCAATCACTGAGAAACGGATTTTCCCGCTTTCCCCGGTCCCTTCCGACCCCGCGGTGCGCTGCCTCCCCGTTCCACCTCGGGCTGAGCACCTCGTCCTGTCAGATACGGCCCCGTCCGGCCCGCCGGCGGCAGGCGCCTCCCGAGCCGCCCGGTGAAGGCTTGGAGCGGGACGGGCGGGGAGAGTGTCGCGGTCGCTAGGGAGATGGGGGGAAACCGGAAGCGCGAGGGGCGGGGCGGCCAGGCGCTGCGCTGGCGCGCGCTCACAGCTTTCCCCGCGGGCCGGGCGGGCGGCGGCGCCATGGGCTGCTGCTTCTCCCGCCGTAGCAAGCCGGCCCAGGGCGGCCAGCAGCCCTCGGCGGCGGGGACAGCTGGCCAAGATGTAGCGGCCGGAGGAGAAGGCGCCAAAGTACAGCTGGGACCAGCGAGCTAAGGTACTGCTTCAGCAGTTCCCCTCCCCCGGTCGCAGGCAGCCGGTTGCCGGGGCTGGGCGGGAGTACTGCTTGTCCTGGGCGGGCAGCGCCTTGCTCTCTTCTGCTGCCTGGGGTGTGTGGGGCTGTGGCCGTGGCAGGCTCCCTATATCGAGCCGCTGTCACTTGGCACGGGGGTGGGTGGGGTGTGCGCCCCGTTAAGGAGCTCAGTTACCCCAGCACCAATGTTACGGTCGGTCCATGCAGTTATTTCAAGTGCGTTTATTTAAAAATCAAGTATTTCGCTTCAGGATTTTACTAGGCTGTCTCAGGCTGCGCAAGCGGAGAAGGCTGCACGGCTGCCGCTTGTGGGAGCGCCAGTCCCCGATCAGACTGCACGTAACCGGTGTCCGCGGTTTCGGGGCGGGCAGGCAGTCCCTCGGGTGCGTACTTCATCTGAGCAAAGCACCATCACGGTGGTTAGCGGTAGCTGGGTAATTGTCCGTCTGAGCTGAAGTCCTCGCAACTGGTATTTCAGTGGGGTCATGAAGCTCGTGCTTCTGCCCTGACCGTCAGTGATAGTTTTTATTCCTGCTCGGCTGTTTCGGTTGTTGGTGGGTTTTTGTTTGTTGGTTTGGTTTTGTTGTTTGTTTTGTGTAGGTTGCGATTAAAAAAACCCAAAACCAACCACCCTAGACTAGCCTATCAGTCCCTGAAGTAACAGATAAATCTTCAGTGCTGTTTTCCTGATCTCCTGAAGGCAATCATGAAGTCTCAAGTAGCAAAACACTTAAGTACTAGATTAAAAGAATTTCTTCTCACCTTCATTTCAATTTTCATTTCCTAAATATGTCATGACATAATAGCCCTGCTAGGTCACCCCTTCTCTCTTTTTGGTGAGGGAAGGAGAAAAAGTGAAGCCATCAACTTAACTGATGTGGTTTCTACTAACAACATCCCCAAACCTTTAGGCTATATTTTACAAGTATAGAAAAGATGATGTGTGAACTTATTTGAATGCTTAGCTTACTTGTTTTTAAACTTTGCCAGGTGCTCTAGGGTGTCCTTTAAGTCTTTCAAGTAGATTAAGACAGACTCAGATAGAGATGAGCTAGAGAGCATGCACATGGCCTGAAGGAATCAGTTCCTTGAGGATAAAGATGTTTGATCTGTGTTGGGCTTGTTGCTTTGACTTGCTAGTGGGGTATTTGCAGTGCAGCGTTGAAGTGCAGTCTGTTACTTGTGTGGAGGCTATTCTCACAGGGAGAAGGTGGTACTCAAACCATATTCTAGAGTAGTAGAACAAATCTTCTCAGTGTGACAGTACAAAATGAGCATTTGAAATAATATTTAACTTGAAAGCAAATTCATTAGCTGAAGATGAACTGATACAAGACTTTTTACTCAACCTACTTATAAGGTGCTAACTTCTAAGACTTCAAGGAGGAAAGTCAGGACATAGAAGCACTTGATTCAGAGAACAGCCAGCCTTGTTGCTAAGGAAATGACTGTTGTTAAAGTGCTGGAAGTAGGCTCAAGCTAACAGATGAGGCTATTACAGGGCCAACAATCTATCTTTGTGGAGGGGAAAAAAAAAAGGCATGTATTGCATATACAACTTCCTCTTTTTCTATAAAAGACTTAAAAAACAGAAGAAGTGGTGAGTTTGGGCTGTGCTACTGAACTGCGGAAGCTGTCAAATTAGCTGCTTAATTTTATACTGTACAGATCAAAAATGGCTATTTAATGTTTAAGCCCCTTTCTCTTGTACTTTGCAGCCTTATGTTTCATTGGGCGTTTGGGTGTATGCATGGAGAAGGCAGTACTAAGCACTTGGTGTGTTAAACTTGTTCATCCCAGTTTGTACTAAGTGGTACTAAGTCCAGTGTTAATGTAGCAATTGTAAATATTATCTCTAAAACATTATCCCATTGTCTCTTGCTTTCTTGTATATGATGCATCACATATACTTACTCATTTCCCAGTTTGTGTCTGTACAAGGTTAGGCTGAACTTGCAGAATCACAGAATGGAAGGGTTGGAAGGGATTTCTGGAGATTATCTAGTCCAACCCTCCTGCTGACGCAGGTACACCAAGATCAGGTTGCACAGGAACACAGTTGGAACTCGGGAACTCAGTTGGAAAATTTGTGCCTTTGAGACTCCCTTTTTGTTCACCAAGCATGTTGAATTTTATTCTGAACTCAGAAAACATCAGCTGGTCAACAGATGTGCTAGTGGTCATCTGTTGTTCATTTTTTGTTACTGTTAATAATGTGTCAGCTGACTACTTTCAGGTTCTCCTGCTTGGTAATGCAGTTCTGCAGGCAGGTTTGACAATTGTCCTCAGTTCTTGTAATTTGTCCTTCTGTATGTTCTTACAGATAGGCAAGTCTTGCTGTGTGGATGCTCCACCTGTCTTCCTGTAGACTAATGCCACGCTGACACTCATGTAGGCAAAGAAAAGTAGGCACACTCGTATGCATATTTGTCTGATTAGGGATGTGAAGAAAGGTCACTGATAGCTGTGCTGGGAGAAACTCTGAACCTGAGCAGCTCCTCCAGTCCAACTATTTATTCTGCTGCTAAAGGTCAGCATCAATAGCATAATCTATTTTAATTACGATCTGGTGTCAAAAGATGATTAGTATTGGTACTATCTACTAGTGTAGACCCAGCCAAAAATTATATCCTAGTGACCATGTAGCTTTTTCATAGTATTTCTGATAATGTACCCTGTGGTGGAAAACTCTCAATACAAAATACTATAAGGTGCTGATAGTCAAAGTGAAGTTAAGGGAAGTATACCAATTTGAGGGGACTCTTCTGATTTCTGTATGACCTCATTTAAGTGAGAACAGCAGCGTTTGAGTTTAAGGCATGTAAAAATTAATCATATTTAGATTGCATTATAAGTCTACTAAGATCTCTGTAATGCTTACTGATCCTTGGGCTCAGAGAACTGTGTGATGATTACTTATGGTGTAGTAGAAGAATCAGAGGATCAGCTTATCTTGTAAACAAGGGGAAAGGATGTGTATTCTGTTTCTTACTGCTCTGGGATTCTTAGTCCAGGAGAATAAGTAGGGTACAGTTTATTACAGGGGCTGTGTGACAGACCTCTACAGTCTGTTGTTACTGTATCACATCCTGGGGACTTGTTATGTGTCAATGTCCTTGGGCTGCCGTGAGAGTACCCTTCTGACCAAGAATGGGAGAGGAACTTGGTTGTGCTCAGCCCTCCTCAGTCATCTTCAGCTAGGTTGCTCCTGGTCTCCCTTTTGCTTTCCTACCTTATTAGCTTTCATGTGACTAACATCGTTTACATATGTGATCAGAGCAGCAACTACAGCAGTAACAATAGGGGTACATATAGACAGGAACTGAGGTTTTATGTCTTGTGATGGCAGATTCAGCCACATGTTGTGACCTCTGCAGGAGAAGAAACACAAAAAGCTGTATCGTCTTTTTTTTTGTGTGCTCTTGTCGCATGTTTAGAGAAGTAGGATTACATTAATTAGAATCACAATGACATTTTAAGCTTTGAGGGACTTTCCTTCTCAGACAGTTTTTCCTTTTAAAAGGAACAAGTAAGGTTTTTGGTTTGTGTCAGTTGACTTGCAACTTAACTGCTTTAGTTGATAGGAACCATGAAGATATCATTGCATGTATCGAGCTATGGCTGTATTCAAACAGTTGTGAAAAATGTGAATGTTTAGCTTTCTACATAAATCACAGATAGTCTTTTGTTAGTTTACATTTGAGGATTCTGCTAGAATGATCTGAGCTGATGTGGGTATCTTGAAATATCTAGACCTTACTTATATTTTATTTTTGGAACATTAAAAAAAATCACTTTTCCACCCTGTCTAAAAAATGAAATTTTTTGTCCCTAAGTGCAATGCATCTCCCTTATGCTTCCCTGTGCACCAGAAGAGCTACTGCTGTAGTTCTCGAAACAGACTATTAAATGAGAACCAGTCAGCAGGTTCATATTAAACAGTATTTCCAGTTAAGTCAGATATAGCTGTGTAATAGCTTCCTTTCTTACTTTTGTCTGATCTGCAGCATTTGGCAATTTGATTTTCTGCTCAGGGAAGTATGAGAATGTAATCTTCCTTCTCTTCCAGATCACTCAAAATAATCAAAGACTAGAGTGAAATGTGCAGACTGTTGTAGTGGCTACATTTAAAGCTGAAGTGCACAGGATATGCTCCAAGATGAAAGACTGTGTGCTAGTGACTGGAACCTTCACTTACTGTTCTTATTTCCACCTTTTATTCTTGCTTAAGAATCTGAAGTTACTCAGACTTCTAACAGTCTCTCAGGAGACTCAGGACTTGAGGGCACCAAACCCATGCAAATATGAATACGCAGAATTATCTAGGCCAGGGAATGCACTTTTCTTACTTCTTTTCTCTTAATTCCCCCACTGACAAAAATAGCACTTAAAGCCTCTTAGGTTAGTGTGCCTACTCTATAGCTGCAGTAATATCAGTGGGTCAGCAGCCAAATCTTGTATGTCATCAACTGTGTGTAAGTCCATAGCTGAATCTGTTGTGATTTAGAGAGCTAGGGACTTCTTTTTAATTACTATTTTAAGAGAAAACCATATTGTGAGTAGTTTAGAAAGACTTTACAACTTGGCAGGCTAGACCCAGGTAACTAGAAGAGAACCATGATCTGTTAAGAACAGCAGTACCTTCTCATGTTTGTGGTGGCATGTCATTGCTGGCTAAAACTTCGTTCCTGATGGAGCTGGTGAAAAAGTCTTAAGACATGAACGAGAGAGAGTTCAAGAAGCTGTTTGTATCCTTGGTGATTCTAGACATAGTTGCCACCAAAAACAGTGAAGCTCTAGTATGTCAAAGTTGTCTTCCAGATGTGAGCTGCCTAGTCTTGGTGCCAGTAGACTGGATAGTGGTGAAGAGATTTGTCATCTGCAGCCTCCACATCTGTCCTCTGACCTTCTTGCAAGACAAGTGCTTGCAGGAAGGAAGACTGCTTAATACACCTTGTACTTGTTTAAGCAGAGCTTCCTAGAATTCAAAGCAACTATGACAAACTTCTGTTTGCCTTCTCACCTTTCTTTTTTCTTTAAAATACCTGCTCCTTACAACTTGTCCTCCAGTTCTTTGTAACAGATTGATCAATGTCATTGCTGATAACAAAAGATGAGACTCCAAGCTCAAGAGAAATGTATTCCCTTGAAAAAAGATCAAGTAAGGCAGGCAGAAGACCTGCATGGATAAGGAAGGAACTCACAGTGAAACCCAAAAATAAAAAGGAGGTTTAACAATATGTGGAAAAAAAGACTGGTCGCTTGGGAGGATTATAGAGATGCAATAAGGAAGACAAAGGCCCTCTTGGAATTGAATCTCACCAGAGAGGTGAAAGAGAACAAGAAGAGTTTTTTCAAACACATCAATGATAGAAGGAAGAGCAGGCAAAACTTAGGCCCACTACTGAATGATATGGGAGATATGGTAACTGATGATGCAGAGGTGGCAGAGTTGCTGAATGCATTCTTTGCCTCAGTCTTTACTCCTAAGACCAGCCCTCAGGAACCTCAGTCTCTAGAAGCAAGGGAGCAGAACTGGAGAGATGTGGACATTGCGCTGGTCAATCAGGGCCAAGTTAGAAATCTCTTATACCATCTGAAGACACACAAATCTATGGGCCTCAATGGGGTGCATCCATGAGTGCTGAGAGAGTTGGCTGAAACTGTGCTGAACCTCTCTCCATCATCATTGAAAAATCATGGAGAACAGGAGAGGTGCCTGATGACTGGAAGAAAGCAAATGTCATTCCGGTCTTCAAAAAAGGCAAGGAGGAGGACCCAAGCCACTACTGACCAGTCAGCCTCACCTCCATCCCAGGAAAGATGGTGGTGCAGCTCATCCTGGAGGTCATCTCTAACCACACAGAAGACAAGAAGGTTATCAGGAGTAGCCAACATCAATTTACCAAGGGGAGATCCTGTCTGGCTAATCTGATGGCCTTCTATGAAACCATGACCAAAACGGGTAGACAAGGGAAGAGCAGTGGATGTCATATACTTTGACTACAGTAAGGCTTTTGATACTTGGAGCCATGGTTCAGTTATCAGGAGGTGTTAGGTAATAAGTAATAAGTTGGACTTGGTGATCTCTGAGGTCTTTTCCAACCTGGTTGATTCTGTGATACTGTCTCACATAACATCCTCAGGCAGCTCAGGAGATGTGGTATAGATGGCTGGTCCATGAGGTGGATTGCAAACTGGCTCGACAACAGAGCTCAGAGGGTCATCATCAGTGGCAGAGTCAACTTGGAGGCCTGTGGCCAGTGTTGTTCCCCGGGGAGCAGTATTTGGTCCAGTTTTGTTCAACATCTTTATCAACAACCTAGATGAGGGGATTGAGAGTACCCTCAGCAAGTTCAATGATGATACAAAACTGGGGGGGTTGGCTGACACCCCATCAGGATGTGCAGCCATCCAACGTGACCTGGACAAGCTGGAGAGCTGGGTGTAGGCAAACTTCATGAAGTTTAATAAGGACAAGTGCAGGGTCCTACATCTGGGGAGAAATAACAACATGCACCAGTACAAGTTAGGGTCTCCCCTGATGGAAAGCAGCTCCACGGAGAAAGACCTTGGAGTGCTGGTGGACAGCAAGTTCTCCTTGGAACAACAATGTGCCCTTGTGGCCAAGAGAGCCAATGGTATCCTGGAATGCATCAAGAAGGGTGTGTCCAGGCCTATGGAAGTTCTTCTACCTCTTTACTCTGCTCTGGTGAGACCACACCTGCAATACTGCAGTTTGGGGCTCCCCAGTTCAAGAAAGAGAGAGAACTGCTGGGGAGAATCAACGGAGAGCCTGAGGACGATTAGGGGACTTGAGCATCTCTCTTATTGTGGTAGTTTTAGGCTATGCCTTTAAAATTTAGCTGCAGATTTTGATCAGAAAAGTAGAAAATATAAATAAATCACTCTTGGGTATAAAAAGGAGGACAAAATATTTTCTAAAAAAATCATTGAATAAATGTCTGGGGTAAAAGGAGCTGTACTATAACAATTCTTCACTTTTCATTCCATTTCTCTTCTCCTCTGATCTTGGCTGTTCTGCTTTGTCTGGGAGAAGATAATGCTTCTGGCTGACCTTGGGATAAGCCTAACCCACTACTTTTTCTCTCAGCTTCTCTCTCTCTTGGTACAGGGGGTTTGGGGAAGAGGGAGGGAGCTGTGGAGCAGCTTTGCTGGTCTTTCTGACCAGGGGTTTTTCCTGTTGTTTGCTAATTGTAAATATCTGTATAATACTGTAAATACTGTATATTTTGTACGTATTCATTGTATTCCATTGTAGAGTGTAGTTTTTGCTTGTGAATACAGCTTCATTTGCTCCTGAGTTGGTCTGGCTGAAAGTTAATGCTGGGGGAAACCTCAACCCACCACATTACAAAAAATAATTGGTGTCCAAGGTGGGGCTTTTGCTTGCTTGATTAATTCCTGCTCAGATTAAGGAAGCAAAATGAAGCTGTTTTGGGTTCTTTGGCATTTGATATATTCTGCTCTGATGGTGATTTTATATAGATGATGCTTGGGAATGATGTTTGATAAGCTGGGAAGATATTTGGCATATAAACTGTTCCTTTGGTTTAAATACAAGCTGAAAATGCTTTATGACCACTGCTTAGGATTTCTTTGGTTTAAAAAGTACCGTAATGTAACCACTACCCTGCCAGCAGAAATATATGAATTCAGCATTCCTGTAAGTGAGAGCTGTGTGAGCAGCTGGGATTCCAAAGTCATTTATTTGCTATGTGTGATTCTGTTGTCAGTAGTAATTAATGTGTTCTTGTTAATGGCTTTGCTCAGGGAGAGACATGCAGCAAGTAAGTGTTCTCTATTTAGATGGAGCAGGCATAGGCACAGAAGAAGTAGGACCTATTGAGACTGAGATCCCTGGGGCTATTTAGTCTTGAGAAGACTGAGAGGGGATCTCATCAATGTGTATAAATATCTGATGGGTGGGTGTCAAGTGGATGAGGCCAAGCTCTTTTCAGTGGTGCACAGTAATAAGACAAGGAACAATGGGTTCAAAGTTGAATATAGAAGGATTTCACCTCAGCATGAGGAGAAACTTCTTACAGTGAGATGGTGGAGCACTGGAACAGGCTGCCCCGGGGTTGTGAAGTCGCCTTCTCTGGAGACTTTCAAAACCCACCTGCATGCATTCCCATGCAGACTACCCTAAGTGATCCTGCTTTGGCAGGGGAGGTTTGGACCCGATGATATCTTGAGGTCTCTTCCAACCTCTAATATACTGTGATACTGTGATGTACCCCTCTCCTGAGGGAAAGAATGTTGTGTAAGCAAGAGATTATTGTTTTCAACATACCTAGTTATTTTAGGCCACTCTATGGAGTAATTCCTGAACTTGTGCATTGCATTTCTGTTAGAAGGTTACAGAATACAGAATACACCATTTCAGAATCAGAATTGATCTGCTGGAGGGCAGAGAGGCTTTGCAGAGAGACCTCGACAGGCTGGACAGATGGGCAGAGTCCAATGGCATGAGATTTAACACATCCAAGTGCCGGGTTCTGCACATTGGCCATAACAACCCCAGGCAGCGCTACAGGCTGGGGTCAGAGTGGCTGGAGAGCGGCCAGGCAGAGAGGGACCTGGGGGTGCTGGTTGATGGGAAGCTGAACATGAGCCAGCAGTGTGCCCAGGCAGCCAAGAGGGCCAACTGCATCCTGGCCTGCATTAGGAATAGTATGGCCAGCAGGAGCAGGGAGGTCATTGTGCCCCTGTACTCTGCATTGGTTAGGCCGCACCTTGAGTCCTGTGTCCAGTTCTGGGCCCCTCAGTTTAAGAAGGACATCGAGACACTTGAACGTGTCCAGAGAAGGGCAACAAGGCTGGTGAGAGGCCTTGAGCACAAGCCCTATGAGGAGAGGCTGAGGGAGCTGGGGCTGTTTAGCCTGGAGAAGAGGAGGCTGAGGGGAGACCTCATTGCTCTCTACAACTACCTGAAGGGTGGTTGTAGCCAGGAAGGGGTTGGCCTCTTCTCCCTAGCAACCAGCACCAGAACAAGGGGACACAGTCTCAAGCTGCAACAGGGGAAGTTTAGGCTGGAGGTGAGGAGAAAGTTCTTCACCGAGAGAGTGATTCGTCATTGGAATGGGCTGCCCGGGAGGTGGTTGAGTCTCCGTCCCTGGAGGCGTTCGGGAGGGGACTGGATGTGGCACTTGGTGCCATGGTCTAGTTGTGAGGTTATGGTTACAGGTTGGACTCGATCTTCAAGGTCTCTTCCAACCTTGGTAATTCTATTCTATTCTAATACAGAATGAACCAGGTTGGAAAAGACCTCAGAGATCACCAAGTCCAACCTATCACCCAACACCATCTAATCAACTAAACCATGGCACTAAGTGCCTCGTGCAGTCTGGTTTTAAACCCCTCAGCTCTTGAGTTGTAATCATATCTATTAATATATGACTCTCTCCCTTTGCTACAGGGAAACTATGATATAGCAGCCATCACAGAAACCTGGTGGGATGACTTCCACAACTGGAGTGCTGCAATTGATGGGTACCCACTTTTCAGAAGGGATAGGCAAGGAAGAAGAGGTGATGGAATGGTCCTGTATGTTAGGGAAACATATGAAACCATGCAAATTAATGAAGGTGATGATAGGGTTGAGTCCTTGTAGGTAAGAATGGAGTAAGGCCAGCAAGAGTGATATCGTGGTGGGAATCTGTTGTAGACCACCCAACCAGGTTGAAGAGGTGGATGAAATTTTTATAAGCAGTTGAGAGAGGTTTCACAATCGCTTCCCTTTGTTCTCATGTGAGACTTCAACTTCCCAGGTATCTTCTGGAAATACAATACAGCAGGGAGACAGCAGTCCTGGAGGTTCCTGGAATGTGTGGAGGATAACTTCCTCTCACAACTGGTGAGGGAGCCAACCAGAGAAGATGCCCTCTTGGACCTGCTTCTTGTGAGCAGGGAAGAACTTGGGGGGGAAAGTAAAGGTTGGAGAGCATGTAGGACTCAGTGATCATGAGATAAGTGAGTTCTCTACCCTTGGGGAAACAAGGAGAGGGGTTAGTAAAACTGCCACCTTGGACTTCCAGAGGGCAAACTTTGGCCTGTTCAGGAGAGTGATTTGACAAAGTCCCTTGGGAGGATACCCTGAAGGATATAGGAGTCCAGGAAGGCTGGGCGTACTTCAAAAGCTAAGTCTTAAAGGCTCAGGAGCAGGCTGTCCTTGTGTGCTGAAAAATGAGTCAGCAGGGAAAGCGTCTGTCCTGGCTGAATAGGGACATTTGGCTGGACCTCAAGAGCAAAAGGAGAGTCTATGGCCTTTGGAAGAAGGGACAGGTCTCTCATGAGGACTATAACGATGTAGTGAAGTTATGAAGGGAGAAAATTAGGAGAGCTGAAGCACAGCTAGAGCTCAACCTAGCTACATCCATTAAGGATAATAAAAATGTTTCTATAAATTCATTACCAACAAAAGGAGGACTGGGAAAAACCTCCATCCTGTGTTGGATGCAGAGGGAAACATAGTGACTAAGGATGAAGAGAAGATTGAGGTACTCAATGCCTACTTTGCTTTAGTCTTTAGCAGTGGATCCAGCAGTTCCCTGGACACCCAGCCACATGAAATAGGAGTCAGGAAAGGGAATCAGAATGAGGTCCTCGTAATAAATGAGGAAGTGGTCACTGACCTGCGCCACTAAGACGCGCACAAGTCTCTGGGGCCAGATGGGCTACACCCAAGGGAGTACACTGGGGGAGTTGGCAGATGTGCTCACCAAGCCACTTTCCATTATTTACCTGAAGTCCTGGCTAACTGGGGAGGTCCCAACAGACTGGAGAGTAGCAAATGTAACACCCATCTACAAGAAAGGAGGATCTGGGAAACTATAGACTGTGAGTCTGACCTCAGTACCAGGGAAGGTCATGGAGCAGATCATCTCAAGTACCATTACACAACATGTAGAGAACGAGGGGATCAAGCCCACTCATCATGGGGTTGTGAAGGGTAGGTCCTGCCTGACCAACCTGATCTCCTTTTATGACAGGATGACCTGACTGTTAGATGAGGGAAAGGCTGTGGATGCTGCCTACCTAGATTTCCAAAAAGCCTTTGGCACCATTTCACACAGAATTCTCGTGGCCAAACTGGCTGCTCGTGGCTTGGATGAGCACAGGCTCTGCTGGATAAAGCCCTGGCTGGGCAAACAGGCCCAAAGAGTCGTGGTCAATGGAATTAAATCCAGTTGGCAGCCAGTCGCAAGTGGTGCTCCTCAGGACTCAGTGTTGGGACCATTTCTGTTTAACATCTTTGTCTTCATTGAAGTCATCAATAGAGTGTGTCATCAGTAAGCTTGCAGATGACACCGAGTTGGGTGGGAGTGTTGATCTTCATAAGGGTAGGGAAGCTCTACAGAGAGTCTTGGGTAGATTGAATTAATGGCCAGTGTTAACGGGATGAGCTTCAACAAAGCCAAATGCCAGGTCCTGCTCTTGGGTCACAACAACCCCAAGCAACACCAGAGGTTTGGGGAAGTGTGGCTGGAAAGCTGTCTGGCAAAAAGGGACCTGGGGGTTCTAATTGACAAGCAACTGAATATGAGCGAGCAGTGTGCCCAGGTGGCCAAGAAAGCCAGTGGCATCCTGGCTTGTATCAGAAATGCTGTGTCCAGTAGGAGTAGGGAGGTCATTGTCCCCTTGTACTCAGCTCTGGTGAGGCCACATCTTGAGTATTGTGTCCAGTTTTGGGCAGCTCAAGACAGGAGAGATGTGGAGGTGCTGGAGCGAATGCAAAGGAGGGCAATGAAGCTGCTCAAGGGCCTGGAGAATAAGTCTTACAAAGAGTGACTGAAGGAGCTGGGGCTGTTTAGTTTTAAAAAGAGGAGGCTGAGGGGAGACCTCATTGCTCTCTACAACTACCTGAAAGGAGGTTGTAGAGGGGCTGGTGCTGGTCTCTTCTCGCAGGTAGGTAGGGATAGAACAAGAATAGACAAGTTATCAAACAGTTGATTTTTGCTGACCTGCCATATGCTTAGGATTTTACAGCAAAATTTGCACCAGATGACTGAGCAGAGAAATCTGTATAAACCTGGTTATGGTTATAGGAGGCTGCAGATATTTCTTTCTCCTACTGATTTTGGTTTTCCTAGCCTGCTTTGTTTGTTGCTTTGCCAAGCCAGACCTTGAGAAACTGACCATCGTGGGAAGGAAGGTAGACACAGTGATTTAGTGTTAATCTGTTGATAGCTGCAGACTTCAGAGATGGTGAGCATGAAACTCCATGATGAGCATATGAACAGGTGTTGGATGGATCCTCAAAATTATCGTTCTGGCTTCATGCACCTTTCTCTGGCATATTTCTTTTATCCAGGGAAGTGAAACATTCAGATCTGTTACAGTCTTGGATTACCCAGTCCTCACGGGGGCAATAACCTAGTAGTAGAAGAGAGTATTAAATCTGTTTAGTTCAGTCCCTCCAGCCTGTATGGCAGTGTTAGTCAGCTCTTTAAAAGGAAGACTGCAAAGCAAAATTAAAGGAAATTGGCAAACTTCCTAGTGTGGTGAACAAACTGAGAAGTAAGAGTTGTGTCAGCATCAGGGAAATAAAACTGAGCTCCTGAATCTGGTAGTAAGCTGACTCTTTTATTATTAAACTCTACTACTTTCTCAAGCACTTTCATTTGAAATTGTAGGTTGTGGGTTAGCTGACTAACCAGTGCTTTTCACCTAGGCCTACATAAAATTGCAAGGTGAAGTGAAGTTTCATACATCTCAGTGAAGGCTGCCATGTAGAATGAGCTGCCTCAGAGGCTTTTTACAACAGAGCAGTTTAGAAGGATGCGCTTAGGTGCTAACTTTCAAAACAGCTGTAAATTCTGGATACTCTGATCTACTTCTACTTCTACAACAATTGTTCCTCCATACCCTCTTTTGAAGGCAGTAAGCCTGTCTCCCAAGGTTATTTAAAAAAACTCAAAGCACAAATATATATAAAAATGTTCTAGGAGATGGCTGGGAAGAATGTGTCCAAAACCATTTTTGATAGTTGTATTCTCATGTATGAGAGAATAGAACTCTAAATACCCTATATATCAAATATGTAACATTACATGAGACTCAAGACTTCAGATGGTTTGAATCCTGATCACACTGTGTGACTGAGTCTCCATGCTGTATCTCTTACCACTTGAGCCTCCCAGTTGTATTTGTCACTCTTCCAGCTATCGTTCTTGGATAACTTTCTTGGATTGAGAGGAGATTTCTAGGAAGCCATCTTCGTTGTCTCAACTTACATTTTATTTGGAAGACTCATTGGTTGCAAACCTCTTTGGAATGGGCTGCCCAGGGAGGTGGTGGAGTCACTGTCGTAGGAGGTGTTCAGGAGGAGACTTGATAGGGTGCTTGGTTGCATGGTTTAGTTGATTAGGTGGGTTGGACAATAGGTTGGACGCAATGATCTTGAAGGTCTCTTCCATCCTGGTTTATTCTATTCTCTATTCCTGTTGGGATGGTGGGCAGATAGATTATTCTGTATATGAAGGAGTACATTTTATCAGTTGGTAGAGACTTTTAGCTTCCATTAGGTGTTCTGGACGAAAGCTACCTAGGCTTATCTGGTTTAGTGGATGTATAGCACTAGTCCATCCTGGTTTATGCCTTTTCCTGGTCTCTAAATCTCATGTAAAATGTTGGGGAGGAGGTTCTCACAAACTGGGCTATATAGAATGAGTTGTAATACAGTTTCTGATCATGGTGCATCAAAGTTTAGGGCCATCAGGCTGATAATCAAATACCAAGTTTGTGAAGTGATCTCATGTTAGACTAGTTTAGATACTTGAATACTTCTAAGTGTTATTTTAATAAGCTTTCACAAGAGGGCAGAGTAGAATTTGCTCTGGGAATTGTAGCTGTCTTGAGACTTACCTAGAAATGAGACAGCTCAGATTCCTTCGGTGTTACAACAGCACAGGCTATATTAGTCATGCTGCCCACCTGTATTGCATACCATCCTGGGTGCACTGTGGCTCTTCAGTCACTGCTCCTTCAGTGGAGAGTCCAGGAGAAGCCACAGGTTTCTTTCAAGTGTCCCTCCCTGGTGAAGTGTGGATGGGGAGAGGTCTGTAAACATACACCCTGCACCACCACTGCCAATGCTTGCTTCTTGGTCATAGCTCAAACAGTCACATAGCTACTGTTAGCACAAAAACGTTGTAGTTGTTAGCACAAGATAACACTGGGATGCAGATAAGCAAGCTCTTTAGGGGTTGCAGGCATCATAAAGGAGGTACTGCTTGAAAGCCTCAAGGTTTCCTTGCAATGTGTTGGGGCGTGGTAAATATGACCAAGAAAAGAAAAAGGAATACTGTGTGTCTCAAGCTTTATGGATTTTTAAGTATGTTGGCCAATTCATTTATTACAGTTGTTACAATAACACCCGGGACCATCATCCTTACTGAAACAGTTTAAAGTTCCCAGAGAGCTTCCCACCGCTCCCATTCTTTATTAGAGGACAAAACTTATTTTTTTCCTGGAGCATGTCAGGAGTGTAGTTTTAATAATTTTTTGTACCTCAATACTGTGCATTCTGGTAGTTTATCGAAACAAACAACAACAAGCTGCTTTGGATCTTTATTCACTCCTTGATGAGTTTTCTGGCAGGTTATCCTGTACAATTCCTTGCTATGCCAGGTCTGTTGACATTTAGCATTGTCATGTTCTCTGTGTATGAAGACTTTCATGTGCTGATCTTTTCTTTTCTTCTTCCTCTGCCAGATTGACCCCAAAGAGTATACTTTTTCCGGACTTAAAGATGAAACTGTGGGTCGACTGCCTGGAAAAGTAGCAGGGCAACAGTTTGTCATTCAGGACTGTGAGAACTGTAGTATCTACATATTTGACCATTCTGCTACAATCACTATTGATGACTGCGTAAACTGCCAGATCTTTTTAGGACCAGTAAAAGGCAGCGTGTTTTTCCGTGACTGCAAAGATTGTAAATGCATAGTGGCCTGCCAACAGTTTCGTACACGGGACTGCAAAAAGTTGGAAGTATTCTTGTGCTGTGCCACCCAGCCCATTATAGAGTCCTCCACAGGTATGAAATTTGGATGTTTCCAGTACTATTACCCTGAGCTTGCTTTACAGTTCAAAGATGCTGGACTGAGTATCTTCAATAACACATGGAGCAACATCCATGACTTTACCCCTGTGTCAGGAAATAATAATTGGGACCTTTTGCCTGAGAATGCTGTAGTCCAAGATTACGTTCCTCTTCCCAGCTCTGAGGAGCTGAAAGCTGTCAGAATTTCTACTGATGCTGCAAAGAGCATAATACCAGTGACTCGAGGGCGGAGAGAGAAGAGCAGCGATGAATTGTGTTTGGCCGTGTTCTTTGCTGGTGATTACACAATTGCAAATGCCAGGAAGTTAATTGATGAGGTAAGCAACCTTTGTCTGCCTTCAGCTTTTTGAATGTCTAATTAAACTTTCTTCTGAATAGCCTCTGGTGCTCTCTGAAGAGAAAATGCAGAATTTCTGCTTGTCTACTAACCACAGTTATCAACTGCACTGTTTAAAACCTTGAGGCAAGGTATAAGACTGGAGCTCACCTGACCAGACAGTTGTTTTACAGATGACATCCTGTGACTGGCACATCTATCCTCAAATAGTTCCAGTGTATTTCTCGACCTTGGTGCACCAAACCCCTGTGATGAAAAAACTGCATAGTTCATTTGACGGACTTGGCCCAATGTGGAGGGATTGAAAAGGATATAGCCAATTAACTTCTTAGCTGTGACTTTTGTGGCAATAAGCTAACAGAACAGTCTGTCTTGAATGTTTTTCAATACTAACAGGGACTATAGTATACATGTCGGATGGCATCCCCCCTGCCACTCAGTACTGGAATTTTTTTCTGGAAGAGACGGTGAGTGTTTGTCAAGGCTGGTTAACTGTCTTTGATTATTTAAATAGCTGATGCTGGTGCTGGGGGTGGCTGAACTGCTTTTATGACCCTGAAGTGCTTGAGATAACAGAGACAGTAACCATGAGCTACAGCTTCTGAGAGAGAGAGATCTGTAAAATCTGTTGATCACAGTGTTGTATGGTCAACACTACAACTTACGGATGTCTTTCCCTTGGTTTTATAACTGCAAGGAAAGAAGTGTTTCCCTGCCCCCTCCCAGCACAGTTGGATTTTTATGGAACTATGTTACTAACATCTACTTGAGTGAAGGGAGGTAATGATATTTATGGGTTGTTTTTCTCTGAAGAAGGAATAGCTACAGTGAAGAGGATAATAGATGTGGTCTCCAGTGTTAGTAGTTCTTTAGCAATTAGAGTTAAGAAGATGAGAAAACAGCTAGTGAGATTCTGTGGAAATCTTTGTGCTCTACAGATGAATGCTTAGGAAGTGCAAATACAGTTGCTACTTCTCCACATGCTTTCAGTTTTGGGTTAGATATGAAGTAAAAGGTTGTGCATGTTCGAAAGCTTGTAACTACTTTTCCAAAATGGAAAACTTAGAGTGAATAGATGAGTTGGAATTAATGCTTGACTGAACTTTTGCAGACTAATGAGAACTAACTGCTTGTCTCCAGATGCAGAATGTTTCTAACTCCCATTAGTTTCAGCTTGTGAGAGATCATGGTGAAAAAAAACACAACCCTGGGCCATAATATAAACCAAAAAACATTCACATTTTACTTCTCTAGGTACATGAGGGCAGAGGATAAAATCTGGATGAATGGAATGAAAATAAACAGAAGTGTAGAAAAAGCAAATGGTCTTTGAAAAGAAAAAAAAAGTCCTTTTATGCTGTGTCTTCATGTGTATGGGGGAAATGGGTCTATTCCAGTGTAACCTGGATACTTGAGCTGAACTCTTCTGCCTTAGAAACATTTTTAAGAGTAATTCTCTCTCTGTTAACAGATGACTGGTAAAGGCTTTCAGCTGGTGCAGACTAAAGAAGTCATAATGAAGGCAGAGGATGCTCACAGAGTTTTCAAGCAGTGTGCATTAGAATTGATTCCATTGCTTGAAAAAGGTGAGTTTGTGGTATTTGCTTTCTTTTCTTGGTGTAGAAATTAATCTGTCATTAGAGAGTTCTGGAGAAGAAAAAGGCATGAAGGAGAAATGTGTGTTTCAGGAGCATAGTGTAAAGTCAATTGAGATGAGTTTGAAGCCTCACAGAGGCTTCCAAAACTCCTGAAGGCATCAGAAATGAGCTATTCCATGGGTGCTTTGTGGCTCTGCCTCCCCTCTAGTGGTCCAGCCATATAGCTTGGGAGCAGCAGCGTATACGGCTCTGTCTGAAGTAATCAAAAGAAACTCATGCTTTGAGACTGTTTCTATCTTACCACCCTTGCTGCTCAACCACCTAGATGTTCAGTGTTTCTGCATGCATACCTAAGCAAGTCAATAGAGATGAGTATAAAGCAGGCAAGTATTAAATTCCTGTTTATAACTGGTGTACTGTCAGAGTATTTCAGAAGCCTTCTTATTGATCTGTGATTGGTGGTTGTCTCTTCCTGCAGCACTACTGAGATCTTGCCATCTGTTATATGTTAAAGCTCAATACACACTCCCAAACTTAGTAGCAACATTTAGTTGTTTAGCAATAATGCTAAGAGGTCTGTCATGCTCATTGCAAGAATAGGACCAAAGTTACTGTACTTATCAGATGACAGGCTACTTTAAGGCCTGTTTTGCACCTGTGTGGGAAGAAATAAAGCGTTCAGAATGAAACCAGAGAAAGGGGATGTGCAAATAGTGGGCGAGGACAAGTCTAAAAATCAGGCAGTTTGCTATCTTGGGACTGAAGTAAAAATGCCTGAATGACTCAGTCCTACTCCAGATGTCTGCAAAATGGCTCACTATCTGAGCAGTATAGTCTGACTCACTTCCACAATGCCCTGCGCTCCATAGCGTTTTTATGCCATTGCTGCCTTTCAAGAAGTAAAAATGCAAACCTGCCAGATTCTCTACAAAAATGAGCATGGTCTTACAGATATTTTCTTCTGTAATAACACTGTACTTTGAAGCTATAGTTGAGTGTTTTTAATTTGTTATTCTCTATTGTGGTTGCTCAAGCAAAAAGCATAAAATGCTTCTTGCAAGCTTCTCAATTCCCTGTGGTTTGAGAATTATACTGTTTCAATGCCAGGCTTGAAAGTAGTATTGATTCTAGATGAAATTATCTTCTAGGTCCAGTGGTTGCTTTGGAGTTCAATGGAGATGGCGCTGTGGAAGGATGTCGAAGCACTGTAAATGATGTTTTTAGTGGGACCAAGGTAAGCTGGTATATAGCTTTATTGGTAGCAAATGCTACAGAACATGTGGGTTGCTTCACGGTCAAGCTGTAGCATTGACATAATGCACAGTCTTTTTAGGTTTGTGTGTAGTAAAATCTGAATATCCTGTTCTTTGTTTGGGGCTTTTTTTTTTAATTTAAACTCAAAACTCAAGTTTCTTGTTGGATACTAGAAAAATTGCCTTGGAAAAAAGAGCACTGAGTTCCCATATGAACTGAAGAACAGAAGATTTCCACTTAAAACTGTTGCTTCAGGTAATTGATGAAACAACCTCTATAAATACAGTAAGGAAAAGTTATGCTCCAAGTCTTATACTGAACTCCGCTTTGTGATGTCCTAGTCTGTTAAATCCTGACAATGATAATATGATTGCAATTTTTTTCAAGGTTTACTTTTGCTGTGTAGGATGTTGCAGAATGCCTTCCTTCAAAGGCATTTTTTTCTTTTTAATTCTGTCAGCTTGCTTTATCTTCTTTATACCACACCCCTTTGCTTTCTGTCCTCATTTCTCTGAATTGCAATAGTTTTAACAAAGTCTCTGGAAACAATTAGAGCACTCCTGAAAACAGAAAGTGACGAACCCTTTCAGAGTCACAGAATGGTAGGGGTTGGAAGGGACCTCCAGAGATCATCTAGTCCAACCAATTCCCCTGCTAAAGGAGGTTTGCCGGGATCAGGTTGCCCAGGCACACATCCAGGCTGGTTTTGAAAGCCTCCGTAGAAGGAGACTCCATAGCCTCTCTGGGCAGCCTGTTAGAGCTCAGTTAGTTACTCTAAAAGCAAAGAAGTTTTTCCTTAAGTTTAAGTGAAACCTACTGTCCTTGGCTTTGAGGCAGCTATTCAAAGACATCTAGAATGTCTTTCAGACATAGTGTTGATACAGCCTCTTGCTGTCTTTCAGTTCCTGTTGAGTTACTCAGAACTAGATTGCCCAGTTTCTGGAAAACAGTTGTCTTGTAATAAGTCACCTCAAATGCAGCTAATTTGCATATGCAACTCGTGGCTGCTGTTGCATTGACAAAAACCTGATGTGTGCCTGGCCTTAATTTGGCTCTCTGAGTCTGGAGAATACTGGAACTACAGTCTGGGGAGTGCTATGATGTTACTGATCCTTTTTTTTTTTGACCTAGAAGTCATCACTTATATTTTGCTCTAAGAATGGCCCCTTCAAGCAAGAGCTTGCAGTGTTGTTTTCCTCTGAGCAGTTAAGACTATTTTTTTATATTGAATAAAGCTGATACTAGACATGTAATTCACTACTTATAGTTTTTTCTGTAATCAAAGACTGAAGTGATATTAGAACAAATAAAATTTTCCATGTTCTTCACTAAAATGACTGGTATCTATTGTAACAAGATGAATATCCTGATCTGAGATGAATCCTGAAACTTCACTGTGTACTTCATGCTGTGAAATAAGCATTGGTCTTGGAGGTGGTCTGTAGTGTTTGAGTTTAGTACCAAGTGTGAAGTTACTTACTGCATCTGGATTTGAAATTTCTGACTACAGATCATAGGATTGACAGTAAAATATGCCTCACTTTTTAATTCAGTGCAACAAGTAATGAATAAGCAGAACTTTGGGCTTCCTGAGAAGTATATGGCTTTATTTAGATAAGATGTAATTCCAGAGCTTTTGGTAAACACTGAATTAGTGTGTGGAAAACTGAATAGAAAACTGAGTATTGTGACTATACTATTTTTAGTAAAAGGTATTTCTTTCCTGGGACATGATTTAGAAGCAATTCAGGACTAGCAAACTTCTTCAGACTTAATACTTCTGAAAGATTGAAGAAGGCTCTGTGAAGTAGATTCACCTCATTATTGGCTGCCCTTATCATGTTTGAGAGTTGTTGCAGTGATCAGAATGAATTACAAATGTCCTTGATCAAGAAACAATGACAAAAGCTCTTAGGAAGATGTGTATCCTGGAAGAGATTGCAGGAGATGAATCTGCTTTTAAGCAGATGGCTACATTTGTATTTGTAAACCACAGTTACAAATTATTAAGTACTGTGTTCGGCTTTGGGTCCCTGACGTAAGAACCTGGACCTACTGGAACAAGTTTAGAGGGCTGCAAAGATAAGGGGCTGGAGCACCTTTTATGAAGACAGGCTGAGAGTGTTTAGCTTGTTAAGCCTGGAGAAGAGAGATCCCTGGAGAGACCTTATAGCAGCCTTCTGGTACATAAAGGGGGCTTATGGAGAAGATGGGGAGGAACTCTATGAGGGAGTGTAGTCATTGGATAAGGGGTAACAATTTTAAACTGAAAGAGGGTAAACTTACATTAGATATGAGGAAGAAATTCTTTACTGTGAGGGTGGTGAGGCACTGGAACAAGTTGCCCAGAGAGGTGGTAGAAGTCCCACCCCTGGAAACATTCAAGGTCAGGTTGGATGGATCTGTGAGTAATCTGGTCCAGTGGAAGGTGCCCCTACCCTTGGCTCTGGGGTTGGAACTAGACGACCGTTGTCGGTCCCTTCCAACACAAACTGTTCTATGATTAAATTAATCTGCTAATAATGTTAATTTCACCAGGTTCTTGTTTCTGAAATAAATCTGATAAACAAATCTAGATACTCTAATAAGGGTAGAGGAGTTCTTCAGCAATAGCATCACCAGAGGTTTTTGAGCTGTTTGATAGAACAATATGTTGCCAGGAGAGCTCTGTGCTATGCTTTTAAGCAGACTTTTTTTTGTGTGGACTAAATAAATCTGCTCTCTTTACCTCTAACATTCTTTCTGGTGTGACCTCCTGCACTTACTGGGTGCATTTTTAAGTATTGTTCCTCTGTTTCATCACTTATGCATGAAATATTCTGCAAAATGTAAATTCTAATATCCTAGTAGGGAAGGACACTGAAAGAAGGTATTCAATTGTTGTGACCATACTACCAATTGCTGTTGGACAACTGCCAAATAATGAGTAGATGTTCTCAAGTCCCTTCAAACAGAAGCCTACTATGTGTCCAAGCAAGTGTCTAGAAAACCACTTTCTTTGTGACAACATTTTAAATGAGAAATTTACTGAGCAACAGAATATTTCTCTTAAAACATAGTTTTAGCAAACCCATTCAAGGAACTGTTGTAGTTTACGTTCATGTGGTATAGTAAGGGAAAGCAGAATAGTGGTTATTGTAGGAGCGTAGTCATCTGGAATAGCCTATTCCTATGTTCCCATTGCACTTCAGAATAGTTCTGTTGGCTGTGACAACACTGCTTAGTGATTTCCTCTTGAAGTATAGAAAATGTAAGATAGCAAAAATGCAGTTTAAGCTTTCGTTGGAGGCTGTCACTTGCATGTTGAAACTGATGAACAGCCACAATGCTGTCTGTTACTCTGAGTTGTTTGGGCCTTGCCTAAGGCATTTTAGGTTTATTTGATGAAAGCTTTCAAAGATGACTGTCCTACAGCTTGACTTTCACATATGTTGATCACTTTTGCAAAATGCAAATGTAATTGAAGTTATGTAAAAAAGCAACAAAGTGTTCTGAGGGCACTATAGTGCAAGGGAGTCTTTCTTTACAAACTCGGCCTTTCTGTTAAAGATTGATGGCAATCTGAGGTTTGTGTGTGTGTGTTTTGCCCCCTTTCCTGGACAGTGAATTGCCTTTATCAAGAAAAATACTTTTAAATAGACACTAGCTGAAGCTGTGATTCCTGAATAATTTTATTCCCAACATTTTGATTCCTATCAATGGAAGGCTAGGGTTAGTGCAGCTAGCATGCCTACTAGGAACAGATGATGGTAACAAAGGGTGAATCAAGACTGAGAGAATTCTAAGACTTCTCTGCCATACAGTGGAAACCAACAGGGTTGTGCCTCATGAAATAAAAGTAACCATTACTGTCTCTGAGTGAACAAAGACTACTTTAACTTCTTCATTAGTAATGCATAACTGTTTCCTTGTTTGATAAAACAGGTTTTTGTATCGGAGAGCAAGGCATCGGCATCTCAAGATGTAGACAATTTCTACAACTTTGCTGACATGCAGATGGGGATGTGAAGTTTAACATCATGTATGGTTTGTCTTGGCGCCTGGATGTCACTTGGCTTGAATTTGGCAATAGTAGCTGAGGATTTTTTTTTTTCTTCCATTTGGTTTTGTATTTCTTTTATAAAGCTATTTGTGGTTTTAATACCGTATTACCTGAACTGGAGTAAATGGCATAGTTCCCCCTATGTATTATTTGAAACACATATTTCAAGTCCAGTAACAATAGAGGTTTTCTACTAACTTTTAACCATGGTTTCTAAATGTCTATTGACACTTGAATATTTGTTGTCAACATCTAATGGTAATCATATTTGAAAAGTGCAATGCTGATTTAAATTTGATGCAATAGTAAATGTTCTCTTGAATTCAGACACATTTATGTGAAACTCATTGTTCAAAACTTTCCCATGTGCATATCTGTCTTCACTGGGTGTCAGGGAGAAAGTTGTAGTTGTTTACTTTTTATGAAAGTCTAGCCTGAAATGAGTTCTTTAGGGTATGCTTTCAGAAGTGCTGTGTGACTTAACAAATGTACATCTAGCTTATTTTGCTTCAGCACCTTTCTGAATAAAATAGTTTGCAGCAGCACTTATGCTGAGACTTTTCATAACAGCGTTCTGGTAAGTGAGCACTCACCAGGCTCGTCTGCTTTAAGGTGAATTCTGGTTAGGAGTGCTCTGCCAAAGATGCTCTAAGGTCCACTCAAAGTCTCTGGTGATACAGATGCCTGTGGTATTCCCAAATTGTATATGGGATATACACGATATTCCCTTGGACTTGCCACAATAAGCTTCTGGCACTATTGTTTGCTAGAACAGTCATACAGCAAACAGGAGTCAGAGAAAGGCATTAAAAACTTTTTAACTAGACCCTAGGAGAAGGCTTTTAGACTCAGTAGCAGTACTGAAAGTTTGGTTGTGAAGTACTATCCACTGTTAAAGAGTTTATTTTGCATTAATTCTGAAAATGAAATGAAGTGCTACTAGCATTTTGGGAGATGCTTTTGAATAGTGGTAAGAATGCTTATTGCTATACAGTGCATATTAGAATGCAAATCTATATGGATATTAAGTACTTCATTGATGGAAAGATTTTGCGTATTGAATCTTTACTGCTTTTTCTACATGAACTTGTGTCCAGGTTACAAGCCTTCTGTAATGATCAAACAGATCATGCACACAGATGCACAAAATGAAAGTTCTTAATTAAAATTGTGGGTTTCCAGTTTATATATCCTTAATGATCCATTGAATGCACTGGGACTGTGTTGAAGTGCTAAAACAATTTCCTCACTGTGGTCATATGTCAGAAGGGAAGACCTTGTGCACCTTAACTGAAAATGAGTCTTGACTCATCAATTTCTTAGCTCTGGAGCTCCAAAAGCGAGTGGCTAAAAGCACATCTCTCTAATATTTTAGAATAAGCACATGAAAGAATCTCTTCTCCTGAAATTCATAATTTTGTCATGTCCAGGAGATGTTCTGAGCTGTCATTTTGTTGCTACCAGGCAAATGCTTGCCCTTAGTTTAAGCTGTATGTTGTGAGTATCTCCTGAAGTCACTAAGTCATTGGTGTACTAAAGGCTAGAAAAATGCTACTTCCATGAAATGTTTTTATTTGACAAAGTGAAATAAAATCAAACTGCCACCAGAATCTGACTGGTAGTGGAAATTATCACTTATTTGCACTTAGGCAGCCAGGACTTTTTATATGTGTGAGGAAAGGCTGTGAAAACAGCTAAAAATCTGAGATCAGTCTCCAAAGTGCAAGCACAGCTCATGAACATTTGCAAGAATTATTGTAGACATGTGCAGTAAAAGTACACTTTTGATATGGGCAGTACTTCAAAATTGTGTAATGCACTTCAGAGCAGCCATTGTGTGGTTTATCTAAGCAGTGCATATATTGGACCATCTTGGTCTCTAAACTTTTATATATATTTCCAAACTTACATGCTGACACAATTATGTGTATGTTTATAGTTTATTTTTGTATCATCAAATCATTCTGGAAACAAAGTGCTACTTTTGTGACTACTCTTGCTGGAGGACAGGATGATTAGCTGAAAATTAATCTAGGCTTGAAACAGTGGGGAAACTTTTCTACATGCTAGGGAAGAGCAATGTGTTGCTTTTCCCTTCTGCTTACCAACATTGAGTTTTAAATTTAAAAAATCCTAAACAATGAAGGAGTTTTTCAATCCAATTATCTTTTGACTTCAATTTCTTGCTAGTAGGTGTTAAGAATACTTCTAGCCTAATCATCAGGTGTTGTATGTGTTACAGAATGGTACGTGCTTCATGTAGTCTTTGTATGTTTATTGTATAGCTTTTTATGTAATTTGTATTGCACTGTGAATGTGATTCATAATAAACTGAAAATCTAAACTCTGGATTCTGGGAGACTTCTTAAGATTATAACATTGTGGGAAACATAATTGCATTTTATATTGAGTATGAAACCTGAGTTTTGTGTTTAAATAGGGATCTTAAATAATTACAGCTATTGAAAATAAGCTTTAACTCTGCAGTCATCCATCCTCAAAAGGAGAATTTTTGACAGCAGGAATTTTTTCCCCAGAGTCCTTACAGATATGATTAATCTTACTCTGCAGTTTTTCCAGTAAAAGATGGAAGAAGGTATTCATGTATCAAGCTACAGGGATTTCTGGATGGGTATTGTTAAAGTACTTCTCCCTGACTTTTGTGTTCATGTCGTTGTTTTCAGGGTTTTTTTTTTGTTTTGTTGTGGTTTTGGGGTGGTTTTTTTGTTTGTTTTAAGGTGGTTGGTTTTGTTGTGTGGTGTTGTTTCTTGGGGTTTTTTTTTGGAGGAGGGTGCTGTTGGGATATTTTTCTAATTTGTAGAAGTTTTGTGCTTTTTAACTATGCTTACCACCTCGGGTATTAGATGCACGCTAGTGATATGCTCACAGCAAAACCAGATTGAATGGTTATACTGGTAGAAATGTTGCCTTGGAAAGTAAGTCCTTTGCATATCCCATTTAACTTCTGAAAACAGGTAAGCGTTTAATGCATTTCAAAACTTGGCTTCAAACTGGGCAGAAACGAGAGTCTCTTATACTTTCATGAAACAGAAATGCTTCCCACTACAAGAACATGAAGTACTGTAGCAATATAATTTTGCTTTGAATATATTGAGTTAAATTGTGAAGCTTTGAAGAATGAAAGCATTTGGTTTACACTTAGCTACTACTGTACGGTTTTACAAGTTTGTTTGGGTATTTTTTGAACTGTACCTTTGTATCTGTGACCCAGTTGCAAGGAAGTCACCCACTTTATTTTGTTGTATCTAACAGTTGTTCATGAAATGAATAGATTTAAAACTAATCCACATACAAGGCTGAACTTACATAACTGGGACAATTATTTTTTCCCAATTCCAAAAGGTGGCCTGAATTTTTGTATTGCATAATATGTGCTTCAGTATTTCTGACTAATAAGGGCAAAAATGAGTTCTAGTCATGTGTGACAAGAACTCTATAGCTGAATATCTAATCTCTTAAATGCTGGCTTTTAAGTGTTTAGGCTTTATTGAATATGCACAGAAACTTGAATGCTGTATTAAACTAATGTTGCTGCTGCTGTCTTCTAGAAGGTGTTGATTTCCCAGATTTTTTTTTTTTTTAGGAAGATTTAATAAAAGCCATTGAGAAATGAACCTTTTAAGATCTACCATCAGTCTAGGTGACTGCCTGTGTAATTTCTAAACTCTGTTTTTATGCTATTAGGTTCCTTGTTGACTCCTTTGAACCTTTGTGCCTTTTTTTTTTTTTTTTTGATTGAGTAAGCCTTCTGAGTCCATAAGAGTGGCATAAATCTTTGGGGGTCTGCAGGAACCACTCTTTCAAGGCATATTTAAATCCAATCTAAAACATAAACTCTAGTCCAATGATATTAAAAGCTATGACTAAGTGGTGATTGTAGGTACTGTCTGTAGTGTGCATGGATTTGAGTGGGATGGGGCTGTACTCTTCATTACATTGTGTGCTGTCATACTCTGTACTTGCTGAAGTGTAAGTTGAAAGGCAGCTCTGTGGTGGTCTACCCTGTCCTCTGGACTTTGCAGAGCTTGCAGTATGAGCTATAGGTATTTAGTGAAGATAACAATTCTTGAAAAATAGTGACTTCTTTGTATTGCCAGGCTAGAAGTTTTTCTCAAATCTATCTAGTCTGAGCTGTCTCTCAACACAACTGTCTATGTATTGGGAAAACGACCAGGTAAAAGCAGGATGTATAGGAGGCTTAACTGAATAGTTGGGAGTCACAGTAAGTGAACAGGCCAAACATTAATATCTTGGTGTCCAGTTTGATAGAAGTATGCTTTTTGCTGCTTTCATCTCTTCAGGATGCCTGGTTGCCTGTAAGGCTGTTGATGGTCATGTTTGTGGTCATGCAGTCTTCATGGTGCATATGCAGTCATCGCTGGTTCTGAGTAAGACAGAAGGAGGGGGAAGTGGGGAGAAGCTTTAAAAAACAAAAATCCCTCCAAACTTTTCTGAGTACACACAGAAAAAAAACCAAACATGCAGCTTCTCATTCCTATATATTTTTTTAAGTATCTGGTGATAATCCCCAGCTATGTACAGCTTCATGGCTGTGAGTAGCTGAGTACCTTCCCAGACTATGTTAAGCAGTGTGGCTAGCATCTGTCAAGTAGGAGCCATCTTCTTTGCAGTTGCATGAGACTTTAAAATTGCCAGTGTTGTCAAGGGTCTAAGATTACCCAAATACATGTGGCTTTCCCTTGCATCCTCCATTGGAACTGCTATAGAAAATTTGTCCTTAAAAGCACCAGGTAAAGTTGATAGGAAATTATAGTGGGGTTGTTAAGCTCTTGAACAGTGTTTCAATGAGTGTTTGATGTTCCAAAACTGCAAAGGCTAAAAGTAACATACTATTACAGATCCTACCTGAATGATGATGCTAAATTTAAGCCTGAGCACCTCTGCTCTGCTGGGAACTCAAAGGACACTGTGTCTGATGACAGCAGTATGTCTAGCTCAGCTTTTCCAACCGAATTTATCACAAGTAGCACAGTCATGAAGACCCTGTTCACAGAGTCACATGAGAATCTCCACTTTCATTTTACCTATCTTTTGCCCTGGTCATAGTGAAGAAAACTTAGTTTTGTTAGCTGTTTGAACCATTAAACTTGTGTGTCTCAAAAATAAATAAAAAGACTGAAACAAACTTTTTGGGGGCTGGGGAAGGGTGGAGTGACCATTGACTTGGAATTTCTGAGCACTGAATGGAGCAGCAGCCTTACTTCCCTCCACTTACCTTCCTTCCACTTGCATGGATGCTGGCTGCTGTAGGGGAGATATCACCCCCAAGTGCACATAAGGTGCCATGGAGACAGCTAAATTTCCAACTCTTTGAGGCAAGTTTGTTTCCCATTAATACACTACTACTTGTTTCCTCACTAATGGGCTGCCCGGGGAGGTGGTGGAGTCACTGTCCCTGGAGGTGTTCAAGAGGGGATTGGACATGGCACTTGGTGCCATGGTCTAGTCGTGGGGTCAGTGGTGACAGGTTGGACTCGATGATCTTCGAGGTCTCTTCCAACCTTAGCGATACTGTGATACTGTAATATAAGGTGTAGCCTTTGATTTGTTTTTGTTAGGTACTTGCATGCATTTAAGGTATAATTAAGGTCATAATACATGTAATTAAGGTCATGCAATTAAGGTCATAATACCAGTGGATTTTGAAAGTTGCTGACAATTCTCTCTGTTCTGTGTTACTGTCTTAGAAGGAGAAAGATAAATTGAAGATCTCCCTAAGCACAAAACTCTGAACTTGTCAGGAACTGGGAACTGAAGCTGGTACATTTTGCTTTAAAGTGAGCAAATGCTTCATGATTTTGGAAGTACTTTTTTCCCCTTCTCTTTTGTTTGAGTGTGCTGATCTTCATATAAGGGGAGACCTTTCCCCCATTTCTGAAGTACCTCCATAAAAACCACTTCAGGGGCTGCTTTTTTAAAAGGTTCTGGAGATTAAGTGGAAGGGCTGTGCTATGACCCGAGGGCATCTTTTGATAGCTGCCAACAAGTGCTAAAGGATTGGATTCAGTGTTGAAGACAATCTTTTGAAGCTCTGAGGGCTCTTCCTTTCTGTTTGTATCAGAAGCAGAGAGCTTAAAGACAGCTAGCTACCCTCAGATGAATTTCTGCTTTGCATCTTTTTTCCCACAGAAGAATGAAAGTTACTCCACAATAACAACTCTGTCGTTTGGTAACGCCTCGATAATTTTGCGTATTGTGAAAGGAAAATACGGGATGTGAGTTTTTCCTCTCTCTCCCCTGTAGCTACTAATGCTTGCTCTGGTTTCAAGGGTTTCAAGGATTGTATAAAGGCTTCTTCAGTGGTATCTGTTCTACTGCTGAAGTGACTTTTGTGCAGCATATACACATTTCAAAGAAAGGTGGTGTGCCAGGCTTTGGTACCTGTGTTTTGGTGTTTTTTTTTATCAGAGTCAACTGGAATCGTTGCCTATGCAGGCTTCCACATGCAGATTTGGGAATGCTGCAAAGACTTTGGAGGTTAGGGGTATGAATTTACCTCCCAGGCCTTTCCAGTTCTTTTCCCCCCTCACATGTTTGTTGTCCTTTACTTCTCTGGCATTTGACCAGAAATAGCAGATTTGGGGGGGGGGGGAAGGAAAAAAAAAGCTTTTCTGTTAAAATTCTCTGAAATAGCCAGAAGTATTTCATTTAGAGATGCTTCTTTTGTGGCTCCAGTCCACATTAAACTGTGTGACCTTATTTCTCAGATGTTAAACATTACTTCAGTGCAACTTTCTTAATACCCTAAAATACTATGGGCAGCCTTTGTGCAGCATAATGACTTGGTTCAATTTGAACATGCTGTAGATATATACATTGTATTATCCTGACCATATCTCTTATACTTGGAGTTTCCAGAGCATTCCTCCTGTGGCAAGACTTCATTTTCTGTGCTGTATTTTATCAACAAGTTTTGTAAATTCCTTATATTCTTTAGGTGCATAAGAGCATCTGTAGTTCATCCTTTCTTGATATTTATTTATCTTCCTGGGGTATTCCTAAGGAAATGCATAGCAAATGTAAATGTAGTTCTTCGTAAATTCCTACCGAATGGTAAATAGTTTGTTCAAAGTTACGCAGGATGAGATAACAGATTTATTTGCACATAAAAGCATTTATTGAAATTAGCTGACAGGTTTTCCATGTCACCTATCTTTTGGCCTTGAGCCTACCCTGTACAGTTATGGATTTACTGTAGAACTAGAGATTGTATGTCGTCTTTTTCCTGACATGTGCTAGCCAGCACAGGGGGTGTGTGTGATTTCAGGCATGAGAAAAGAAGACAGCTGCACAACACCTTTCTCAGGTTGGGCTGCATCTGCTCCTGATGAGGTCATTCATGTGTGAAGTAATCTGGCAGGAAACCTCATCGGCATGTTTCTTTCACTAATAGGAATATGTTCTTCTTTGCCCTTCAGGATGATGGATACTTTAAATGCTATGTATATGCAATCTATTAAGCAGGTTTTATGAACAAAGAATAGAAATTGTTTTAAAATTCAGATGAAGATATTGGTGCTCAAAAATGGATTCTGTTTAACCCGACTTTAAATTCCTTTTATGATTGGAGAATGGGTCTTTTTCTATAGTGTATGGACTTAGTTTTATCACTCTGAATTCTCTTCATTTTGGACTAAAAATCTCTTTTTTGTCTTAACAATTAATATTGCCTGCCCTGCTGCTTTGACCACCCAGCTTTTACAGACTGCACAGGTCATGGTGGTGGGAGCATTCTTGGTATTTTCCTTGATGTTGTGGTTTTCTGAAGCTGCTCAGAGTTTTCCTGGCAAGTATATATTAATGAATAGAAAGCAAATGAAGTGATCATTGGTGTGTGAAGGAAGTCATGTGTTTGGTTGTGGTCTAACTGAATTTGTAGAAAGCTACACTTCATATTGCATGCAGGAATATTAACCATCTATTGTGTTTGGGGTTTTTGGGTGGTTTTCTTTGTTTGTTTGTTTTTCAACAGGTGGTAGACTCATGGAATTCTTTCTAGTAGTGATTTACAGTCAGAAGCCTACTTTGATTCAGCAAAAGTTAACTTGGAGTAGTACTTGGAGAAATGATCTGCCAAGGGTTACTAAATAGATATGCCACATCCTGCTTGGGAAATCTGAGCAACAAATAGTTGGAGGTTTGCAGAGTAATTGAAGGAACTATATTACTGTGGATGCCCCCTTGGGCCAGGAGGAAGTTGATGCAGGGGCAGCCATGACTTGGTAGAGCAGGTGGGAGGCTGTTGAATTAGATGGAACATTCGGCCTGAAACACTACTTCCTTTCTTACAATGTTTCACCTAACCTTTTGGCTGCTGTCTCAAAACTGTAGAAGTGCTGCTCAGGCATGCCATACTCTCCCTGCCATGCATGCTGGTCATTTCTTAGTTTCTTTCCCTATGTACTCCTTGTTTATCTTATTTTTGCTGTTTCTTCTTTGTGCCTGACCCAGAGACAAGGGCTGTATCCCAGACTTGGGACCCCAGGTTCTATTTAATTTGCTGACATGTTTCCATAGCCTTTCCCTGCCTCAGTTACTGCGTGCATGGAGAATGAGGCTGCAGCACCTGAAGGGTGTTCAGATAAATCTCTTTGCTGCAGTCCTTCTGCTAAGGAAGGTTAAAGGTGTCTGCAGAGCATTTGATGCAAGTGGTAGTTGGTAATAGCAGCACAGGAAATGTGTGTGGGTGTGGGGCCTAATACCGGAGATTTGCAAAATGTTTGCCATTGTTTCATTTATTCTATCAAATACTATTTTGAGGGGGAGCTCAGTTACTGCCTAGATGGACAAAAGCTGCCTTAAGGTAAGACTGTGTTCTTCACAAGTTGTGCCACTTGTGTAAAATGATCTCCATTTAGAACAGGACAAAGCATCGATGGTGCCCTTGGTACCTCTTGGAATGTAGCCACGTCTGAGGCCACCTCTGTCCTCGTCCCAGACTAGTATCGCGTTAGCCGATAGCTGCGGGGGTACAAGCCCTGCATTACCCTTTGCCTGTCCTCTACACTGGACACCTTCTCCTGAAGGGCTAGGACCGAAGCCTACCCTTCAGGCCCCTTCCCGCCCTCTCGCTGGGGTGGGGGCCGGCTCTGCCGGCGCAGCTGGCAGGAAGGCCCGGCGCGGGCTGGGAGGGAAGGGGAAGAGGCGGGGCCTGTAGCCCAGCAGTGTCAATAATACAATAGGGCTCTTGTGCGGCCGCCGCCGGAGAAGGAGGAGTGGGGCGAGCGCGGGGTTGGGGCTTGGCGGCGGGCGCGCTGACCAGCCGGCACGCAGGGCGGGAGTCGCCGCCGGCTACGGGCCCCGGCGGGCGGGCTGAGGCGATGCGCGCCGGCGCGGGAAGGCAGCAGCAACAGCCGCAGCCGCTGTCGCGGCGGGAGCACCAGCACCAGCCCTGACGGCCGCGGCCGCCCACGCCGGCGAGCAGGAGGCGGCGGCGCGCCGTGCCGTGTCGGCGGCGGGAGGTGAGCGCTCCCCAGGCTGCCCGCATGGAGGCGGGGCGGGGGCGGGCACCGGGCCGCCGGGGCCGCCGCGCCGGGCCTGTGCGCGGGGAGGCGCCGGGCCTGCGGCGGGCGGGAGGTGGCGGCGTTTGGCGCCAAGGCCGGGCAGGAGGAGGAGGAAGCAGCCGTGAACGGGTGGGAGACGGCAGGTCCCGCGGGGTACGTGAGGCGTCGCGGGGGCGCGAAGCCGGGTCCAGGGGGCGGCCGTGTTGTGCCGGGTGGACAGTGTCTTCTCGGGTGCTGCGGCGGGCCGCCTGTCCGGTGTGGGCGCTGCGGCCTCGACCGCGTCCGGAGGGAAAAGTTGCGGCGGTTTTACCGCGCCACTGGAGTCGAGCTGCCGCTCCACCCCCGCACTGGCCAGGCTGTGCCCGCGAGGGGCAGCAGGGGCAGGGCGGCGGCGGCGGCCCCCGGCGAAGCGCCCTTTTGTTCGCCGCAGCCCAAGAAGGCGGCGACCCGCCGGTGCCCGAGCCGGCAGGGCCCTGCGGAGCGTGGCTGGGCGTGGCGGGCGGGCGAACAGACAGCCGGGCAGACAGACAGCCAGGCGCTTGTCCGCTGCCGAGCACCGCTCCGCCAGCATGTCGAGGAACTTGCTAGAACTGAGTTTGAGGCGGTAGCACAGCCCTACCGCGGCCCCCGTGCCGCCGAGGTAAGTTTGATCCCGGGCAGCGGGCGCACATAGCGCCCCAGTGCCCCCTGTGCTTGTAGCGATAGGGACAAGAAGATCCTGACTTTGATTGGCCATATCAAATCTTGCTCCCTCGCACGGTGTTTGCTTTAACGTTGCTTGTCTCTCTGCAAAGGCACGGTTTCTTTTTACGGACTTAGTGGCCACCAGTATGGTTAGCGGCCGGGGATGTAGTAAAAGTAGCACTTGCAAGTAGTTCTGTTATGGTTAGTGGGAGAATTGAGTACAGGACGCCTTAAAATACATCTTAATGGGAAGAATAATTGCTACTTTTTCTAGTTTCTAACTACACTTCTTTTATGAAGAGCACTTACCCGTATTTGAAGAGTTCAGCTATTGTTCACAAATTGCTATAATAAATGCCTACGTACTTTAATTAAAACATCACTAAATAGTGCTGTACTTGAAAGCCGTATGTGTTTTTTTTCATGTTCAGAAGAGGATACAGGAGACAGCATCCAGTTGTGATTAGAGATCCTGTAATTAGAATACAGTACAAATGTGAAAGCTGTTGTGTCTCTGCTAACGTAAGGGAGCATTTGCACCAAAACTGAAAGATTGAAGAGAACTGTATTTTATCTCGGTCCATGCAAAATACGCATATATTTTATATGCAGCCAACTTTTTACGTCATGTTGGTGCACGTTGTGGGCTGTTCTGCAGAGCATCTCAAGCGCACCTGCTAATCTCTACAAATCGAGACCGTGTCTTAGTGATGGTTAGAACTAACTTGAAAATGCGAGAGCCGGATGAGTGTAGAGAAGAAAGGGTGACTTGGATGAAGGCGTGTTAGCATAACTTTCAAGCTTGCCACAGAGTTCCTTAGCAGGATGTCAGAAAAGCCTTCACTTGCATTTATTCAAGGGAGAAAATGCAATTTGAAGTGCCTTTAGTTAAGAAAGTGCCTTTTCAAATTAAAATCAAAAAGGTTTTTTGTGATCCAAAGTTTTAGTTTTGTGTTTTGTTGGTTTTGTGAGTTTTGGTTTTTTGGTTGGTGTGTGGGGTTGTTTTTTTGTTGTTTTTGTTTTGTTTGTTTTGTTCAACTGAACTTCTGACCTCTTTCCAGGCTGGTCTTGCCGTGTCCTGGTTTTCATGCAAAAAGAGAAAAAAAGCTTTCTTATGAAAAAGCTGGGCTTTAGATGCAGTAAAAGTCATCAAAATAATGAGAGCTGTTTCTGTTACCTGTCTTTCATTTGATGTTTCCTCTTTCTAGGTTCCTTTTATGGAACAGGCCTCCCTTCCTCCCCCAGCAGGAAAAATTCCCCTGAGTTCCTGAGTTGGGTCAGTCAGCACAACTGCGGTGTTTGGTTGTTTTTGGTTTTGTGGTGTTTTTTTTTCTTTCTTCCTTTTTTTATTTTCTCTTTTTTTTCTTTTCTTGATTTGCATTAAGTACATACAGCAGGTACCTGCAAAAATTGCTGGAGAGTTGATGAAAGAACATATGTAGTGGTGTTTACTGGCAAAGATGCATGTTCTTGTGGGATCTCGTTAAAATTGTGAAAATGTGCTGTGAATGTGAAAGCTTGAGCTCTCAGTTTAGTGTTATAATAAACCCAGATTTTTCCTTTCTGTGGGCTTTCTATCTGTGGCAAAAAATGAGGAAGTTTACACCTGCAGTTTATTGGGATATCTGAGATTGTTGGTGGGGGGAGGGTTCCTTTTGATTTTTAAAAGACACATTGTTTTTCATAGAGCTGGGTGGTTTGCTTACAAAGGAGGATTTTAAAAGTCTGCTTGGCTTCAACTAAGTAGTATTTTTACCTGTATGTGCATATATATGCACACATATATGTGTACACATAGGCACCTGTATGGTCACTGTAGTAGCTACTGTGTGCTGAGTGTTTATCCCAAAGAGCTTGCTGCAGCTGGCTTGTGGAGTGTCTTGACTTGTGACCTGAATTCTTGGCTGGTGTGACTGCAGGTGTCCAAGGCTGTGGTGAAAATGGTTACATTTGTTAGACCTGCTGGTGAGAAGTGAAGTTAAACTCTGTACAAGGTGCTTTGAGTTTGATTTTGAAGTTGATGCCCCTCCAATGATCTCTCTGGTCTATTTAGGTAGCTTAATTCAGTCTTTGAAATTAATTTCTGACTGTTGTGCTCCAGAGAGTAAAGAGCACAGCATGGTGTCTGCCTATCTGGTTAGCTCAGTGAGAACTGGAATATATCCAAAGCAGAAACATGTACCCATTTTAGTAGTGTGTCTTTTATGATCTATGGGTGAAAATGTTATATAAACCTCTGTTTTTGTTGTGTGTCTTTCTCCTCTACTGCCTCAAAGTCTGCTTTACAAGTTATGTGGTTTAGTGGGCTTGTACCTGAATGGGATTGATAGTGTAGTGTTGTGCCCACTGTATGGGGCAGTTTAGTAACAAAGGATGTTACATTTTACTTAAATGTAAAAGTTAATATTCTGTTAAATGTGGGTATTATTTTCTGAATGTATTTTATAACTGAAAACTTGCAGTGTTGTCTGCTTTGTAATTGGTGATACTTTGTTTTATAGACAGACATGGACTTAGCCAAAACCTGCCATTTGATCATGCCAGCTTCATCTATTCCCACTCCTGCCATTTTTGCAGGACCTACAGCTGAGGGAACTCGGACTTCTGAATTTCTGGAGAGGGGAACCCATTCTCTGAAGTCATGTGGCATTTCTCTTTTCAGAAGATTTGCAGTGCTTTTAACACTTAAGGCTTCATATAATTGGAGATGTAAATGCAATTTTGACAGAATTTGTTAGTTTCCATTTTAAGTCAAGTAGTAGTAGCTCTTACTAGGCATATTTATGTACTGTCAGGGCTTTGGCTGGTTTTATGCGGGCAGAGGCTGGGTCAGGTGGGGGTGGGAGATGCCAGAGGTCTGTAGGGCTGATGGCATCTCTGAAAAGTGAGATAATTATATGAAACTGCATTTTATCACAGAGCTGATTTTAACTTAATGCTGCTATTTAAAATAGAGTGGTAGAGGTGACTTCTTTTATATTTACTTACCTTTTATATATATATTACCTTTTATATATTTAGCTGATTTTAAATTAATGCTGCTATTTAAAATAAAGAGAGCTGGAGGAGTGACTTCTTTTATTCATGTTAAATGATCAATTACATGACCACTTCAAAATTACTCTTTTTTTTTTTAAATATACTATCTTCTAGCTATAACTGTACCTTTGATGTTCAGAGTCCCTAAAAGTGTTTTTATAGATAATGGTTTTATTGATGCTTCAACTTACTTCAGCTGTAATATGGTATCTGGCAGAAATGTTTTCGGAGAGTAATGCGACAGCCTGGGTGTTGACTTCTGCAGAGAGATTTCTGTGTAATTACTAACCACCTCCCAGTTTCCCCGGGCTGTTTGGTCTTTCGTATTTATTTACTTCCGAGTCACCCTTCTCTAGGTGGCATCTGAACTTTTCCAGCGTATAAGATCTTAGTTTCAGTCTGTAGGTGACTGAGAATTTTGGGATTAGAATAGTCTGGGATGAGTGATCCTGGGGCTAATGAAAGCTCCTGCATTTGTAAAGCTATAATACAAGCTTTACTTAGATTTAAAGAAATGGAAGAGACCTTGAGCTGCAAGCATGGCTGCAGAGCCTCTGCTGGCAATTGTTAAGTTGCCCCGTTCAGAGGAGCAGAAGGTAGGAGGATAAGCCTGTGACTGCTGATGCTATTCGTTACGACTTTCTCCTAGATTAAATTCTGGAATGCCTGCCTTAGCTTGTTAAACTTTGAAAACTTTGCAGTGCTTTCCTTCTTTAAAGTACACCTGTTACAGCATTAGATTACAGAGCTGTGTTTCTTGTTTATTGAATTGAATGCTGAACATAACGTATCATGTCTTTAATACCTCCTTGTGTTTTAATTAAAGCTGTAGGGAGATGTTAAAAAACAGGTTTATGCACATGCCTGACGGGTTGCTTAAATGAATATGCTTGTCACACGGTCTTGAGGGAATTATGTATTATTTTGCTAATCTACTGTCCAGGACTTCTCACCCTGCTCCCTTTCTTTTAGTTTTCCTTTTTAACCTCTTGTCATTATCTACTAAAAGCTCCTAACTGTGTGGTAGCCTTTGGTGGTGAGAAGCTCAAGCTGTTGTTTGTGTCCTAGAGAGCAGTTTCACACCCGCACAAGTGGTTTGACAGCAGCAAGTCCAACAGCTTCCAAGGGTTAGTGATGTGTAGTGGGGGAGTACATGCTGGGATGCTGGGATCCTCCAAAGGGATCCCTGCCTACCAGCTGTGCAAAGTGGAACAACAGACCCAGGAGCATTTATTGCAAATAGTTAATTCTGTGCAACTGTGTTACAAAGGGTTTTCCAAGCTGCTTTTTAAATTCACAGGTAGTTGTGGTTTTGGAATATGCTGTTTGGTAAATGATCAAATTGTGGGAGGAAAACTTCTGCATAGGACATGCCTGTGTGCTGAATAGCTTTTAATTGCGATAGTTTCTCATGTAGTACTGGATTACTGAAATTCTTTAAATAGGCAAATAATTGATGTGTCTGCTACAAACGTTAGAAGTTTTTAACTGAAGGTATTTTGCTTGTTAGATTGGAGCAGTTTGGTGGTTAGGTTTGGTAGGCTGCTAGATTGATATAGTAACATGAGTGTTCACAAGCACTTGTGAAACATAACTAAATTCTGAGGATTCATTCATACCACGTAAAAATGTGCACATTGATTTAACAGACTGGACAATTTAAAAATAACACTTACTTTAAAAAGTCATGAAGATACTGAGAAAATTATTTTTGTTGTGGAAGTATTTAAATCTTCCCTGTGTATCAACTACATAGAATGACTTGCAGTTTTTAATTCTCTTTCTTGTTCTGTTTTTAGCTGCTCATATGCCTTTAGTATTCTTCCAGCATTAATTTGCAGGCTCTGATACCAAAATAGCTGTTAGAGGACTCATTGTTTCAAGTAATGCTATGTCCCATCCAGGTTTCAGCTAACTAACAAGAAAAGCCAAAACCTCATGGAGCTAAAACACACAGTGTGAGAGTGAGTTATGGAGATGCACAGAAAAATGGTAGTTTCAGCAGTTATCTGGTGAGGAGGAGCCTCAGCAGAAGGAAAGGTAGGAGTAACACCTCTCCCAGTTTTATTGGTACTTGCAAGGGAAGAGGTGTAACAGACTGGTACTGCTCTTCGTGCTCTGGTGTAAACAGGCTCTTTTCCCAGCAGGTGACTGACTGAAATAGTTATAACAGGTGATTACTCTGCAATGTAAACCTTGTTAAATGTTAGTTTACGGGAGAGAGAAGAAATGCTCATATCAAGCACAGAACATAGCTTTTGTGTTTCTTGAAGAACCGCTGACCGGTGGTGTGACAAGGGAAAGGTTACCAGTGGTCAGTGTTGCTATGCTTTGATAGTCTTAACCTTGCTTGGAGGAGTGCTGGTAATTCTTCAACTTCAGCCTAATTGGAAAGCAGTTGTAGTCTTTTACAAAAATCAAATTAACTGTCATTTACGCAACTGAAAGGCAAATACTTAAACCTGATAATGAAGTTGCAGTCTTCCTTGTGTGAACAGCGTAATCATTTCCACCGTAGCATGAAATGAGCAATCTTCAGAAATGAAGCATTTTTGCTTGACAAATTTAAACCTGCAGCTCTGCAACAGAATATGCTGAGAGTGAGGGAGGAACTGAAAGGTTGGCCTTAATGCTTGTTGATAAGCAACAGAGTTGTACATGGCTATTAGCATACATAGAAAGTAAAAGTCACTCCTGCTTAATGGTGTCAATTCCTGTGTGGAAATAATTTTTTAAAAATAATTTTGTCCCTGTTACAGAAAATTATTTTCTACACTTTGATTAACATTTCTTTGTTTTGTTTTTTTTTAAACATACACCCACCCCCCACCCCCCCACCCCCCACCCCCCCAAAAAAAAAAAAAAAAAAAAAAAAAAGGGGGGGGGGGGGGGAGGAGGGGGTGGGCAGAAAAAGGGCAATCCCAGGCACAAGTACAGGCTGGGCAGTGACTGGCTGGAGAGCAGCCCTGAGGAGAGAGACTTGGGGGTGCTGGTGGACGAGAAGCTCAACAGGAGCTCTCAATGTGCGCTTGCAGCCCGGAAAGCAAATCAGAGCCTGGGCTGCATCAGGAGAAGTGTGACCAGCAGGTCAAGGAGGTGATTCTCCCCCTCTACTCAGCTCTGCTGAGACCCCACCTGGAGTACTGCAGCCAGTTCTGGAGCCCCTATTACAGGAGGGATATGGATGTGCTGGAAGGTGTCCAGAGAAGGGCCACGAGGATGATCAGAGGGCTGGAGCACCTCTCCTATGAGGACAGACTGAAGGAGTTGGGGCTGTTCAGTCTGGAGAAGAGAAGGCTTCGAGGTGACCTCATTGTGGCCTTCCAGTATCTGAAGGGGGCCTACAAGAAGGCTGGGGAGAGACTTCTCAGGCTATCAGGTAGTGATAGGACTAGGGGGAATGGAATGAAGCTGGAGGTGGGGAGATTCAGGCTGGACATGAGGAAGTACTTCTTCACCATGAGAGTGGTGAAGCCCTGGAATGGGTTGTCCAGGGAGGTGGTTGAGGCCCCATCCCTGGAGGTGTTTAAGCCCAGGCTGGACGAGGCTCTGGCCAGCCTGATCTAGTGTGGGGTGTCCCTGCCCATGGCAGGGGGATTGGAAGTAGATGATCCTTGTGGTCCCTTCCAACCCTGACTGATACTATGATACTATGAAAAAAAAGGGATAAATTTCAAATTTTTATGTAAATAGAAATTACGCAGGATCAGAGTTTTTCTTTAGTCAGGTATTTTTCAAGTGTGTAAGTGTCTTAAAGTTGGTAGTAGGGTGAGGGTTTTTTGGTTTTTTTATTACATTTTAAATAAAGCAAGCATACAAAAAGTTTACCTACAGTGGCAATCAAACAAGATTTGCCAGTGACTAGCAGGTTGCATCTGTGTATGCTTTTGACTTGGTCTGATCAGATCTCTGTGCCTTTGGAAAGGTGAAAAAGCTATGGTACAACTGCTGTCAAAATATAAAGACTCCGTCTTGTGCTTAGTGAAAGGGGAGGAGGTTAAAAATTACCTTGTCACTACTTTTTTTATTCTTTTTTCCCCTCTGTTGCTGAATATATATGTCATATCTGATGTGTAATGTTTCTGTTGTTCTTCCTCTACAAATGCCATAAAACTTCAGAAGGTGGGACATAGATGATTAGAAAGCTTACACTCCTGGCAGTCGGCTCAGTATCAGTCAGAGCCCTGTGACTCCCTTTACATGGATTAATCTGGCTTAAATGCTCTCTTAGATCCTTTGTTAGGCATCTTTGGTGTACTTGTTCTAGATTTTCAGAAGCCTCTGTGTAACAGCCAACAGGGACGTGCATTAGGTTGCTGAAGTCTAATAGCTTTTGCAGGTGCCATTTAATTTACTTCTTAATAATATTAAAATGAATTTGTTTTCTGCATGTGGCTTCTGCATGCTTGACTTCCACATTTCATGTACTTCACTTCTGAGGTATTGAATGGATTAAGAGTTGAAAAAAAAAAAAAACACATCTAAAGTAAATAAAAAAAAAAAGCCTCAAGTGAACACAACAACTTGAACATGATTTATAGTTTCTACTTATCTCTCCCAGGCATGTCTTTGATGTCTTTGTAGTCTCCTGTTGGCTGTCCCCTCTTATTTTTGCCTTGACTTCCCTCCTTTTTCTTTCTTATCAGAGAAAACAGTGTTTCTAGTGAGTGTCTTCTTGGAACCCTATAAATCAGCTAGGTCAAATTAAATTTATCTCCTGTACCAGCCTCTGGACATTATGGACTTCGGATTATTTACATTTGTCCTGAAAATGTTTTGACAGACCACTGGGGATTCTCTTTTTAATGAGACTTATGTAGGTGTGCTAGGGGCTTTTCTCTCATCAGAGTTTTTATGTGAGGTGGTGTGGTGTTTTTGTGTGGGTTTTTTTATGGCTGGTACATTTATGTGGAGTTACATGTGTGTCTATATATAAGCATCTTCCACTGAAAAATCAAGTTGTATTTTTAAATATTCCTAGAAGATGTTCATGCTGTACCATTTTTTCAGTGAATGCTTGTATTGGTGTGATTAGTATTTTGCTTGTGGATTCAACTGAAACTATGATCTTATGCCCATGCATATGTAAATTGTGCTTGGTTAAGGAAGTTGAATCTGTGTGTTTGACTTAAATACAACTGCTGATGTGTTTTGTACAGATAATAAGTATTTTTCAAAATCAAACTTCAGTGTATCGGGATGAACTTGTAAAAACAAGACAGCAGCAAAACATTGGCTTAGTTAAGTAACTTTCAAAATGCTTGAATGTAGCCAAGATACATTTGTTACCAAATACTTTTCTAAACATTTACTACTCTACAATTTTTTGTCATTTTTTTTTTCCTCCTTGAAATCATTGTAGGGAATCCACATTAAGCTCATTCTGTCAAAGAAACCAGCTTTTCTAGCCATTTGAAGGTGTTGCACTGCTGTAAGTACATTGTAAAGATCAGATGGGTTGTATATGTTTAATTCTGAAGAAATGGCAATAGTGTCAACTGCTGCACAAGGAAGAAGTTGAGCCTGCTTCACTCTTGTTATCAGACTTCTTTGGCTGTAATAAAGCATCTTTAGATCTATCTTTTAGAGCTTTTAATGCCACATTATGCTACTCTGCAGCACCTCTGCCTGTTCATGGTCTCTTACAGACTCCTAGAGATTTAATCAGAATTGTGGGTTTAACTGTAAGATGGCCGTTCTCAGAGGAGAAGGTCAGCTCCTGTGTTTACTTTCACTGTTGAGTTTTCCCGGACTTGACATGATTATAGAAGTTTTCATGCTTCATGTAAGCAGAAGTTACGTAAAATTCTTGGGGAGCAAACCTATTAAAGCAACTTTTCTTTTTTCATCTTGGGTTTGGCAAGTGTAGCACAGGGGATCTGGATGTTGTTTGTGTCCTCAAAGTGCAGAAATGCCAGTGTGGGGCGAGGGACAGCATTACCTGCTGTCTTCCGCAGAAGTGGTGGAAGCCCATCTGTCCCTGTGTGAGTGGCAGTGTCTTGTAAGCCTGTTTTAACCCTGTGCTAAACAATGCTTTAAAGCTTTGCCTCTGTAAAAGCGACAGCTTTATGCAGTGGAAGTCTTGCCTTAACAAACTACAAGAAATCATAAAGGTTTGTATGTTTATAGACAATTTAATTAAAGATAACATTTTTTCTTTTGACAATAAACTTTTCTGGCAGTGGGTGCTTTAAAGGAATAATTTCATTAAACTAGATCTTGCAACCCATCTACCCTTCCCCAACATACTTGCATAGGAAGTTTTGAGAAGAACTGTGGCTTAGGAGTTCTGCTCACAAGTTCATTAAATAAATGCTTTGTTAATGTCTGGCTTGTTTTGGCACTGACTTTAATTCCTATTGACTCCACTGAGCCCAAAATTTCCCTGCTTGTTTCTCAGAGCTTGTCATGTGGGAATGATGTGGGAATAGCTTTGGAAAAGGATTAGTTAGTTGACATGTTTCTTTTTATAGCAATGAAAAAAAAAAAACAAACCCTTTCTGACTGTTTAAGATCATCTTCAAGGAAGAAGTAATTTTTGGTTTCTGCTTTGGAATTTGCAGCCACAAAGGATGAAGTTGATGGAGTCTTGTTTACTGTGTTTTTGTGTCTGCTGCTTCAGTAATTGCCGTTTGATTGTGCTCTAAGTCTTGTGTTTTGTGGTTGAAGTGCAAAACTTGGGTACATTATTCATGGAGTTTTCTGTGCTGAGGGAGGGGCTGGTTTGCTGACATGATCAGATGCCTGACCAAGAGAAAGAACAGGGATCCTTTCCTTATGAAATCTCGCAAGTATTAATGTCCTGAGTTCGATGAAGGATGTCCAAAGTATTTCGGCTCACTGTAGTGTGCAAGTGAAGTTAATGTTCTGTTACTTTTTTCTTGCCCTTCTTTTTTTATTCCCCCTCTGGGAACTGACTTACTCAATTAAGTACTGATTAAATGTTCTGATATGGAGTGATCTGTTTGAGGGCATTTTTCTGTGGCCAATGAAACCACCTTCAGGGCCAGGAGTATTCGGTGTAATCACATTAAGTACTCAAATTCCTCATAGTCACATCAGTTGAAAAAACTGGGAAGTGCATGTTCTACAGCCTGTTTGAACCCTTGTGTTGTACACTGGTAAGCATTAAAACTTAATGTATCAGAAAAGGAGTCAAGGCCTTTTCCTGACTGCTGTCGTCCAACTATGAGTTTTCCTCCTGTAATCTGGATATAAATTATTCTTCATATTTTCTTTAATTGATGCCAATCAGTTGTATATGTTATGTTTTTGTTGTTGTTTCTGTTTTGCTTTTGTTTGGGTTTTTGGTGTTGTTTTTGGTGTTTGAGGGTGTGCGTGTTGTTACTTTTGGTGGCGTTTTTTTCCTACTTGCATTGACCACAATGGGAACAAAGGCCCAGCAGGCTTACTTATTTTGTAAAATTCAGCAGTGTTTTGAAGCACGAGCTCCTTCTGACATTACCCAGCAATTCGTGACCATGCTGTGAGCAAGTAATTGAAATTAAATGGCACATCGTAGATAGGAAAAGCCTACACAGACTAGTCTTCCAGTGGAGCGGTGAGGCTGACCCATGGGTGCTTGTGTGCTCCAGGTAGGCAGCAGTTGAGTCCTGCAAGGGAAAGGGGCTGGGAGGGAGGCAGGCAGGCTGTGTTGAGGCTAAATCTTGATGGATGGAAAATGAGGTGCAGAATGAGGGACACCCTTTGCAGGTGCAGCAGTAACTGAGGCCTCACTTGATGCTGAATTGGATGCCTGAAAATTTTGAGTGAGGTGAAGAGAAGAGGAAGATGGGTCCAAGTGTGTGTCTGATTCCCAAACGTATCAGTTTACAGGGCTGCAAATCAGCATCATTCCCTCTTTGGTGTGTGACCTGGGTGTCCTGCACATACCTGGCACTTTGGATCCTACTGTGAAGACCTTTTTTATTTGCTGCATGAGGAGTCGAAGCCTTGTGTTGTTCCAGAGCGAGGGATCTAACTTTCAGGCATTGAACTGCACAGTTTGGTATTATTTCAGTCCAAAGACTAAATCTGGCCCTTTGTCTTTTATATTGTCACCATGTGGAGGATCCAGTAAGAAACAGTGATGCTTTTAGTGTCTGTAACTCTTGTGTGTGTGATGGGGTCATGGGACTTACTGCACAGTGTATTAGAATGGCATGGCTGTGCCATCAGAAACTTAACATCTGTTATCTGTCTAGAAGTTCACACAGCTGGTGAATATTTTTTTTTATTATTATTTTAAGCATAGCTGTGCACAAATATAGTTGCATTAAATAATAGAAATTAGCTATGGCAAAAGATTCTTGTAAGTCACGTAGGTTATTGCTTCTAAAATATTCCCTTGAACCTCCCTTCAGAACTTAGCATGAAGTAGCACTGCCGTCATTCAGCTGTAGGAAATGCACACAAGCACATCTGTTTAGCACAGCATATACAAGTTACACAAGGTGGGTTCACGACTAAAGTTTGACTGGCCGACATGTGCCTGTGGCTAGTGGCTCCAGTATCAAAACACGTTTGTTACTTCCACTTTTACTCTATTTCAGGTTTTGTGCATTTGGGAAGCATCCTGGTAGTTTTTGATACTTTTTTCCACATTTAGTTCTTCTTCTGTAGGCTTCTGCCATGTGCCTTTGTGGTCTCTTTCTGCTATGCTACTCTGTATTGCAGTGTGACTTGCCACAGGTAGTACTCACTCTTTGGAGACAGATGCATCATGCCCCAGGATGAAGTAATGTATCTCCTTTTCATCTGGAAAAAGAGGAGTATGTACCTGAACTGGTGTGCAGTCCCTGTCCTTGTGTGCAGCTGCGCACTATAGTGTCCCTCGGTGTGCATACATCTCCTTCAGCCTCTGATGTAAGGAGATGTAATAAGAGTGGAATCGCTATTTGGACTCGCTTTGCTCTCGCCAACAGTCAGCAATAGGCACGTGCTGCGGAGTAGCTAGCATACAGTACTTGTTGCTCCTCCACAGCCACATGCTTATGTGACTAGGTGCAATCCTCAGTGCAGACAGGCTGAACAAACTGTTTTGTGCAGTCCTCCTTTTTATACTTGTGTCCCATTTGTTACTGCCTTGCCCTTGGGCCAGTTTGAGAAAGGCTTAGCTGAAGCATGTTGTCTTGGCAGCACAGCTACCAGGACTCTTGTCCAGTCTTTGTTTAAGCGTCAAGAGCTGCGGCCTCGGATCCTTCCCCTGGGGACATGGACCAGCAGTTCTTACTGTCAGGACATTTTCTTAATGTTAAGCCTATGCATTTTTTTTGCCCTTACATTTATCACTTCTGATCTCTTACAGACTCATGCCTTTGTTTCACTAATGTCAGTATTCTACTGGTTTCTGAAGAATATAAACAGATTTATGTGCACCTTAGGTGAAGTCTTAAGCTAAATTCTGCATGTGTGTTGGTTGTGGTAGCCTTTCCCTGTAAGCTCCTGATTCACTTTTTTTCCATGTGTATGTTAACTATATTGTGTAACAAGTAATTTCAAGCAAAAAAGAAGTAGTTTTGACTATTTTACAGAATGGCTAGCACTGCAGATTAGCCAGCTGCTGTGCTGGGTCACCATCTGAGTGCCCAGGGGCCCAGGACTTCAGAGTGTTTCATAAACCGGCTTGACATTACTTGTTAGTTGCCTTATGAAACCTAACCTTCTAGACATCCTACGGCATTGTTTGGCTGAAAAGGGGTAATCCGCTGTGGGAAATTGTTTTCCCAGCAAATTTTAATTGGTTGCTGGGAATTGCTAAGTCACTCTGTTATTAAGAATAGGCTCGTTGCTGCATAAAGGCATAATGAAATATTTTTGTGAGGGTAGAAGTGAAGGTGTTTCGGAGTGGCAGGTTTTGATAGATGCTTTTTGTGTCTCTGACCTACCCTAAGATGAGATGGGCTATCCAGATTTTTACAATGAGATTGTGAATTTATACTGAATTACTTTTATGGCTAGGCCAATGTCAAAGAGAAGTAAAAATAGAGAAGCTGCTGAATACTCACTGTGGTTAGCACTGTTAGAAGCTTGTGAAGCAGCAGCATCAGATCACCATTTACTACAAGCAAAACCTCCAACCCTGTTGTCATGAATATATAGCAAGGATTTTAGAAGACTTAAAACTTAGTGACTTTATTTTCTATTTAAGGTTCCTGTAGGATAAGTATGACCTGGAAGTATTACCTGTTCTATTAGGATTTCTCTGGAACTCTAAGGGGTGGAGTACTGTTACCTTCCTGCTTCACACCATGATTTATAATCTCAAAACCTACAGGTTTTATTTCCTATGTTGTCTTCATAGTGTTAAAATCTTGATCTGCCTTTTGTAAGAGGTCTATGTAATGTTGCTGGTGGTCCACAGGGAGCTGACTATGTGCCTTAGATATTCAAGGCAGCCTGTAAAAATAGGAAATAACTAAATTACTTTCTAATACCTTTCTTGTGTAAGCAGTTGTTATATCCTTGGGATTATTTATTGTGAAGAAGACATGAAGTGTCCTAAAACCAGCTTTCTAATTCAGTGTTGAAAGTAATTTGTGAGGTGGGAATTGCATAGCAGATGATGCAAGACAACACATTATTGAAAGCAAGCTAAGGAAATGTGGATTAGGTGAAGTGCTCACAGGAATGTCTGCAGCTGTTAAGAAAACTGAGAGGATAGTTACTAATCAGTTTCAAACAAGACAGGTGAATTTAAGTGGTCTCTCCTAGGTCTGATCTTAATTAAAACTTGCTATTAATTATATGGGTAATGGAATGAGGACTCGTTAAATACCTGGATGACACTGAGTGGAGCTGCTTATCTGTTTGAGAATATACTTCATATTTTTTAGTGATTTTGATCAGATTTGAGCCTGGGTGGGGGCTGAGGGTCAGCTCTATGGCGGGAGGGCTTGGCTGCACAGCTGCATGTTGGGAGCAATGGGCCCAGCAGCAATAACAGCTCATGGCCATGTCATGAGGTAAGAGTTGTGCCATTGCACTTAGAGTTTTTACATAGATCTGTGACTGTCATGACAGTAAAGGATGTTTTCCTGTAACAAGAAAAGAATATTTTCTTTGTAGGGAAGAGTTCAGTTAGAAGACTTTGTCCATATATGGACATAACAACCTCACAGTGTTTTTATGTGCCAGCCCTGGAAAAGGTGGTGAAGAGCAGCAGCTAGAGGGATCAGAAATGTTGAATAAGTAACCTGTGAGCAAAGGATGAAAGAACTGTGTTTTATTTAGTCTGGACAGAACTAAGGGTCATGTTCAAACATGGAGCTAACTGTGTAAAGAAGAAAGAGATGATCTCTTCATCATCCAGTGCAGAAAGAAGCCTGGTTAAAGGGCTTGAGCTGAGTCAAGGGAGATGTGTGCTTTAAGTGCTGGGACAAGTTTTCCAAATGTAAGGGTCGTGCAGAGCAGAAAGGGCTCACTTGGAAAGACGACAGAGCCTTTGTAGTGCACAGTTTGAGCTCTTGGTCCTATCAGTGCTCTTTTCCAGGACCACAGCAGATCTTTTTTCCTACAGCCCTCTCTGTTTTTGAAAATGGCAGTGCAGTGTGTGGGATGGTTAAGGAGAGAAGCAAGAAACACCATTTTTCAACCAGTGCAGTTTTTGTTTTGGTGGTTTGGCTGTTGTTAAGAACTACGGTAATTTACAGAGAGAATGATAGTACAACAGTAGTGATAGCTGCAAAAATAGGTCTTTCTTCCAAATGGCTGTCTGTTGTTAAAAGTTGTATTTTAAGTAATAAATCTTCCTGATCCTTTTTCCCTTGGTGATGCTTAGTTTTCAGGCAGTATTTATGAAAAGCTACTATGTAGTTCTGAGTTTTGGATTTTGTGTCCAAGTTTTCCTTTAGATGTTTTGTTTCATTTTTTTCCCTCTTCTGTTTCTCATGCCACAACTTCTGTTGCTGCCCCACTGCTTTTTCAAATGCACCCAGGGAGCAGAACTGTGAAGTCTAATAGCACCAGTGTGTGCAGACAGGAGGGTGAGTGTCTCCTGTATGTTTGTTACCCCACCCTTGAACTAGTTGCTGATGGGGAGGTTGAGGGGTTGGTACCCTTCTGAGTTGAGGAGCACTCTTGGTTTTTACCTGTAGTGAAGCGCCTCTTGCTCATTGATTTAGAGACATTAAACTAATTCACCTCAAATTCATGTTGAGTGACAAGGGGAGTGGTATTTTGTGAGGTCAGCTCTGTCTTTTTTGTGTATTTGTACGTGGTTGCAAACCAAATAAAGCTAGGACTGAAGATTATGGCTGTGTAGTGTAAGGGTTAGAGAAAGAAAAGAATTTATAGTTGAACCTTTTGGTATTTCAGAATTCATCTTGGCATTTAACTGAGCAAACATGTGTTTTTAATGAAGAGTTTGAAATATATTAGTTTTGTGGTTCAACTGTGAGGCAAAACCTGTGGTTTTGTTCACACTTAAAAATTGTAGACTGTGCTGCATTTTAATGATGCCATTTGAGCTGCCACAACCAGGGCTTTGGTTGTGTTTCTATGGAAAACTCGTATTAAAGGGATTCAGTCAGGGTACTAAATAATTATCCCATAATGAAATATCTCGTAAGAAAAACTTCTTTAAAGTCATGCTCAAAAAATTGATCCAGGTGTTTATTCATTTTTTGCTTTGTCTCTTCTCTTGCCTTCTCTCATCCAGTACATTTTGAGGGTAAGGCTCTTAGCATTTCTTATCTGGAAGGTGGAGGCAGCATTAATATTAGGTTTTGTGTCAGAGCAGCAGTAGGCTTTTAAAGAAAGTCTCTCTGGTCACCCGTACTTGCTGTGTCTCAGCTGAGCACACTGTTTCTACTGCACACGTGCTGCATCCCTCTGGGTGGAGGTTGGAGGTTGCCATCAATGCTCCTACCGAGTGTACTTCATCTCCTGTTCATGGGCCATGTGGATCACCTCAGGCCATGTGTGTGGTGGCAGTGGTGGTGTGTATCTGCCTATCTCAAGTGAAAAATTCAACCCACGTATCAAGATTCATGTTTTGACAACCTTGGCTCTACTCTGCTTTGATCCACAGCCCTCTCCTTGTGCAAAATGGATTGCATAATGTAGGGTATAGCCAGAGACTATCAAGGAGATGGGAAGAGGGAACTGGGATGATTTAAAAAAAAACCCAACAAACAAAAAAAACCCAAAATACATACAAAAATTCCAAAGACAAAACCTTAAAGAAAATTCAGATAGCCAAAGCTTTGATATTTGGTGAGACCAACATACAGGAGTGATAATACATTGTGTGTTACCCTTCCCCACCCCTCCCATTGTAAGGGAGCATTTTACTCGGATGCCACAGCCCAAGTTGAGCAACAATAGTTCTTAAGTAATAGGATCTCTGCCACTCCTCAGTGTATGGGTGGTGGTATCCTTTTCTTGTACTGCAGATGGGTGGGGAAGCAAAATGTTACAGCATGGTGCTGACATTTGGGCCAGAAACTGCCTTATTTCATTTAGAAAGCACAGATCTTGGTCTGACTACTGACATCTCTGAGGAGTGCTGCAACTAATTTGTTGGGTGTAGTGACTCTACTGCTTTTGCCATGCCCATTATAACAGGATGCAAAACATACGTGTGCATGATCCTGCAGGAGGGGGGTTGCAAGCAGTTGGTGGAGGGAATAATTCCTTCTGTTCTCATATTTAATATTACTCAAGGCTCAGGACTAGATTACAAAGGGTGGGTAAAGCAGAATCCCTACCATGGAAGCTGAGCTATCCAGGCTTGTCCAGGAAAGGTCTGAAGGAATGTCTTGAGGAATTAATGCAGAAGCTGCACAGAACGTTCCCTCTATACTAATTTTAAATTTGCCCTCCTATGAATTATAAGCTAGCTTTGTTCATAGAAGACCAAAGAAGGGCAGAAAGCATCAGTGATTTGGAGAAATGAGCCCTGTAAGTCAGCTGATAGTGTGTGCAGCTTCCTGAACCAATTTTTGTATTCCCAAAACAGGACAGAGAAAATACTAATTAAAATTTTGTTGGTAAAGTTGGTTCCCATTTGTATTAAGAGAATCACAAAATTGATTTTGAGATTATTTTTACAAGTCTACTTTTAATTGTATTACATTATAGATTTATATTATACTGTGTGTGCATACAGTCCATGTGTTTTATTTTCCACATATTAAATGAGAATAATGGAATTTAAGGCTTTATGTTATGAATGTATCATGTGCTTGGGGAAATTATTGTGATAAAATTACGACATACCCTTCACTTACTTGCCAAAATTTAAATTGCAGCTTGACCAAGAAATGCCTGATGTCACTCCTGCCACCTAAATAGCACTCCTTTCATTTTTTTTGGAGCTTGTGATGTCATCAGCTGAAGCGAAAACATCTGCCTCATGACCTAGCATGTAAGTGAAGGAGGAACGGATGTTTAACAGGAGTAAAAAAAAAAAGAAAGTGTGTTGGTGTTTATAATGTGTAAATTTGAATCTATATATTTTCAACATTCAGATACCACCTTTTAAATGAAAGCTTTCTGGATTTTAAAGGAATATAAAGTCTTTTAAAGAAGAGGAAGTCAAAAAATAAGCTGTTAACAGTGGGGTTCCAGCCTGCAGAACTCCTTGAAATGATTTCACTTAAAATCTATCTCGATTTATCCTATAATGCTTGGAAGACTGCTAGGCATCCATGAAACGATTTCACTGTTCCACAATATTTACATGTGCTCCTTCTACTCCTTTTTATTCTGTGCTTCTTTTCTGGGTACAGATTTCAGTAGTCATGATGAATGCATACTGTACATGCTGATACCCTTCCTAAAATTAAAAACTCTGTGCACCAAGTTTTCAGAGTGTTTTACGTACTGCAGCTTTGTGACACTTCTGGTTTTTTCCCTTAAGTAAGCAAAAATATTTCAATCCTCTGCAGAGGCGTTTTCAGAGATTTTTTTATTTATTTTTTTGTCCTCCTGCTCACTGCTTTTCTTTTATGTGGCTTAAAGGATTAAAATGTAGTTGCTGCTTTGAGGGGTTGATGTCAACTGTGAGCTCCGGGTATTCCTAATTAGTGCCAACACCTGTACTTCATTAGGAAGCCTTTTTCAAGCTGTCCAGTGAACCACAGTACCTGGTCTCTCTTGCATGTCTGTAATATGACCATAAAGCCCTCTCCTGATGCAACTTTTACAACTTATTCAACTTTTGGACTGATGTGGAAAGTGAAGCTAAGCTGAGCCATTTGGTTGGCTACCGAAGATCATAAGGAGTAGCAAAAAAGGGATGCAGTCATCTTGATTTCAGGATTTCTGGTTCAAAGCTTGCTATTCCTTTGACTTTGTTAAAATGTAAAAATAAAAAGCAAAATAAAAAAGGAAAGTGTTTTTTCTGTTTTTCATTGTCAAGATACTCTGAATTTAGAGACCAGATTTACAGACTCCAGCAGAGCTCTGAACATCTGAGTGCTGTTGCTATTGTGCATAACCCACTGATTTTCTGCAAAGAGAGCTTTGGCCTTGACCACTCTTGCACCATCGCTTTGTCTTTGAGGGGTCAGGGCTTAACAATTCTTTTCTAGACAAAACCAGCATGAGTCTCTCCTCCCACCTGATTCTGTACTGTTGACAGGGCTATAAGTGCATGTTTTACCATTGAAAAACGTGACTTCAGACAGATTGGACTACTAAAATTAATGCGTCAGATGGGGTACATCACTATGAAGTTTCGGCTTTACAGACAAAACTTGAACCACATTGACTGCTTCTTAAGTAGTTTAATTAGATTTTTAAGAGTTCAGTGTCCAGAATCCAAGAATGTGGCAGCACGATGCTGGCTGCAGGTTTTTGGGTTACTTCCCTGTGAGGGAGGAGTGAGACAGGATAACTTCAGATGTGTATCTTGGAAAGGTTTAGGATAATAAACCTGTAAGAATTTGTATGAGAACACCATCCCAGTTATCCAGATTTGGAAAAATGGAAGGAAATGGAAGTATAGTGGATTCTTAAGCTTTAGATGTGGAATTGAAAGTCTAGTTATTAAAGGATTGAATCTTTACAGAGGGAAAAGTAGATGAATAATTAAATAAGCATAAACTTCTGTGTATTTTTCTGTATGGAATATCTGTTGATTTAATAACATGTCTCTTATAAGAATGTCTTACTGTTCAGCTTCAGGAAAGCTATGATTCAGGTTATTCCTGCTTTGCAGAGGTGCTAACTATCAAGCCTGTTGTAAAGTTTTGGGTATCGTGACATTTTCACAGCTGGTGTCTTTCTTTTCTTTTTTTTTTTTTTTTTTTTTTTTTTTTTTTTTTTTTAAACCAGTTGTTTAATTAATTTCCTTAGCTTAAAGTTGCTGGGGCCAGTTTTAAGACCTGGCAGCACATTCTCTTTAGCATTCCCTTAGCTTTGTGCAAGATTGACTGCAATGCCTGGAAATGGCATAAAAGATTTGTTTGCAACTACATACTTTGTAGATATTCATGCTAGATTTAGATGCTGCTTACAGGAATTGGGCATAGATACATGTGGTAGTTTGGCCCTGGCTGGGGGCTAAATGCCCACCAAAGCTGCTCTATCACTCCCCTTCTCAGATGGACCGGAAGAGGGGAAAATATTAAAAAACCCAGTAATAAGGTAGAAGCGATTTAATAATAATGATAAGTACAAGCAAAGGCCACATGTGTGGAAAGCAAAAGCAGAGAGAGAGATTATTATCTACTTCCCATCATCAGATGGTGGTTGCTCTTGGGAAGCAGGGCTCAATGTATGGTGGTTTCTCTGGAGGATAGAGATGCCATGGACGACTATCCCCCCACTTCCTTCTTTCACTTAGTTCTTATATCTGAGCTGACGTCATATGGCATGGAATACCCCTTTGGCCAGTTTGGGTCAGCTGGCTTAGCTGTGTCCCCTCCCAAGATCTTGCCCACCCCTCAGCATACTCTTGGGGTAAGGAAATGTTGGAAAAGCACAGCCTGGATGCTTGTTCAGCAGTAGCCAAAACACTGCTGTGTTATCACTGCAAAACACAGCATTAAAGAGATGCTTTGAGGAGAATTAACTCCTACTCAGCCAAACCCCATACAATATAAATAGGTGTGTCTTTGCTACTTTGTGGCAGATAGCAAATATGAGAAGAAAAAAAAGGACAGTAACAGGTTTCAAAGCAATTGTTCTTGTAAAACAGTTCCTTAATAGCTATATGAAACTCAAGGAAGCTTCACAGTGAATTTAGCAATGCTTAACGGTGATTTTAAGACTAAAGTATTTAACGCGTAGAAGGCATAGCTGTGCCTCAGAGGCAGTAATGTGAGAAAGAGGCTGCTCTTTCCTTTGCACAGATTTGTGAGGTGCAGCAGTAGTTTTCGTGTGCATGTGTTTGTTTGCACATGCCTCTGCATTCATGCATTTCAGGTTGTTCCAAGATGCTTTTTGTTTCTCTTCTCATTCTTTTGGGTTCTCCAAAAGAAAATCTTGAATGGATTATGCCCTAAGATGCAACTAGGCTATATTTACAGAGCATGTTTATTTAATTTGTTCTCTTTTTTATCTTTGTTTGTTGGTTGGTTTTTGGTTTATGTTATGGGTTTGGTTTTGTTTAATTAAAATCAGCAACTCTTAACACAGTGGGAATGATGTAATCTTTTACTTAATCATTTTTGACCAATATAGCTCTGTACAGTGAAGAGTGATTAACAAGCTCTTCTGGGCAATAGTATGTCAACTGTCAGAATCTTTGGTGGGTATGCTCATCGTAATCTCTGACAGACATACTCATTTCAGTATTTACTGTCATCCTATACACCACCTGCCTGATCTTTTCTGTACAGAGATCAGATTGCAAACTGATAGATTAAAAAAAATGAAATAAAATCCATTGCACAGATGTCAATTGTTAGGAATCTGATTTCAGGTTAGCTGTCTTACTGAATTAGGCCAAATACTGTCTCTGATAGTGGTCAGTAGTGAACATCTAGGGAAAGAAAGATTATAAAGCTCGTATAAGCTCTATTTCATCTAAGATTTTGATGTTGGGATTTTCAGCAGATTGACGTGACATACTGTGTTTAATAGCCCTTGTTCTCCATTTGCCTGACTCTGTTCAATCTGTTCGCTTTCCAACTCCTGCAACACCCCAGAGCATTGAGTTTTTCTAATTTTGTTTTAAAAAAAAAGTGTGTTATTTCCCCCTGCTCTCTTATGACTTTCCTTTGCTGTGTGTTCCGTAACAGTTCATTTTTGGGCCTGTCACTACAAGAAAGACACTGAGGAGCATGTCCAGAGGACAGTGAAGCTCATGAAGGGTCTAGAGCACAAGTCTTATGAAGAGTGGCTGAGGGAACTGGGGTTGTTTAGCCTGGATAGAAGGCGGCTCAGGGAGACCTTATCTGTCTCTATCACTACCTGAAAGGAGGTAGTAGTTAGGTGAGGATCAGTCTGTTCTCCTGAGTAAGGAGTGGTAGTAGAAGAGTAAATGGCCTCAAGTTGTACCAGAGGAGGTTTAAATTGGATATTGGCATTCTACAGGAGCTGTGGCATGACTGTGCATGTGTTAATGGGGAGCCTGATTTGGTGTTGGGGTAGGCAGCAGCGTTCGGCTGGTGCAGTAATATCCAAGGGAGCAAACAGACCATGCCTGAACTACTCACAAGTCACAGCTTCAGTGTGAACAGCTTGTCATTTTTACTGTTGTGATGCAGAGGAGGTGGATGGTGGAAGAGGAGTCTCAGGTGACTTTATTCTGCTGTGGCCTGAGCACAAGTTCAGCTGTTCTTTCTATCAATTATGGAGCCCCTGATAATTGCTGCTCCAGCCCCATGCCTTGCAGCTGTGCAGGGTAAGAGGCTGCAGAAAAGGAGGCTAACCTCACTGACCAACTAGAGTTCCACATATAAAACATACCAATTATGCACATTTTGCATAGCATTGTGAAGTCTTAAATAAGAGTGACTCTGCTGTAAAGGTGGGTTTGTTTGTTTTGTTCAATTTTACAATCAACATTTTTAGTTGTAAACTTTCCTTTTATCTCCTTGTTTCATAGCAGAGGTTTTATTACTGCCCTTGACAGCATGAGATTCAGGTGCAGCAGCTATGAAGAAAGATGTGACGACATGCCTTCCTACTTCATGGCTTTTAGGCATTTGTGTTCAGTGCAGGAGTGGAGAGGGATGAAGGGACCTGCTTTGGAGTCAGATTCATTATCTCACACTACTGCAGCTTTGGGAGGTCAACTGTGATAGTTCCTTATCCTCATAGGATAGAAAGGATTGGATTTTCCTGTACTTTCTGAATATGCCTATTCAAGTACCAGTGCTGTTTGTGATCCACCCTGTAGGTTGGCACCTTTTTTCCTGTGCTCAAAAAACCTACTTCCATCCACTTATTCAGCTTTAATGCAGCTTGAGTAGGACATCCTTTCCACTGGGAACAGTGGTGGTCCAGTCTTACTCATTTTAATCTCATTTATTTAGTCAACAGGGAGGAAGAGGAAGGCTGAATTCAGAGCATTGTTAATGGTTAGTCCTGATCAGTGTGTCACCTCCTTCAAAAATTATAAAAGCACTTTGGCTTCAGCTTGCTTGTTGATGAGAAAGGGAACCTTGTGTGGTCTTTAGGATCTATCTCCTTAATTTCTCAAACTGGGCGTGGCATGGTAGAAACCTTAGCCAATTACAATTAACCTTTGATTCCCCTTTTCAAGGTAGCATCAGTCTCAGTGGTCAGGTTTGCCATTTAAATTGTCATTGCTGCACCTTGCATTGTGACAGAAGAAAAAACACCCCATCAGTGTTTTGGTTTGCCTCTGTATGTAAAAATAGGCAGACGTAGTTGGTATCTATTTCATTATTTCTCCCACCTTAATTTGGTGATAGAGAAATCTAATATAGTATTTATGTTTTTGTAAGTGTATTTTATATTTGACTAAAAAACTTCTCAATCCCTTTGATGCATTGTATGTTACAGATTGTAGTGCATAATATTGACTGGCCATTAAAATTAATTTAAATTCTTTAGTGATTAAAACAAATTTTGTTGTCCTTTTAAAATGTCTTTTAAACTAAACTAAAAAAGTTTTAACAAATCTTTTAGTTAATTAGGATAATAGTACAACCACTTGTCTTGTGTGAAATCAGTAAATTTGCGGATGACACCAAGCTGGGGGCAGGAGTTGATCTGCTGGAGGGCAGAGAGGCTTTGCAGAGGGACCTCAACAGGCTGGACAGATGGGCAGAATCCAATGGCATGAGATTTAACACATCCAAGTGCCGGGTTCTGCACATTGGCCACAGCAACCCCAGGCAGTGCTACAGGCTGGGGTCAGAGTGGCTGGAGGCTGAACATGAGCCTGCAGTGTGCCCAGGCAGCCAAGAAGGCCAATGGCATCCTGGCCTGCATCAGGAACAGTGTGGCCAGCAGGAGCAGGGAGGTCATTCTGCCCCTGTACACTGCACTGGTTAGGCCGCACCTCGAGTCCTGTGTCCAGTTCTGGGCCCCTCAGTTTAGGAAGGATGTTGACTTGCTGGAACGTGTCCAGAGAAGGGCAACGAAGTTGGTGAGGGGTTTGGAACACAAGCCCTATGAGGAAAGGCTGAGGGAGCTGGGGTTGCTCAGCCTGGAGGAGACTGAGGGGTGACCTTCTTGCTCTCTACAACTACCTGAAGGGAGGTTGTAGCCAGGCAGAGGTTGGTCTCTTCTCCCAGGCAGCCAGTACCAGAACAAGTGGACACAGTCTCAGGCTGTGGCAGGGCAGGTTTAAGCTGGATGTTAGGAGGAAGTTCTACACAGAGAGAGTGATTGCCCATTGGAATGGGCTACCCGTGGAGGTGGTGGAGTCACCTTCATTGGAGGTGTTCAGGAGGAGACTTGATAGGGTGCTTGATGCCATGGTTTAGTTGTTTATATGGGTTGGATTGGTTGATGGGTTGGACGCGATGATCTTGAAGGTCTCTTCCAACCTGGTGTATTGTATTGTAAATATTGAAACTCTGGTAGAATATCAATATGTAGCCAGTGATTTGGAATATCCAAAATACTGAGTGCTGACTGTGACAGTACATTTCCTTTTAATTGTTCTGATCCAATGATCCCCTTGATGCCCTTTTTAACTCGAGAACTTCAGCATCCAGATTATTTTCAAGTTGTAAATGAAAACCAGGTCTTTTCAACTGAGTTTAAAAAAAAAATCAACTCAATGTTTCCTATAGGAAAATATTTCTGTTCTTGTTTTCTCTTGTCCTTTGAGTAGAATATAAAGATACAACTTGGTGTTTTCTGCCTTTTGCAGTCCTTCAGGTTTCATTAGTGATGCAAAACTTTGCAGCAGAACGGTTAACCTCTTCAAAGCATTATCTGGTAGAAATAAATGAGTCAAACCAGATAAAATATTTAACGCAGGCTGCTGCCACTGTTTATTTTGTTATTATTTGAGATTTAGGAAAACAAGTACAGTGAAACCCACTTTATTGGCAAGTATCAAAATATTAACTGATTATTTTAAGCGAGTGTCTTGCAGAATATGAGAACTTTCACCTATGCTATCAATAGAACAGTAATTTTTCTTAATTCCAAGTAGTGCATGTATTTCTGGATCCTGCCTGTGTTCCTGGCTGTGATAGTAGTTCCTTACCTGTGTTTTTTCATAAAGGCAAGCATGAGTACACCTGGAGATCAGAGAAGCAGACACAAGTGGGCAACTGCTGGTAGACAGGACAGTGACAGCTTCACTTGAGCTAGTGTAGTACTAATTATTACCTAATTTTCAATTAAGTAGTGACACTTCTGTGTTTGGTATTTTTACCTCCACCCTACCGCCTGCTGCAGTGCGGTTTCATAACTGTACAACAGCAGGACAATACTTGGTGACTTTGTGCATCACAGGCATTTTTCTTCTGTTGAAGTCCACTTGTACATCAGCAGGAAGGGCAGCGAGTGGCAAGGTCGAGGGATGCGCTTGGGAGACTTGGATGCAGCTGCCTGCTTTGCCGGAGGCTCCCCACGTGATGTATGGCTGCTCTGCGCTGCAGCTCTGAAGTGTCAGGGCTTTCAGTGCTTGCTTAACATGAGCTTATCGCGAGGGTAGATACAGTAAAGACTGCAAAACACTTAGAGCCAAGGTAACGTGAATCATACCAGTTCTTAAAATAGAAAGCCCAGCTAAACGCTCTCTGAGGTTTTTCTGCTCAGTCATATTGATGAAATATGTGCAGGCTGCTCCTGTTTCTTGCCGGCACTTGGCGCGCCTGTGACTGCAGTCTTCTTGCAGATACAGTGCACATGGCCATCTTCGAGTGTCAGACCCCCTGAGGGAGCTCCTGGGCAGCCAGCACCTTGTTTACCAGCTTAGCACCGGATGCGATGACTTGGTCCATTTTTAGTAGCAGTACATTCACATCAGTCTTTCATCGAAGTGGACGTTGTCCTTAGCTTCGTCTTTGTTGAGTAAGTACATGTTGGCTTGTGGGGGTTTTCTTTTTTCTTTTGCCCCTTGATTGTTAGATGCCTCGGTGTTTATGTGAGGTATGAATTTTTTTCTGAGAGGCCTATAAAACTAATAGCACACAATCTGTAATTGCATCTTCCTGCTTAGGGCTCTTTGGAGTGGACAAACTCCCTGAGCATGTGTAGTTGGGGTAGGTGTTTTTTCTACAGCGTTTGGTGTTTTTCTACAGCACGCAGTGCATGCATGTAGAGTGCCACATGCAGGCTAGCTCCTGTCTCCTGGAGGTAGCCTTCAGGGATTAATTAGGTGCTGTGGAGTTTCCAGCAGACTGACAAGAGGTGGTTTGTTTGTGTGATGCTGGCCTGAGGAAGTAAGAGCCGTCATGGCTTCCCTCTGGCAATACGGTGCTCCTCCCTGCCTGCACTGTTGGCCGCCTCAGCCTCCTGCATTGACATGCTATGTAGCAGCCGAGGTGGTGACATTACACAGGCTGCCTGTTCTCAAAGCCTCTGATTTTCCTGCTGGCATCTTGTTCCTTGTTTCATTGCACCAGGGACTTTGTTGCAACCAACAGGAAGGGGAGGGCCAAATGGATATGTAGAAAGGGAGCACAGGTAGGGTGTCCCACCACCTCTGCCACGAGCTGATGCAGGTAGTCTTACCTTCTGCTGAGGGCTGTGCCCTCGTTTTAGTGTTTCCCCTGACTGGGAGCAATGTCACAAGGTGAACTAGGAACTGGGAGATGGGTGAAGAATGTTTGCGGGCTGCAGCTAGGCAAGACATACCTCAGACATGCGAGCATGGCAATGCTGGGCAGCACCAGGCTGGTTCAGGGGAGGAAGTGCCTTTTATTTTCTTCTTCTTTTTCACCTTGCTTTAAAAGCAGACTTTCACTAAAACTCAATATGGTCTTTTGAAGAAAATATTTATTTATTTATTCACTTGTCCAAATCTCTACTGTTGTTTTTAGGAAAATGATAGTTGTGGTACTGAACAATAGGTGTGAAAACAGTGTTGTGTTCAGGGGTGGAAGGTAATTATGAGGACTGAAACAGAGAGAAGAGCAGAACCATGTATGCATTGGTGTATTTGCTTGAATTAATGACTGTCTGATGTTGTTTTAATTTTTTCAGTTGATTCTGCCCAGATCAGTATTGTCTCCAAGATGCTAATGCTAAAGATAGTGTTTAATGGGTAAAAATATTTCCGTGTCATCCTGGCCCACCTGACTGCTCCTTGCGCAGGCCATCATGGGCAGCTTGCTTGGAAAACAAGGCTGCTTGGTCAGTGCTGGTTGTCGAGGAAGCACAGGGATGAGACCATGGTTTAGTTTCTTTCTAACTTCTTGGAGGGTTTCTTTTGAGGTAATGATGGTGCTGCGTGTTGCTCTTCCAAGAAGGATTTCTGATTTTTAACAAGCTCCTTGGCCTGAGGCAATTTAGCTGAAGGCCTCTAGAGGAAATCTGTCCACCCTGCTGTCATGGTGAGTTGACGCACACGTGTGACATCGGCAATCAAAAGCTGCACTTCTGTTTTCAAGGTAGGGAAGGCAGTTATTTGAGGTGTGCTATATTTTATTGTGTTGTCAGAGCATGTTATAAATGTGAAGTAGCATCACTTACCCTCTTTTTAATACTCATAAAGCAAAATGATGGGCATTAAGTGCTTTCCACTAGGCCGAATGATTAATCATCATCATAGAAGGGTGTGTGAAATGATATCAGAGTTCCCTTTTGGCCCATAATCCACAAATGAATGTGGAGGGGATTATATTTGGAGTTTCTTCATCCTAGTTTTATGATCTATCAGATTACTTTAGTTCAGAATTTAATTATTTCAGGAAGAAGATATTTTGTACTTTTTATTTTCTCCTCATTTCTGAACCTTTGATACCTTTGTGGCAGCTGACAAATTGCCTTATATAAAAAGATAACATATATGGAGAGCACAGGTTGAGACTCTGTAGCTGCCATTGCATTTCATACAGAATTCCAGATTTCTGTAGTATGCAATTATTTTTCTGCTAAAATTATTTAATTACCTAATGACAAAGGGATCAGCTGTCATTGATAGCACTGCTTCTAAAAACTGGCACGTTTCCTTCTTCCTATGTTGAATTTCCCCCTCAGTTTAGGAAAGATGTTGAGTTGCTGGAATGTGTCCAGAGAAGGGCAACAAAGCTGGTGAGGGGTTTGGAACACAAGCCCTGTGAGGAGAGGCTGAGGGAGCTGGGGTTGCTTAGCCTGGAGAACAGGAGGCTCAGAGGAGGCCTTATTGCTGTCTACAACTACCTGAGGGGAGGCTGTAGCCAGGTGGGGGCTGATCTCTTGTCTTGGGCGGCCAGCACCAGAACAAGAGGACACAGTCTCAAGCTGCACCAGGGGAGATTTTGGTTGGCTGTTAGGAAGTAGTTCTTCATAGACAGAGTGATTTGCCATTGGAATGGGCTGCCCGTGGAGGTGGTGGAGTCACCATCACTGGAGGTGTTTAGGAAGAGACTGGATGGGGTGCTTGATGCCATGGTTTAGTTGATTAGATGGTGTTGGGTGATAGGTTGGACTTGATGATATCAAAGGTCTTTACCAACTTGGTCTGGTCTATTCTATTCTATTCTAATTAGAGATAATTATGACAACCATGACTTAATATGAAACAGCAGCAAGAAGTTTTATTTTGTAGTAGGTCCAACACAATCTTCAGAGAACAACTCAAGATTATGTTTGGGGGGAAGGCTGAAGGTAAGGATAGGATAGATGTGGTCACTCTGCTATGGGATTCTTAAGTAAAGCAGAGGTATATTGCTGTTTTAAAGAATTTTCTCGTTAGAGTGAAATAAAGAAGCCATGTTACTCGTTTTGCTGAACTTCCTTTTGTGTGAATTGTTTAACCTTTCAAACCTTTTCAGTGAAGCAAATATTGCTAATCCAAGTTCTGAGTGGGTGTTTTTTCCAGTTTATATAGCCTTTTTGTGAGATTGGGTAGGATATTAAAAGATAATAATAAAAAACCCAAACACAAGTGATCGGTCTTCCTCTAGTTATTTGAAAGGTTGTATTAACTCCACTCATATTTCGTAATTTCCCTGGCAGTTGACTATGAAATTTGACCTATTTAAATGGTTTTACTGTACTACATTTCCTGGAGACCTTTCAAGATAATTTGCTTCCTAATCTAAATTTAACAGTTACATAAACCACATTTTGAAGACTTGGAAAGTTCTACCTACTGCCTCTGCTTGCCTTTTTTTTTTGGGGGGGGGGGGGGGGGGGGGGAGGGAGTAGACGAGCCATATTGTAAAACTATAACTACAGAATTTTAATCTGAGATTTGCATCTATCTTGTCATTCGCTTTTCATGCAGAGATGCAGTTTTTCTTTATAAGATCAAGAAAGTGGGTTATTTTTTTTTTGTGTCCTACTTGAAAGTTTCCTTAGTACTGTGGTCAGTTGCATTTTTGTCAGTCTATTTTAAATCTGAAGAAATAAAGCCTCACAGGTCTAGGATATATGTATATTGCAGTTCCTTGAATACCTTGGTTGCCTTTTCCTTCTATGTAGGCCTTAACAGGTACTGAAAAGTGTAAGTGTATGTTTTTTACCTTTCTCTGCATAAACTGAAGCCAGGAAGGAAAAACTGCTACTTCCTAGAGATAGTGTTTTGTTCAGAAATCTTGGCTGGACTTAAGGATTCATTCTGTATACCTGTCACTGATGTCTTGTCTAATATGCTGTGTGAATTCAGACTGAGACACCTCATCCTTCTTTCTGCTAACTCTGTTACTTGTGAACTACGCTGAGGAATGTGTCAGAACAGGAGGATAAACTTAACCATTTATTTGGTAAATGTAGTTGTTTACTCTGATGCAAACGGAAGAGGGAAAAACTTTTGTTGCTGTAGTTTCTGCATATTTGAAATGGATTTTTGCTTTGAATGAGGCTCTGAAATTTTGGGAACTGCCTGCTGTTTACATGTGCTGTTTGACTGCTTTATGGGATTTTTTTTTTTGCTTTTCTTGAGTAATGCATGGTAACAGGCTTTGCAGAAATGAGTAGTGCCTTATGTCAGTGCAGCGTGGATTCTCCTTGGGGAGGCAAGAAGCTATTGGTAGAGGCAAGTGACTGTTTCTTGTTCGCTTCATCAGTGCAGGTATTTGTGAATAAGGAAGAAAGAGCAAACATGATTTAAAAATAGTTACAAAATATCTCCTCCAGATTTTTAGAAATATCCTTATAGTTGGATTCTTGCATGTGCTGTTTAATTTCAGCCAAGTGAGTGCAGGGTGGCTGTGTCTTGGCTTTCCATGAGAGTGCTGTGATATACTGGATCCAGTTTTGCTTTTGGTGTCAGGACAAAATTCCCAATATGGGCAGAAGCCTTCAGGAAACCTGGGGAATTCTGGCAAGGTGGTATTGCTGCCCATGGCTGAGGAGAGTGTGTTTTCTGGGGTTATTTTTGGTTGAATAGCTGGAGGGTTCAGAGCATTTTGATCTGTTTAGGTGACAGTAGGGATTGAGACTGATTTCTTTTTGAGTTCAAAGTCTTGTCTTAAACTGTTGTGAGCAAATTAGGGATATGGATGCAGCCACAGTTTTGACAAGTCAGAAATGTGACAGGTGTGGAATATGATTCAAGTTTAGAACTGCTCTGGTAAATAGTTATTTAAAATTACACTAGAAAATGTTCTAGTGCAGTAATTTCCTGGAGAGTTGAGTATCTTTTTGTTTGCAACATGGTGATTTTTTAATGTCTTTACTGTATTTTAATTTCCGTTAAAAAGAATCCCTGAAGGTGAGCGTTTTTGGCCTTTGTGTGTGTTGTCTCGCAGGTGATTGAGCAGTTCTTCTGTGGATTTTTAAAAATGGGGGGAAAATTGAAGCTTTATAGCAAGAAAAGTTATGTTCGTATTTTTAATGATCATTTTCGGATACCTGTGCTCAACCACAGGACTTGATCACATTTTGAATCCCCAGCCAAAGTACTCTGTCTAGGTCCAGAGCAGGAAAGAGACTCAGTTCTTTTGAATATTCCCATGTTATGAAATTAGAGGCACAAACGAGGCCAAAATATCACAGTGAGGCTATTTATTAACAGAATAAAGTGAATGGATCAGAAGGGGAGAGAGAGAGACAATAGAGAGTGAGAGAGAGAAGAAGAAAGGAATTATATTACCACACCCTTCACCCCCCAAGACAATTTGGGTCTGTGGAGGAAGGCTGCTGCAGCTTTGGAAGGCTGCTGCAGCTTTAGCATGGAGATGTTGTCCTTGTTGGCTGTGCTGTCCTCTGAGCAGTCTCTTCAGCAGCACAAGTTGTAGCAGGTGGAACTTAGGACATGGAGAGAGTGTTCCTCTTCTTCTGCTTCTTCCAGGATACATGGTGATGTCTCTGTCATTTTTTCCTCTCCTGGTATTCTCTCCATTTTTCTTCAGAGCATCATTGCCCCAGTCTTTTCCTTCCCTCGTGATTTCCTTCTCAGCGGCATTGTCCAGGTCTTTTCCTCCTTTTGTGTTTTCCTTCTACTGTGTTTTCCTTCTCCCAAGCCAGTAGTTGCTGAGATCTTTTTTACAGTTTTTAGGTATGTATATTCCAGAGAGTATCAATAGCAGTGGCCTCTGCCCATTGTTTCCAGGGCAGCTGCAGTTTGGTGAACAATCTTTATCTGCACCTTCCAGAGAGTTGTTAGCCAGCAGCAACTGCCCAGTACACATCAGCTATTGTCTGGGCAAGCAGTAAAGGTGATTTTATCTTTGTTGAGTCACATCAAGAGGGACAAGATTTAGTATCTCACATACTTCTACTTAGTTTTTAAGGTAGTGAGAGTCATTAGTCGTTGACTGTGAAATAAAGATTTTCTTGGAGCTTTTTGGGGAGCTGGAGGCACTTAGCCCTTCACAACAACATTTCAGGATGTTGCTTTGCATGCCTTGTTTTTCTTAGCTTATCCATTGGAACAGCTAGGTGGTTTAAATGTTGAAATTAAGTTCTCAAAATCCAAACAACAAGGTCAACTCACACGTTTGCAAAATGCTCAGGTGAAGATAAAACTGAAAGGAGGCTGATTAGCTGCCCGCTGTCCAATATTTCTGTCAGGATCTTATGATCTTAGTGACAGCTCATAGAATCAATAAGGTTGGAAAAGACCTCAAAGATCATCAAGTCCAACCTGTCATCCAGCACCTCATGACTACTAAACCATGGCACCAAGTGCCACATCCAAACCCTTTTTGAACACCTCCAGGGATGGTGACTCCACCACCTCCCTGGGCAGCATATTCCAATGGCTAACAACTCTCTCTGTGAAGAACTTTCTCCTCGAGCATCCTGGACACCTGCATGCTTGTGCACCAGCTCTGTCTGGGTACGTGCTGATTTTCTAATAGCCTTTGGCCAAGTTGTGACCATGGTTCAGGGAGATAGGATAGGATAGGATAGGATAGGATAGGATAGGATAGGATAGGATAGGATAGGATAGGATAGGATAGGATAGGATAGGATAGGATAGGATAGACCAGGATGGAAGAGACCTTCAAGACTGTTGCATCCAACCTATCACCAACACCACTCAATCAACCAAACCATGCAACCAAGCACCCCACCAAGTCTCCTCCCAAACACCTCCAGTGACGATGACTCCACCACCTCCCCGGGCAGCCCATTCCAATGGGCAATCACTCTCTCTGTGTAAAACTTCCTCCTAACCTCCAGCCTCCCCTGGCACAGCCTGAGACTGTGTCCTCTTGTTCTGGGGCTGGTTGCCTGGGAGAAGAGACCAACCTCTGCCTGTCTACAACCTTCCTTCAGGTAGTTGTAGAGAGCAATAAGGTCACCCTTGAGTCTCCTCCAGGCTAAGCAACCCCAGCTCCCTCAGTCTCTCCTCATAGGGCTTCTGTTTCAAACCCCTCACCAACTTTGTTGCCCTTCTCTGGACACGCTCCAGCAAGTCAACATCCTTCCTAAACTGAGGGGCCCAGAACTTGACACAGTACTCGAGGTGTGGCCTAACCAGTGCAGTGTACAGGGGCAGAATGACCTCCCTGTTCCTGCTGGCCACACTGTTCCTGATGCAGGCCAGGATGCCATTGGCCCTCCTGGCTGCCTGGGCACACTGCAGGCTCATGTTCAGCCTACCATCAACCATGTTTGGGTTTGTTTTTGTTATGTTTTTGTTTTTTAAAAGTACCATCTGTTTCACAGAATCACTGAATGTTGGAAGTTGGAAGGGACTCTTGGGGCAGGGTGTTCATGCACATGTTGAAAAAAATAATTGTACTCCTTTATTCTAGGCTTTATTGTCACCACAGTTTTCAGGGGTGAAGTTAGAAAAGGAGTAAAGCTAGGATATATAGAAATTGTACCCATTTCTATGGGATTTTTGGTTCTGTTGGATTGGGTTGTTGGTTTTTTTGCTATGCATGAATTGCTTTTTATTTCTACATTTAATGTTCTTAGGCATATGTGTCTGTCTAGTTTGGTAATTTGTGGGTTTTGCTGTTGTTTATTTGTTTGGGTTTTTTTTTTATTATTATTTATTCACCATGCTTTGCAAGTGATAAAATATAAATGTGAGGGAAGAAGCAGGGAATGGGGCACAGGGTTTTTTGCAGCCTTGCTCTGAATCATATCACACAGCTAATAGTATTGTCTGAAGCTGAGGGATAAAACTGAAGAATGATGGACCACTTTGGGGAGAATTGGGCTGAAGTAGGGAAAGGTTTACACCAGTTTCCACGTGGTGGGGTCTGTCTTTTCTGTCCTGAGTGGGTGCTGATTTTTCTGCATTCTGCAAAGGTGAAGGAGCAAGATGGGAGCCTTGTGTTTGTAAAGTGGGTGTTACTTTGAGATCCCTCTGTAATGGCTAAAAAGTGGAGACCTTGTTAGTGAGCCTTTTTGATGGCCCCTCACACTTTTGGATGGAGGTGAGTTGTATGGCAGTCCCAATGTATGCAAGAGTACAGCAAAGGAGTCTCAGAAGCAGAACTGGAGCTCCCTGCAGAGGTGGTCCTGTTAAATGATGCTGAAGCTGTAACGCCTGTGTTGTGTTGGGGCATACGGTGCATTTGCAGCATGCTGGTCAGTTTAACCTATCTTACTGAATGCACCACATCTGTGGTTTGTTGTAGCTCTGTGGGCTCTTACTCATTGTTGTGGTTAACATTACAGCAAAAAATTGGATAGGAATCCAGTGATGGGGACTTCTGCCTTGAGTGACTGCCTTTAGTGTTTCTGTCTCCTGAGGCAGAGAAATGTCTTGCCTGCACTGCTACAAATCCAGTTCTCAAATAAAACTTTTTTTTTTTTTTTTTTTTTTTTTCATATGGAGTTGTTGGCAGAGGTGTGCTTTCTATTCTGAAGGTTTTGGTACACTTGCCATTTTTGCATGAGCTGTCTTTGAAGTAACCATTTCCTCTCTGCTTTCCCAGTTGCCCAGGCAGAAGTCCAGGCTTCCTGGGTGTTCTGTTCTGCTGTCATCTCTCTCAACCTTGTGTTTGACCCTATTTTAATTGAATGTTCATGTTATGCTCTGCAAATAGATGTTTTTAGTAGGGAGTGAAAAGGTTTTATTGCTGCATGTTTATATAGACTATAAGAGATGAGAATTGGCTGCTGTAAGCTTTCAGCACCTTTTAACAACTACTCAAATATTCATCTGAATGTAAAATTGAAGCAAGCAGCAAGCCCTCCATACTGCTTGGCACATTTAGATGTGTCTTTTCATCCTCTCCCAAGGTCTTGTAATATGCCTGATGGTCTGTAAGCCAAGGCTATTTGGAACTGAAGAGTGCCTGCAGAGAAGGTGTTGCCATGGGCAGTACCTGCTCCTTTTTAGGGAAGGTTGTGTGCTTTGGAGGGCTGGGTTTGGCTGCTGGAGTACAGACTCTCCATTTTACTTGTTCTTGATTGAAGTCCCTGTTTTTAAACTTACAAAAGTTGTCAAGATAAAAGTTGTCTTCTAGTTCCAGTTCCTCCTTTCTCTAGTTTCCTCACTACCCAACAATTAACTTCAAGTCCCATGCCCCCCAATTGTGCACAAAAACATGACCTTCTGGCCCAAGTGTCTTCTACTGGTCAAACAGCTTTTGCTCATGAGACTTGTGGAATTTTATTCATCTGACTGGTGCCTGCCCAGGAAACTTAACATTGCTAGCTGGAGGTGAAGTCCTGTGGTATTTCAATAATTTTCTTTTTGATATAAATACTCTGACACTGATCTTTACATACAGCATGTCTGCCTTGCCTCCCCAAGGTTGCTTGAGCTGTAATAAGGTGAATTAATGTGAAATTATTTAATAGGAGTTTATAGCTTGACAATCATATAAGTAAAACCTTTTGATGTCCCATCTTCTTGACCACTATTTGTCTTCTCTCCAAGTTAAATACCTGACTCAGAAGTTCTGTATCTATCTGCTTGGAAAATGCACATATTGACACAGTCTCAAGCTGCACCAGGAGAGGTTTAGGCTGGAGGTTAGGAGGAAGTTCTACACAGACAGAGTGATTGCCCATTGGAATGTGCTGCCTGGGGAGGTGGTGGAGTCACCATCATGGGAGGTGTTTAGGAGGAGACTTGATAGGGTGCTTGGTTGCATGGTCTAGTTGATTAGCTGGTGTTGGATGATGGGTTGGACGCGATGATCTTGAAGGTCTCTTCCAACCTGGTCTGGTCTATTCTATTCTATTCTATTCTATTCTATTCTATTCTATTCTTTTTCTACTTTGAGGAGTTTGAACAATGTCTTTTTTTTTTGTATAGCAGATAGGCCAGAAGGTAATTTTGAACTTTGAGTGGTCATTGCATTTAAATTCAATAAACTCAGTTTCTTAAATATAAAGGCTCCTGAAGATTTCCATTAAATGAAACACTTCTGCTAGAAACAATTCCATTCATAGGCTCTTTATAGCCTTTGGACAGGCTGCTCTTCTCTAGAAATCTTGTTTATCCTATGGTGTTTGGATAAGCTCAAGACCAATTGTACAATAACTGATGTGGATAGTTTATCAGATGGGGTGTTTAGTTGTGTTGCTTTTCTTTTAACAGCATGTGGGTTTTGTTTAGGAAATGAAGCTGTCTGCATTTCAGGGGTGCCCAGGCTGGCGGTTCTGATACTGCAAGCATTTCAGGTTCAGCTATCTGTCACCTACTTGTGTCTTAACCTCTGCTAAAAAAACAAACAAACCAACAAACAAGCCAAAATCAAAGCCCATAACAAACCCTAAAGTTTTGTTTGTTCTTGCAGAATAATTTTTTACTACTTTTCTCTAACGATAAGCTCATTCAATCCATTAAAGTGAGAAGGGCCATTTTCATTTACTACTAGTGCTTGTAAGCTTTTATTGATTCTTAAGTAACAAATGTAACATTGAATATTAGAGAATGGCAGGGCTTATAAGAATGTATATGGATTTCTCTTGGCACTTGTTTAGCATATGTAGATGACCAGTGTTTCGTTCTTTAAGTAGTTGTGCAGAATTTTCTTCTTCCCCATTTTCTGTAGGGGTTTCATGTTCAAAAATCAGTTTCAAGAAGCTCAGTACCCTTTTGTAGCAGAACTGGTGCAGCACCATGGGAGTATTTCTTAGAAATAGTCTCGATCGCTTCTCAAACTTGTGAAAATCACATTTCTTGTGAACTATGGTGATAAGATTATTGAAATTAAATAGCATCAGTCACCATTTTGTGATGTCATACCTATTTAAATGTGACCTTTTGGTTTGCATGGATGCCCTTGGGGTTTCTTGGCTTTGTAAAAAGCTGAGGTTTGTTTTTTATTTGTTTTAATCTTATTAAGGTGAGTTGCATTTCTAAATCCTTGCCTTGTTGTTCATCCACCTTATTTCCTGGCCTCCACCCGTCTCTCAGCTAGTGATTGCCACCATGGCAACTCCTTCCTCTAGCTGAACAGATGGGACATTGAATCTCCTCCGAGAGCAGAGTGCCGCTCACACCCTGCTGGGAATCAGCTGGCAGGTTGCTCTCCTTTCTGCAAAATTTGAAGCAAGCTCTGCCCAGCAGAGGCATGCTGGGTTTGCGGGCGGTCAGTTTCACAAATAATACTGTGGTCTAATAGTTGCTTGCAGAAATACAGTGTACTGTCTGAACTGGGATTACTTCTGTGCCTGAAAGCTCTTCAGAGGAGCTTTGCCTTTGGTGTGAAGCTCTTGGCATCAGCCAGCAGCCAGTGATTTTTCTGGTAGAATGTTTGCTGTAAACTTTTTTTTTCTCTTTAGGATGCGTCAGGATGAAACGCCACAGGCATCTAAGCACCAGTGACAGTTCAGACAATGAGAGTGAGTAACACCTACCAGTTTTCTTTTGGTCTATCACCCCCTTGTGGTTTCCTTCTGTGGCTGGAGGGCAAACTGTTTCACCTCTTATAATTAAAAAGAAATGTTTCTTGTTTCATTTCTTTCTTGCATTCTCTGGGCTTTGGTGTTCTGAATCCTGTTATGGGAGGAAAATGAAGCAAAGGACCCTGTGACCCTGTAAATGTGGAGGGAGTTTTGAGTCTACTTAAAATTTGAAAAGAAACTTGTGTGTCTTTGCCTTTCAGAATTGGGGGTGGGGTGTGTGTGTGTGAGAGAGAGAATTCTGTAATTCAAGAGAAATTTTACTGTCCAGGGTCCTATTTTGTAATTGTTATTTTAAAAATGAGTTCTGTTGTTTCTTGTTGTGCAGAGCCTCAACTTAAAATTACAGAGCATGGCACGCTTCTTGAGCATCTATACGTTAAGTTAAAGTAGTAACCAATATATCAATTGTTAGATTGTCTTATGTTGCTTCTTGATCTATTCCACTTTGGTCAGTTAGACAATTTACCAAAGTTGTATTTTAAATGCTCCTTGGCACACATCTGCCTGAGGTGACATCTTCCCATTTCATCTGAGAAACACAAAACCCTGTATGCCAAGGCCTGAACTTAAATAACGTTTTGCCCAGAAGTGTCTAGCTGTTAGACTGTGATGTTTTGCATCTCATCAGCAGCACCCTTTATTATCATTAGCTTTTTGTTTGATGGGCTGTTGTGGTGGTGTTTTGTTGTTTGTGTTTGGGGTGGGTTGGTTGGTTGGTTGGCTTGGGTTTTTTAGAGGGGGAAGCGGGGAGTTTAACACTAGTCAAACTCTGTCCATGATTTTGTGCTCCTTTTGCTTTTTTATGGAAAGAAGAGTGGTCTACCTGATTGTTTCTGTTTACACATGCTTCTATTGGGCAGATCTGAATGTACCCACAAACTCAGTGTGCTGTGGTTTTACAAAGAATGGGTGAAGCAGGAAGAGCTTTAATCAAGCCTACAGACCACCTAAGAGTTTTTTGCCCACGTCTTGTCAGAAAGTTATGATCATTCAAGAGGTTGGAGCGCCTTGTGTTTCAATGGAAAAGGAAGTTAATTAAGTGAGCTATAATGGTTCCTTTTTGCCTTTTTTTTTTTATTTAACAGGTCCCTCCACTTCCTTTTCTTCTTGTTCTAAATACAGGAGCAAGTCAAAAACACCAGCAAATGAACAAAAGAAGCCTGCTGAGGTAAGAATCAGGGTTACAGATTGATTGCTGGTAGCTTTTTGTTATGTAGTTTTCGTATTTCTAAGTCTTGAAATTGTGAGCTTTGAACTAGTGCCAGGGAGTCCTTTTGTCACCTGTCAAATTCTCCATGAAACTCTTTTCCCCACTGTGTATTACAGGAGCTCCGGTGTTTGATGTCCCAAAATCATTTATGGCATTTGCACATGGTAACATGTAGTTCTTTTTACCCTGAAATTTAGTCTCATTTTGAAATGGAAAGTACTGGAGTAGTTGTACGATGTGAGAGCGTATCACAGGAAGAAGTGATTCACAGGCATGTGTACGGGAAGGATACTTTCTTTCTGCTTTAGGATAAAACAAGGGCGGACTTAAGTGGGTAGGATATGTATGAACAGAGCTTATTTATCTTCTGCCACTTCGTTATTCTTGGCTTTTTGCTGTCAATAAATCTTTTTTACTCTGCCATTCCCAGCTGCTAGGACTTCTATAGGGAGGTCATTCTGCCCCTGTACACAGCACTGGTTAGGCCACACCTTGAGTCCTGTGTTCAGTTCTGCGCCTCTCAGTTCAGGAAAGATGTTGAGTTGCTGGAACGTGTCCAGAGAAAGGCAACAAAGCTGGTGAGGGGTCTGGAGCACAAGCCCTATGAAGAGAGGCCGAGTGAGCTGGGATTGCTTAGCCTGGAGAACAGGAGGCTCAGGGGAGACGTTATTGCTCTCTACAGCTACCTGAGGGGAGGTTGCAGCCAGGTGGGGGTTGGTCTCTTCTCCCAGGCAACCAGCACCAGAACAAGAGGACACAGTCTCAAGCTGCACCAGGGCAGGTTTAGGCTGGATGTTAAGAAGAAGTTCTTCATAGAAAGAGTGATTGGCCATTGGAATGGGCTGCCCAGGGGGTGGTTTAGTCACCATCACTGGAGGTGTTTAAGAAGAGACTGGATGGGGCATTTGATGCTTGCTTTCTTAAGGGCTGAATTCAGATAATAACTGCAAATGGGAGAAATGTTTCTTCTAGCTTATTACCCTTACTTACTATCACATTCCCTCTGAAGGAGGCCTTCAGCATGCTACTATGTCTGTTGATGCCTGTTGTTACTGAAAAAAAGAACAAGAAAACTCGTTTTGCTTCTCTAGAATGTGAAACTGAGAGTTACGTTCCAGAAGTAATTTTGTATACCATACCAGCAATGTTTTAATTGCTTGAATGCTACTGTGAGAAATTGCATCAACTAGAGATTGTGCTCATACAGCAAAAGCTATTCAGCAAATGTATTTCATGCTTCTTCTCTAAATACTGCTAAGTAAGTAAGTTTGGCTTGATAAGAACAAGGTAAATGTTACAGAATATGTTCTTCCTTTGGCAGCTTAGTTTTCTTCAATTAACCTGTGATGAAAATTCACAGATTCATTTCTAAAAGAGAATCTTGCATTAGTATTTCAGTAAAAGCAAAGTTGGTCAGAAATAGCTACATAGTGTTATATTTACAGCCACAAAGGTTAAGAACAGTCTACTGTACTTTTTACATTTAATATGTTGATCTGAGGATTATGGTTCTATAAGAATTTTAAACTTGAAATAGCTGGTGTCTGCTGAGGTCCTGTAATTGTTGCTCATGTTTGCCAAGGATGTAGCTGTTACCAGCCAAACTGAGCAAATGGGAACTGAAACACACATGCTGCCAGACTTGTTGCTGTTTCAAGTACACCTCAGTGCTAGTTTCTTACCAGTCCCTGCTTTCTGCCAGCCATCCAATTTTCATGTACTTCTTCCACTTAGGGATTGTCCTATTACTCTTTTCTTTGTCTTTGCTCTACACCGTCTTTGTGTGCATGTACATTATAAACAACAATTATGAAGATGAGGTCCATGTATCACACAGTAGTATCACACAGTATCACCAAGGTTGGAAGAGACCTCAAAGATCATCGAGTCCAACCTGTCACCACAGACCTCATGACTAGACCATGGCACCAAGTGCCACGTCCAATCCCCTCTTGAACACCTCCAGGGACGGTGACTCCACCACCTCCCTGGGCAGCCCATTCCAATAACGAATGACTCTCTCAGTGAAGAACTTTCTCCAGTGCACAAGTTTTCTACTTATGTAACTTCTAGGAAAAATGAGCTGTGTTTTCAGTTCCTCTTCTTGATATGATCTTTGCTGCTTTCTACCTGTTTCAAGGCAAAATCTTGAACCCTTTAATGCTTGAAAATATGAAACTTTGAAGAACAAAATCCGGAATATACGCTTGGAATTTAAGAAGCCTATTTTATAACCTCATCTTTCCAGTAATACTGGCATCTTTTTGTCATCTTAAGATTCCCCTCCTGGAAAGACAAAACAAAACAAAAAATCTCCCAAAACTTAGAATATGTCATCTTCTGGAGGTGTGTTCTGAGTACAATAACTAAAAACTTCTGAAAAAAATAATTAAAAATCCTCTGGAAAAGGGAATGGAAGGGGACAGTAATACTCTCTATTGCTTGTACATAAGACTCGTGGCTATCCTTCCAGTTTTTCCTTTCCTTCTGCTAGAAACAAGCACGCCTTCCAAGCCCTTAAAAGCATATGCTGAAGAGTGTATTACAGGAAATGCTGTTGTCAGCAGAGCATTGAAATTGATTATTTATGCACCAAGTGGTGACAAGGGTGTAAAGCAAAGCCTGAGGAGAGACCCTATCACAGGACCCCCAAAATCATGTAATTCCAGAAGTTTTTTGTAGTAATAGTTGTCTAATACCCATTAGATGGAGATTTAAAATCTTCAGGCTGTCAGCATCCCTTTAGCAAGGGCTCTTTAACAATTTGGCATTGCTCTCCTTTCATTCACCTCTGCTTGCCAGGCAGCAGACTGTCTTGAGTTAGTGATGCAGAAAATCTAAAAGGTCAAAGCTATAAATAGCTGTTTGGGAATATATTTGCTTGTGGTCTTCATACATTAATTTTTCTTTCATGCTAGTAAGCTGGGCTTTCTCAATTAAATTGTATGTGAATACACAGCCTTTTTCCATTTCCAACCCAAGTACCAGGGATCTCTCTCCAAATAAAAGTTTGCTTTTGGCACTGTATCCAACAAGCAAGTTAGTGCATCTGTTAGTTGCTTCACAGAACTTGTCTGTGTGCGCCGTGGTCCTCTGTGACAAGTGGCTGCATTTGAGAACTGCTGTGTCTTGAATTGCCTCCCAGATGCTTAAGAATTGAGTTGGGTGAGGGGATAGCCTCAGTGGAGTGAGGTCATCTGTTGCTACCGTGGGGCAAAGGGGTTGCAGTCAAAGTGCATGTCAAAGCCCATTCCCAGAACTTGACTTACCCCAGGGGTTTACATCAATGCAGAAGGGATGTGACTAGGTCAGACCTGGAGTCTACATACCCTGTTCTCCAAGTAGATAAAGAGAACAGGGGAAGCCTGTAATGATGCTTCTTCAGGCTACAATATTTCTCTACATCATTTAAAAAGCAAGACTGACTTTTTGTAATCCAGAAGGGAAGCACCACTTATGCCAAACTACTGAAATGGTAACTTGAAAATTCTGCTGTCTGATTCGCTTTAGCACTTACTTTGAATAAATAAATTTTGTTAAGGTTATAGGCACACCAGCAGTATAATCCATACCAGTTTTTCAGACCTGTATGATTATGTTGGCCACATGCCATTCATAGTTTTGCCCCTCGTGGACTTAAAGGTAGACAGGAGGAGCTTGCAGGCCTAAGCAGAGGCTGTGTGGGAGTAGCAGGGTAGGAGGCAGTTGGATGTCTGGCTCAGCATGAAGCCTGTACTTTGCAGTTTCCTGTCTTGGTGGAAGCTGCAGCAGAAAATGATGGTATAGTAGTTGGAATCATTTTTGCAGGGAAAACCTTTTAGCTGGACTGTCCTGAGTGACTGTTTCTTTCTCCTTAGACTAGTGGGGTCATAGAAGAGCCTAAGAGATCTTTGCAACACTGAAGCATATATATATAAAATTTTCCCCCCCATTTTTTTTCTCCCTCTTAAAGCAATTAAGTTAACATTGTGGAGTTTTTAACCCCTTCTTGTATAACATAGGTAGTATTTTATCACTCTTTGCAAATAGGGTTTTGAATTTCACAGCCATAGAAGGTTTTAATCCTTCATTGCTCATAATGATGGCTGTGTTACCATGTGAAATGCAGCTTATCTTCTGGAAGTAAATGATCTGTGTCATTACTTGGGCATGTAAGACTTTTTTAGTGGCATTTAACTGCCGGATAAATTGTCTTGATCCTGAGGAACACTTTGTAGGAGTAGATTCTTGGCAAAAAAGGGGTTCTTTTTGCACTTTCAAAGTGATGGGTGGTGTTCTGTGAATGCATGGAGAACATGGTTAAATCCTATTGCTTTGCATGTACCACTCACAGTAGCACAGGAGCGTGCTGCCTTGTGGTGCATGCTTGCCTCAGAAAAATCTGAATGAACTTGGGCATCTTTATAAGCTTCTCAAGACCTCTGGTGAATGTGCCTTATGCATGTCAGTGAGCTGCTTTTTATCCTACTTGGGTTAGTCGATTACAAAAAAAGAAAGGCAATACTTCTATGTAAGTCAGAGATACAACCTCTCTGGTTATTGTTGTGGTCATTTTTGCTTTGAGATAACTGTCTTAGACTATTTGAACTGTTTAGTTAGAGGTGAGCTGAATTCCCCATCCCTGGGGATGTTCAGAAAACATAGAGATGTGGTGCTGAGGGACATGGTGTAGCACCAGACTTGGTAGAATTAGATAATGGTTGGACTTGATAATCTTAAAGGTCATTTTCAACTGAAATGTTTCTATGATTCTTGCATGTGAAAAGCTCACTTGTGAACAGACTGAGCTATTTCATCTTTGGAAGTGAATGAGCAGATGTAACAGTAAAGTATGAATGGTCTGGAAACTGTCTTTGTGATGGAAAGAGTGGGGAAGTAAGGTGGGGGAATTGGTGGGTAGGATATGAATGAACCCAAAAGTTAGGAAATCTGTAGCAATTAAAAGGATATCCTTGTTGTGCATCATGTAATTAGACTGAGGCTCATCTGCTACAGGAAGTTGTTGAGACTGGGAATTAAATTAGATTTAAAAAGGAATTGGACAGATGATGAGGAGTACAGATTTTTCTAAATATCTGTATAAATTAATACAATTTAAAAAATTTATTGTTAGGATTAATCCTAAAATCCAAAGCTTATGTCTGATTAGCAACCAGAAGGAGTCTTGACGTGTTCTTGCACATTCTTCTGGCTCACAAGATACTGTCAGAGACATAACATTAGATAGGGTTGATTTAGTATATGACTTCCTGGATTTTCTTCTACATGCTTGTAAAGGAGGATGGGAAGATTCATGGCTCCTTAAAAGAAAAGCACCATATTTCATTTGCTTGAGTCCTGGATAATCCATAAAGTAGTTTCAGGGAGTAGGGGTTCAAACATTGGGATTTACTGCAGTAAACATACTCAGAAACATATGTCCAAAGTTGAAATGATAATCAGATAATATGTGGCTATATTACAGTTGTAGTAGGTCATACTATAATTTAGTCCAATGAACTGTTTGTTTTATTATTTACAGTCTGAATTTAGGTGTAAACTGCTGTTTTCTAACTGTGTTTGTATTTTTCTTGAGGGTGCTCTACTTGAGAGCTACAATAGTAGGATAAGCTTTAATGCTTATGGAAATAAAAAAGTTACTAGATCCTTTCAGAGGTGAATTTAAAAAGACTATTTGCCCTCAAATGTGTTGAAAAACTCTTGTGTTACTTGTTTTACCAAAAGTGCCAACTGTAGTTTGAGTGTTTGTTACCTGGAATTTCAAAGTTGGATTCTGAGATTAAAAAAAAATCCAGGAAATATTTGCTATTTAAGCTTTCTCTGCTTAGAGAGAATATTTGCCATCTTTCCATGCTGTTTTCCATGAAAGATTTCTGAAATAGTAGTACACTCCAGCCTTTTAAAAATAATGGCTCTCCCTCTCTGGGTTGTGGCTCTTCTGGGTCCCTAAGCAATGGGCTGGAGCAGTGTAGACTGAATGGAAATCAGTGCTGCTGACTTGCTCACTTGGGTGCTGGGTGAAAGGGAAGCCTTAGGACTGAAGCAATTAGACGAAGTCTGGCAGAATTCCCACCTTGATTGTAACAACAGAGCAGTTAACCCATAATTTACTTAAATCTCTGAGGTGTGGTTCCCAGTTGTGGCACAGGCACCTCTGGCAAGCAGTATAGCCTTGTGGAGGGTTTTAGTGTAAGCAGGTGGCTAAAGTACCCGAAAGCTCAGTGTTACAAGAAGACATACCACTTTTAATTCCAATCTTTAGAAATAACACAATCCATTTGCTTTCCTTCACACATGCATTTGGGCAAGACAAGGTGAATGAGCAATGACATCAGTCAGTTTCAGTAGTAGCATGGAGAAGGGTATTGGAAAAGGGATTTGATTTTTAGTCTCTTTTTCTCTTGTCTTTTGGGGTTTTTTTAAGTTTGGTTTGTTTAAATATGGTTTTAGCTTTGCAATGGTCACGAAGGTCAAAAAGTGCCTGACAGTCTGCACAGACGTAGGAATTGTTCAGTGAGAATGGGGTTTGTTAGAAGGCTGTTGTATTGTCAGGATGCACTCTCTGTCTTTGATGCTAGTATTTTCTGTCATTCTCTGTAGCATTACTTCTATTCTCTCTGATATCTTCAATGCATAAAGCTACTTCACATAAAGTGTAGTGTTCTTTGTTTCACACCCTTGATTTATTCAGAGAGTAAGCATAGGAAGGTCCTGTGAGGAGGGTTATCTGTTGAAGATTATATATTTTCATAGTGCTTCCAGAAGGAGTTTGGGTTAAAGTTGTAGACAGCTTTTGGTAAAGTATTTATAAATGAATTCTAAGTAGTTAATTTGCCTTGGACATACTCTTCTAACATAATTTCCAAATAAAACTCAGAAGTCTGAAAAAAACAAATAAAACATACGAACCATGTCTTTCTTTCACAGCCCCAGGATAGCATTTTTGCTGGTTGTGTAAGTGCTGGGAGGCAGCAAAGTATCTTTATTTCCGGAGAATTTTTGTAGAATTCAGCTTTTAAAGGCTTTAGAGACAGCAGTGTCTTTTTTTGCAGTGGTGACTAAGAAGTTCTCATTGCCTCAGGAAATCCAGGTGAATTTTTACTGCAGAGCTAAAAGCGTTATGTTGACCAAAGAACAAATTTTCCTGTTCTAGGTTTAAGTCTAAGCTCTAAAGCATGAAATAATTATTAGAGTTTCTCAACAAAATGCTTGATATGATGATGATTATGACATAAGCAAACAGATTTTTCATTGACGTCATTGAAAGTGCTGCACTGCTTCAGCTGCAAATAAGAATTCTGGGCAGCAAAATGAAATGACAAGTTCAGATCAAACAATCTTGCATGGTAAGCAGGTCTAAAACTCATCTCGTGTTTCATGGTTTCAACTGCTAAAAATATTTTCTGAAAAATCCCACCATCACATGGTACATCCTGCAAATGCTTACAACTGTGGGGAGTTTCCCATTTCTGTCTGCAGGGGCCTGGATCTGCTAGCTGCAGCTCTTGCAAGGCCCTTCTGTCATGGTAAAGACATGCAGCTCTAGCTGAGTCTGCTCTTGAGTAATATGTCCAGATGGGAATGCTTTATTAGCCTAGAGGTGGCATGCTCATTTTTTTCAAGTGTTCTCAGTATGTATGATATTGCAGGTAATAATGAAGGGTTGTGTTTTACATGTGGCAGTAAATAGAACTGTTTCTGGGTGACTGAAAGATGACCACTGCATTTCATAGGCTAACTGTGGAAGGGAAGGTACTGAGAAGAAACTCTGTGCTGTGGAGTGGACTGGCTGTTGCTTTGTGGATACAGTTAGTAAAGGAGTTGCATTGGTTTTCAAATATGCATCCAAAAAGAAACAACCACAAGGAAAAGCTGGCTGTCAGAATGCTGAAGGTGTATGTCTGCTCTTTGAGTTGGCTTAGTTCCTAGCCTTGGTGATGACTACTGAAGTAAAATTTGTCAGAAGACTCTTAAGTCCCTTGGGTGTTTTGGTTTACTTCCACTATAAAGGAAAGAAAGCTTTCCAGTACCTGAGAGGAGCCTACAAGAAAGCCAGGAAGGGACTTTTTACAAGGGCTAGTAGTGACAGGATGAGAGGGAATAGATTGAAGCTTGGGGAGGAGCACATTTAGACTAGATACCAGAAAGAAATTCTTTGCAGTAAGGGTGGTGAGACACTGGAACAGGTTGCCTGGGCAGGTCATGCATGCTCCCTCCCTGGAGGTACTCAAGGCCTTGAATAACCTGTTTAGTGGGAGGTGTCTCTGCCTATGGCAGAGGGCTTGGAACCAGATGTTCTTTAAGTTCACTTCCAACCCAAACCATTCTATGAATCTGTGAAATGTAGAGTGTTCTCATACGGTGTCCACTGGAGTATCTTGCTGCTGGAAGACGCTGTTTGGAGTTAGGTGAAGAAAGGAAGAATGGTGAGAGCAAGACATTGTAACGATTCCAAACATCTGCAGGAAATCCTCGGGTGTGCTGTTACCACAAGTATGAACAGACAGTGCTTAGGAAGACTTTGTGTGTTTTGGGGTTCCTCAAGGTTTCAACAGCTATGTTAATATTGGTTAAATCTTAAACTTTCAGTGGTACGCCTATCGGAAATGTTAAAAATCTGGAGCAGGTATCTTAGTGTTGTGGCACGGTGATGCTGTGGTCAGTGCTGTGCAACACTCAGAAAAGTAACAGAAAGTCCATGCTGCAGGGGATTTGTGCTTTAAAAGTAGAGATGACACAGTTCACATTCGTAATGGCCGATCAGAGGACCAATTTGCTGCTAAGCAATGTAGTTAGAATATTGATGCCTTCAATAGCATTTTTCATCTAGCCCACAAAATAGTGGGCTTGACATGAAGCACTCTACTCTTGTATTCTGTCGTTGGCTTAAAAGGTAGGTTTGAAGGATATGTTTTCTGATAATCAAAACAGTCATTGCACTTCTTGTTTATTGGATTATTTTTTCCTTCCGGAGTTCTTTGGCATTGTGCCATGTTAGTGTTTCTCACAATCCTGGTCGTAGACCTGTAATGCAGAAAGTGGAAATGCCTTTGAAGTGGCATAAATCATTTTACATTTTGGTTTTGGTGTGTACACACACTGCTTGGATAAAATGGATGCTTGCAGTCTTAATGCTTTCACTCTCGTCATTCAGGTTTTAACACAGGCCTGTTAGGTACCAGAGGAGTTTTACACAGAAGACAGTGGAGAACAATCAGGTCTGAACCAAAGCAGCTAACATGTCAGTAGCAAATAAAACAGCTTTGAGTCTGTGATATTCTCTTGGTCAGCTTGCTCTCCCAGCAGCCCATGTGATATGTGATTGTAGGACGTAATGAAGTAACAGTGATGTTCCAGGTCACCAGTAGTCTGTTTCAATGCCCCTTTTTAGCATAGAGCCTTTTAAAATTATGTTTACTTGATGATTTCCAAGAACAGCTGAGAATTTTTGCAGTAGGCATAACCGGTCTGGCGCTGTCAAATTGAAAAGGGTACATGAAGATACTTGGCTCTGAGATACTTTATTACTCTTCTGGCTATAAAACTGAATTAGTAAGAAGAGAGTTCAACATGCCACAGCTTATTGCAGGGATATTTTCTCTTCATATTACTGCGCTTTGAGGATTTGATTTCTCGTTATGATAATACAGCTAATTAGCTGTGATGTCTCCCTAACACCAAGCCACAGTCACTGTTTTGCTTTTATGAATGTTGAATTGGTGCACTGTAGCAGTGGAGGGAAAAAAGATTAAACCACAAAGGATGCATATGCCCTTTATTTAAATTGTATGCACCTGTATTTGACAGACATTGACACTGAGCTTTGAGGAGACTGATAATCATGTTTACATGCTTGTAAAAACTTAATCCTCTTGAGCCAAGAGTTGAATGTTGTGGCTGAGGTTTGTCACTGATGTGTTTGCTTTGATTCACAGTGGAGCATTTCATTGTGCAGGTTTGCTGAAGAATGCTGAGGCTGGATTGTTGTTGCTGTGCCTGCATTGCTGGAGTTCAGGCACAGAGCAACACAGGTCTCATTTCAGCAAAGGCTGCAGTTCATCTTTCATCCCAGAGATCCCAGCCAGTAAAGCTTCAAGTGGTTTTAATAAATGAATAAGAATCTATAGATCAGTTTTGCCATGGCAACTGTTCACAGTCCATGATGAATACGACAGTTTCAAGTAACTAAACTGAGTAAAAGAAAAGGATAGGCTGCCTTGTATCTAAGTTGGGGTAAAGCCTACAGACTGGCAAGTAAAACAAGCTGTTTGAGAGCGATATGGTGAGGAGGCTAAATCAGATGAAGGTCTCCTTTTCCGTCTTCCTGGTTGCTTGTCACAGTCTTTTTCCTTCTGATTAGCTTTTGGGCACTATCATGATTTTGAGTTAGCATAAACTTTCTGTTATACAGCAGCTGATGCTCTGAGGGTTAATAACCTAGGTATTTTCAAAGTGACTTTTTAGTGTGCTGGTACTATTCAAAAAAGCTTGTCAGAGTGTATGTGTTTTTTCAGTGGACATTAAGTAAAATATCTATGGCTTCCTTTAACACAAGACTCTTTCTAAAGCCACTCTTTTCCCTGGTGTTTTTTGCAGGTGTTCCGTAAGGATCTCATTAGTGCCATGAAACTACCAGATTCTCACCATGTCAACCCTGATGAGTATTATATCTTTGCTGACACGTGGAAACAAGAATGGGAGAAAGGGGTTCAAGTTCCAGCCAGTCCAGAAACTATTCCACAGCCTTCTCTCAGGTAATGGTGATCAAAACACAGATCATATGCATAAAATGTCAACTTTGAGAAGATGGTCTCTCAAAAATAGGTTGTCTAAATGCAGTCATCTTTTCTTCATTATTAAGTCTCAAATGCAGCAGCCTTCAGATATGTTCTTAAACCAAGCAAGTACTAATTTGGTTCTGTGGCACTTTGGTCCAGATCTGGTTCTGTCTGTAGACTGTTATAATATCTACGTTATGAGTATAAAAAAAAGATACTTCTTTCCTGAGTCACACAGTGCAAGGGATTAAAAACTCTTTTCTCATTCGAGTGTAGCAGACTTATATGTCTTAATTGAAAGCCTTCTCTACTAAGCATGATGATACAGAGCAGTAGGCACTCAGTGGTTACTTGTGCCAGATCAAGTTACTCACTTGTTCACATAATTTGATTTTGGTTACTGTTACCAGTGCTTTAACCCTTTTTGCTTCTCTCACCACAGATTTCTGCTTAATATTATAAAAGTTTAGTGATAACAATTTCAGGAGAGAGATACATAACCTTTTGTTCTCTCACACTGTGCTTAGACTAGAAAAACATAACACTAGTCCTGCAACCCTTCCTTGTGGAAATGGAGTGTTTCTTCTTAGAAATATTATTGCCAGTGTGGTCTTTGAGAGCAGATAAATGAATTGTCCAGTGAAAGTGCTGATGCCAGCATAATTTAATTTCCACTGGGGCTATTGTCAGTGCCAAGTTATTAAAAATAAATATGTAGCATCTCACACCAGCAATATTACATTAGAAGGAAAATTGCTATAGATTTGGCTGGACCAGAGGAGAAAGAAGTTTGCAAGGGAAGAAGAGGAAAAGAGCAAAGTGAACTGGGAGGAAAAATGGCAGAAGGACGTTACTTGTGAGAACATTAACAACCCACATTGCTGACTAAGAATTGTGGGTTACTGCTTGACTGCTGCCTGCTCCGTGTTTACTCCTCTTGCCTTATTTCCCACATCAGCTCTTCTCTCCTTGTCTTGTAAAGGGTTAGCTTCAGAAAGCATGCAGAGCTGCTCATGCATGGCTCCATTCCATTCAGTATCTCCCTGGCTTCCTTTCACATGCAGGGCCTCTTACATTGAATTCAGAGAAAGACTGACTTTATCTAGCCAAGGTCAGTCTTTCCATTCCTGTAAGCTAATTCACTAATCAAACACTGAGTTTTAGCTCTACAAAATAATTGAAAGATTGAAAACAGCAATTTTTTTTCTTTCTTGCTTCCTGGATGATTTTTAGCTGTTTTTTCCCTTGTTATGTAATAAAAATAATGCATTTGTAATGTGGACTAAGTGCCATTTACAAAATAAGGGTAGACTGTTTATCCCAAATGAAGAGCAAGTGTTTCTCCACCACCACACACACTGCAGCAGAATAAATTAAAGCTGATATTTTCAAGAAATCAGTTGGCAGGGCTTCCTCCTATCATTTAAGAAGAATATAAAAGATTGTAGGGAGGTTTGTGCGTAATATTTCCTGTGGGTTTCAGAAACGCTTGCATCATTGCACTAGTAGCGTTTGTTACATTGGAAATCATATGCACAGGCTTACATTTTAAAAGGAATTCTGTATGTGTCACAAACCTTAGCACGTTTTGTGTGAAGAAGTGGAACTCACAGAACGCTCTCTCCTGCCTGGCTACACTTACCGACTGGTTTAGAATCTGTAAAACCACCAGATTTCTTTGCTGTTCTAAAAAGTATTCCTTGTCTTTCAAGGATGGGTCTTAAAAAGCTGTAACTACCATTTTTTTTTCACTTTCACTCTAGGGTTGTCGCAGAAAAGGTGAAAGAAGTACTGTATACACGACCCAGGAAATACATCCACTGTTCCAGCCAAGAACCCACAGAACCAGGTTACATCAACATTTTGGAACTGGCAGAATCTATGTGTCGCTATGACTTGGATGACATGGACATCTTTTGGCTTCAGGAGCTAAATGAAGAGCTTACAGAAATGGGTAATTTCACAGCACATTCTCATTTTAAAAGCAGCAGTTGATTTTTGCTGTTTAAGCTGTAGTTTGCTGTGCAAGATCTCTTAAAGATTGCTGAATGAGCATTGAATGGAAGTGCTAAGCAAAACAGGAGGTAAAAATGATTAAAATAACGACTTGCTTCATCTGATAATGTTTTATGTTATACCGTTTTGCCTAAAATCTTCTTCACATCCAAAATCATGTGCAACTTCTGCAAACTGAGGCAGGAGTGAAGCCCACACCAGGTGGAATTAATTTTAGGACTTCAAAACTAAAAAAAAAAAAAAAAAAAAAAGAGGCAGGAAAAGCAGATATTTCCATTTCTTAAACCTGAGCATATTATTAGTGCAGATTCAGAGTTCTGAGGAGCTTGCACGCTAGGTTCTTAGCAGACTAATTAAGTTTCACACATTAGCCTATTTAAAATCAGCTAAGTGAACTTTATTCCATACAGCTTGTGGGTATACAGGGCTGTGAGGGGCAGTGAGCTATGGAGATAATACAATATTGGAATTATCACTGGAATAATAGAGTTGTAGAGAAATAGCCTTTGTGGCTGGAATTCTTCTATAATTGCAGGTTTTTTAGGAAGGGCAGGTGGACAAAAGAGGAAGATACTCGGCATCTCTTGGATTTCCCTTTCATAAACAAGGAAGAACCTGTAGGATTGTGATAAACACATCACATAATCGGCTGTAATAGCTATGAAATAGTGGTGACTGAGATTCCAAAGGGAGTGAGGAAGAGAAGTAGTCTTCTGGTTCTGGACTTCAGGAGAGCATGTTTTCATTTATTTGAGTAACTGGTAGGTGGCATCTGGAAGGCAGCTCAAAAGAGAGCTAGCAGAACTTTTAAGGACCATCTCCAAGTGCAAGAAAAAGATGCATCCAGATGTTCAGGAAAACAGGTAGATGTGTCAGGAGACCATCCTGATGGCGCTCCACTGTCACAGTATGTACAAAGCACAAACAAGGACATGCTTCCCAGGCATATGGGGATGCTGTTAACAAAATCAAAGCTTTTCCAGGGGGCCGATCCCCATCCATGGACATATTCAAGATCTGGCTAGAAGCAACAACCTTGTCTAGATTAACTGTTGACTCTACTTGGAGCCAGGGATTAGGCTGGAGCCCCTGGCGGTCCCTTCCCACATGAATGGTTCTGTAACTCTTTTAATTCAGGAAGTTGGAAAATATCCAGGCATTGGAACAATTTAATAGCAGAAGGTACTTTATATCAGCAGTAATTTATCTTTTCCATCTCCCTATTTATTGATTGCAATGAGGAATCCAAATTAGTAGGTCATAATTATGTGTGTAAATCCAGCAGTTAAGAAACTAGCCTCTGATATTAATATTACATGTCCATCCCAGCTGTTGAAGGTCTGAGTAAAACAGTGAACTATGGGCAACAGCATCATTTTTACTTAGAATTTGGAGAGGATGCAGTCTGGAGATTTCTTTGCTTGTGAATGTTGTAGGATTTCTTATGAGGTGTATGTCCTGAAGCTGCCAGCTGAGGGCCAGTCTCACAGCAAATCCTTTATAAGTGGTTCTGCCTACACAAAGTTTGATTAGTGGTAGGTGTATGGAGCGTGTGTGGTGTTCAAGTGAACAGAGTATGGATTGCCAGTAGTATTCTTATTTTTTTAGTATGCATGATGGGAGAGAAGATGCTTTGTCTACTGCTTTAGTTGTCCTTCGCTCTTCTTGCATCTCAATCTTGGTTAGAGGCACCTGACTGTCCTCTAATTCCCCTTCTCCCCTTCTCTATTCTTGGCTGCAGGATGCGGGCCCCTGGATGAAAACACAATGGAAAAGACAATTGAAGTGCTGGAACGGCACTGTCATGAGAACATGAATCATGCCATTGAAACTGAAGAAGGGTTGGGTATTGAATATGATGAAGATGTCATCTGTGATGTGTGCCGATCCCCTGACAGTGAAGATGGGAATGACATGGTGTTTTGTGACAAGTGTAATATCTGTGTCCATCAGGTTAGAGCCTGCAGCAATGTTGACATTGTCCTATGGTCAAACTTTACCTTGGCAAGCGTGGAATTTGAATTGGTATTAAATATTAATTGAAGGGCTTTTTGATTCTGTAGTTAAGATGGGTGGTGCAATACTAAGTGTATTTTTGTATCCTGACAGCTACAGTACATTAAGTGGTTTAGCATGCTGAATTCATGGACATGTGCAGTCTCATAGGACCATGACTTGCAAGTACTTCCCCTGTGACCATAAACAATTTTTCCCCTATTACTAAACCTGCTTTTGAAAATAAAGAGGGTGGGAACTGCTGGCTTGCCTGTTTCTGAAGAATCTAAAGATAATTTGTTTCAGAGCTGGGGCTTTTCCCATTAACTCACTAGTTAATTGGCCAGACACGGGCTGTCCAAATTTAGCCATGTGAAACCATGTGTGGGCACTCAGCAGACTGATCTTTCTCAGAAGGCATAAGCACCCACAATGACTCTTCTCTCAATCTGAATATTGCTCACATTTATGGTGTTTCAGATGTAGCCAAGACTTTGCATTACTGAGCTCAGCATAGTCAGGCAGAGGTATCCTTTTGATCAAAGGGATATGAACCCTATGGTTTCTGCGCAGGGTCCTGTCCTGGAAGAGGTGTTTTCTGTAAATTGAAAAGAGACTAAGAAAGTTTTTTTTAAAGTGTATTTTTGCACTGACTGTAAGTAATAATTGGAATACATATTGGCTGAAAAAGGGCCTGTCATCTCCCTGCTTGCAGTGGGCTGGCTTCCAGCCTGCCTGCTTTTTTCATTTGATTCATTGCATGAAGCAGCCACGTGAGCCTGAATGCCAGTAATGTGGCCAGTGACAGGAATACGGCTGACAGCTGGGCTGTCTGCTTCAGCCCCTGCTTGTGCCTGTTCAGAAGTAATGACGAGTTTGCAGTCCTGAGCTTGTGGTTACCTGCTGATGGCCTGATGCCTCCTTCCTCCTGACCCTTCCCCATGCTGGACCTGCCTGAAATTAACTGAGCTAGAGCTAATCTTAACAACAGACAGCCTGGTTTTAATCTGTGTTGGCTGTGGTTCACTATGTAGCCTCAGGTCTGTTTGTCATCACACAGTTTAGAGGTGAGGAGTGTGAGAGGTACACTTGTTCAAAGTGCCCCCTTGTGCCAGCTCAAGCACATTGTGAAATTACTGGTTTAGTAGTCTAGGCTTCATGGATTAAATGAGAAAATAGTTTCAGTCCATTTCCAACCACCTAAACGTGATTTTAGGTGTAAGGTCTTTTTTGTGTTAGTAATAGGAAGAATGCTGGTGGCAGTGAAAAAAAAATCACTTGTAAAATTTAGATTACAGCTCCCACGGTTGGGCTTTTAAAGCCGCTGTCACCACAAACACTGGATTACTCAACCAGGTGTGTCCATAATACAGCATTTACCTCAGCAAAGTCCCTGTCTCTATACACCTGACATATTTATGTAATGCTTTGTGATATTGCTTCATATTGAATATGGAGATCTTAGGAGGCTGGGAAGGCAAATGTGGGAATTGCCCTGATTAGGCCATACCTGGAATGCTGTGTCCCCTCTGGGCTCCCCAGTTCAAGAGAGATAGGGAAGTACTGGAGAGAGTCCACCAGAGGGCCACGAGGATAATTAGGGGACTGGAGCCTCTCTCTCTTATGAGGAGAGACTGAAAGACCTGGGTCTGTTTAGTTTGGAAGAGAAGACCGAGAGGAGATGCTCTCAATGCATATAAATATCTAAATATCTTTTTCAGTGGTGAACAGTAATAGGACAAGGGGCAACGGGTACAAACTAGAACACGGAGAGTTCCATCTGAACATAAGGAAGACCATGGAGTGATGGAGCACTGAACAGGCTGCCCGAGGAAGTTACGGTGTCTCCTTCACCAAAGACTTTCAAAATCTGCCTAGATGCATTCCTGTACAACCTGATCTAGGTGTACCTGTTTTAGCAGGGGGGTTGGACTAGATAATCTCCGAAGGTCCCTTCAAACCATTACTATTCTGTGATTCTGTAATTTTATATTACATTTGGATTTGAAAGACTCTTTACAGGTAATGATCCTGTTCTCTTGTGCCTTCCCATCTCTAGGAATGGTGAGATTTCTACTAAAAAGCCACCCTTCTGATAAAGCTTTTGTTTAGAGCAGTTAAGTTGACCTTAGTGGCCACCAATGGTTTCAGACACACCCAGTTTTAATATGCATGGATATATGTACAGCAGGATGTATGTAGATACATATGTAGTTAGCCATTAACTGCTATAATTCCAATAAGAAAATAAGACTAATTTTTATTTGTTTTTTAGTGGTTTGGGTTTTTTGGGGGTGGGTTTTTTTGGGTGGTGGTTGTTCAAACCTAGTGCAACTTGAGAAAGATCTCAAAATACGTCATTTTCTGAAGGGTTAAGTGCAATATTCAGATATAAAATCCAGCACCTCATAGTTTCAGTATGTGTCATAACTTTTGATCCAATATCCTATAAATATTTGAAGTAACAAGTAATTCACGAGACTGTAACCATAAAGGTAATTTAATGTTTCAGGAAGCAGTCTTCAATCAGACAGCTCATATCCCTTCGCATCTAAGTAGAATTATGGTAGTATGTAAAGTCATTAGTGGTAGGAAATTGTGATTTTACAAAGGATTAGTTGCAAAAGCAAATTTCAAGAAACGTCTTTGGTTTTTTTGCTTTGGAAATGTAGAAGTCACTTAAAAGGAAAGACAAGTTCTTAACACCAGTGGGGCTGATCAGTCACAATCCAATAATCACAGAATCACAGAACTGTCAGGGTTGGAAGGGACTGCAAAGATCATGCAGTTCCAATACCCCTGCCATGGGCAGGGACACCTCACACTAGATCAGGTTGCTCAGAGCCGCATCCAGCCTGGCCTCAAAACCTTCCAGGGATGGGGCTTCCTCCACCTCCCTGGGCAACCTGTTCCAGTGTCTCACCACCCTTGTGGTGAAGAACTTCTTCTTAACATCCAATCTGAATCTGTCTGCTTCCAGTTTCTCCCTAGTCCTGTCACTGTGTGACATCCTAAGAAGTCCTTCACCAGCTTTCTTGTAGGCCCCCTTAAGACACTGGAAGGCCACAATAAGGTCTCCTCAGAGCCTTCTCTTCTCCAGACTGAATAACCCCAACTCCTTCAGTCTGTCCTCATAGGAGAGGTGCTTCAGCCCTCTGATATCCTCGTGGCCCTTCTCTGGACATGTTCCAGCATGTCTGTATACCAGTGCACGTTTTAAAAAGAGTGCAGCAGAAGAGACTTTGCTTTAGAGGCTATTTCTTTGGTCACTCAATTCATTTTAAGATAGTGAAATTAGAGAAAGGTTCAATAAAAGCCAAACTGTGCCCGTAGTATTTGGAAGCTTTGGTCCATGTGATTATTACTGCTTGTGCATGAAGTCGTCTCAGTGCAATGATCTTACTACCTGTTTTCCTCCAAGGCATGCTATGGAATCTTAAAAGTACCTGAAGGGAGCTGGCTGTGTCGCACCTGTGTCCTGGGAATACATCCTCAGTGCCTCCTGTGTCCCAAAAGAGGAGGTGCCATGAAAGCTACCAGGACAGGGACCAAGTGGGCACACGTGAGCTGTGCTCTCTGGATTCCAGAGGTAAAACTTAATTTCTGACTTTTTCTTCTGTACTGCAGCCTCTTTATCATCATCCTCCTCCTTCATTCTTTCCTCTGCCTTTTTATGTTGTCATGATTTAATTGTCTGTCTGGCTTAATATCAGACTTCATCCTGATGAGTCTGCACAGTCTGTGAGGACTGGAAGAGTCCTCAGTTCATGTTCAATTGCTTCATCATTTTGTCTCCATTTTCTCAGCAGTCACTTCTTGGTGTCGTGCCGGTATCTGAGTGACCTGCTAGAAAGGGTTACTGATGTAAGATAGTGTTCACTGTGCAGCTGCAGCTTTCTTGTCTGCCTTACTTTCTGATGAAATTGTGTGTTCTGTTAGGTGCGTAAACTGCAGGCCTATGTCTGCTCTTGCATTATTTGTGTAGGATGGACTCAATTTGTAGTTAAAGGGGGTTTTGAAACTACTACTTTTCTGAATGGTGGGAGGGTGAGGTTTTTATCGTCTATGTTATATTTCATTAGTAAATAAAATACACTTTAATATATTTGTGCTTACATGCATGGAGAGTTTAATAATGAAGACTTGCACTTCTTCCTCTAGCTTGAATCTAACATCACATAATTCTGTAAATGGGAATGTTCAGTCATGTATAGGTGGGGGTTGCATTCAATTTTTACACCTGGAATATTTCTATTTTCTTTCTGGTAAAATCCATAGTGATTCAATGTGAGGCAGTAGCCAGGTCTGTCAGCACTATGACATCAGGCAGAGGGATGCCCCTTATCTTCTGAACCTTAGGCCTCACATTTTCAAAACTTTGAGGATGATGTTAAGATTTTGGGTTGTGGTTGGGTCTTTGGTTTTGGTGTTGGCTGTTGTTTTATTAGGGGTTGGGTTGTTTTATTGTTCTGTTTGGTTCTTTGGTTGTTTTTTGGGGAGGGTTAGTGTTGTTCGTTGTTTTGGGGTTTTTATGTACGTGTGGGTTTTTTTATCATAGCAACCAGAAGTAAAGTGTAATTCCTAGTTCTGTCTCAGGCATATATCTGCTTTTCAAGGGGACTGTCCCTGCAGCTGCACTTTTACTTCCAGGCCTGCAGGGAATTCCTGGCATCTCTTCCACTTTTAAGGAGACAGGAATTGAGGAAAAAAACCACAAAATATTTACTTTAAAATTAAAGGAGGAAAAAATTTTCAATCTCCTAACTACTTTGCCTATACTTAGGAAGTGTCTTGGCTAGAAGCTCTCCTGGCTCTGAGCAGACTTGTTTTCCTAAGAGATCCATTCTGTATGTGATTGCCTTGATGCTCTTGCCAGCAGAAGAGGAACTGACATGTTTTGGAAGCATGTGATGGCAGAGCTGGGAACACACAATATCTTTCTGCCTGCTCACCTCCTTCCAGCTGAGAGAGAAGCTCCCAAGGGAGCACTCAGGTGGTAGAGCTTGATCTGACTGTTCCCACAGCCCATTTGGTGGCTCTAGGCCCCACCAAGCCTTGGGTACCTCCACACCAATGCCAAGTGTGTTGGGCACAGTGAGTAGGGGCAGGAAGTACCTCTTGGTTCCATTCTCTTTCTCAGTCTTCTGCATTGTCACATGTGAGACAGTTCAGTCACCAGAGAACCCTTTGGGAATCTCTACTAAATCGGCAGGTCATTTCCTGTCTGGACAGTCACCATGATGTGCTGCAAAGGACAAAGACAACCTGGGGATGAATACTTCGTTGGGGAATGCATATTCTCATACTTGTTTTTATTCTTCTCAAGATAGTATTACTCAGGAATTCATCAAACATATAGATTAAAAAGTCACTGCCATTTTGTCTTGTAGCCCTAAAAAAAAATGAAGAAAGGCAGAATGCAGAGAGGAGCAGGTCATAAACTTGTCTGTTTCTTGTGGTAAAGAAAGAGCAGCTTCACAAGTCCCCAGGTATAGGCTAGCATTGTTTCAGGCAATTGCACTGGGTATTTTCCTTCATTAACTCATTCAGCTCTGTCTTAAAACATTGGGTTTTTTCTTTCCATTCATCCCTTGTGAGCTCATGAGGCTTTCGTGACCCACTGTGGATCAAGAAAGACTGGGGCATTTGTAGGTTTTTACTTTCCAAAATGTACTCATTGTTCATTTATGTCCTTTTATTCTTCTGCCTTCATTGTCTTTTCATGTAAATATGTACTCTATTTCATGTTTTCTTAGAAAGTATTCTTTTAAAACTCTGTGTGTGTGTGTATAAAGAAACACACAGAGAAGAAAATTTACACTGTTTTTTGAAATTCAAGGTCCTTCTCTGCCTTAGATAACCCATTACAGTTGTGTCATCCCTCAGTGTGGTGTTAGCTGAAGCAGAAAGTTATTTTCCCTTGCACAACCTGAAGGGTATCAAATTGACTGTCCTTAGCTGCTGTTGTGAGTGGCCATGCTCCAGCCACAACGCTGTCTTTCCCAGTCACTAATGCAAATCAGTGTGTGTTCAGTGCAGCTGCTGGTGGCAGATTAGCAGGGGAGCCGAGGAACAGAGGACAGCAGGGTGACATAGAGAAAGCAGGTCATATGCAGAACAGTTACAGAGAAGATGCTTCAGCAGCCCATTGTCCTCAGTCTCTCCAAGTCTTAAAAGTTCTTCAGCAGTCAGGTGAAGAGGAGAAAACTTCTACATTTTAACAGCAGATGGGTTATTCCTGCCTTGGCATGGGAGGTTTTAGGGAATGAAAACACTGGATTCTTGCTTTTTGTTCCCTTAGTGGCAGCAAAGTTCAGTCAGGCCTTGCCTTGACTCCTGTCTTTGAGTATCAGAAACATGCAGACGGCATGAGTCCAGTATAAATAAATCACACCTGACTCTGTAAGCGCCTCTTTGTGTGTTTGCAAAGTGGAGTAGTGTAAACAGGCAGTATTGCAAGCTGAATAGGCAGTATTTCCAACATAAATATTTCCTGACCTTACAAGTTCTTTCTGGGAATGGAGCAGGGAGAGCATTAAAAGGGCCAGAGAGGAGCAGGGAGAGGGACTTTGTCAATTCCCAGCTCCTGCTAGGAAGCATAGTGGAAAGCTGGCATTATTCAGTCTCCATAGAAATTCCCTGAAAATTTTGGTTTCTTTTTGAAAGGAGCCTAGACAACCTTATAAACCCTTAAATCCCAAAGGAAATCTTGCTTCATAGTATAGTGATAACTGGGACAAGAATTCTGGGCAATCTTAGTACAATATTGTTTCAGAAATGCATGTGCAGCTTTGTAACCACCTCTGTTTTGAGCACAGTCGAAGTAGGCTGATAAAAGACTTATTTTGGAAGCAAAAAAAAAAAAAAAAAAAAAAGCTACATTTGATGGTGTTTGAGTGCTGGACATTCCTTTGTGGAACTGTTGAAGCCGTTCAGACAAAATTTTGTCAGTTTCCCTCTAGTTTATAGGAAGGCCCAACTGATTAAATTGTTTGTCATCTCTACCTGATGAGGGCATCACATGCTGCCTGAAAGATCTCACTATCTTCCTAGTGAAGACTTCTGGAAATGGCCATGCACCAGATTGACCTCAGTATATTCTAGAAGATGTGGCTTACTGTTGGGGGGATCAGAGAGTAAAATCCTATGAAAAATATAAATGTTTTTTGAGTTAATTTATATCAGTCCTTTGTGAACTGTTGATCAACTTTTTAAAAATCTGGATATGATGAACCATCAGTTTCAAAGCTGTCCTCCACGTACTTAAAGGATCCTTAGAGTGATACAGACATAAGGAGTGAGCAGCAAAAATTCCTAATTTGCGTGTAGCAACTATGCCTCTTGGACTCGGTGAGCTTAGCGCTGCTATCTTTGTGTGTCTGCTTCACAGAGGATGTCTGCTGAAGCAAAGTCTGTCCTCCTCAAGGGATTAAGTGGGTTTTAAAATGAGTGTGTTCATCAGGGGATGTTAAGGTAGCTCCAAAGGGAAGCTAGGAAATTCACCTTAGTTTACTGGCTCTTACAGAGTCAACAGTTCAATTATCCCATGTTAAACGAATTCATATAAACTGGATTTCCCTAGGAGAGTCTTACTATGGATTTAAAGAGAGAAAATTACTGTAGTGTGATGTTCTTAAAGGTTCTAGGGGAGGGGGGAAAAAAAAGCTGTAACTGCTTTCTGAAGGAATCAGCTTTATTCTGGCCTCATAGTGCCACAGAACAACCTAGGAATCTCCTTTCTTTGAATTCTTACATCTGACCCCTTTAGGAAGAGGCCTCTATTACACCACTGGAAATACAGGTCTGCTCTGTTCAGGTGAATTGTTCCCGTGTATCTGCTTCAGGCAGGCAGCCCTCCAAAGCACACAACTGCTAAATTCAAAAAGTGCTGTGTAAGCATCAAAATCTGGGATTTTGGAGGCTGGCATCCCTGGGTCAGAATAGTTACCTCACTGAAGTCTTCTGCCATATGCCATTCTCATACTGGCCCAGTTCTGTGTGCGGTCATTCAGAGCTGGCCAACTTTTTGTTTCTTTCCTTGGATAATTTCCGTCTGTCAAAACTGTCTGTGGGATGCCCTACAGAGATAATTTATATCTCTTTTGGCGTCCAAATTATGGACAGGGTTGGGGTTTTTTTTGTCCATACGGACAACAGGCAGCTGAGAAATTTGTCACCATGGATATTTGAATGTTAGCGTAACAAAGGAGCAAGGATTATGTGCTTTTGTCAATGTTTTCTTTCTTTTAATACCTGTAATCTGGTCTGCCAGAGACCAAGGCATCATCTAGAGTAAGTATGTGAAAACTGGAACAGGAGAATATACTGCTCTTTGTAGTAAGAGGAACTGGTTGTATTCTTTCTCAAATTATACTTGATACAATCTGCAGTGAAGAAAGTGTCACTAGAATCACGTTTTGCATTGAGAGTGCTTAGAGGAGAGGCAGAGCTGGGAAGCAAGGCTTTCCCCAGCTGCTGACTGATAGATGTGATTCTGCTCCAGACTGAGCTGGCAGAAATAACTATTGTAGCAGATCTATGGACCTTAAAGAAGGAACTTTTCAGGTAAGTATGAGTAAGTGCTCCCATTTCGTTCTGAGCAGGTTTTGGGTGGGTTTTTTTGGTACTTCTTAAGTTAGACCTGCTAAAGCAACACAGATAACTAATAATAGAATGAGAGGGGATGGCCTCAAGCTGCACCAGGAGAGGTTTAAACTGGATATTAGGAAAAAATTTCACATAAAGGGTTGTGAGGCACTGGAGTGGGCTGCCCTGAGAGGTGGTTGAATCACCATCCCTGGACATACTTAAAATCCATATAGATCTGGTGCTTGGGGACATGGTGTAGTGACAGCCATGGTGGAGTGGGTGAAATGACTGGACTTCATGATCTTGGAGGTCTTTTCCAGCCTGGATCGGAGGTCTTGATGGCTGGACTCAGTGATCTCAGAGATCTTTTCCAACCACACAGTTCTAGAAGTATGAAAAAATAAGCCAGAATGGAAAGGAAATAACTGTCAGTCAAGTGGCTCGTAACAAGGCATGCAGCAGATGCCTTATAAGTTTTGAAGAATCAGCTACCAGGTTAAACTAGTATTAGGGTTCTACCCTGTTGTTTTTATGTGGGGTCTTTTAAGGTCTCTGTACTGAGAAGTAGGAGCACATTGCAGTCTCCTGGTGAGATGTGTGGTCGTATTTCTCCTTCTGGTGTGAATGGAGGGTTTGTTTTTATTGCCTTGATAACTGGTTTCCATGCTGGGTTTTCCTTTGTTTACAGGTTAGTATTGCTTGCCCGGAAAGGATGGAGCCAATCACAAAGGTGTCTCACATTCCACCAAGTCGATGGGCTCTAGTGTGTAGTTTATGCAAACTGAAAACTGGTGCTTGCATTCAGGTATGTACTTGTCCTGTGGTGGCTGTGGCATGAGTCTATGTGAAAAAGGCAATGCTGAGTTTGCATTTTGTTCTTCTGTGTTCAGAGATGCCTCCTTCTTCAAGGATGTTTGCTGTGAAATCAGTTCACAAGCGCAGAGGCTTGGGAGTTAGCCTGAACTGCTTTTCTTTTTTAATCAGACTGAGCTGTATAAGGACTGCTGTGGCTCAGAGATGGATAGAAAGGTCCTTCCTGTTGAACACTGTCCTGAAACAGGAAAATATTAAATCAAAATGCCAGTTTCAAAGCGCTCAACAAATATTTTTAAGAATGCTTTGGAAATACATGTTTGTAGGGATGGGCTTTCATGTAATTCAGTTAATTCTGCCCTTTTTCCCGGTTTGTTGCTGCTGTTACTGATCGAGGTTTTATTTTGTCTGTAGTGTTCCGTGAAAAGCTGCATCACTGCCTTTCATGTCACCTGTGCCTTTGAGCATAGCTTAGAGATGAAGACTATCCTGGATGATGGGGACGAGGTCAAGTTCAAGTCATATTGTCTAAAGCACAGCAAGAACAAACAGAATTCCCTGCCTGGTGTTGATGAGCACCCCAAAAGCGTGTCAGACCAGAAGCAAACAGAGAGTGAGAAAACCAGTTTACGAGCCCAAAAGCTCCGAGAGCTAGAAGAAGAGTTTTACTCATTAGTTAAAGTGGAGGATGTTGCAGCAGAACTGGGCCTTCCTAAACTTGCTGTAGATTTCATCTACAATTACTGGAAGTTAAAACGAAAAAGTAACTTTAACAAACCATTATTTCCTCCCAAGGAGGATGAAGAAAATGGCTTGGTGCAGCCAAAAGAAGATAGCATTCATACTCGCATGAGGATGTTCATGCATTTGAGGCAAGACCTAGAGAGGGTAAGAATTTAACTGGTAAAGTTTTGAAAAATTACTTGCAGGTGAGCAAGGTCTTTGTGGGTAAAAGTGGGAATGGGAGAGGCACAGGGAGACGGTTTTAAAAGTAATGATTAAAAAAAAACCCAGATGGTAAGGCCTTCAACCTTTTGATATGCTGCCCTGTCTGCTGGAGAGACTTTCAGAAAGCGTCCCTTCCCAGTCCAGTGAGACATTCAGTGTGAAAACAGTGCTTCATGGCTTTCTTAGAGGCTATTGCTTTATACATTTTAAGATGCGTGTTTCTATACACTATGGACTTATTTCCTAATTGCCCCCTTGATTCCGACTTCAGCTGAGTAGCTGTTGAAAAATTTGAGTAAATTTGTTTGCCCTGGTTGTTGCTGGTACAGATTCAATAACAAAAAATATTAGTTGAGTTAAACAAAAGTGAGGGCAAACAGCGAAGGAATGAACAGATTAAAGCAGAGCTTCTCACCCTTGTGGTTTGAAGGTGAAGTCTTAGATGGTTAACTTCCGTGGTGATTTTTGGCTACGCACAAGGAAGAAGACTGGCCTGTACCCATACCACTTGTCATGACATCTGATTCAGGAGTGTTCACCACTCTTCCTCGCCGGTGTGCTGGTGTCAGCTAGTTCCAGGTTGTGGGCAGGCTGAATCACTCATCTCTCTCGACCTAGATGCTTTCATGGCAACTAGCTGCCTTAGGTGCTACAGTTGGTTAGCGATCTGAAAGCAACCCACTAAGGCTATCCCTGCCTGAGGCTTTACTGAGAAAAAGGAAATTATCTTTTTATCAGTAGCTAGCCAGGCTCTTATCAGATTGCCAGCTAGCTGCTAGTCTGAAAAGATGGAATCCATCAGCAAAACTCAGAACAGGAATTTATTTAGGAAGGCGCACAGAGAGTGCCTTTTTCTAGCAGCTGATGGAGGAGGAAGCCAGGCTTGTTAATCTCTCAGAGGCTTCCCATTAGGTTGGCCTTTTGGCTGGTGATCACCTGCAGTGTTCAAGTACTTACAAATAGGTAGTAAATTTTAAAAAGGAAACAAAATTAATTGTGTGCTAGATGTGATCTATAGATATGGGGGAGGAAAAGCAGAAAAGAGGAAAGAGTGTTGCAAGAGAAGGGAAAACAATACTGGGGAGAGAAGAACCTGAAGAATGCAGAGAGATGAGTGTTGGAACTAAGTTTTGCACTTAGCAGTGTAACTGTCATCTTGAATCTAATTGCGATCAACCTCAGATGTCCTTTTCCAGGACTGTTTTGGATGTGGATCCTTGCATTAAGAAGAACATTTGAAAACCCCTTAATGTGTTTCAAAAGGACAGTTGGGATTTTGAGTTTGTTTGGTTTTTTTTTTTTTTGTTCTTTGAGAGACCATTTCAAGCTTTCCCTTTTTGTCCAATAAGTGGTTGATTTGCATCAAATTTTGTTGACATTGATGTACTACTTACGAGTGGAGATAATTTGTTTGAAATGGTTGTCTCAAAGTTTCTGAACTTCTTGTGTTGCAAGACTTTCTACTCAGCTTTATCTCTGGATGAATATAAGTTTGGGAATCTTGGAATTTCCTTTCTGAGGAGAAACTCCAATTCTGACCAGATGGGATTGAGTGCTGGGGAAATATGTTTGAAAAATGTCTCAAACAGCCCTTACACTGTTTCTGTGTTCTGAAAGCTCTTTTGAGGGTTTATCAAGACCTTTTGGTGCACCTTCCTGTCTTCATTACATTAGGTGGCAATGTTGCTATTAAATAAATAGTGAAAGTAGAATTACGTGGAACTGAATCACAGAATCATAGGACAGTTTGGGCCGGAAGGGACCTTTAAAGATCATCTAGTCTTAACAAACTTGATCATGAACAGGGACATCTTTAAACAGATCAGCCCTGTCCATCCTCACCTTGAACAATTGCAGAGAAGGGGCATCCACAGTTTCTCCAGGCAACCTGTTCCAGCATATCACTACCCTCACTGTACAAAGTGCCTTCCTTATGCCAAGTGTAAATCTCTTCTCCTTTAAAACCATTGTCCTTTGTCCTCTCAGTACAGGCTCTGGTTTCTCTCTTTCTTATAGCCCCCCATCACATAATGAAAGGCTGCAACAGAATCTCCCAAAACTTTCCCATCTCCAGACTTAACAAACCCAACTCTTTCAGCCTTTTTTCATAGGAGAGTTGTTCTACCTCTCTGATCATTTTGGGGGCCCTTCTCTGGACTTACTTCAAGAAGTCAGTGTCTTGTGTGCTGAGGACTCCAGAGCTGGATGGAGTACTCAAGGTGGGGTCTTAGGAGAATGGAGTAGAGGAGGTGAATCACCTCCCTCAACCTGCTGGCCTTGCTTCTTTTGATGCAGCCCAAAATACCTGTGACCTTCTGGGCTGCCAGCACACACTGCTGACTCGTACAATTTTTCATACAGCAGTGTTTTCAAGTCCTTCCCCACAGGGCTGCTCTGAATCTATTCATCCCCCAGTCTGTATGATCTTGGAGATTGCCCCAATCCAGGTGCAGGACTTTGCACTTGGCATTGTTGAACTTCACATGGCAGTGCAATAGAATTGGAAAAGAAACTGGCAAAGGGTCAGTCATAATGTGTACTCTGCACAGAAGCTAGAGTGTGCTCTTAGAGGTGATCTGTGTGTTGCTTTTATCTAAACAGGCCAGGTCTCTTTGGTAGCTTTGTAAAAAGTATTACTTCATAATACTGCAATAATTTTAGAGGGAACAAATGTAGTTTAGCTGTTAAAAGTTATTCTATGAAACACATTGCAGGGAAGTTCTGGGAGAATCCAGAAGTAACATCCCCAGCAACTCTACACAGTGGAAGCAGGTCTACAGAGAAACAAGTCTTAGAAATTACTTTTCTTTTGACTGGAATTTCATGTTCACTTGCTGTACTTACAGATGAAAAGATATTGCAGAATGCATTTAAGGAATTCATTAAATTGGCAATTAAAAAAAAATCCATTTTTTTTTTCTTTCAGTCACGGTTACACATGTTCAGTGATATTCACAGGAACTTTGTCAAGGGATTTTATACTTAATGTTGTTTAAATTCTGTTGTCGATGCACTGTTTCAAACTGTGTCAAGATTTGTTTTCTTATTGCCTATTAAGGCTCCTCTTATTCTTCTGTAGGTAAGAAATCTCTGCTACATGGTAAGCAGGAGAGAGAAACTGAAGTTATCTCACAGTAAAGTACATGAACAAGTCTTTAATTTGCAAGTCCAGCTCATTAATCAGGAAATTGCTGCAGGTAATCGTATAAATGTATAATTATTTACAAATTCTGTCTGCATTTAAACTAAAACCTGTGTTATCTTTTATGTTTCTGCTTGTTTTTTTTTTTTTTTAACCCTGTAAGTTTACCAGTAAAACTTTCTTAAAGCATACCATCAAGATGAAGCAGCAACACACATGTAACTCTTCCATCTCTTGAAATATCCAAGCAAACATTGTTTTATTTTATGGATGTTTCCGCTTTATGCCTATTACTTGTTAATTGCTATGGAATCCAAATAGCAGAAACAAGCTTGGTTTTGCATCCTTAGGCAGCTGGTTTATGGTGCTGTTTCCCCACAGCAAGCACTGTACTGCTGCTTTGTTGTTCAGCTTGCTTGCTGTCAGTAGATGGTTCCTTTGGGCAAAAAGAAGAGTGACCGATAGGAATCGCTGTTGTCATGTTGCCTTGTGTGCTGGATGAACAGCACAGTGAGGTATTTTTTAGCTTGTCACCTGCAGTTACTCTCCTTTCTTCAAAAAGAGTTGAAGTATCCTGACCTTTAATAGCAAACAGTAACTGATTAGACATGCTGACATACCAAAACTCACTCTGGCCTTCATTTTCGTAGTGACCATTTTGAAACAAGGAACACAGCACTTGGGAAGAGGAAGAGTGGCAGTTACTTAGCTTTACTTGTTTTTTAATAGGGAAGGCAGCTATTTCTTCCACGTGAAGGGAATATCTCTTTTTCTTTCAAGATACACAGTATGCTTTTAATGACTAATTTAGAGTTAAGTCTTTGTCTGTTTTTTTTTCCTCTACCCCCTGAAACATGGATAGGTTTCGTTAGTACTGACAAGGTTGTTGGGTTTTTTTTAAACTGCTTTAGACCAGACTAATGTTTTGTGGAAGCAGGAGTACTCTAAAGCACTTTGGCTTTGTGTTAAATGCATTTTATTAGAAATGTCTACTCAATTTATTTTATGTCTTTAAAATACAACTGCTCTTTTAATGCTTATTAGGATAGCTTGATTGCTGCTTTGAGATGGTACTATATGCATATAATATCATAAAGACTAATATATGGGGGTAAAAAGACTTCTGAAGTGTAGGGAATTTTATAATACAAAGTACAGAGTTGAATGATGTCCAAGTGAAAATTCAGTTTGAAGCATTGTTTTTTCTCTATCCAAAACTGAATATGAATTTTTTTTATAGCTGCTTTGGAACTACTTCAGTCATATTTCAAAAGTGCTTCAGTTTGCTGGCTTAATGCCCTGTAAGAAGGGCACATTGTTATTTTGAATGGAAATGCTCAAATGCTTACCTAAATTCCAAAACGGTGGATAATTTGGAACAGGTGTCATTATCCCGACTTCTCTTTAATGTCCCAAAATGATTTCACATTGATTGTTTGCAAATGCTTTGTACTGTTTGCACAACCTTTTAATGGACTTCAAGAGTTGTTACAGATAACAAAATTATTAGCTTCTTTAAAAATCCTTTTTACCTTTTGCCTCCTCATATCTTTCTTCTGTAGGCCATGCCCTGACAAGTGCACTAGAGAACACGCTGTTCTACCCACCTCCTAGGATCACCCTGAAGTTGAAAATGCCCAAATCGGCACTAGGAGATTGCAAAAATAACTCACTGAAGCCTGGCAACAGGCCACTTTCTCCTGACAACAACAGCACTGTTTACAGCAAACGAGGCCTGCCGATCTCCAAGGAGTCCTTTGAAATTAAAGCGAAATCTTACTCCAGGTATCAGCACGACAGCAGAAGTAATGGGCTATTGGCAGGGATCGGCAAGCCTCGGAGTGAGGTAAAGGATTCTGGTCCCACACAGATTCCAGAGTTTTACCGGGGCCAGCCGTCTGGGAAGCCCTTAGCACTCCAGGCTGCTTTGCACGGACAGTCTTCCATTGGGAACGGGCGGGTGCAGCAGGAAAACTTGAGGCTGGCGTCCAGATCCAACGGTCTGATGGGCAGGGCTGGAGACGTGAGCCAGAGAGACAGCTCCAGCCAGACACCCTATGAACAAGAGTCCGTGCTCACAACTCACTTGGCCAGCCAGAGCAGTTTCAGAAAATCTACCATAGAACATTTCAGCCGATCCTTTAAAGAGGCTACCAACAGTCTGGTGAGGACCACAGAAGATCTCCGATGCTGTGAAAAGCCAACAAGAAGACTTGCAGCAAAAGATCGCTTGTGGAGCAAGCAGATGCTTGAAGGTGCTCCTTACCAGGACAATGACGGGTACTGTCCTGACTTAGAGCTGAGTGACTCTGAAGTGGAAAGTGATGAAAACAAAGAGCAATTGAGGTTAAGACGCAGTAGCTCAGAGAGAGAAAGTCCAAGTAAGGACTTTGGAAGAGATTGTCACAATAGAAACAAAAAGAATATGATTTCTCACAGTTCGGTACAAAGGTGATTAGAAGCCCCCACGGGGTTAACTCAGCCTTTATGTGTTCCAGTGTACCAGTGCAAAGTCCAGCATCAAAAGGTTCCAGAAAATAGTCCAGGACCTACGTTAGGAAGAGTTGCAGTAGGAGATGTGGGGCAGGGAGAGAAGTAAGAGTAGTTCTGTTCAAGTGTGAATTGACTGGCAGTTTTTGCAGGGTTAATTCAATGATTGCAAAGTCATGTGGAAATTTATGTGTTCATTTTAGAGGGTAACACCTGGGAGAGCAAGAGGCAGTTAATATTTGTGCAAATTCAAGAAACTGCTCCCCCTTTGCCAGCTTATATGTGAGGCATCATGTTCATGTTATGCCAGTCTTGTGGTGGACAGGTATTAAAGAAGCCCTTGCATAGCTCTACTGTGTTGCAGGAGAACTGCAAATGGAGACACTGAAACTGCATTTCTGCAGCACCTGCAGTATGGCTTCGATCCAGCAACACACTTCCAGATGTGTGAGGATGTTAAGCACATGGAAAAATCCTGATGATTTCCCCGAGGAACGTTTGCGCTCAGCTCTCCGAGCACATCCTGGCGTGCTCTGCTGGATCTGGCCCAAAGTGACTACTAAGCGATGATCCTCTTCTGCAGGAGGCTTTGAACTGCAGTGACATTTGCAGGCTCCTGGCAGAAGGTGGAAGCAGGAGTCACTGGTACTGCCAAACTCGGCTGACCTCTAGGCACGCCCCCTTTGCCTGCTCTTGCTGAAGGTTGTGCTTCTTTTCGCAACAACTTGCTTATTTTGTAAATACACAACTTCTAGTACTTCTTTTAAAAAAAAAAAAAAAAATCTCTGTACATAGTTGCTTGTTGTGGGATGCACTTGTAAATATTTTACCCAGCTAACAAGTACAGATGGCTAATTTTGTGGATAGTGTTTACAAAAGTAGATGTACTACAAAGAAAAATGCTATTGACACTTAAATTTAGGCAATCACCGGTGATGCCAGGTTACTCTTGAAACATATTCCGTGCCCAGAGGTGTTCTTACCTGGTATTTTTAAAATAAGCTGAACTAGAAATAACTTTATCTGAAATTTTTATGCAGGCACAAATTTTCAACCCTAGTTGTCAGAATACAGGCGTAGAAGCCTTACTGCTGGCACTTAGGTCTGTAAAATTTTAGCCAGTCCTGGTTTCGAGTATGTTGAGGGGTTTTTTTGGTTGTTTTTATTTTTAATTGCTGAAAAAAAAAATCCGTTGTTTTACTAAGCTGCTTTTCAACCTCTGGATCAGTTGCTGTTTCCCAAACTAACACTTTTTTTTGGTAGGTCCTTTAAAATTAGCAATTGTTAAGTAGTGGTTACATTTCAGCCAGTACCGACGGGAATCTTCTTCTGTTTGTTTCAGTGTCAGGGTGTTTTATGTTTGAATGCAGACCAGCTTGTTTTCCAGATGGGGTTCTGTTGATCAACGAAGTCTCTGCAAGGGTTTCTCTAAAATGCTGTACCTTTCTTAAAAATTCAACATCCTCTGTCCCTGCATCCCTGGCTGAAATGGGCTGTAGCTTGTGCCGCACGTTACGCAGCTCTTTCTGTTTGAGGGTTCATTTTGCCTTGAAACAAACAGAGTTCCCCACTCGGTCTGAAGGTGACTGTGCAGAATCCAACCAACCACCTGTTTTTCTTCATGTATTTCTTAGTCTATTGCTTTTAGCTTGGGAAATAGCAACAACATTTTTAGACTCATTTTCAACTTTGGAATCTCCCTAGCTGCAGTAGGACTAGCAGGTCAGGGGCTGGAGGACTTTACAGTAGTGAATGTTCTTTTTTTTTTTTTTTTTTTTTTTTTTTTTTAATATATATACTTGGCAATTCTGCTCTCTTTGCTCATGCATCTTAATTTTTTTTTCTCCCCCTGCACTTCTTGATTTTATGTATATTTGTGTAATTGATCTTTCTAGAGCTGTATCTTCAAAATTACTTCTTTTGGTGTAAATATGCAGTAGTGTTTTACATTTCCACATGTTTTTATTTTAATGGGAAATGCTTTGTGTTCTAAGCCATGGGTCATTCAGAATAACTAAACAAATGGCTGTTCATTTTTGCTCCAGTTCTGATTCTCTCTTAGTTCTCCTTCGATAATTTATTACTAATCCTCTCTTGCTGGTCATGAAATTCTATGAAGTTTGTGTTGGGAGCACTTACCTGGGAGGTCAGCGAAGTGTTCATGTTGTTTTGTGGCTGGAAGCCTATGACAGAAGGGAGGAAAAATGGTGCTTCAGCAAAACTCAGTGTTTTTGCTCTTCTGGGGTTATTAATTCACTTGTTTCCAGTCTGGGCAATGGTTTTGCTAATTTTTACATTATTTTAATAGAGATATGAAGGAGCCCTTGGTTATGTAGTTCACAAATATTGTCCCCAAAGTGCATTTGCTAGTTTTTATTGTGTGTTTGGTGGCTAACTGTTTGAAGTATTACCTCTTAACCTTATTTGTCAATATTTTTTTTTTTTTTTTTGGTTTTGCATTTTGTTTTATATATATAAATATATATATATATATTCAATTTTCCAAGATGGACTCGGTCTTTTTCAGATGTCCCCTTTTTACAAGTACTTTTTCATTAAATTATGAAACTGCTAACAGTATTTTCATTTGTTGTGATTTATTCAGGACTTTACCCTCCGTGTCTGGCAGGTTGTTGAACTCATCAGTCTAACAGCAGTACTGTACCCCTCTGGTATGGATTACTTTTGCAGAGTGGGCAATACTTTTACAGGCTGCAGAGTCAAGGAAAACCTTTCCCCTGTAGCCCCTCAAAAGAGTTACTGCACCTTAATTTGCTGTCCAAGCCTGGCTTTTTGTTTCTGCCCAGCTGAGCAAATGTAACAACTGTTTGCTCTGCTGGTCTCGCTTTTTACTGCATTTGCTTCTTCTATAGAATGACTGTCTATCCCTGGTTGAACAAATTAAGTTATAGAGGAAGATCCATAGCCAGGCCTTCTGTCTCGTCTGCTTCTTGTACGCTCACATACATGCACAAATGACTATTTAACAGCCAGCAATTGCTCTGTGTGCATACAGGACAAATCAGTACAAGCAAGTTGCCAAGTTGGTGTTTTATGTTGGTTTTGCATGACCTGTTGCTGTAGTTCTCCCTGTTATCACAGGCTGGTGCTGTGACACACCTTGCTGGCAGAGAGGGGCTGCTCCCTGTGCCAAAGCAGGGCAGAAGGCAAAACAGAGGATGAAGGTCATCTTAGAACACCAGGTTGGAAGAGAACTCAAGAACCCTTTTTGGCAAAAGCACAGTCTAGATAAGATGGCTCAGGACCTTTTCCAGCTGAATCTCAGATCTCACCGCTTCCCTGGGGGGATTATCCCAGTGGCTGATTGTTCTTGTGAAAAATGTTCCTTTGTGTCCAACTGGAATCTCCCCAAAGTAACTTGTATCCCTTAACCCTCATCTTTTCCATGTGACTCTTGTAAAAAGGGAGTTTCCACCTTCTTTGTAGCCACCTGTTGAATATTGGAACATGGTGCTACAGTCTCCCCTAAGCTTTCTTTTCTCAAGGCTGAGCAAACCCAGTTCTCTCAGCATTTCCTCGGATGGCAGGCTTTGCAGTCTTTTAATCACCTTTGTGGCCCTTCTCTGGACCCTCTTCAGCCTGTCAACATCTTTTCTTTTTTTCTATATGGCAGGGACCAAAACTGAACACAGTATGCCAGGTCTGGTCTGACAAGTACTAAGTAGAGCAAAATAATGACTACATTTATCTCTGCTGGCGATGCCCTTGTTGATACATCCCAGCACCCTGTTGACATTCTTTGCTGCAGCAGTACACTGTTCATTCATATTGAGTTTGTTTCCCATCAGGATCTCCAGGTCCCATTCCATAATGCTGCTTTACAGCCAGGTACATCCTAGCTTGTGCTGCATTCCTGGATTGTGTTCTCCCAGCTGCAAGACCTTACACTTCTCTGTGTTGAACTTCATCGGGTTCTTAACCCACTTGTCCAGCCTATCCAGGTCTTCCTGCAGGATGGCTCTCGCCTTCTGAAGTGTCTGCTTCCCCACCCGGTCTGGTGTCACCAGAAACAGGTGATGCTGTCATCCAAATTGCTTGTAAAGATCCTCAGCAGCAGCGGGCCTGGTATCGATCCCTACTGGACCCCGCTTGTGTCCAGTTGCTGGTTTGAAAAATAGCTATTTACCACCACCCTCTGGGTGCTGCCTGTCAGCCAGTTCCTCACCCACCGCACAGATGGCTTGTGTAGACCATAGCACATTCATTTCTTCTGGAGGAGGCTGTGATGAGCTGTATTGAAAAACTGAGAGAAAGAATGCAGGTATAGCTGCACAACCAGTCCAACAGCATGACTCCTACTTTGGTCAGCCTGGTAGCTGGCAGCACTCAAGAGGGACAGGGGACTTGCAGGTTGCAGGCAGGAGTGACCATCGTGCCCGCAGTGGTTCAGAGAAGGAGACGGTGTGAGCCATGAGCTCGGTGGCCATGTCAGTGTGCTTGTGGCCTAGTGTTGGGGGCAAGAGTAGTGAGCATGTGGCCATGGGCAGGCCAGGAGCAGAGATGGAGGTGTGTTGGGTGAAGTCTCTAGACTGAAAAGAAAACCAAAGGGAGAAGTCAGTAAAGGTGCATATAGAAGAGAGAAAGAAGCAGCAGCAAGTGATTGGATTATCAGGTATTTTTTCAGCACCAGGATTCCTCCTTCCCTAAAGGCTCTCTTGCAACAGATTTTCTTGTTGTGACTTTCTGACTGGCAGCCTCCCATCCCCTTTGCAAGTCCAATCTGCTTTTGGCTGGGATGTGGGGAAGATGGCGCCAAGGAAGGAGATGTGTATCCCCATTATACTGGAAGCAGCTGTTGTCGGTTTGTAGAGTTTTGACCAATAAGTACTTGTGGTTACTTATTGACAGGACCTGAGGCCAAGGTCCCACAAGCACTAATAGGAATTGTGTGGTGATTCTCAGCACCATCATTTCTGCATTTGTCTTTCTCCAAAGAGAAGTGTTTCTCAGCTATGAACTGTGTATGTTATTTGTAGATTTTGTTTGTTTGGGGCTTTTTTTGTTGTTGTTTTCACCATGAATCCCAAACCATAAAAGGAGGAATTGCAAACATTGAACTCCTAAAAACAAGCTGGAAGCATTCACTTGGGTTTGATGTGGTACCTCACTGATGACTAGGCCCAGGTTCACTGGCTGTGTGCAGGTACATGATGTGCATCTGATACCTGGGGGGATCAAGCATTCCCAAGTGTTCAAAGCCTGCCTCTGAAAGCTACAGAGATAATCCCATGAAACTAGGCATCTTGAGCGTTGTGAGTTTTGATGATTCCAGTACTTAGAGAGGTTTAGCACTGCGGGGAATTGACACGTCTATTGGGAAAACATGCTTTTGGTGTGAATTAATGAGCAAAAGGAAGCTGCTTGCACATCCTGGGAGCTTGGCATGCAAGAGAAGGGCAGAGATGGAAAACAATGGAGTGCCTCAATGCAACTTCTTTAGGAAGAAGTGAGGACTCTCAGACTTCTAGGTTAATGACAGATATGCTGTGCTACTGCTGAGTCTTTATGCCAATTTCATGGCTGAACAGACTTTTGCCTCTTATGGGGTGTAATTCTGCAGCGTCCCCCTCTTGGAGAGACCATAACTGCTCCTGGGCTTCTCTCCTAACCAAGTCAGTGCATCTGTCAACTGTTGGATTCCTGATGGGATGTGACGGAAGTGGATGAAAGTGGCTGCATGCACAGATTTCTGACAGGAAATGTTACGTAGCAGTTGGATAAGTTGTTTGAAAATAGCAGCTGTGTGCCTATTTCTGTTCCTCGAGTTAACCCTTCTGCAGATAGCTTGCATAAGTTTATGTGACTGTATTGTGTAAGGAGAAGCAGCATCAGATATTCTCCCATTAGTTTTCCTGCCTCTGAGTACAGCTTCCTGTTATCTTTCTCCACTAGGCTTTTTTGGCTGAGACAATCTCCCGGATCCATCTTCCCCTGCCCTTTCTCTGGAACTCCCATTTTGTTTCAGGCTGGGCAGACCTTGCCTGCCTTCCCATTGCTTTCTCAGTAGCCCTGAGGCTGGGTATCTGCCTCACCTAGGCCGCCTTATCTGGGACATTGTTTTAAATCTATGGGTAGGCTTTGACATCTTTGTTTCTTTTGACTTAATTGTCCTCAACACTTTTTATGGTTTCTGTTGTCATTCCCCAGGTGCTGCCCCAGCCTTCCTCACCTTGGGGAAGAGCATGGGGCAAGGCAGACACAAAGTGTACTTTGACAGAGCTCCTCAGCAGGTCTGTGTTCTGCTGGCCAAATTGGTGGAACAGTTTCCTGAGGAAGAGCTTAAAACCTAGCACAATAGAAATGTATGAAGGAAGAGGCCTTCAAGAAATTTCCTGGTCATCTGAAAGCCTTTGAGCTTGTGACTGATGTCATCGTATTTTCTGTGATTTCAGCAACCAGAAGGAGCCCTCTGGAGTAGTACCTATAAAACAAAAATGTGTTACATACCATTTGGAAAAATGGCTCTGGTTATACATTTGGAAGTGCAGGCCCTAGTGAGGGAATGAGACATCGGGGGGGGGGGGGGGGGGGATCATTAACCCCGCACCCACTTACCCCGAAACCAGGCGTCTGGTTTCATGCCTTTGAGGTTCCACTTTTCTTATCTCGGAAGGGTGGTGCTGAGTAGTTAGAGAACCCTTGCCCTGGCATTTTAAGCTCCGTTTGCACCTTGTTTGAATGAGGCCTCAGCAAAGTACTTCCCCTCTTCAAAACTGATGGCTCAGACATTGTTCTGTTATCTCCTCTAAAACTGAGCAGGGGCTCCCCTCCCCTCTGGTTATTCTTTCGACAACAAGCTAGCCGTTTCTCCTGGCTTAAGGAAGCACAGATGTCAAGAGCTGGATGAGACAGGTGATGTGGATAGCCGTAAGCAAGTTGTAATTTACACTTATTACAAATGGCTAATAAATAGTCTTCTCTCAAATTGGCTGATTGAACGTGGTGAATTAAGTTCAGAGTAGTTGTCCCAGACCCATAGTTAGTTTGAAGTTTGCTTCTGATTTGAGCCTGAAGAAGGGCTTGTGTGCCTGAAAGCTGCGAACAGTGAAAGCACTTTTGGTAAATGAAAGATGCTAGGTGGATTCCTTGTAAGCAACTGTCGTGGCACATTACAGTGCTCGCTCTTTTATCCTGAATCAAGGAAAAGGTAAATTCCGATCACATGGGGTCTGAAGAGCAACGCATTATTCTAAAACGTCTTGGCCATGCTCTGCTGAAGAACCCCTGTGCTGGAGCACCCTGTTCCCTGTCTGATCTGAGTGCAGAGCAGAGGGCTGGAAAGACACAGGCTGGACTTTGTGTGGGGCAGCTTAAGGTGGCAGGAACTAGAATTTGTAGGTATTCCAGTGACAAAGAAGCTGGAGGGCCACATGTGATGATGTGAGGGGTGTTTGTGAAACACCTGAGAAGCTGTCTGCACTGGGAAGGGCCATATAACATGTCTTCTTATAGTGCTGTTGTTAAAAGCACTCTCCACGCCAATCGAGAGTTTTAAGTATAAGAAATTTTATTGTGGGTAGAATAAGCAAAAGCAGCGCGCTGGGCGGCTGGGAGTCTCCTGCTCCACGACAGCACGCACCAAATAAGGATCCACTCTCTTCTTTTAAGGTGGAGGTATGTCGCAACCGCAACAGCCAATTCCCCATGCATAGAATGCACCCTTCTGGCTGTGCCAGTGTGAGTTTCTGATAAGGATCGGCATCCCGGTCCCGAGTCTCTTGTGAGGATGTTGATAGTCTTCCTTATCTTAACCTGGTTTCTGGCAGGCTCAGTGGGGTTCGACCCAGCTGCCCAACTTCTGTAGATTTCTGCCTAACAAGCTTAAAACTAAGTACATACTGTTCAAAACAGGATGTTACATGTTCTTATCGAGTGGCATTGTCTGACTTGATCGCGACTCCATCATTGATCATTTATATGGTTAACAAATAATTCATCCCTTTATTTATTACACTGTGTTCTTAGGGATTAGATGCTTTTTCGTGAGACTGTGGCCAGTATATAAGAAATTGTGCTGAAATTAGTCTGCATCATAAACTGTACTGAGTAGAGAGCACCATTGCTGGTTCTGCGAGAGAAACCAGACTTTTAAGGCTAAGACTTCAATATGACCTCACAGTAGTTTGGTGCAATCCTTCTTAGAAAAGATTCCCTATTTGAGAGTCTTAGTCCACTTTGCATTGACTTCTATGACAGTATGACCACAGTGGGTATTAGACTTGATGTAACACAAATTAATCAATGGGCATAAGCCTGTTTAATGCCCTTGTGCATTGTCTCATTGTATCTCCCAATGAGGCATCTGCAAAGCAAGAAAACTGTGTACTTTGGCAAATGTTCAAACTCTACAAGTATTTAAATACATTACTAAGATCATCCACACTAGTAAACAGTTGAGACTTCTCAGCAGTTTGATGTCTCCTGGACCTGCTTGTTGCTTACTAACAAATAAAATCTCGATCCAGACATACAAGTCCATTCCAAGACCTGTAACTGTCTGGAAACAAGTGCGTGGCAGGACAAACTCTTACTTTCTAACCAGTTGATTTTCAGTGACTGATTTTATATTTCTGCCTCTGCTCATGCTTGGCAGGGTTGTTGTTTCTGCTTTGCTTTGTTCCCCCTACCCCTAAAATGCAGTATTACCTGCTAGCGGTAAATTCCCACGTGCTCACTGTTTGCCCTGATAGATGTAAAAGCAGGGCAAGCTTACAGCGAAGTAGGGCCTCCTTGGGCTCCAGTGCTCGTTGTGCAGTCCCTGCTGTCCACTGCACCTTGCCCTGCTGCAGAGGAAGCCGGACAGACTCCCTTATGGCAGTGCCTGGAGGCAGCTGTGAGAAATAGACTTCTGATATAAGACGTTTGTACTTTGTATCAGGCCTACAGCCTTCCCGCCTTCGAGCACAGGAGAACTAACATAGAAGTAAAGCGTGAAGACTAAAGGCGAAATAAAAGAGACACATATGGTTCTAAGGATGAAGACTTGATAGGATCAGCCTCATAAAAGGAGGAAAGAACAACTGAAACTTTCCAGTAGCCAGCATAAGCAAAAAAACCCTGCTTCTTTTTATAACCCCTGAAATCATCATCAGCCAGCCAGCCCTTCTTACCTTCAGTCCTTACAGGTGAGGGGATTTTTTCCAGCTCTGGTGCACTGGGGCATATTCCAGAAGTGCTGAATGCTTTGTGGTTGGTGAGAAGGGTAATGGCTTGTGGCAGGTTCGGTGAGGGCTGTGACTTAACTGTACAGGGCTTCTTGTGCTGCAGATCTACTCTTTCTGCTCTTTGTGGTTGTGTTAAGATCCCACTTCTCCCTGCAAAGCAGGAGAAGTAAGTGTGAATGCGCCTGACCACATGCTGTGTTACCGGTCTTTGAAAGCCACAAAGGTGCTGTGTGTGGTCTATCACTGATTCACAGGCCACAAAGGAAATGTTTTACCTGCGGTGCAGCAACAGGAAGTTCCTGACAGGGAAGTCACCTTTGTCTTTTCTATGCTTTTATTTCCTATGGGGAACCTATACTAGCAGAAGACCTCAGCTGATGCACACTATGGAGCCATCCCCCTGTGAATTCCTCCTTGCTCTGCCTTTCAGCAAGCCTGGATTAGCCATTGCAGAAAAGACATATTTATGGGATACTGTACCACGTAACTAAAGATGCAAGTTCCAAATATTTGAAGACCAGAGTTTGTGTTGTAACCTGATGCTCACAGAAAGCTGTTAATTTTCTCCCAAGGCATGTGCCAACAGCCAGCTTGTTTTGATGCCTCCAAACCGTGCTGGCAAATGTCTGAATCAGCAAGGAGCCAAGAGACTGGCCAGGTGGGTTGAGGGTGTATCTCCTGCTGCTGAATTCAGTAAGCCGCTGTGGATCCTGAATGCCCTTGTGCTGTGCAAGGACAACGAGAGTGGCAGAAGTGGCTGAGCTTTGAAAAAAGCAATTATTTTATTTAACTGCACTTGATGAATGTGCTGCATACACTTTTTTTATTTTTTAACCTCTGGATCTACTTTCCTTTTGTACAGTGTATGAGAAAAAGAGATTTCTGGAACTATTTACCTGAATGTTTGCTTTCTGTGTTGGCAGTCACTAATATTAATTTGTTTGCCTCAGATCTGAGATGAAATCCTGCTGTTTGTTGTACAACACTGCAGTGAGGCCAGAAAGAGAAAATTCAGTGCTAAGCACTGAAGTAATGCTGTGCAAGCCTGTGAAATAAAACCCTCAGGTAATATGACAGTAAGCTAATAAATACATTAGTAGGCTGTTGAGGGAAGCCTCCATGAAACATACTGGTAAGGGCAACCAGCCCATTAACTTTCCAAGTATACGACCAAAAATGTTAAAAAAATGTGGCCATATGAAGTCCAGGGTGGGAGCATCTACATTATGTGTAGAGAGAAGACAGTGAAAAGGCTTGAGAGGTGGTAATTGCCCATAGGAAGATGTATGGCTTGTAAGGAACACCTAAAAGCTGCAAAAGGAGCTATGAACAAACTGCCCATAAAAGACCCCAGTGTGTGCTGTGCACTCCCTGGTGTGCAGCACTAGGCCATGACACTTGAATAAAGGGACTGTTTACAAGTGGCAGCTGGAAACAAGAGTTTGGCTAGAGGAAAGGTGAGCAGTCAAGTTAATCCTGGTTCTAAGGCTCTGGTGATGATCCCGATTGTGCCTACCTGGTATACCCCCGTTGCCAGGAGAAGATACAGGAGACTGAAGTAGTTTTAATATCACAGATCCCTACACGAATGACCCAATCCATGTCAAAATGTAATCTATCACGGGCTGCTGAAGAGGAGAGCTGGCATTTCCAAAGTGCCTTTTGCCTCACAGCTTCAGACCTGGAAGCCATACCATGGGCACAGGCAGCCACAGTAGAAATCTGCACGTGGAACTTTTGATGCTAGTTATTTGCCTGTGGAAGATTTTGAGGCTTTGAGGTTACAGGAGCAAAAGGAGGGCACAGTATGCTCAAGGCCAAACGTTATAACCTTGGGAACTGTTGCACAATCTGTGGAGAAAGATCCCTAGTGCTGGAAGTCAGGGCCAAGGCTCAGTGGATGCCGAAACCGCAGTAAAGGAGAAAGCAGAAACCAAACTCTTTGGACATCTCCAAGAAACGGAGAAACTACTGCCGAGAGAAATCTCTTCTCCCCCCTACCCTGCAGCTCTTGGAGCGGGAAGCCGAACTGTCCTAGCTCGAGCTGTTGTCTGCTGTCTGCGCTAGGTTCACAGCGCTACGCGGAGAGGATCTCAAAGGGCGCGGCCTCTGCAGGGTTGGGGTGAGGTGGCCGCGCCCCTCCTCCAATACGAGACAGGCCTGCCCGGTGGGGTGGGGAGCCCGCTCCTGGACAGGACACCCAGGACCCGGCTGCCCCTCAACCGGGCGGAGCGTAGCCGCCCCCGCTATAAACGTGGCGGCGACAGCGGCGGGCCAGGACCTTTGGCTACGCTGCTGAAACAGGTAGGGCCGGCGGGAAGTGTATCGTTACGGTTTTCTCTCGTGTGTGTGGTACACCTACATTTACTTTCTTTCTTTTCTTTAGTTACTTCACGCACAAACGTACACATTTTCTTTCCCTTCTCCCCGAATTTGCCGCCCGGCATGACAGCCGGTCGGGCTGCGCACAGACCTGCAGGGTGTCTGCCGGCTTGCGCGCCGGGCCGAGCCGAGCCACGCTACGCTCCCTGCGGGCTTGGGCGGGAGGTGGCTGGGCATGTGAGGGTCCTTCACTGGCACTGAGCTGGCAGTCGGAGCAAGGAGCATAAATGCAGCCCGTGCGCTGTGCATTCTGTGCTCTGTGCAGGTAAGTCCCCTCAAGACTGAACATGCGGCTCCGAGCAGACACAAACGCTGTTCTTAAGCAATCGGGGTTCATTTTATACGTGCTGGCCCTGGACAGACATGCGTAAACCAGAACAATTTTCTCCACAGATATGTCATCCATTAAGATTGAGTGCATCACCAACGAGAGCAACGAGATTGGGGAGTCGCCCGTCTGGGACGAGAAGGAAAGCTCACTGCTCTATGTAGACATCACGGGTAAAAAAGTGTGTCGCTGGAGCTCTGTCACCAAGGAAGCGCAGGCCATCTCTGTGGGTAAGGAGGGGCTTGAAAACAACCTTGTTGAACCTAAAAGTTGTGCATTCTGACTTGGTACAATATCCCTGCTGAACACAGGTGATGCTGGATGGTGCTCGTCTTCTAGTGGAAATAGACCTTTCCCTAAAACCTGACCTTATTAGGCCAAAAGGGTCACTGAGGCTTGTGCTGCACACAGAAACTAAACGATTGGGCGGGCTGAGGACTTTTCTAGGGATTTTGTGCTATTGGATTACATTTGATCTACTATTCTTCCCTGTATATTGTTCATAACCTGCTCTTTTCTGCTCCCTCTGTCTCAGAGGTAAGGGTCACCAAACCTCTCATTCTCTGGTGATATCTGTGGGAGTTTTGTTACTGATTTGAATTAGTAGTGTCCATAACATCTTCTTTATTAGGAAAAAAGAAATCCCATCATGATTTAAGAAGTTATTTTTGAAGGTAACAGTATTATTGGCTAGAGTATCAATAGTTCTAAATATTTGTTCCAGAAAGGAAGAGCTATGCTAACTCTCATAACTAAGGAGTTTCATATTTACTTCAGGATATAATACCATAAATATTTGTTTGTCTGAAGACATCTCCTTAAATGGTTTAAGTACTAGGATTTACCCTTTTCTCACAGTCAGTAACACTTGGTGAAGAAGTCACTTGCTTTCACCTACCCATAAGTTGTTCACATTATTCACAATAAATTGGTCTGGATTTATTTGCTCTTCAAATTACTGTAGCTACCAGTTTTAAAATGAGAGATGGCCTGATACTAATTTTGGAAACATTGCATCCCAAACATATTTCCTTTATTTCCTCTTACCTTAGCTGAGGGAGAACACTTCTCCCTGCCGCCCCTTCCTGATTCAGACCTGCTCTCAAAGGTGTAATTTTTTACATGTGGTCTCTCTGGAGATGTAGAAGGGATAGTTGCTCAAGTAGCTACTCCTTTTTCTCTTTGTTTCTTCCCCCTGCCCCTTTCTGTTTCCTATGTTAAGATAGTTACAATTCATAGCTGTGCCTTTGGGAAGACCATGGTTAAAAGACCAAAAAACCCCCTGAGCAACCAAAGAGTGAGTACCATGTGATTAAAATAGCAGGTTGATGTCCAAAGTGAAAACAGAGAGAAGTTACTCATTACTGAAGCTTACAGAAAATTACGACATCCCCATGCTTGGCCACAACTTCAAATGCACTTTTCAACTCTGCAGGGAAAGCACCAATACACACAAAAACATGCCCAGGGAGAGACCTTATGGTTAATTTTCTGTTTGGTATTAAATGGTGTAAATACATCAGTTCCTGTGGATGCTGCTTAGCAAAGCCCTCCTGGATGGCTGCAGACTGAGCTGGGTGCAAGGGCCAATATGTTCACTTACACTGTGTCTCTTCAGTGAATAGCACAGTGGCTTTGTCCTTACAAATTTGATACACCCATTCCCCTGGGATGCATTGTTGGGAAGATATAGGCAATTATTCCTGTGTGTTAAATACTATCCCAGACTTTATTGCCCTGTTTAAAGTTATTATTTCTTATATTGCATCTGTTTGTAGTCTTTTAGTAAAATGTTATCTTCACACTAATTTCTTTGATTTCCCTTCTTCCCCCCATTTATTCCTGTATAATAGCCTGCAGTTGAGGATTTACTGCTTATTAAGTCAAATTAGTGTAAACTAATCATGGAGGACTTACTAATTTTTTTTGTTTGTTTTAACTTTTGGAAAGCTCTTGCTACTCCTTGATATATTTTGGTGCTGCAGGAAGCATGTCAGAACTACATGACAGAGTGTGGTGTAAGGAGGTGGCTCTCCTGCCCAGTGTGACATGTCCCAGGGCAGAGATACTTTCTGCCACCATGAGTTATGACTTAAAAGCCGTGTAGGGCTGATTTACCCAGGAGCTCTGTGCTAAACAAACAGTTGCTCCACAGCAATTGATTTTTCCCTTGATGTGGGGGGAGAACCCACACAACAATCTGCTGTAAAAAGCACCTATCAGAACCATGTGCTACTAATAATTATCACTCCTAGTTGCAGTGGTAATATTCAAGTTCCCTGAGATTATGTAGTTTGGACTTGATGATCTTAGGCATCTTTTCCAGCCTTCACAATTCTATGATTCTGTACATCCCAAACTCATGATTCTCTTTGTAGCAACTTTCTGTATGCATTAAGTATGCTCTCTTTGCATGAGAGAATCCATTTCTATGTATTTAAATATCAGTTTTATTGATAGAAAATTAGGTTATTTCTTTTGCCTGTGATTTCACTGAGTTTGATGTGACTGCTTGCATGTATGAAAGGGGCAGAAAAGAAATTGCTCTGTGGCACATCCTTCTTTTTCATTTCACCCTTTTTCTAGATAATCTTGTGAGCTCTGTGGCTCTCTGGAAATCTGGGGAATATGTCATCACCCTAGGAACCAAGTTTGCTGCTTTGAAATGGAAAGAGCAGGTGGTAACCACCATTACTCAAGTGGACAATGGCAAACCAAACACCCGATTCAATGATGGGAAAGTGGATCCTGCAGGGAGGTATTTCGCAGGTATGCTGCAGGTAGCTCTTTCCTTCTGCTCCTCTGTGAGGTTTTGTGGGAATTTACATGCTGACCACACCTTTCTCAATATTTGAATGACTGAATAAAATATTTAGCAGAAATCACACTGCATACCAGTTCTGCCACAGTTGAACAAAATAACCAAAGGACTGTATTTTGTCATCTTCTGCTGTGAAAGCATTTTTGAAATCTACTTTTCTCTTTTCCTTTTAACTCTGTTTCTTCCTTGAATTTCTGAAGCCTCTACACTGATCCTATCTGCACACATGGACAGTGTGGTTATCACCACAGCAAGTGGCTAGCACCAAACCTAGGGGAGATCCTATTCACTCTGAACCTGCTTTCTCCCCTTTGTCTCTGCACAGGTACCATGCCTGACGAAGTTCAACCTCATTTGATGAAAGGAAAACAGGGTGCTCTGTACACACTCTTCTCTGATCACTCGGTAGTGAAGCACTTTGATCAGGTGGACGTTTCTAATGGGCTGGACTGGTCACTGGATCATAAAACCTTCTTTTACATTGACAGTTTGTCGTACTCGGTGGATGCCTTTGATTACGACCTCCAAACCGGAAAAATCAGTATGAATTGTTGTATTCTAAAGCAATCTGTTGTGCCTAGAGATTGTGATGTTTGGGGGACCATGTGGCTAAGTTGGTAGCACGTAAGACTCTTACTGGGAAGGTCGTGAGTTCAAGCCTGCAGTGGGCAGGAGAGTTTTCTCTGGGCAGCAATGTCCTCCCTCCTCAAGAGGGGATTGGACTTGGTGCCATGGTCTAGTCATGGGGTCTGTGGTGACAGGTTGGACTGGATGATCTTCAAGGTCTTTTCCAACCTTGGTGATACTGTGATACTTTGTTTCTATTCTGGTTATTATGCAGAGATGATAAGAACTTTGGGAGCACTTCTTCAGAAGTTGAGAAAAAAACAGAAGCCATGTTAACATCCATGTGCATCTGTGTAGGTGCCTAGCTCAAACTAGTCAGAGGCTGTTATTAATATTATAAAGTATTTAAATTGAGTGACAGAGTTTGAACAGTGCTCCAGACTACTGTTGCTAAACACAGAGTGTATCTCATCTTCCTGTGTAAAATGGGCAAAACGTTTCTTGTATGGCTAGATTTCTGTGGCTGCGTGCTGCTTGTTACTGATAGCGTAGGCAAAGTAAGAGGAAGCTTGGAGTCTTGTGCAAAACCTCGGCTAGCTGATCTAGATTTTTCACCATTTTGGTTTTTCAAACAGAAGCCCCTACATGAAGATTGTGCAGATAGAATTAAGAAACAACCGAAAACCAGTAACTCAAAACTACTTCCTTTATTTCTTTGAACAAAACAACACAACCCCTTAAGGGCTTCTACAATCCTGGGTAAAAAAAAAGAACCAAACACAAATTCCAGTGGCTTGGACTGGTAATATGCTTTGGAATACACAGCCTGCACTATTTTGCTTTAAAATAACCACGTAGATTTGATACTTATTTTTCAAACAGTGAATTTTAGGTGCAGCATCTTATCTCAAAGTCTCTCTGCCACAGCTTACAACCGAATTTTTCTTCAGGAAATAGGGTGGTTCTCTCCTCTCTCTCCTGCACTTGCTCTTTCTGTGGGCAATCTGACAGTCCCCAGGAGCAGAAAGGAAGCTCGTTACCAATATTGCTACATATGAGGAACATTGAAGTTGTCAGAGCATAAAATAAACAATATCAGAAAGTTGGTTTTAATTTCCTCTAATAACATTTGATAAAAGTTCAGGGAGAGTTGTTTGTTTTAAGGCTGACAGTATGTCTTTGTAGTTGATGCTTTTTCTACCTCGGTGTTTATATAAGCCCTCAGTTTATGTATCTGAAGGTCAGTTTTGTGTTGGAACGGTGATTATTGGCTTGTTCCAGCAAGCTGTTTAAAAACTCTTCAGTTCTCTGTCTGGAAGTTTGAAATAATAACCCATGCTTGAAATAATCCAAACTGCTTTTAGAACAAATAATTAATTTCCTGAACATATATGACATTAATTTATTCAGCTATTCATCTAATACTGAAAGTATGGAGCATGAGTGGTGCACTATAAAAGAACACCAGAAAAAAGGATTATACTTTCAATGGGTAGAAACTGATCCACAGGCTTTCACACTGAGAAACAGCTGTCTCAGGAAAGAAACAGGGCAGCAGACGTGATTTGTTTCTTTCACGTGAAAAAAAACTTAGGACTTCAGTGCAGCTTTGGAAAATAATTGCACAAATAACTCTGCTGGGCTGTCACGAATGAGGGTTTTCACAATTGTCTCACTCAGTTTTGTTGTGATTTTCCTACCCTGCAGGCAATCGCAGAAGTGTGTACAAACTGGAAAAAGAGGAGAACATTCCTGATGGGATGTGCATTGATACCCAAGGCAAGCTCTGGGTAGCTTGTTACAATGGTGGGAGAGTGATTCGTCTCGACCCTGAGACAGGTGAGTCTTTGCAAAGGGCATACTGGCGTTCTGTGTTGCGGGAGGTGGCGTTTTAACCCCCACAGAAATGGTATATGTGCTCTTTACAAAATACTGCTCAGTTTGTTTTGTTACGTCTCCCTGCTTTTAAAAGCTGGCTTTGTAAATAAGTTTCCTTTGTTCCCAGTCCCTCTTATGTCGGAAAAGGTAAAGCTGCTGCTGAGATTACCATTAGACTTGTGAATTCTTTGAGTTAGCATCCTCTTGCCTCCTCCAAACTGAAGAGCAGCATTTACAGAATTGATGAATGATGTAGAGGAAAATTAATAAGCCATGAAATAGTAAAGATGACTTAAGCCATTGTGTATTGTGCTGGGCAGTAAACTGAGGTAAATGCAAGTCCTGCATGACACTGATGCCAGCAACATTTTAGTTGTTATTGAGAATTATTTAAACAATAAATTTTGTAATAATAATTATTTTTTAAAAATACTTAATGAATTCCACAGCAGTTTATCACCCCCACAGTAATGTCTTGGATGTGCCCATTGTTTGAGCCTGTCATTTATTGCTAATCTCATCTGGACTTTGGTGGTTTGTGAGGCATGATTTACTCTGAGTAAAAATAAAACAACACACAAAAGAACAAAACACCTAAAGCACTTTTGGAGTACTGAACCACAAGGGGCCAGAGGAGGAGAATAAGAGAGTGATTTTGGCAGACCCCAGGCAGCACAGGTTTGCATAATGCAGCATAGGAGCAGCTGCACTGGGTTGCATCTGGTGTATCTTGAAGCCAGGTCTAGCCCTGACAGAAGTCTTGCGGTTTTGTGAAGCTTCATATTCAAGGATGCCCACATCCTTTGACATGTCCTTCCTTTGGAATGTACAGCAGATCCTGGCACACGTGCACCAAATGGGTCAGGCTGCAGCCTCTGCTCTGACTCCATCAGAACTTCTTACTTGAGGCTCAGGCTGTGATTTTCCTCTTCAGTTTGTTCCTGCACAAGGTCTTGCCAAGCGGTGGGAATTCCTCCTGTCTGCCCCTCAACCCTAGGAAGAAGAAGGTGCATCTGGGAGATCCCAGGAGCTCTGGAATCTATTTCTGGTCCCACGTGCTTGCCCTTTGGTGGGAAGAGCACTCCTTGGTGGTATCCACTAGCTTTTTGAATACCTTCCTGGACCAGCGGACTCTACTATTTTTCCTCTCTGATTCACTGTTTCTACCTTTTTTTCCTCCCTGGCCTTCATCTGCTTTCTTTGTTTCACTTGTTTCCCCTTTCTTCCTCCCTTTTGGAAGTGTTTTCTTGAGAGAAAGGTTAAGGGAATTAGTGTCCATAAGCAGATGCATAGGGAGACTAGGAATATAGATAGCAGAGTACATATGCCTAATGCACTCCCAGTCTCTTACCTCTGCTCAGATCAGGGTCTTTCAGACCTGGATGTGATTTTGGTGTATCAAAAGGTGCCAGTGGATTGCTCGTCTGTGAGCCTTTTTTGTTCCTTACTCACATAAAACTGCAGTGAACAGTAGCAAGAAGTATTGCAGTTTAAGCGTCCATGTCAAAGAGAGTCACCTTCTTCACGGATATCTGCTGATCTGCCCTTTCTGCACAGTCATTTAAAATATCTAAAATCTGTGATTTGCTGGCTTTTGAGTGACTTTAACCATTTAGGGAGCTAACCCAGATAGGTTTGAAGAGAACTCTATGAAAGCTTATCTTGTAATGCACAAATATCTGTGACCTGTGGCTTGACCAGACTGTCAGCCATTTGCAGATAAATCCACGGATAGCAAGCGCATTTAAAGCACGTGAGGGACTTGCAGGTTTCCTGGATAGCAAACCTTGGGCTGCTATTTTAAGGGCATGGGTGACAACACTTGTTTGTTTGGCATCTTTTCTAAGTTGAGGGTTTTGAGGTTCAGGATGAAGCTTTAAGATGTGCTGCAGGGAAAGGCTAGGTGCAGGCTGGACCATAGAAGGTTCTACATAAACATGAAGAAAAACTTTCATTGTGAGGGCAACAGAACACTAGACCAGGCTGCCAGAGAGGTTGTGGAGACTCCTTCTCTGGAGACATTCAAAACCCACCTGGATGGTTCCTGTGTGACCTGTGATTCTGCTCTGGCAGCAAGGGTTGAGCTAGATGATCTTTCAAGGTCCTTTCCAACCTCTAACATACTATGATTCTGTGTGAACAGATAGGTCTTCTTTCCCAGTTTTCTTGATACTTTGAAAAATCTGGGGGAAAAACCCCAGTTAATCAGACAAGCAAATAACCTCTGACAATATAAATCCTGTTACACCAGGTTTGATGTTCCTTTTTTTCACTTCAGCCATTTTGGGTCCAAATGTGTGCCAAATAAGCTTATTATACAGCATCAGGAATCTCAGAGTCCTCCAACTTTCCAGGCTATTACATACGAGGGGCTCTCACCACTGCTCACTTGCTGTTTTCTTTTATTTATTTTGTAATTAAAAGAGATTGTAAAAGTATGCAGCCCTCATGTAATGGCTGTCAGTGAAGCAAAGACAATGCACTCATCCCTCTCAGTCCTGTGTGCTGGTTACATGCATGCTAGCAAGTAAAATGGATCAGCAAGTAAAATAGATCAGGCAATGTCCTTCAGTCCTCTACCATATTGTATCTTATTTCATACAGCCAGACTGTCTTCCTGCACCAAAGAAGAGCCCAAACTATCATTTGAGGTGCAGCATACCCAACTAGATGGGCCAAAATTGGGCCAGGACTGCACCAACAGCTTAATAATGTGGCCCTGCTTTTACTGGTGTTTGCAACCCGTTTGGTGTTGAGGTACAGGTGAAGCTGATTGGTCTATGCTTTGGGCAGTTCATTGCAGTGCTGCCATGTCATTGCAAGGCACCAAGGTACAGTTTGTTGAGTGAGGCAAAAGGTTTTAAAGACAGGTGCTTGCTTTGATGAGCACCTCCTGGGAAAAAGTGCTTATACGGTATTTCTTATATAATGTCTGAAGTTGACCAAAAACTTCTCACAGCTGTTAAGTGGGCCACATTTTCCACCTTTTTTTTTTTTCATTTTCTCTGCTCCTTGTAGGGTTTCCAACATCGAAGTTCTCTCCTGCAATTTGAGCACGTTGCTAAATAGTTACTTCCCATAAAGAAACCAAGCCAACATGTGCAATTGAGGGGGCAGGGGTGAGAAATTACATGATATTGTGGCTCTGAGCAACCTGATCTCATGTGAGGAGTCCCTGCCCATGGCAGAGGGGTTGGAACTAGATGATCCTTGAGATCCCTTCCAACCCTAACAATGCTGTGCTTTAGCATGTTTCTGGAAAGAGAAATTCAGTTGTAGATAAATAAAATAAGCCTGATGAGTACAAGCATTTATTGACCATAATTAGGAGGAACTTTAGAAAAATCTGCTGTAAGGGGTCTTGACAGCCTTCTGGTTAAGGCCGGAGGCAGGCAGCCTGTTGACTGGCATTATGATGGTCTTTGTTGGTATAATGAATACATAATAATGTTTGTGGTAGTGCTAGTTTCTTGTGAACTTCGGTCATGTCTTATGATCCCCATTTCAAGCAGGCTTGATTTGAAAGGTTATTGACATTTTAGGAAAAGCTTCTAGGAATTACATCTTCCTTGACTGCAGGCAGTAGAGGTGTAGCACAAGGTATGCCTCCGTAGACCTGCATGAGGTCTGCCTGCTCCAGGCTTTCTTTGTAGTTTGAAGTGGGAAAGTCAGCACGTCTAGGGCATGATTCATGTGACCTATTTTAATGAGGAATTGTCTCCCATTTCCATTGATTGCATGAGCAGCCTAGATGATGAGCTCAGATATGGATGTCTGTGCTGTGGCTGTTAGCATTTAATTAGAGGACAGGCTGGGATTAGGAGTAGGATTTGTTTGTGATGGTAAGTGAGACTTGTCAAATGATACATTGTCAGCAATGTGGTTTACAGAAATCTTCATTTCTCCCTGTCACAGTGCTCATCACTGTGCTGGAAGTCATCATGGGACCTCCTCCCTGCCCTGGTACCTGCTTTTGTGAAACATCTGGCTCCATGGCGGTTATTCAGAATAATTTGTTTACATTTCTTGTCATAAGTAGACAAACAGGCAACGGCATGCATGTTTTTGTTCCAGGGAAAAGACTCCAGACTCTGAAACTTCCTGTTGACAAGACAACTTCTTGCTGTTTTGGAGGAAAGGATTATTCAGAAATGTATGTGACTTCTGCCACTGTTGAGATGGATCAAGAATATCTTGCACGACAGCCGCAGGCTGGCAGGATTTTTAAGGTGAATAATACTTTTTCCTGTCACTTCAGAAGGCCGTTTTTTTTTCTCTCCTGCATTTTTCAGGTAGTAAACCAGTTGGAGTGGTGGGAAGAAGGAAGAGGGTTAGAACATCAGTAATATATGTTATCTGTATTTTTTTGGCTCCTGTTGCAGGACAAAAAATGTTAAACAGATTTAGAGATTCGAAAATACTTTTGGGTGTAAAATTTGTAACAATCCTGATACTTAAAATTTTCTGTGCCCCTCCCAACATGGTTTAAGTTTTCTATTTATTATGGAAAGAATGTGTAAATACTTCTGCCTTAATCTATGGCAGATAAAAACATCGACTTTTATTTGCCTTCTGGTTAGTCAGTTGTAACTAAATTATCTCTTTAAAAATATGTCACCCTGGGATTTGGTGTAAGGCCCTGCTGTATGTGTGCATACTGAAGGTTACATTGTGAACCACAAAACTAAGGCTTAGTGGTATCTGAGAAGAGGCTTTTGGGGAATAGACTCTGGCCTGCAATTACTGAGCTTTAGAGAAAGAGAACAGGTTGAAGTTCCTGGCTGTGATGAGCTGCTGTGTGAAAAATGTAATAGGATGTCAAGTTCGAGGACAGTCCTTTGCTAAATTAAAGCATGTCTAGATGTGAAAGAAAAGCATTTGTCTGATAGTGGTGAATTATTGCACTGATTTTTTTTTCTCTCTCTCTGTTTTAATAGATAACAGGGCTGGGGGTGAAAGGAGTCCCATCGTATCCATTTGCAGGTTAAATGTACACTCATCAGAAAGGATTAGAGAGGACTGATGGAAGCAAGACAAGTCAGAAGATCTAATTCTGGTGTTCAGCATCTTTTAGCGTTGAAATCATAACACAATTATAATACCTCATCAGGAAAGCATCAAACACTGATGAAATACATGGAATACTTTTAAAACGGATGTGGGTTTTTTTCCCCTTTAAATTCCAGTGTTTTAAATATTTGATAATGCTTTTTCTGTTGTGCTAAAAACATTCTCACCCTAAAAAACTAATTAATATTGTAAATTGCTTTTGCGATTAAATGTTTTAATACATCGTCTTTTTGTTTTTTATTCTCCCATCTCATTTGCAATGTACGCTGTATGGATTAAACTACTTGTACTGTTTCTTTTACATATTTTCAAAGTTCATTATAGGATATCCATTTGTGGGCTTACTGCTGCTTTAACTGGGACATGCTTGCCCCATGATGTTCTCAGCACCAGACAGAAATGGGTTCAGGAGCTGGATTCTGGAACTGGATTCAGGAACTCATGGACTGGGAGTGAATGTAGAACAGAGTCCTCTCCAAATGCTAGCCATAGAATCATAGAATCATTTAGGTTGGAAAAGACCTTCAAGATAGTTGACTCCAACTGTTAACCCTAGTCTTTTCCAACCTTATTGGTTCTGTGATTCTTCCAAGTCCACCACTAGCCATATCCCCATGCACCACATCTACACAGCTTTTAAATATGCTCAGGGGTTGTAGCTGAACCCCCTTCCTGAGCAGCCTGTTCCAATGCCTGACAACACTCCCAGTGAAAAAATTTTTCCTAATGTCCAGCCTAAACCTCCCCGCATGCAGCTTGAGGCCATTCCCTCTTCTATCACTAGTTAACCTGGGAGAAGATACCAGCACCTACTTCATGACAACCTTCCCTCAGATAGCTGTAGAGTGTGATGAGGTCTCCCCACAGCTTCCTTTTCTCCAGACTAAACAATCCCAGTTCCTCAGCTGTTCCTCATAAGATTTGTGCTCTAGGCCCTTTACCAGCTTAGCTGTTCCTCTCCAGCATCTCAGTGTCTTTCTTGTATTGAGGTGCCCAGAACCGAGCACAATGCTCAAGGTGTAGTTTCACCAGTGCAGAATACAGAGGGATGATCACCTCTCTGTTCCTTCTTGCCACACTAGCTCTAATACAAGCCAGGATGGTGCTGACAAAGCGAGCTTAGTTCTCAGGGTCCCTCAGCTCTATACTGAATATGACATGTATGGACTACAATACCTTGCTGGTTAGCTTAGGGTCATCTGAAATATCTGCTCTGCGGGTGCAGCCTTTTACTCTGCAGCCCCAATGTACACAAGACTTAACAGTGACCTCGGTCTGCATTTCAATCCTTGGCACTAACTAGAAACATTGAGTGCTATCACTGCTAGAAGCAGACACTGTCTGCAAAACCCTACCATTGAGTTCAGAAAGTGGAGTTATTTAGAAGCGACTAAGCTGAGAAGTAAAATCACTGAAAGAATTAGTGCTGTTCTAACTCAAACCAGGACATGGGCCTTCTTGGCTCTTTGTGTTTAAAAGAAAGCACAACCTGGGCGTGCTTCCTGCTGAACCACACTGCCCTAGAGCAGTCAGAGAGGCAAGAGGGGCTCATTCCCAAGAGGCTACTTTTGTGAATATTCAGGAAAGTGAAGTTTTATTGTAATGTCTTCACAGCCCCTGTTGTAAGTGGCAGGCTAACTCAACTGGAATGCCTTTTTGCTGGGAACTTCTGGCTCTGTGTTCTAAAACAAAGGTGTGCTAGCTCCATTGTTTTTTAAAATGCAGGTTTTGCTCTTGGCATGTTACTTGTTCCCATGTTTGTGCCCCTCCCCCTGCAGGTGCAATAGCTGTCCAGCCCCATCCTGCTGTGTGCAGGTAACCCACCAGCTGCTGAGACAGCCTGTGGCAGTGTTTTTTTCTGCAAGTAGCCCAAAGAATGGATACGTCATGGTTTTACAGTGCATCCCTGCAAGCACATTCTCTTCTGAATCTGCTTGCATCTGCTGTGCCCCCTGAGTGTCTGGTGGGTGACTCAGCTGCCTTAGCCCCTGGTTCACCAAGGCCTTGGTGATCCCTTGAACCAAGACATCAAAGGTGATTTTGTGCAAGTTACCATTTTTTCTCTTTAAAACATGAAGGGTGGTTATGTCTTAACAGCTGGCAAAACAGGAGGTTTAAGTAGCCTCACTTCAGGGCAGAAGATGAACATGAGGCAGAGAAGGAAGCTGGGCCTTGCTCTTTTGAGTGTCCACCATCTTTCATTTATTTTATGTGTTAAAAAGTAATCTCAAAGCATGGCAGAGGGAAATTTAGGAGTTGAAGGAGATGGTGAGTGTAGCAAATTTGTGGTTCTGATCTCACTGAAGTCGTGAACCTAGTGACAGTTGCCACTCAGGAATTGTGCTGTAGGGTGGCTGTGGTTGCTCGCTAATGGATATAGCAGCAGGGTGATAGCCAGCAACAGCACAGCACATGCCAATCCATTTTGTTGTTACTGCACTAGAGAGGTAACAGCAACAGCTTGTACAGGCATGAAAGATCTGGTCAAAGATTAGTCTGTCACAGTTAGCCAAGAGTCACTGAGAAGATACAGAGATGATGTGGCTGCTGGAGTCTCTTACCCTTCATGCCATGTGTAGGTGGCCCTGGGCACATGTATTGAGACATGTGTGTTTCTGTGCTTGCTAGTATGGGAGCGGGAGCAGGTAACAGAAGTTCCTGCAAGCATTTCACAAATAACTGCCACCTCCCTGTTCTGTAAGATCACCTGCTAGGCTTTGCTATGCTGGTTTCACTGGCATCACATGAGTAGGAAGAGCCAACTCTGCCAGGAAAGTTGTATTTTTAATATTACTGAAATATCCTGGGAGCGTGCCTCCGGTGCAGACGCTGTAGCTGCTTCCTGGACCCCAGCCCTGAGGAGCCCAAACAGGCACTGCTGGTGTATTTTGACTTGAGTCCCATGATGGAGTGCTGGATCTGGCAAACTGCAGCTGAGCACTTACCAGTTTCCTCAATTAGCAAGGCTTCCTGACTTTGGTTTAATCCGTTGCTTATTAATGGCACACAACTCTTTGATCAAAGACTTGCACTGATTTCAATTAAGGTTGAGCAAGAACCCAATGACATGAAAGGCTGTATCAGGAGGAGCAGCTGCTGCTCCTGAAGGATTCCTTAATCCTCGTGACCAAGATCCATAGTCATAGGTGTCTCAGTCCACTGGTTGTAGCAGATGAGAGGGATCTTTTGGTGATCCCCTGAATGAAACCAAGGACTCAAGCAGCTGTATGAGAAAGGCACTTGAATTTAATTTCACTTACATGTGCAGAGGGAAAAGTTAGAGAAAAGGAGGAAAAGCAAGGAAGAGCAAAAGCAGCAATAGTCACCACTGCGGATTCAGCAACATCTTACAGGTACTATAATTCTTCTCTTGTCTTCTCTTGGTGGGGGACTCCCAGCTTCATTCAGTTGCTTTCGTGGTTGTAGAGCCTTTCTGATCTCATAGATGGTCATGCTTCCTCAACTGGTTGCCACAGTCATGGCACATTCAACTCACTCCAACACCATCCTGTGGGGGGTTTTTGCATGCTGCCTGGCTCTATACTGTACCTGCACTGGTCAGCTATGGGGGCTTTCTGTCTGAAGACCCCTCAAAGACCATTAACCCTTTCCATGACCTCTGGGTGCAGTTGTGCAGTAAGCTCCCGCTTGCATTGCAACACTCGTGAATGCAGAACTTGTGGTGGTGTGCTGTAAGCTCCAGCTTGGGTTACAACAACCCGCAGTTTTGTCAGGTTATCAGTTCCATCCTGTCCAACTATTTTGGTTGCTGTCGTAACAACATTGAGACAGATACCTTGGTTCTCCACAGTAGGTGAAGTGCATTTATTCACAAGCTGGAGGAAACTCGAGTAATCCTTTGCTGGCAAAATAGCTCTGCCAAAATAAAAGCAGGCAGCACAGACTGTGTAGGGAGCCCCAGTTCTTTCAGGGTGAGCACCAGGAAGGGAACAGGACCTTCCTACAAAAGAGTGAAGCCACAAGAAGGTAAGTCTTGGCTTCACTTCTGATCAACACTGTGAGATGTTGCTGGGGTGAGTAGCTACGCCCATGTCTGCAGTTTTTAATAACTGTGTCTTCATTAACTCTATAACCATGCCTGTTTTCATCTCTAAGAGGGAGACAGCTTCAGAAGATGACTCTGTGTAGATGAAGAATGATTTTAAGAGATTGGAACAATCAAGTAAGATGCAAAGTCAAAGTTTCTGGAGTAATGAAAGCTAGGGTGCACTCTCAAGGGGAATGAGTGACACAAGCGTAATTTGGAGAGCTGAGAAAAACAGAGGGGAGCAAGAGAATTCCTAACTATTTGCAAAGTTACAGTAACAATCAGAGCTATTGTCAGAGCACATGCCTGGAGGTAACAGAAGACAATTATTTAAATACCACATTCATGTACGAGGTATGCCCCACGCCTTGATATGCTCTCCCAATTACTCTATGTCGATACAAGATAAACACTATAAAAAGAAGTGGTAGGAGTTGCATCAGAGGAGACCAAAGCACTGGAAAAGGAGACAGGAAGACATCCCAGAAGGAAACGCTGGGGTTGGGCATCAGCCAGAGGTACAGGGGTGCATGGCTGCCTTTGGATAACTTTGCTGCAGACTTTTGCTTTGCAACCCAGCAGTATTAGAAACAAGCAAAGTGCATGGTGGGGGCAGGCTTTTTGTGTGGTGGAACTTTTGTGTTGCTGGCTAGCAACAAATATAAGCACCTGCTGGGTGCACCACTCATTAACAGCGTTTACAAAGCCTTTGAGATGTGTCTCTTCCTAGGTGACTGACCTCTGGAAAGGTAGACATGGGGAATATTGAAATGGTGTGCTGGGGGTGGGAGATGGGATACTCGTGCTGGTAGAATTCATTGGGATAGAAATAAGAGATGGTGAAAATTGTGGTGAGAGGTAGTATTTTCATCTCTGCCACTCTGGCTGGTGCCACCAATGATCTGGGACCCATGGTATGCTCACTAGGAAAGCAGAATGTGATATTTTTCTCTCTTGTTTCAACAAAGCAAATGCTTCATTCTTCTGAATGGCTTTATTTTACTTTGCCACAGCCTGTAATTTTACTTTCCCACAGCCATCAGTAGAAAAGAGCTGAATGGGAAATGTGTCTTTCTCCAAAAATCAGAATTCTTTTAGAAAAAAATGCTCTGGAAAAATATTTTGCAGAAAAATAGATGATCCCCCTTCCTCCCCCCCCCGCAGCTGTGAACCAGTTGCTTTTCTTTTAAAATGAAAGCAGTTAAAATGATCATAAATCAGAATTTTTCCTTTTGAATATGTCTTCCAGCTGAAAATGCTGTGAATAAAATGCATGTTGTTCTACATGAGCCTCACTTCAAAATTACCGTTTGTGTTAAAAGAAGGCAAGTTGAGAGTAATGTCAAAAATGTTGTGAGACTAAGGAGAGAGACAGTTTGTGATGAAATGAGATGATGTGGGCAGCTCGGGCTGGGAGGCCAAGGAAGGTTGAGAAGGGTCCTCAAGATGCCTACAACCACTTTGCTTGTGATGCGGTGACCTCGTCAGGAGTTTGATATGGAATTACTGGCTGTCTCACTAGAAATCTTTGAATTTGTCTCTGTCTTAGGGCTGCGATTTCTTAATCTCCATATTTGGATTGATGGTGACTATGATAGGATAACACTAGGTCTGTCCTGGCTATTTGCTTGTCTGGGAAAAAATGTTAATCATTTGAACGTGAGAAAACAAAAAGAAAAAAGCTCATTAAGGTCATGCACAAAAGAAAATACAGGGGAAAAAAAAAAAAGAAGAAATGCATTGCTCTCACATGCAGGTTTGAGACTGATTCCTCCCAGGTGGCTTCTTCCCTCACTGAGTGACCACCAGCAGCAACCTGCCTTCTGCTTCCACACCTTGTTGTAGAAAGTAGGACTGGGAGAGGTGCCTTATCCCAAAGACACTTAGGCTTGTTGCTCAGCTTGAACTGTGGCCCCATGACAAGCCTGCCCTTTTCCTCACTTTGCTGGTCCAGCTACTGGGGGAGAGCCACCAACACCTAGCTCTTCTGAGCAAGGCTGGGTGGGGGAAACCAGTCACCATATTCCACCTTCACCTCCCACAGACAACAAAATATGGCACACAGCAAAGTCAAAACCCAAAAGTCTTAAAAGCCAAGCAAGATGTTGCCGTCCTGCAGTATCCATGGCAAGACTCCCTGGCCAAAGCCCTTCTCAGGGCTTGCTGTGGGCAGCAGCTTGCAGCTGTCTGCTGAGAGAGGGATCAGACTTTGCATATTTGAGGTGAGGACCCCTGAGTGGAGAGCCAGTGACTTCACACACAAGGAGGTTTGTGGCACAGCTGGGAATAGTAGCCAAGTCTTAATGATGTCAATATGCCTTAATCAGAAGAACAGTTTTTTCCTCGTCATTCAGTGACTTGTACTACAAATACCTCTCTTGCATCTTTTACTAACCTCCTGCTTTTGTCACCCATGATATGCATTTGTCTCTAAATTAGGGAATACTGTGCTAGCCCTTGGGGTGACTAAATGGTGCAATGCCTTGGTTACCCTCCCTTGCTCTCATGACATGACAAAAATATTGAGCAGGGATTTTCCCCCATCACATGTTCTGCTGCTGGCACCATGAACCAAAACTTTCAGAAGAGCCTTGGTCTGTGCCTCGTCATTCCCGTGACTGCTGACTGAATACAAAATGTAAAAGGTTACCTGCTTGGTGCAGATAACATCAACTATTGCACATTTTTAATCACTACCAAAATCAGCAGCTACTTTTATTAGGCCAGCACTGGAAAAAGAGACACCAACCCAGGTCTTGCAATATTTTCCTTAGCAGGCGTGTCAATGTGATGAACTGGGGAATTTCACATAGGTGTCATCCAGCTAGGTGTAAATATTGAGCTGAGTGACTGAGGAAAAGGAGTTCTTAAGATTCCTCAGATTACAGAGACAATTGTTTCACTGTACACATACTAAAAGCTTCCACTGTCTGCTTGCTTATTCAGGGCTTCAGCTCGAAATTGGGAGTGAAACGATGTCTGCTTGCGTGAGGGAGAGAGGGAGGGAAACAGCAAAGAAACCTTTTAAGGCCAGTCATTTGCTTGTATTTTACCGATATTTTAGAAGTACCAAAATGGCCAAGTTCTGCCGGATCATTTGAAAAGGGATGTGGAGTGAGGATAAGAAGTGCTATTTTCAAATGGCTACCAGGAAGAAGTTTTAGTTTTTAGACCAGACAGAATATTTTCACATTAGTTTTTCATTCCTAACAGGAAATTTTTCACGTGGTCTCCAAATTGTGGTAGGAGGAAGGGAAGGAGGAACCTGCAAACTACAGGCCTGTCAGCCTGACCTTAGTGCCAGGCAAGATTATGGAGCAGATCATCTTGAGTGCAATCACAGCGCACCTGCAGGGCAGCCAAGGGATCAGGCCCAGGCGGCATGGATTTAGGAAGGGCAGGTCCTGCCTCACCAAGCTCTGTGAGGAGGGAGCTGGGGTTGTTTAGCCTGGAGAACAGGAGGCTCAGGGGAGACCTTATGGCTGTCTACAACTACCTGAAAGGAGGTTGTAGCCAGGTGGGGGTTGGTATCTTCTCCCACGCAACCAGCACCAGGACAAGAGGACAGAGTCTCAAGCTGCACCAGGGGAAGTTTAGGCTTGAGGTGAGGAGAAAGTTCTTCACAGAAAGAGTAATTGGCTGGTGGAAAGGGCTGCCCAGGGAGGTGGTGGAGTCCACTGTCCCTGGAGATGTTCAAAAAAGGATTGGATGTGGTGCTTGGAGTCATGGTTTAGCTGTCAGGTGGTGTTAGGTAACAGGTTGGACTTGATGATCTCAAGGTCTTTTCCAATCTGGTTGATTCTGTGATTCCGTGAACTTTTAAACAGTTTAACATGACAAATGTTTCAGTGACATCTGTCAGCCCCTTAGTCTCTGTAACAGGGTTATAGAGTCCAGGAGGCTACAACACCACCAAAATGTTGCAGAGAATAAAGGCAGAGTGAATATGATATTTCTATCCACAACCATTTTGTTTGGAATGGAATGGAATGGAATGGAATGGAATAGAATAGAATAGAATAGAATAGAATAGAATAGAATTGACCAGGTTGGAAGAGAGCTTTGAGATCATCAAGTCCAACCTATCACCCAGCACCATCTCATCAACTAAACCATGGCACCAAGCACCCCATCAAGTCTCTTCCTAAACACCTCCAATGATGGTGACTCCACCACCTCCCTGGGCAGCCCATTCCAATGGCCAATCACTCTTTCTATGAAGAACTTCTTCCTAACATCCAGCCTAAACCTCCCCTGGCACAGCTTGAGACTGTGTCCTCTTGTTCTGGTGTTGGTTGCCTGGGAGAAGAAACCACCCCCTCATGGCTACAACCTCCCTTCAGGTAGTTGTAGAGAGCAATAAGGTCTCCCCTGAGCCTCCTGGTCTCCAGGCTAAGCAACCCCAGCTCACTCAGCCTCTCCTCATAGGGCTTGTGTTCCAAACCCCTCACCAACTTTGTTGCCCTTCTCTGGACATGTTCCAGCAAGTCAACATCCTTCCTAGACTGAGGGGCCCAGAACTGGACACAGGACTCAAGGTGTGGCCTAACCAGTGCTGAGTACAGGGGCAGAATGACCTCCCTGCTCCTGCTGGCCACACCGTTCCTGATGCAGGCCAGGATGCCATTGGCCTTCTTGGCCGCCTGGGCACACTGCAGGCTCATGTTCAGCCTACTATCTACCAGTACTCCCAGGTCCCTCTCTGCCTGGCTGCTCTCCAGCCACTCCAACCCCAGCCTGTAGCACTGCATGGGGTTGTTGTGTCCAAACTGCAGCACCTGGCACTTGGACTTGTTAAATGTCATCCTGTTGGACTCTGTCCATCTGTCCAGCCTGTCAAGGTTCCTCTGCAGAGCTCTCCTACCTTCCGACAGATCAACACCTGCCCCCAGCTTGGTGTCATCCACAAATTTACTAATGGTGGCCTCTGTCTCCTTAACCAGATCATCAATGAAGATGTTGAACAGGATGGGGCCCAGCACTGATCCCTGAGGGACACCACTAGTGACTGGCTGCCAGCTGGATGTGGCACCATTCACCACCCCTCTCTGGGCTTGGCCCTCCAGCCAGTTCCTAACCCAGCACAGAGTGCTGCTGTCCAAGCCACGAGCTGCCAGCTTGGCCAGGACTTTGCTGTGAGGGATGGTGTCAAAGACCTTGCTGAAGTCCAGGTAGACTACATCCACAGCCTTCCCCACATCCACCAGGCAGGTCACCTGATCATGGAAGGAGATCAGGTTGGTGAGGCAGGACCTGCCCTTCCTAAATCCATGTTGGCTGGGCCTGATCCCTTGGCCATCCTGGAAGTGCTGTGTGAGCAGCTGTTGTTCAGGAAGAATTTGGTGTATTCCACTTGAAATTGCTTGATGAGTCAGTGCTGTGCCAAGCAGGGTGCAAGGTGCCACACGAGAAGGTGCCACACGGCAAAATGACTGGGAAATGAATCTAGGATGTTTTGAACAAGGCTTTTGGGGCTCATTTCCACATTTTTCCATCTGAGAAGGCTGTGCTGCCATCCAGCGTCACCTGGACAGGCTGGAGCATTGGGCAGAGTACTGGCATGTGTGGAGTCCTGCACCTGGAGAGTAATAGCCCCATGCACCAGTAGAGGTTAGGAGTTGACCTGCTGGAAAGCAGCCCTGAGGAGAAGAACCTGGGAGTCCTGATGGACAACGTGATCACCATGAGCCAGCAATGTGCTCTTGTGGCCAAGAAGGCCAAAGATATCCTGGAGTGCATGAACAAGAGTGTATCTAGAAGGTTTGAGGGGAGTTGTCCTCCCCTTCCACTCTGCCCCAGTGAGGCTGCATCTGGGGTACAGTGTCCAGTTCTGGGATCCCCAGTTCAAGAGAGAGTACAACAGAGAAGGCTGAGAGGAGAACTTATCAATGCTTTTATGTATCTGAAGGATATGTATCTGGAGGCAAGAGTAGCTCTGTGTTTTCCAGCTCATGATACGATGAAGTCAGCGTTGTGCCCCCGAGCCTCAGGTCCCAAATATGGCAGCCACATGACATAGAACTTTAACCCAATAGAAACTCACTCTTCCAGCTCAAACATGGTTTAACAGGTTTTAGGAGGTTTTACTGGCATTGTGCTGTGTGTCCTCATTTAGACTTTAGACTGGTGGTGTTTGCCTGCACAGAGCCGCTCACTGCCTGGCTTCTCAGGGCCATTTTTCTTGGAAGGCAAGGGTTATATTTGATGAATGAATTGCTTGGACATAACCTTGGCTACGTGACTCCTTGCCAAACACGCCTGAGGCCAGGGAGCTGGGAAGATCCCGGGTCCTCAGTCCTGGTGTTTCCACTTTCAGTGATTACTGGCTCCTCCCATGTATTTTGAAGCACATTAATGATAATTAATTACCTATAAACCTTATCATCAGCTCACTTACTAGGAAACAATGCCCATGTGAAGAGAGTAATCCGTAGGATTTGTGTTATGGCGGGTACTGGCTGGAAAAAAATGTGCTGAGGTGGACAGGTGCATCAGCAATGGTGGCAGCTCCATTAGCAATGACTGAGGCATCGAGTAGGCCTCTCGTTTCTAGGACCTGAATAGTGAAGGCTCTTGTTTACATCCCATGCTGCAGCAGAGACAGGACAGAGCCAGGGGCTGAGCTACCTGTTCTTCAGTGCATCAAGAGATTCTGAACACAAACATGAGGGACTGGGCACTCCGTGTTAGGGTGGTAGAAGAGTGGCTGGTGTCCCTGTGGGCACTCTGCTGCAACAGGGATGGGGGAATAGAGCAGCCAGGGCATGAACACCCCCTGGAGAAGCATGTGCCCAGGATGTAAGCTTCATAGACAGCTTTGCTCCTGAAGCAGCAGCTGGGGTAATTACAGCCTGTAGTCTGGCACAGGGTGAAATTCAGAGTCTGTGGCAGGGTTTGGATCCATGGCTATGTTTGTGAAGAGGCTGATGAAGATGAAATGCTTGGAGGGAAAACAAAGCAGCAAATTTCAAAGGCCTTCCCCAGTATTTGCATATTCATGTTGACTCAGTGTGGGAACAGGCAACTTGGTCTAGAGCAGCCTTGGTGGCAAACTGCAGTTAGCATTATGAGTGTGTATACATCTTTCCATGGAGCAAGTCAATGCAACTATGTCAATAAGGCAGAGCCTTGTTCTTCCACAAAAAGGCTTCTGTTTCATTGGTACTGCTGCCACTGCACCCCTCTCAGAATCTAGGGGAATGTTGAGATCACCAATCCCCAGAAGGCATCTTGGTCCCAGCTCAGGGCCATGTCCCCAACACTCCATTGCCTAGGTACCTCAGCAGCAGCTCTCTTTTAAACTCTCTTTTCTAGGATAAGAAGAAGCCTTGAAAACTTAAACTCAATTCCAGCCATGAAGCTGTGGCAATTCCACAGGAACCTCCTAAATTGGTTTGTCATGGGATTTAGAGGGCTTTGCCAGTTTTACAAACTGGTGTAAAGCATGAAAAACCCGCACAGTGATCGCTTTTCATTAAAGCCATTATTAACTCTCTTCTCCTCAGACCATGTGTTCTTCCATCAAAATTGAATCTGTTGTGAAGGAGAAGAATAGGATTGGAGAGTGTCCAGTCTGGGAAGAAAGGGAGAATGCCCTCGTCTATGTAGACATTAATTCACAGAAAGTTTGTCGCTGGAGCCCACTCACCAATGAAGTGCAGAGTGTGTCTGTGGGTAAGAGCCTGTACTGACCGCTTTATTCTGGTAATCATCTTTCTTGGCCCCTGTACATCTCTCCCAGCAGTGGTGGTCTCCCTTATTTTCCATGGGGCCGCATGTCCTTTCCTCCCATTGTGTGTTGCAAAGCATGCTGTAGCCTGAGCCAGCCAAGCAGAGGGTAATGCGCTCAGGTATGAAGGGCCATGCAGATGTTGCCCTTGCTAAGACCAAATGGGAAGGCATATTTTATTTGGGACTTGCAAAGGAAATGGTAGAGTTCTAATGACTATGCCTGCCCAGAAGGTGGAAAGATCCAGAAAATATAGAGCCAGAGAGATGTGTCAATGATCCCAGGGAAGAAGGATCTTAGCATCAGCTCAGCCCTTCCTGGATCAGGGATGTCCCAGTCAAGACTAAATGCCCTAAGCAATGTGGGGAGGGATAGGGCTGACTGATGGCCCTGGAGCCACCCACCATCTCTCACTCCTTCTAACCCACAGACGCCCGCGTCAGCTCAGTGGCACTGCGGCAGTGCGGGGGCTATGTCATCACCCTGGGGACCAGGTTTGCCTTTCTGAACTGGGACACCCAGGCAGTCACCACCATCCTTGAGCTTGAGCAGGACAAACCCAACAATAGGTTCAATGATGGCAAAGTGGATCCAAAGGGGAGGTTTTTTGCTGGTAAGTTCGTGTCAGAAATTTCCTCCAGATAAAAGAGGAACTAATTGCAGTGTACTTTAAGTAGTGTATTTCATTCCATGTTCTCAATTCTTCTTCTGATTGCCCTGCAAAAAACTCACTGTCATGAACATGACCCAGCTTGTGAACGCTCTGCTCTGTTACTACCGGATGGAGGAGGGCAAGGGACCTCACATCCTCTGACCCAAAGGACTACAGAAGCCATTGACAAGGATTATCTGGCAGGAAGGCTCCCCACCTACTTGGCAGATGACGGTTTTCAAACACCTGCTGCCACAGGAAGTGAAAAGACAGGGAAAGGCTCATGCAAGTGAGAAGGTTTCTGGATGTGTAGAGGAGGATGCAGCTTCTAGAGCAGAAGATGAGCTGCACCCTTCACATACAGCCTCCCCCCTTCATATACAGCCTCCCCCAGTTAGCCCAGGTGTAACAGGGATGCAGGGAGAGATCCTTGGCCTCCTAAAGGCAAGAAGAATGTCTGATGGGAATTAAAATGTCTCTGTATTTGTTTTGCCAGCCAGCCTTTTGTTCTTATTTAGTATTTGCCAAAACCCAGGAAATTCATCTGACTCATGGTGATGTTCAGGGGCTGACATGTCTCTAGATTTAAGGGCAAGAATAAGAGCGTAAAGCCTGCTCTGCACACCCATTCATAGCTGTGCATGGTTGATCAATCCTTTTAACAAGGATTTTGGCCAAGTGTAAAACAAGCTCACAAGGTCTTCTAAAACGGAGTGCCAGCAGAGACATTCTGTCCCAGTTGCTCTTCAACATCTTTATTGATGATCTGGATGAGGGCATTGAGTCCATCATCAGTAAATTTGCAGATGACACCAAGCTGGGGGCAGCAGTTGATTTGCTGGAGGGCAGAGAGGCTTTGCAGAGGGACCTCGACAGGCTGGACAGATGGGCAGAGTCCAATGGCATGAGATTGAACACATCCAAGTGCCGGATTCTGCACATTGGCCACAACAACCCCAGGCAGTGCTACAGGCTGGGGTCAGAGTGGCTGGAGAGTGGCCAGGCAGAGAGGGACCTGGGGGTACTGGTTGATTGTAGGCTGAACATGAGCCTGCAGTGTGCCCAGGCAGCCAAGAAGGCTAATGGCATCCTGGCTTGCATCAGGAACAGTGTGGCCAGCAGGAGCAGGGAGGTCATTGTGCCCCTGTACACTGCACTGGTTAGGCCGCACCTTGAGTACTGTGTCCAGTTCTGGGCCCCTCAGTTTAGGAAGGATGTTGACTTGCTGGAACATGTCCAGAGAAGGGCAACAAAGCTGGTGAGGGGTTTGGAACACAAGCCCTATGAGGAAAGGCTGAGGGAGCTGGGGTTGCTTAGCCTGGAGAAGAGGAGACTGAGGGGTGACCTTATTGCTCTCTACAACTACCTGAAGGGAGGTTGTAGCCAGGCAGAGGTTGGTCTCTTCTCCCAGGCATCCAGCACCAGAACAAGAGGACACAGTCTCAGGCTGCGCCAGGGCAGGTTTAGGCTGGATGTTAGGAAGAAGTTCTACACGGAGAGAGTGATTGCCCATTGGAATCAGCTACCCGTGGAGGTGGTGGAGTCACCTTCACAGGAGGTGTTCAGGAGAAGACTTGATGGGGTGCTTGGCTGTATGGTCTAGTTGTTGGGTGGGTTGGATTGTTTGATGGGTTGGACGCGATGATCTTGAAGGTCTCTTCCAACCTGGTGTATTGTATTGTATTGTATTATTGTATTGTATAGTTCAAAGAAGGCATAAAAGCAGCTCCTGAGTGCTTCCCTTCTCATTGCCGCAGAACTTTCTCCTTCGGGGAGAAACGAAAATCAGAAACTAAATAATGAAGCTAACACAGAGGCATAAATTCATTAAGGAAAATTCTCACTTCTGCAGTATTCTTCACTTGGTTCTCAGAAAATTGTGATTTTCACACAGGTCACAGTCCATTCAAACGATGGAAGTAGCCTACAAATAGCAACAGCAGAAAGAGTGCATTGTGCTTGCCTGCATCTTGCCTCCTGATGTGATCAAAATCTCAGCCCCTGGTGTGTTGTGTAGCTCCTTTGAATCTTTGGTGTCTACAGCTTAAACCTCATGGTAACACCGAAATTCATCCTTTTGGTGGCCAGGATCAGCTCTGCATGAGGCAGCTGCTCCTGACCTGCTTCTTTTCCTCCTTCTCATCAATCTCATGGGACTTGGTTTAGTCCCTTTCACCCTAGGACATCTTAACAACACTTAGAGAAGGGTTTTGATCAAGCACGAGGAGCAAACTTCTACTTTGTAACCAGCACTCCCATTTCCATTTCAGGTACAATGGCTGAGGAGACGGCACCAGGGGTCCGAGCAAGGCGGCAAGGCGCTCTCTATACTCTTTTCCCTGATCATTCAGTAATAAAACAGTTAGACCAGGTGGACATCTCCAATGGTCTGGATTGGTCCCTGGACCACAGGACCTTTTTTCACATCGACAGCCTGGCATATGCTGTGCATGCCTTCAGCTATGATGAGCACACTGGCAAGATTGGTACGCATGCTTTTCTAAATTTGGTGATATGCTGCACTGTCACTTTCTGCAGCAAGAACTGGGCATGTAAGACGCAGTGATTTATTTGATGGATCTCATATCTTCTGATTACAGCTTGTGAGCAAACTGCCTGGGATTTTTGCAAATTTAGTTACACTCCAGGTGTATTTGTTGAACAAAGTTTTGACAGTCCTTCAGCTTTCTTTCATCTGAATAGGTGGCTCATAGTTAGACCCCTTCAAGGAGCTTCAGGGAAGAAGCCATTTATACTGCAAAAGTCAGGACTAGCTTATAGGATGCTGTTTATTCTTGAGTGCCATCTACTGGAGTGCTCCAATTGTGCTAGCTTCATAAACACAAATACAGAATGTGCACGCACGTATAGCACAGAAATGTATTTAAGGAAGCAAGTTATCACTGTGACTGAGGTGTCCCAGTTCTGAAATTAAAACTGATGTTCGGCCAGTTTCTCTTAAATTCATTTTCTGGACAGACATTTTTATAGCAAAAACCAACCAAAGAAAAGACAACACCACCACACTAAAACAACAACAACAAAACCCCAACAAACCACCCAAAACTAAACAACCAACCAATCAAATTTAAGTGTAAGCAAAATGGATGTAACCTGATTTCAAAATCCTGTAAAATAATTCTGTGCTGTATAAACCTGTTATACACCATGGGAATTTAAATGGCTGAACTGCCTTCGTACTCTAATGAGTGTGAATTTTGTGTAATGGGCGAAAACCATACAAAATAACTACACTCAGATTTAATTTTATGAAGAAAATCTGTTTCTACAGATTTTAGGATGTAAGATTTATAAAGAAGATTAAATGCAACTTCCCCCCAATACAAAATCATAATGAGTTTGAGCATCCTAGCCCTGGCTTTATGCTGGTGACTCTGTTTTTGGGTGGTGTAATGGCTGTAAGGGGGACAACTGCCTGCGAGCACTACTCTGTGGACTGTGCCTGTGCCACCAACCCAGCCCACCAACCCATCTACACTGCAGCCTAGAGACCCAGCAGTTGGTGTCCAGGCTTAACCAAAGCTTGTAGCTTGCTGGCCATTAAAAAGTAAAGTTCTTGATCTGTAGCTGGCAGAGATTTTTTATTACCAGCATTTAAACCCAAGTCACAATTTATGTGATGTGTTACCCATGAAAAGACATCAAGACTGCCATGAGCAGCAGAAGTCTTTGAAATGGTTTTGTGCTTGGGACAGGGGTCTTCTCTTCCCTAGGTAAAACAGGAGCCCTAATTCAGTACAGTCCCAAACTACAATGGCTCTAGTAGGGCTTGTTTCTGCCAGGCTAAACTAGGCTTTTCACCCATCTGCAAAATGCATGTGTGATACCCATTTTGTGGCACATCTTTCTTGGAAAATGTTTTTTCCTGTTTCCAAGAGCATGGAAGATGTTAGACTAGGGTCTGACACGGAACTGGTACCAGCCCAAATAACACTGACTTCCTAACTCTCCTTGCAGCATGCCCCAAACTTTTGTACCACCTAGAAAAGGAGGAGAAAATGCCTGATGGAATGTGCATAGATGCAGAAGGGAAGCTCTGGGTGGCCTGTATTGATGGTGGGAGAATCATTCGTATAGACCCAGAAACAGGTAAGGCCTCCACCAGCACATGCATACTGAGTGTCACCTACACATCACAAACATGAGAAGAAAGGCAGCCAGGAGAGATAGTTTGACAGTGAGATAAAAAGGTGTTTTTTGACCATTTCTGCCCTGTGGAGTGTCATGAGCAGTGTTGGCCCAGGCCCCGATCACAAAGAGAGCACAGCTCCTCATGCTGCTTTCCAGATCTGGGTCCCCCTGCTCCTCCAGTCTGCAGATGCAGCACTCCCATTTCCTAGTAGCACCACTTGAAAAAAAACCCAAACCCAAACACTGCATATCTCTTGTGAGAAATATTAGAAACCTTCAATTATCTGAGAAAAAAGATATCTGGGTGTTGAAATATTTAACGGGCCAGTGCTGCTAGGGAATGACAGCCACCCCAGGCAAAGTGTCTCCGCACCTCCTGGCTTCACATATTGTATTGCTGCTTTCTCAGGGAAGAGGCTGAAAAATAGTTAAAGATGTGGCATACAAAATAATTTTATTTCCCCCCAACTGTCCTTTAAGCCATAGCCTCTGTCTGAAAGGAGATGCCCTCTGAGTATATTCCACATCCGTGCAATGTGCACTAACAGTACATTCACATTTACACGCCTCCTCCAAAACAGCAAGGCATTAGGGAACAATTTCACGTTTTTATCAGGAAAAAGAATCCAAACCGTGAAGATGCCTACTCCAAGGATCACCTCTTGCTGCTTTGGTGGAAAAGACTACTCAGAAATGTATGTGACTTCTGCATATGATGGACTGGATGAGAAGACCTTAGCCAAGGAACCTCATGCAGGAGAGATTTTCAAGGTGAGCAGATTTTCTTTATTTCCATACATTAGACCTACCAACACTCACACTCTAAGACTGAAGTGCCTCTGGCTGCACTTGCTCATCCTACTTGCCTGATGGGCTGGTCCAGATGTGTGCTTGTCCTCTGGCTGAGAGCAGCTGCCTTTGTACAGCTGCTTATGCATTTGGAAAGATGATGTATAGAAATTGCTAGTACTTGTGTTGATTTATTGGTTAACTGATGGTAGTATCCACCTGGGATCTGAAGGCGGACACCGCATTGGGATCTGCCTTGTGCAACATATTCTGCAATACACTGAAAGAAATTAGGTCTTGCTCCTATTTCCTACTATCTTTAAATCTGCTTTGGAAATTTTGCTCCCTTCATTGTCAGTTTCTAACTATGCCAGGAAATCTAAATGTTTGCGGCACAAATTTCTCCTTTAAACATTAAGTGCTGAAATTCACCACAAGTAAATTTTACATCCCAATCCTAAAGCTTTTGGGATTTGGTTAGTCTGCTAGAAGTGGTTTCTACATTTTGGGAAACTAATGATTCACATTTTTGTCCAGCATTCTTGAAACCAGCATTTGTTTCTCTCTTCATTTTTCAGTCCATTAGCAAAAAGTACATGAGGAGAATACAATGCAGATCTTAATCAGCAGCTGCTATCATTCCTTGAAAGTTGAACACAGCAGGAAAGGGATGAGTTATAAATTAGAGGAAATGAGAAAACCAAACTGTATTAACATTTGGGCAGCAGGATGAAGACATGTTTCTGGAGAGATGGAGGTCTAGGCTGGGAACCTGGACCTTCTAGTTCAAAGCAGTGCTTTGAGCACAATTCTCATGAGTGAGAACTGATAGATTTCACCAGAAGAATTTCGGAGCCCTCAGGAGAATTAAATGAGCCATGTCTTTTTTACCTTTGTTCCTTCATTCTCCAGTTCTAGAAGGGGATTTGTATTTTCCAAATATTGTTATATTTTCCAAACATTTGTCTAGCACGGGTAAAGCATATCCACAATAACCTGTTTGTAAATGTGGAAATAAGGACCACATGTAAGGGCTGCAGACAATGTGTATATTAGCAAAATTATTCAATGGTGCTTGATAATCTTAAAGAGCTTCAACATTTCCAAGCAATGACTCTTTCTGGGCTCCTCTTGAAGTGGAGGGCCTACTTAGGGCTTAGGGGTAGTTTGCTGTGATGTTTGTTGTACCTCATTCAAATGTCTTTGTTGTACTCAGTTGGAGATTTATCTGTTTCTTTTTTCTTTTTTAAAAAACAGATAACAGGCCTGGGTGTGAAAGGCATCCCACAGAATTTCTATGCTGCTTGAACATTGGTGCTAAATAATGAGAAATCCTTAGAGTAACTCTGATAAGGAGAAGTTCAATGAACCGCAGAATTTACATGTGTGAGGATTTCCAAAGGCACATTTGAGAGCTGGCTTGGAATTGAAGTTATTCCTTCTTCTGTGAGCTCATGGCTTGATGCAATTGGCTAGAGTGGTAAAGTTAGTCTGTGTTACATCTTGATAGCTTTGGTGACTTTGCATAAATCTCTTTTGAGCTTGAGCTTAGTTTTATTGACCTTGCTGATGACCAGCTCTGGATCAAGGCTGCCTGTTTCACAAAGCAAACCTGGCTCCTGCTTTACCCTTTCATGTTACAGTGATGTACCAGCAATAATATGACTGATTTTAATAAACATTTTAAGAGTGATGACTTGAACTGGACTGCTTTCTGGCTGTGGGACTCCCCCTGAAGTGTTCTTTGATGATCAGACCTACTTGTAGTATCCAGACACTATTATTAGGTCCTTGCTAGCCTGCTTCTATTTGCTTTGAAAAAATCCTTTTTAAATGTGCTTATGTTTTTGTTTCCCCCCCCGCATTCAGATGTTACCATGAAAATGTTGAGTAACCACACACAGCCAGGGTACAAACAGGCTGTGAGCTACAGGATGGCCTGTGATGCCTAAACTGGGTATTCCACAGAGTTGTCAGGTCAGGGGTTATATTTGCCCCCATACATGTGGACTTTCCTTTGTTTTGCAATTCTTCTTATTGCATGTGTGGCTTCATCTTATTCTCTTACTTAAAATGTTCCTCCTCTCCTGTTTCGAGTAATTTTCTCCTTTTCCCCCTTGTATTTTCTTTTTCTTCTTTTCCCTCTGAGCTCCTCTCTGTACTTGGAGTAATCTCACTTTTTGTCAGTTTTCTTCTGTCTCTTTGTGAACCATGTTGCTTAGTATTGAGTTTGAAGTCCTTGTCCCTGCTTTCAATGCTGTATGTATCTACCCAGTTTCCTCACTGTCTTACCCTCACCTCCTCTTTCCTTTCAAGGAGGGCAAACCTGGCCTATCAGCATTTCTCCCTTTGTCTAAACTGTGCAGGGTTTTCTCCCACACCACTGATTATATAAAATCTGACTCTTGAACTTGAGTTTTCCCTAAAGACCTCAGTACATCTGCGGTGAGCCAGGACCTGTCCAAAAGCTGGCCAGATTGAGAAGGTAAACAGTAGAAGTGGAAAAGTTACTCACCTCTTCCTGTTGCTTCTACTGCATGTTCTGCAGATAGAGCAGAAATAGTATCTTGTGTGCAAGCAAATGAAATGCACTTTGGAAAATGCTGGCAAATGGACTTGTGTAAAAACAAGAGAGTGCTGTGGTTGGGGTCTGTCGGTGTATCCTGACAGACCTGGGCCCCAACAAGGCTATAGTTGTTTTCTACAGCTCCATGACTTTCCATTATCATAGAATCATAGTATCAGTCAGGGTTGGAAGGGACCACAAGGATCATCTAGTTCCAACGCCCTGCCATGGGCAGGGACACTCCACACTAGATCAGGCTGGCCAGAGCCTCATCTAGCCTGGTCCTAAACACCTCCAGGGACGGGGCCTCAACCACCTCCCTGGACAACCCATTCCAGGCCTTCACCACTCTCATGGTGAAGAACTTCCTCCTCACATCCAGCCTGAATCTCCCCACCTCCAGCTTCATTCCATTCCCCCTAGTCCTATCACTACCTGATGTCCTCAGAAGTCCCTCCCCAGCCTTCCTGTAGGCCCCCTTCAGATACTGGAAAGCCACAATTAGGTCACCTCTGAGCCTTCTCTTCTCCAGACTGAACAGCCCCAACTCCTTCAGTCTGTCCTCATAGGAGAGGTGCTCCAACCCTCTGATCATCCTCGTGACCCTTCTCTGGACACCTTCCAGCACGTCCATATCCCTCTTGTAATAGGGGCTCCAGAACTGGATGCAGTACTCCAGGTGGGGTCTCACCAGAGCTGAGTAGAGGGGGAGAATGACCTCCCTTGACCTGCTGGCCACACTTCTCTTGATGCAGCCCAGGATCTGATTGGCTTTCTGGGCTGCAAGTGCACATTGAGAGCTCCTGTTGAGCTTCTTGTCCACCAGCACCCCCAAGTCTCTCTCCTCAGGGCTGCTTTCCAGCCAGTCACTGCCCAGCCTGTATCTGTGCCTGGGATTGCCTTGACCCAGATGCAGGACCCTGCACTTGGTCTTGTTGAAGCTCATGAGGTTGGCTTGTGCCCAGCTCTCCAGCCTGTCAAGGTCCCTCTGGATGGCATCCCTTCCCTCCAGTGTGTCTGCTGCCCCACACAGCTTGGTGTCATCAGCAAACTTGCTGAGGGTGCACTCAATGCCACTGTCCATGTCACCCACAAGGATATTGAACAAGACTGGTCCGAGGACTGATCCCATTAATTTCCTGGTGAACCAGAGCTGATTATAGCTCAGTGCTGCAGAAAGCACAATTTCAATGTGTATTTTTAGAGGCTGTTTAAATAGAGACCAAATGATTCGCAGTTATCACTGAACCATTGTGGTCCTTTATTTCATTTGAGAAATCTTTCTACCTGTTGATATCCAGTGAAATAATAGAATAATAGAATGGAAGGGACCTCAGAGATCATGTACCCCAAACTCCCCACCATGGGCAGAGACACCCCACAACTAGACTTTGGTGCTCAAGGTCTCATCCAACCTGGCCTTCAACAGCCCCAGGGAGGAGGCATCCACAGCCTCCCTGGGCAGCCTATTCCAGAGTTCCACCACCCTCGTACTGAAGAACTTCTTCTGAAGAACACTAAACCTACTCCCCCTCAGCTTAAAACCATTCCCTCTTGTTCTGTCGCTAGGCAACCTTATGAAAAGTCTCTCTCCAGCCTTTCTGTAGGATCCCTTCAGGCTACAAGGTCCCCCCTGAGTCTTCTCTAGGCTGAACAATCCCAGCTCCCTCAGACTATCCTCACAGCAAGGGTGTTCCAGCCCTTGGATCATCTTTGTGGCCCTCCTCTGGACTTGCTCCAACAGCTCTGTGTCCTTCTTATGGTGGGGACACCAGAACTAGACACAGTATTTGAGGTGGGGGTCTCACAAGAGCAGAGTAAAGAGGAAGAATCACCCCTCTTGTCCTTCTGGCCACACTCCTCTTGATGCAGCCTAGGGTACAATTTTCCCACAATAACCCACATATGGAGGAGAGAGAAACTGTGGTTAGATGTCTCTGTAATAGGTGATGGCCAAAGTGACAAAAACATACACTCGTGGCAAGCAGAGTAAGAAGACAAAGACTCCTTTTATTCCAGCAAAGCAGCACATATTTGTGTGTATGCTATGTTAGAGAGGCTGGGTGTGATTGGTTAACAAACGTTTCTCAAGATTCTTACTGGTTAGTGATAGCATGGCTATGGTTACTTGTTAAGCTAGCCCAGGTGGCTCCTATCTCAATCTTGTGGTTTCTCCTCCTCATTCAGTCCAGGGACTTTCCAGAGACTCAAGGGCGCAATACTCTTCTCATGGGAACACAGTGATGTTTTTGAGGTTGAACTCTTCCTGGCTCATCAAAGGGTCTGCAGATTCATCACAGTTTCCCACAGTTAGACATGCAGAAATGTTAACTGCAGCTTCCATGGGGCTGTCTACAGATTGCCCCCAGAATTAGCTGTTTTCTCCAGAACCAGCATCCCTCTCCTGGCCAGAGGTCCCTCAAACCAGTTTTGAAAGAACAAGCTATATTCCTTCCTCCCTTTTAAACTATCTGTAATGCCCAGATCTCTTATGTGGTAGCTGTCTGGCTTACTGACAAGCAGGACATTTGGTTCTGAGCTCTGATCAGACAAAGGGCAGGTCAAACCAGGTGTCCTAGGACAATGTCTTACCCATTTTGAAGGGAGGCATTACAGAGGAAGGTTAGGTGTAACTTTTGGCCCCTCCAGTTGAACTGTGCCACAGCCCAGAAAGAAATTTGAGATTCAAGAGTCTCAGAGGGAAGCTCTATTTGTTAAGCACTATTCAATATACTTAACCATTGAACAGGATTTCCAAGGTGCATTATTTAGAATCATAGAATCATTTCAGTTGGAAAAGACCTTTAAGATCATTGAGTCCAACCATTATCTAACTACCAGCTCAGGTGCTAAACCATGATCACAGAATGATAAACCATGATCACAGAGCCACAGAATGATAGGACTTGGAAGGAACCCTGTAGAAGGCCATCAGATTATTCAGACATGATTTACCCCTTGGTGAATCCATGCCGACAACTCCTGATAATATTTTTCTCTACGTGCTTTGAGATGGTACACAGAATGAGCTGTTCCATCATCTTCCCAGGGATGGAGGTGAGGCTGACTGACCTGTAGTTTCCTGTAGTCTCCCTTCATGCCCTTTTTTTGAAGAATGGAGTGATTTTTGACTTTCACCTCACCTGAGCACCACATCTTTTAAAAATCTCCAGGGGAGCCTATTCCAGTGTTTGGTAACCCTTTCAGTGAAGAAGTTTCTTCTAATATCCAATCTAAACCTCCCCTGATGCAACTTGAGGCCATTTCCTCTTATCACTTGTTACTAGGGAGAAGAGACCAACACTGCCATTTCAGTGCAGTTACCTGAAATCTACTGTAAAATCCACTTTTTGGGAACTTATTGTAGATAATTACTTTAGGTCATTAGCAAACACTTTGCTCCTGTGCTACTTGACCAGGTAATTGGTAAAACAGAACAAAGGCTCTTGGCCCATTGCTCTGTTTCACTCCTAGATATACAAGCATAGATATACAATACACCAGGTTGGAAGAGACCTTCAAGATCATCGCGTCCAACCCATCAACCAATCCAACCCACCCAACAACTAAACCATGCAGCCAAGCACCCCATCAAGTCTCCTCCTGAACACCTCCAATGAAGGTGACTCCACCACCTCCACGGGTAGCCGATTCCAATGGGCAATACTTAGCCCTGGAAAGGAGTGAGTCAATAAAGCTGCACAAAGACAACCTGACTGATAAATAAAATGTTTAGCTCATTCTAATATTTGCTCAGCAATGAGGCTGTTTGTATTCTATTTTTTTCCCCTTCCCTCTATATAATTCCTGTAGCCATTAAGATGCTGGGGGTTCTTAAAAGCAAAGGTGTTAAATGCCATTTGTCACTGTGTCAGTGCCAAGCTGGTACAAGGAATAATGGCAACTATGCAAGATTTCCTGTTTACCTCATCTGGAGAGTAGAGTGAAGGCAGGATGTGTGGAGGCAAGTCAAGTGTCCTAACCTAATTGCTCTTAATGATATCAATAGCTTAGTATCATAACCTACCATGTTCCTAATTTTAAAATAAAATAAAAGTATGTGCAGATACTGTATTTAATAATAGTAATTTTCAAAAATACCCTATCCACTAGGCTGCTTGCTCTGCCAGAAAAGTAAATAATTTTGAAACAATTTGGTCTTGAGAAATCCTTAATACTCTAAATTTTCTAGAGCATCCCCAGACTGGCAAGCCAGGCTCACTGGTTTGTAATCTTCCAGACATTTCTTGCTCTATCTCTAAAGGGAGGCAGTGTGTGCTGCTCTCAGACTCCAAGGTCCGAGTGCTTTGGGTTCTCCTTCCTTGTAGGATGGCTTTCCAAACTAAAGAAAGCTTTGAAGATGAGTCTGGTTTTGTTATTCACTACTTCAGTTCCCTTCAGATTTTAGAAGTTGCTGGTCAGTGATTTTCCTTCCTAAAAAGGAAAAAACCAATATGTGTGGATTGAAAACCATGGTAGGACTATTCCCTAGCCTTGAGCAGGACAAAGGCATGATGGTAGGGAGTATGGGACTAGATTCATACCCTTTTTGTGTGTAGGGAGTAATAATGGGTTTAAGTTGTACTTGGGGAGGTTCAGATTGGACATTATGAAAAAATTCTTTACTGAGAGCGTAGTGAGGTGTTGGAACAGGGTGCACAGGGTGGTGGGGGAGTGGCCATCCCTGGAGGTGTTCAAGAATTGTATGTATGTGGCATTTCAGGACATAGTTTAGCAGTCATGTTAGTTGGGTTAGGGCTGGACTTCGATTTAAAGGTATTTTCCAGCCTTAGTGATTCTATGATTCTATACAGACTTTGGTGAGGATATGTGGGAGGCAATGGATTCCTCAGCCCAGAGGAGCTTGACATTGATGAAACAAAGTTATCTATTTGAGATAAGCACAGATACCTTGTGATGGGATTTCAAGTGAGAAATGGCATGCTGGCTAACTTTCACCAGCTAACAAAGGAACAGTGCGCAGTGGCAGAAGACAAATTGTTTGCAGTAGGGCACGTGAACTTAAGGTTTTATCCTATCAGACGTGTAGATAGCCTGTGGCTTAGCAGAAATAGTAGATAAGCACAAAAAGTCTAACAACAAACGACTCTGATCTGCACATCAGAGTGCATTGTCAGTCGCTGCAAGGATACACTCTGATATGGTTACTGGGTGTCCGAGTATGTGGTTGGTGTGGGTCAGGCCTATATAGTGAGAAGCATGCAGGGAGGATGCTATCTCACCAATGGAGTGTTTCCCCAATATGGATCATAGGCAGAACATAAACCAGCTCCTCAACAAAACAGCAGTGACTGGTGGCAGCTAGCTTGCTCCCCATGTAGGAGATTGGTGTGCCAGCCTGCCTTTTACAAGCTTTTTATTAGTTCTAAACAGAGAGTCTCCAAATACTCAGTATCACTTAATACTCTACAGGTAGTGCTGCTGGAATGACTGACCACAGCTGTGTACTCTTGTCCCCACTACCAGACTCCTGCCTGGCCCAGGGCTCTCTCTGCCTTTCCAGGCAGCCTGTTTGTGCTTTTTGGTGGAAGGTTATTACTTTGAAACCAACAAATTCTTCATTGTCTGGTGAAGAGAAACAAGCAGCTCTAGGGTGCAACTTAGCAGACTCATTTTAGAAGTGTGCTCAAGGCTAGTGAATTGCATCTTTTAATTATTTATACCTTTGATTGCAAAAGGACTCTCAGCTGAGTAGCACAGACATCAGCAGACATCTATGCTGCAGATATCTATGGAGTTGGATGAACTGAATCCCACCTTACTGTCCTCATGACCTAGACTTCTCTCTCAAATGTAGGTGGCATTGGCCAAAAGGTTAAAATGTTACTTGGGAGATCACTGAGATCACCACAGGCATAGTCTTGTGCTTTGGGGTGGTGAGGCTTAGTAGTGACAGTAGTCACTTCTACCCTCCCAGTGCTTGGAGGACTTCTCTAAGCTCTGTTCTCAAGGAGAAGTTTATGTAGGCTGGCACAGAAATTCTTTCAGCTAAGGGACGCTGAAGTCTGGCATGGCTCAGTTTGTTTCCTCTCATTTGATGAGAGGTTCCTTTTTCATGATTAGTAACCCTTCCTGCAGCATGTGATGCTCACTACACTGCTAATATGAGAACAGGGTGTAAAGGACACCAAGGACACTTGATACTCTGCTGGAGGAAACTTGGTACAAAGAAAGACCATCTGCCTGGAAGAGCTGAAGAGAGATCAGTGCTATCATGTCTGCTCTTGGGTAACTAAAGTACAAACAGGATTGCTTAAGAAATCTTTAGCAGATTTGGAATGTCCCAGCAGAGCCCCATCTGCTGCCTCCTACTCTAATAACACCTGACTGCAGTAGGGGTTGGTAACAGGAACTAGTAGAAGCAACTGCTGAAGAAGGAAAGGCTCAAATTACAGCCCGGGAAAGCTGATAGCAAGCCCTGCAGATTCCATCTTTCCTCCTCTGGTTGCTGCTGCTGTTGCTCCATCCTCCTCCCACTTGCTGCCAATGCCTATGAGGTCTGTTTGCACCCACTTTCACAAGACTGAGTGGGAGCAACTTGAGTCAGCCCTGAGTATGTCCTTACCACTTCTTCAGTGTATGTAGGAGATCTCTGCTCAGCAGGCAGGCATTGAAGCTGCCAGGAGTGGTTTTGAGGTGACTATCCTAGGAATTTTCTCTTGATTTTACTTAAGAGGCAGGAGACTGAGAAAGAGTTTCTATTTTTTACAGTCTGTCACTGGGGATTTCTCAAGAGGCCAGAAAGTAAACCTCCTATTTACTTTAACAAATAGCATTGCCCATCTTTCCATGCACAGGTGCTTGTTGTTGCAAAGGCAATGTCCTAAGGTGAGCCATAGTTCATAACGTACACTTCCTGTCACCTCAGTGACCTTTCTAATAATTAAAATCACACAGGGTAATTATATGAGCGTCTCATTTATTTTCAGCATCTGCTTTAAATTTTTGTGTGGTTGAGGGGTGGGGGAGGAAGTAATGCAAAAAATTCTAGGTTCACTATAGTTTTTCTTTAAAACTAACAAGTTTTGCTGTTCATTCTTCTTCTGTTATTACTCTTAGGAAGAGCTAGTGACTAGGACTAGTCCTCTTAAAATATATTACTTTCAAGTATCTTTTAAATAATTGCCCCCATTTAATCAAAACCATGATCTGCAAGGTGACCTGTTTTTACCAGATAAGATTAGGAGAAACCGAGTTACAATGACGTACTGACCTCTGTTGGTGTCATCCTTTCTTACTCCTTTTAAATACTGCACTTGTTACTGTAAAGAACAGATCATACATCTGAGACAAGACCTGAGGCAGAATCAGTTCCTGAAGAAGCCATATCCCCATGCCACTGTAAATCTTAACATTGTGACTCTTCAATTAATTCACAGTTCTGGGATTGGTTTCCTAAGACCCCTTCTATCAGGTGTTTTAAATATGCAGGGAGTACCTGCACACACATTGTGGGGGTGTCATGTATATGCAAGAAACTCACCAGAGACTTCTAGGCTTACTGGATAACTAGGGGAACATGTATGAATCCATATTTCATTTGTACTTCTGTCAGCATGCATGCCTTTCAAAGAGAAGCCACGCCTGTTGCCTGTGGGTTAGCCTTTGCAGGAGAAGCATGGAGAAAGCCCCTGTTTCTCATGTAGCAAGCAAAATTGTTAGTACATGTTTTGGAAGGAAACTTACCTAATCAAGATGAGAGTGATACACAGGGACATGCCTGCTAATGCACTGCTCAGAGTGGAGGCTGAGACTCAGCTGCTCTATCAGAATATGAGTCACTTTTTCATTTGTGTTCTTCTGAGCCTGAACTGAGAAAGCTCATGTGAGAAATTGACAGCCCTTGACATCACTCTGCACTTTTGAAAGACAATAGCCTGACATTTTACCCTAGGTGATGGATTAAATGATAACTGGAGATTATGTAAATACTTCTGCTCTGCCATGATTATCATGTCAAGGCCTTGCACAAGATGGAGGCTCCTGCTGTTTGGGTGGTTCCACTAATATGTGTCATTAAGACAGCAGCTCTGTCTGTTTGTACTATGGTTGGCTCTTTGAAAGCTCTGGGGAGAACTGAAGGAAAAACTGCATCCTTATGACAAAGCTTGCTATCAAGGTGAGTCTGGGTGGTACACAGACCCCCAAGCTAACACCTGCACAAAGGTAACCTGCACAAGTATGACATTCTCCTGTTGTAGACAAGCATTGTGACACAGGCACATCACTGGTCTTCATTTTCTAGGGAGTCACAATCTGGTAAGGAAAGCAACGAAAGGGAACATAGATCACTGCATAAATGTGCTTGCTCAGCTGTATCTTTCATTTTCACTAAAATTACCCTCTCCTAAACGCTGTGAGGGCAAAGGGACTTAAGATTGTAAGAGCACAGGGATTTGCATTTCTCAGCCTCATGTCAACAGCTGCTTGCTTGAAATCATGTGAGGGATTTTACACTTTCATTTTAAAAATGAGTAAGCTCAGAACTGTTCTGTGAACAGTGAGCACAAAATGTATTTTGATACCTTATGGATGTATTCACTTTTTACATTTTTAAAAATCCTTTTAGGACCATTGTTTTCCCCTTTGCTCATCCCTACAGCAATGCCATAGCTTTAACTAACCTGCTTTGAAGCTGCAGTAGTAGGAACATGGCACCAGCACTTTCCCTCACTAGTGGTGCAGTTGGTGGGTAAAATACAAATGCAGAGTCAGCAGAGCCATATTTCATTTTCAGCTGTCTGCTTGCTCTCCAAATGCCAGCTGTTGTCTGTGCTCCAGTCTCCATGGTGGTATCTTGCTGACTTGTTTTCCTGCCTGCCTTACAGCACCACTGTGAACCATCGTGGATGACTGTTGTAAATACTTCCTATCATGGGCAAAAAAATTTTCATGTCTTTGGCTGCCTCTGTCCTGAAATACAGGCTCTTCTTGTTGCTCTGGTTAGGGGACCTGCTCGATCTCCTTGCACAGAAATGAGAAGCAGAGGGATGAATGTATATGTCTTGATCCACCTTGATGATCTGGAACACAACCCTACTGTGGTCCTCAAACCCACTTCTGGAAAGTAGGTATAGTCCCTGCAGATCACAGGAACCAGTAGGAGAAAGCAGGTTTGGAAAGGATCAATCACATGGATGAGGCAGATGTTTTTGCATCCCTTGGTTGATTGCACTAAGGAAAGCAGACATTTTGAAAGATGATTGAGTTTCCTTGCTGAGATGATAAACAATAAAAAGGAAAGGAACAAGTGGCAGGAAGTTAGGTTAGAGACCATGGTCATTCTGCTGAAAAAGTAAGAGCACCTGTAATAATGTGAGTCTTTAGTAAAGTGGTGCCCTTAGGAAGGACTTCCACGGGGTGGAAACAAGTTGGAAAACTGGCAGCACTATGTCTCTGAGCCAGTCTGAAATAGGTTAGATGAATGGCATGCTAGATGTGCTCTTTTCTCTCTTGACTTTAAAGGGAAGTTAGCTTTTATTCAGGGACTGGTGGGAAGAAAGCAAAGCTATAATGGGAGGAGAGACAGGTGTACAATGGTGTGGCTACATATTCCCCACATGTTAAAAAGAACCTAAGGTTAAAACTGAAGTTAGTCTGGCAAGGCTAAGACTGTTTGGCTTCAACTGTGTTAGCCACCTTTTAATTCTCTGTTTTTCTGCCTCCTGGTCTGAATTGTGGCCACAGATCCATAGAGCAGCTCAGGCTAGGAGGGCCCTTAGCAGGGACGTCCATTCCAGTCTCCGGCCAAAACTGGGCATCTCTGGAGGAGAGGACTGTAAAGGCCTATACAGTGTTTAAACCTGAAACCTCTTTCTAGACAGGATCCCAGCAGCAGCAAGTCAGCGTACAGCTATCTGCAAGTTGATCAGCCACCTCCAGCTATGGCCGAGGGAAAAAAGAGAAAATAAACTTTATTGAACTTTCTGCCCTCTTGGTCTTACTGTGTGACCTCCACAGGAGACAAGCAATATCCACTTCTCTGCATTTGGCTCAGATCCCAAGGGCCTGTTAATCAGGTTTTCAAAACACTAAAGAAAGTCTTTTCCCTGTACTGTGGCTGATATAACTTTGGTTGAACTCAGCTTGGGGTTTAAAAAGCACTAGAGCTAAGAAAATAGGCAGAAAGACAATACAAGATAAAGCAATGGTATAAATCTCATTTCCAAACCAAAACTACCCGATTCAAAAAGAAACAAAACACCTAGCTGCCAAATTCTGTTTCCTATAAACCACCAGTTGCTTGGGTTTGTGTTAATCTCCTTTCCAGTCTGAGTCCTGGGATTGCTGTGATCTTCCTTCTGCTACAGAGCCAATACTGAAAATAAGGCTCTTGCAGTCTAATACAAAGTTTTCTCTACTTCAGAAGACCCGAGGATTGCTCCAGGGCTGGAAATATTTCAAATACATTTATAGCAATGTCTGAATCCATAGCTGATGGTTCTCATCATGCTCACAACCTGAATGGCATTCTCTAATCTCAATAACAGAGCTATTCATATAAAAATGGAATAAGTGGAACAACGAACAGTGGGTGTGCCACCATGTCCCTCACTTGTAACAAGAGAGCAGGAAAACCTTGCATTTCATCTTCCCACAAATGTCTATGTTCCCTGCAGCTTCTAATAAGTGTGCTGCAATAAATGTGCTTATATGTTCCTGTGAGATTTATTGCTGTGCTTAATTACTATTAATTGATCACTGCAAGTAAAACATGTACAAAGGTATATAGCTGTAAGATAAAAGCAACAGCTCTGTTTTCACAGCAGAACCTGACAGTCAGGAACATCCTAATCCATGGAGAAGCCAACTGTCAAATCAGATAGTCTTCAGACTTAAGTCTTGTGTAAGATTTGATTTGTTTATAGAAGGTAATGCATTATCTTCCTGATAGCACAGGGGGTAGTCTTAGTGAGTCTTGAGTCCAACCGAAAGAAAATTGCTGTGGAAAATTAACTCATGAGAGGAAACAGATAAGTCAGGTAGAACTTGGTGACTGCTAGAGCAGCATCTCTATCTGCTTGCATCTCCTTCCTCAAACAGTCTTTCAGACAGCTGGTGAGCTTCTAGAGCACTGAGGTCACTTTTTATCATTGCTTGTAATAAAAGGTGGTTTGTTAACATTGTATTTTAAGGCTTGGAAAATTTGCTTTTGTGGCCAGATAACATTGCAGTCTGTATGTCACGTGCAGCAGCTGTAGCAACATGGCCTAACTAGAAATGGTGAATAAAAACTTGAAGGGTACTCATTACATTATGCTTATAAACTTTGAGGAAGAAGGGCCATATTGTATGTACATCTGAATACTGATGAGTTAGCTCAGGCAAAATAAAACGTAACACGGACTTTGTAGGTGTGAAATATTAATTGGAATGTTTTAAACTACATTCCAGCAGAACTGCTACCCTGAGCAAGAGTGCAAGAGTGAGACTGCTGTAGCTACAGTCCTTGTGTGTCTTGCGCAACTTCTCAGCTCCACATTCCTGATACAAGTACCAGTGGAAAACAATCCACCATGGATGGTCTGTATTAGGCCATTGTCGATAGAAAAAAAGTCCAGTAACAATATACTGAGTAGTTTGTAAGTGATTATGCTATCAATTCTTGCCCTGTGGCAGAGTGGGAGGTCACTACGGTGCTTTGTTGCTGTGCAATAAAATAAATAAATGTAATAAGAGATTAAGCACTTTCTTAGGTCATCTGACTCCTTTGGAAACTTCTGTAATTTTTCTATTGTAGATTCGTCTTTAATATTAGGAAGATTTGACCCAGACTGACATCCTGAGCTAAGCAGCTATGAGTCCTGTACCTGAAGTCTCTGCCATTAATCACTTGTACTCTCCTCAGTGTGAAGTTCTGTTGGAAGATAAACCTCTGTGGCTGGTCACTGCAGGTCAGACCTGCCCATCTTTCCTTGCATGATTTTGCTCATGTGACCAAATACATATGAAACACATGCAGAGACCAAACAGAAGCACCAAGGCTATGAAGCTGCAACAGACACAGCTTTGCAGGGCATGGAATAGGGCTGGTTTTCCACTGAGGACCCTGTTTGTCTGAGCTGTATCAGCTTGGGAGTCATCTTTGTGCTTTGTGGCCTTTAAAATGTCTTGCTCCATGGCAGACTGTGGTTATGATTGATAGTTCAAATCAGCAATGTATAGGGGAAAAAGAACCCACTGACTTTAGAAGAATATTCACAGCTATTCCCCAATGATCCATTCCGAGCCCAGAGCCATCAAGACTTGACCTATATGAGAACCAGAGGAGTTAATTTCTGGGTGGCTTAAAGATCCATATACTCTTAGCTTTAGCTTTTGCCCAATGTTATAGTTACTGGTATTTTGTCCCTGAGAAACCAAGATGTCTACTTTTCATAACTGATTATAGGAAGAAGGTGTGATGTTGTTCGTGGCTATTGGATGAAAGGTGTTGGTCTACATTGCCTTTTCAGCTTCTCCAGGGTTCAGGACATCAGAGTAGAAGGCCTTGTTTCCAAAATGTTCCAGCCAGGAAAAAAAAAAAAAAAACTAAAAAAAAAAAAAACCAACCCACAACAAAAACAAACAAACAAACAAAACCACACCCTCAAAAAAAACCAAACAAACAAACAAGCAAGCAAACCCAACCGGAACAGAAAGAAAAGAATCGTGCAGAATGTGGAGTGGGGAGAGAAAACAGCTCAGGAATTTACCTCGCTCATACAGTTTTGAAGGCCTGGATAAGCCAAGAGGGCGAAGGGAGGAATGAGAGGAGGAACTCCTCCCTGTACTTGGAAATCATTTTTAGTGGACAGGAATGCATTCATTTTTTGTGTCTCATGGGTTTCTCTCTCTGTGTTGGAATGGATTCTGGCAACAAAGTCTGATTCTCTTCTTGCTTGTATATTCTCGGATGCTGGTTCTGAGGAGAGAGGTTTGTTTATCTCTCCTTTCAGCTTCTATGTTTAGTTGGACAATATGAGCAGCTCTCCTGTGCCTCTTGCAAGGGCTTTTAATATCTTGTTTTAAACACTGCTGATGCCAGACATGAAGTAAGAACTGCTAAATGTTTTTAGGGCATTTTAACCCTTCTTGCCAACACTTGTGGAGTTAAGTTGAATGCGAGAGTTAGTTTTCTTATCTGGTTAGCAAGGTCGTTCCTGCCCAGCAAGCTGTTGCTTCAGAGAGAGAAACAGGCCAGCTCACAGGACAGAGAGAAGAACAGACCGAACCGACTGAACAGACTAAGCTAAAACTTACAGTGGAATTCTACCAATGAAATCAGTTTAGCATATCTTTGTTTTTCAATACATTCAGCCAGAGTGTTCAGAAAGTGTCCATTTCTTAAAGGCACAGCCTAAACCGGTCACAATATTCAAGAGGAAAAGTGTTTTGCCTAGACCTTGCTCCAAGCACACCGAAGCTTCACTTGACATTGTTGGTGGGACTGGATCAGACAGGAGGGATTTGAGGACCCTCCCCTCCTTTTTTTTTTTTTTTTTTTTAAACCTCTTTCTTCTACTTTCTGTTATTTTAATATCAGTCAAAAAATTTCTCCTGTCTAGCAAAACTTTGACAAACCCTCCCCCAAAACTCATGTAGCCCTGGGTCTTGAAAATTCCTCATGTGAAGGGAGTAGTGTTGTACCCTATGTCTAACCATAACAGTAACATTTTTACCAGCCACTGACTTTTATCACTGAATTTGCCTGTTGCAAATAAATCTAGGTCTGTTTCTTCATGACAGCAACCTAAATTCCACCCAAATCCTGCCTAAGGTTTCCTGCTGGCTGGTGTCAGGTCATCAGAGGCAGGCAGCCCTAATCATGGGGATCAGGTGAAATGGAGGGCTCCAGACTGTGCCTGTATTTTCACTGGATCTTGCTGACAGCATTGAAAGCTTGGAGTAGACACTATGGTCCAGTAACGCCAGAAGCAAACACAGGGAACTGAAAAACAGCTCCCAGCAGGTCCGGGCTACATTTTTCTTCACAGATCATTTTATTGCCCAGAGTAATCTTCCTGGTGCTACAGGCTGCCTCCTTGCCAATTTCCCTGCTTTAGGATCCATACAATCTCCTCTCAGGAATATACAATACAATACAATACACCAGGTTGAAAGAGACCTTCAAGATTGTCACGTCCAACCCATCAACCAATCCAACCCACCTAAACAACTAAACCATGCAACCAAGCACCCCATCAAGCCTCTTCCTGAACACCTCCAATGAAGGTGACTCCACCACCTTCACTGGTAGCCCATTCCAATGGGCACTCTGTATAGAACTTTTTCCTAACATCCAGACTAAACCTGCCCTGGTGCAGCCTGAGACTGTGTCCTCTCTGTTTGTTCCCAAAGACAGGAATTAGGTGAGGGCTGAGAGGATTTACCAGTAAGCCAGGACAGAGGCAAACACACACATTGCCAGGGTGTTGCAACCATGCCCAGAACAAATACCCTAAATCCAGGGAATCAGTTAAGAGTTAAGGTTGTTTTAATGCTTAGTGACATTTCTGTATGCTACAACAGAAGATGTGGCATACCTAAAAATAAGAAACTGGGATGGAAGAAAAAGTCTCATGCAACATCCCAAATATTGTAACCAATCAAAAAAATAATCTCATAAACCTCTAAGAAATCTGGAAAAAATCTGGTTTCTCTCAGTGTGGTGTGCTTTGGTAAACCAAAGCTGTTCAAATGTATGAAGCTCAGTTTGAGGCTGTCACTGTAACTAACAAATCAGAAGTTTTCACTGTGATCCATAGCTATAAATCAGATCTGCATTTTCATCAATGTTCATGCTGAAGCTTCTGTATCTGTCTGTTTCCACTCTCTCAGATAGTACCAGCTTCAAACACTTTCTGTACTGAATGCCTAAAACCTTGGTAAGCTGCTTCCAGGCATGTTCTTCTTTGTCCAATACTTTTGAACCCTGCTGTCAGTATTTTTAATGCCAACATTTATTTTGTGGGGAAGGTTGAAAAATCTTGGGCTTTTTCACCCACCCACTTCCTCATCTTGACATCTGCTTATCATTTTTTTTTTTTCTGCAAATATTGCTAAAAGTTCTCCTTGCCTTGACCCCTCTTCAAGAGATATGCTTACTTAGGACTTGATTTAGGACTTGCTGATTAATTTCCTGTAATTCTTCAATTTATGGCCTTCCTCTAGAGAGATTGTGAACTTGGGACTAAACCAGGAACAGCTCTGTTGACTTGTCCAGCAATTCCATTGCAAATGAAGAAGATCTGACATCCAAAGGGTGGGAAGGGATTGAGAGTTTGTGTTAATTTCCATTGAGCTAAGACCAGCAAGATCAGCTCCCCGTCAGCCACCAGATACTTCACATTACTACAGTGCAAAGTTCTGCTTTCAGAATTACGTGTTTGGGGATTTCGCTTTCATGTTTTTTGAGTTTTCTGTTATTCATTTCAAATCAATGCAAACCCAGTTCTTAACATTTTTCTTTCCACAGTCATGCTTTCCTTGCTGGTCACAATAACTTCACACACTTGCTTTACAAGACTGGAAACATGGCTGGCTGTACTGTATTTGTCATGGCAGTATCCAGAGGCTGCCCAACTGCTGTTTTGTCATACCTCTATATTTTTAACTAAGTAAATGAAGAAGTAAAGTTTACTTTGTCTGATTTGTCTTCCTTACTTTTCCCAGTTGAAATACTTGCCCATTTATTTAATTCCATGAAGAGCTAGCCATGCCTCTTCACAACTGTTCTTGGCTACTTTCTATTACAGCGGTGTGAAACAATACAGCCTTTAGAGAGCATCTTTCCTTTTTTACCTTCTTCTTTACTCTGCTTCATCCCTTTTGGCATTTTGTCCTTTTTGTGCCTCGCTTTACAACCTGCTGCATGTCTATTCTGCTTCTGTTTCCAGCTAGTTTTGTGATAGTTTGATAGAGTCTGAACTGCAGTGTAAGCCTGAAGCCCAGGCATGCCTGCCATCCTGGGACTCACCAATGACGATGGCTCAATTAGCTGAATGTTAAGCTGGTTCAGCCACTATTGTTGGCACAGGAAGTGTGCTCTGTACACTGCTCTGTACATGAACGCTGCTCTTCCTTTTGCTCTGCCTCATGCAAAAAAAAAATATAGTGAAAAAAAGAGTATCTGGAAAATAAGTAATTAAGAATCATTGCCCTGCAACAGACTGCATTTTCCCTAGGCCTGACTGTGATGTGACCCCAGTGCTGTCAAATCCTTGCTCTGCTTGTAGGTGACCCTCTGTGAATGCTGTTCTGTGGAGCAAAAAGGAAAGTTAATATTTTCTATCCATTCTTTCCCTTGGAGTTTCAACTCATCATTTGTATTTGGGCAACTGGGTGTTTTAGTGTGCTTTGTGTGGGGCTCTGTGGCTCCCAACACAAGGGAGACATGAACCTGCTGGAGTGGGTCCAGAGGAAGGCCACAATGATTATCAGAGGGTTGCAGCACCTCTCTTATGAAGACAAGTTGAAAGAATTGGGGCTGTTCAGCCTGGACAAAAGGTGGCTCTGGAGAGACCTTGCATCTACATTTCAGTATCTGAAGGGGACAAACAGGAAGGCTGGGGAAGAACTGTTCAGAAGGACTTGTAGCAATAGGACGAGGGTAGGTTTAGGCTGGACATATGGAAGATGTTCTTTACAATAACAGTGGTAAAATACTGGAGCAGGTTGCCCAGAGATATGTTTGAGGCCCTGTCCTTGGAGACATTCAAGATCAGACATGATGTGGTCCTGGGCAGCCTGATTTGGTTGGAGTGTCCCTGCACACTGCAGAGGGTTTGGACCAGATGACCTTTGCGGGTCCCTTTCTGATGCAACCTGTGAATCTGTGAATCTTCAGCTGCTCTGGGAAGGCTGAGAAGGCACAGTGCTTCCAAAACTGCATCCAGGATTTGTGCGTTTGCCCCTACATACCATTGGTCACTTACTTCCTGCATCCTCATGCGGAAAAGCTTTTTGAGGAGCTTGCCTAGACTCCTCTAAGGTGCCGTAATACACGAGCGAATTTCACCAGAGACTGTGCATGCTGAAGAGACATGTAAGCTCTGTTGGACAAAGCATGCAATTAAGGTACTCCAAATATATTTATAAATATATCTCTTATGCTATTTGCCATTACTAGCTATCAAATGCAGTTGAAGGATAGCCACATGCTATTAATTGAGTATTGCCTGTGGCATTCCTTTGCCTGTCCCCTGCCTGCGGTCCCCCCCGAAGCAATACATCTTCAGTCCACCAAGTGTTTCATCGGGGCCTTTCAGGTACCTACTCTTCACCAGAAACCACTTCCCCTCTTCTTCCTTATAGCTCTCGCTCCTCCTTCACCTCCCTCAAACCTGCGGTCACTTGACCCGGGCGGGGCGGGACCGGGCAGCCCCTGCTCTGGTGCGAGAAGGCAAGTCTTGCTGCCGAGCTGAGATGGGAACGAGATCGTTCAACCGAGTAAGTAAAAGAAGTGAAAACAAGAGGGGAGGCAGGAACGCGTCTCCCCGGAGGGTACGAGAGCGGGCCGTGGGCGCGGGAAGCGGCGCGGTGACGGGGAAGGTGTGCTTAGCCCTGCGTAGTGCCCCGGACCTGGAGGGGCTGGCAGCGGGGCTGGCTGGCTACCCCTCTGGGGTAGCACAGGTAGCTCCTCGCTGCGCTTCCTGTAGCTCCCAGGACGTTAGTTAGCTCCTGAGTCGGCTGCAGCGAATGTTCTCATTATGTCACCATCCAGCATTCTTTAATTTTATCTCCCTGTCGGTATTAGCAGGGCCTCTTGCGACAGGACAAGAGGTAATGGTTTTAAGGTTAAAAAAAAAAAAAAAAAAGGTAGATTTAGATTAGATATAAGGATTTAAAAGAAAATATTTACAGTGAGGGTGATTAAACACAGGCACAGATTGCCCAGATAGGTGCTAGATGCCTTATCCCTAGTAACATTCGAGGTCAGATTGCACTGAGCTCTGAGCAACCTGATCTGTGGAAGATGTCCCTGCTTATTGTGGGACTAGATGATCTTTAGAGGTCCCTTCCAAGCCTAAGCAGTTAAAAAAGAAAGAAGAATTGGGCAGTATTTATCTGAGCTGTCAGAGCTGTGTGTACAAGGCTTGCTTTAGGCACAGCCTGGGTCAGATATCACCCAATGCTCTTGGTGTCCTGAGGTTACAGGATGCTGGGACCATGGCTGTGTCAGCCCAAGCAAAGCAGTAAGAGCACATGATAGGAGGAGATGGCAGCAGGTAAAGCTGCACTCTTGGACAGATTCTGGGAGTGATGTCAGTACAAAAGAGCTTATGCACTGGCTGAGGTGTGGCTGGGTGGTGGGGCTAATGGGTCCCTGCTGCTTACTGGAGGGGCTGCATGCCTGCTTTTGGAGGGTAACAGAGAAATGAAGCAGCCCCAAAGGCTCTGGAAAGGGAGCTATGGAGAAGTGGAAAAGCAATGCTTGTAGTTCTTTCTAGTCTGTGGATAGGACTTGTGTAAATTCTGCCATATGCTGGCGTGTTGCATTCTCAAAACTCCTGTTGGTTTTGTAATTGGGGAAGGAGAAAGACTATCCAGACTTTTGCAACTACTAAATAACAATGTTGTTTTGAGCATCTGCAGCCCCTGCCCACACTGGTGCTATCTAGTAGATAGACTAGAGCAGAGAAGCTCTTGGTGAGCAGTGGTGGGTAGCCTGAGAAAGAAAAAACACAGCAAAAAGGACTAAGATTAGCTGCAGATGTCCGTTGTCTGAGCAAGGGGTCTTCAGGGGAAAAGCTCATTAAAATGCAGAGCCAGAGGATGGATGAGTTGATGTGCCTGAGATCTGAACTTTTTACCAGCAAGAAGTGTACCAGATGTGGCATAGAGAGATCATTTGCTTGTGCAGGACACAAAGATTTTGATGTTTTTTGCACCTTTTTCCTAAATAATGAATGGGAGTTTTTTCACTTGACTTTGCACTAGGCTTGTCAATAATTTGGTTTTTAAAATAAGGAGATGAGGGGAACAAGAGAGGGTTTAAACCACTTCTTTCCTGCTTATGCAATCTCCATAAGTGTATGGGTAACCTCAGAGGTAGCAGCAGCAGCTCTTCACCAGGGGTAAAGCCTCAAGGTTATACACCAGACACTTGCAGCCTGTGTCACTGCATTAAGTGTTCTGGGCATTTCCTCCAGCCAGCACGGTCCCCTTCTTCCCTTGCTGTGGAGTGGCCATAGCCACAGCAAGGCAGACTAGGTGAGTGATGCTGATTGCATTGGCAGATATAAAAGCAGATTGTATCTGTTATGTGTGGTATGTACATAAAACTTAGGAATGCATTTCCTAAGGTTGCCTTTCAGCTGACCCTATGTGACAGCCATAAAAAAACACCCAAAACACTATTGCACCATGTGTAAGGAAGTGTTCTTCATATAAACACTGTGGCTCACTTGGAAATCTACAAAAATAAACCACCTCCCAAAAGCAACCCAAAGAATATTTTTGGGGGAAGCAATCTCATGAGTAAAAGTGCCAAGATGCAACAAAAGGAACCAGGGAGCAGTGAGGATACAGGCAGCCAGCACCAGAACAAGAGGACACAGTCTCAAGCTGCACCAGGGGAGGTTTAGGCTGGATGTTAGGAAGAAGTTCTATACAGAGAAAGTGATTGCCCATTGGAATGGACTGCCCGGGAGGTGGTGGAGTCACCATCACTGGGAGGTGTTCAGGAGGAGACTTGATGGGGTGCTTGGTGCCATGGTCTACTTGTTTAGGTGGGTTGGATTGGTTGATAGGTTGGACGCGATGATCTTGAAGGTCTCTTCCAACCTGGTTTATTGTATTATTTTATTATAATGCACAATCTAATATGTATCTGACTTCTATTGCTGGGGCAGACAAAACGTAATCATTCACAGTGTCAGCTTTCTAAAAAAAAAAAAAAGGATTAAAAGGAAGGTGTGACACGGGTGATCTAAAAGAAAGTGTCACACTACATGGCTGTGAAAAAATAGATAAAGCCTTGAAAACAGTAAGAAGGAGGAAGGCTTTCATCTCAGGCCCTGTCCCTCAGGTGTTTAAGACCAGGCTGGATGAGGCTCTGGCCAGCCTGATCTAGTGTGGGGTGTCCCTGCCCATGGCAGGGGGTTTGGAACTAGATGATCCTTGTGGTCTCTTCCAACCCTGACTGATACTATGAAAACTAACACCAGAAGTTGAGGAACATCCTAGGGAAAAAAAATCATATATAGAGAGCTCATCTTCATGTTCTGCATCATTCAGGAGAACATAAGATGAAAAATAATAGGATAACTCTAGTAGGCCCTGGTGATGATCATGATTTCTGATCTGGGTTTCATCCACTGGCGTTCCTATATGACCACTGCAAATTTTGCAGAAGACCCCAGAGAGGCTTGTATTCAAGAGTAACAGTTCCAGAGTAGTTTTCAGGAAGGTCTGGCCAAACTGAAGTACTTGTGATCATGTACTCAGGAGTGAGAAGGACATGAAGAGATCTTCTCAAAATGAGTGACAGGAAGATGCAAGTTTTCCTCTGTGACCCCAGAAGCAGGCATGACCTGAAAATCCAGTGTCCTGACATGTTCGTTAAGGCTTTTCATAGAAGTGTTGTTGTGGCAGCTGAATTCATGCTCCAAGGTAAGCGACCTGGTGGTCACAGACCCAGCCTGCGTCCTGGTCCTGCCATTGGTTCTGCTGTCATGCTCCCAGGACTGCAAGAGGTCAGAGAACAGATGGTTTTTCACACTGGAGGTAGATTACTTCTCGTGGTGTTGCAATAGCCAATGTAGATACTTATTTCTCCATACCAACCATGCTGCACATATTTGTCTTGGCTCTGTTTTTTCTTCTCAGTTGGTCTATTTACAAGCCTGAAGCTAGAATCCAGCTTTGGCATTGTGCTGGAAGACAATGTTATCAGAAGTGGTGTATGTTGTGGCCAAGAAGCTCTTAACATTTTGCTGCAACTATTTGTGAGGAGGGTTGACATTTTACAGCTTCAGCTCTGCACAGGTGCAAAGGACTAAATTCAACCACAGCATATGGAATGTTTTATTCATTTTTTTTTCCCCCAGAACACTGTGAATTTCTACAGCAGGCACTAATGGAAGGCCCTTTGCAAACCTCCATGGATGTGTGCCATGAAAATGGCCAATGGATGTCACGATTGCCAGAGAAGCTCTGGGATACTCCCCTCTACAACTTAGCTCTTCCAGGTAAAGATTAATTTGTGTTCTCTGCTGTTTTGTTAGCAACCCATTTACTCATTGGAATAACCCGTTTGTCTTATTTTGGGATGGCTACATTTATTATTTGGGTCAGTGTGTGGGAGAAGGGCTTGGGAGAAGGTTTGTGTGACGTGTGTGTGTACATGTGAATACTTCCAGTTTGCAATGTTTGTGTTTTCTTAGAGGGGAGAGGGAAGATTTTGTTTGCTTGTTTTTGAAGAAAGGAAAAAAGGTGGGACTTTTTTTGCAGTCTTCATATATCATCTTGTCAAAAGGATGTTAATAATCCAAGCATTTGCTTATCTGGGCAATGGTGAGATTTTCCTAACTTGTTCTTGCCATTTCCTACATAATAAAATGGTTCTAGAAGGAGAGAAATAACATTTAACCTTATTATTTTTACTTTGTTTTGTTTAAAAGAGGCTATGAAGGTATGAGAAAAAGGAGGATAGAGATTTGTAATTAAAACATGTTTTTATTAATGTACAATGTGAGTTTTCTGCATGGCTCTGCTTGAGAACTGGATTTATCATATAGTCAATACAGACTGCACTACCGGACAGCTTATTGGTCCTTGATTCAGACCTGTGTATTGTCAGCCTTTCTTTAGTCATATTATTGCTTCTCTCTTCTTTCTTGAATAGATGATTTAATTTTTTTTTCTCAGTCTGTCTGAAGAAGCTACAGGAGACAATGGCATGCCTCCTGGCATTGTGGAGGCAGTAGAGTGATTCCCTTTGCCTCCGCGATCAAAAGAGTACTAAAAGTACCACAATGAAAATGGTACTAACACTAGCCTGTGTTTTCTCTCACACCTGTAGATATGACAGGTAGCTCAGGTGGAATGCAACAGTGTGCAGACAAATGTTTTATGTAGGTTACAGGACTGTAGGTTAGGAAAGATGGTTATTTAGAGATAGTGAGTCCTCCAGGGCCCCACTCACTTAAAGTAAGACTTGTTTTTAACAAAGAACTTCATAAGACCAAGCAGTCCTCTATTTTGGATAATGCCTATGTAAGAGGATTCCAGGGCAGATACTGAAAAAACCAAACAAAATATTTTCCCTTATTTAACCATCAAGAGAAGAAAATAAATATCTATCTTATGACAGAAAAAACAAGGTAATTTTTTTTTTCTTTCTTGCTTCTCTGCCAAAAATCCCTTGAAAAGTCAGCAGCATGCTCAGTGTGGTGTTTTTGTGTTTTGGGTTTTTTTGTGTGGAAAAGGAACCATGTTGTTTGTAAAAATCTTTCATGGTGGTGTTACTTGCATATTCTAGAAAGCTGAGAACCTGCTACTGTGTGCCTTTGCCTTCCTGGCTCTTAAGGGTGACCTTGTTATTCTTCTGAGTGTTTATTTTGCTTGTGGATATGTCTGCATAGAGGACAGACACAAAATGGGCTTGAGGACAAGTCCATTTGGTGAACACTGGAAGGCTTTTACAGAGCATTGCAGGCTATTAGGTTGGAAGATCTGGGTGGCTGTCCAGCTGACCTACAAAACTAGTCTGGCTCAGGTCAGACCAAACACAGATCAAGACCAACCGGGTCAAGACAGCTCTGGCAGGTTTTCAGAGGGAGCAATGACTGGGGGAAACCCAGTTCGGAAGTGGAAGCTTATCTCAGAGACGACAGCAAGGAATGCAAGAAATGTGACAGACTGCATTCTGAAAGTGTGACAGAGACACAGGCAAGTCTCAGTAATTAGTGTTGTGTTTGCACCAGGTTCGGCACAGAGCTGCTGGGGAGATGTTGCTTCAAGCTCTGACGCTACCTGGTGTGGTGCTAGCTCACTATCTTTGCATCGTGTTTGATGTACTCATTTTGGTTACTGTAACTCACTGACATCAGAAGGCTTTTAAATGAAAGATTACTATTGGTTTGCTGATTGGCATCAGTGGATGCAATGCCCTTCATTGGAAGCCAGTTCACTTCTCTCAGACTCGGATGTGGTCCATGAGTATTCAATGGTTTGAATCTTAGATCTTGTAAGACAAACTTCTTTGATTGCATGCCCTCGTTATCGATCTTCCATCTGCAGTGAGCTCAGTGTGGGTGTTTAAAGACAGAAAACACGCAGGAATCTGATTTCAAAAGGTGAAAATGTTGAACAAGACACACAACTATTATTGACAGTTTCAAAGAACTTTATTTCAGATATGATCTTGTGCTTGCTATTTGGCTACTAGAAATATTGCCATTGGGAGCACTAAAATTGACCATTCAAGAAGGCATTTCTTAGCACCAGTGAGAGAAGACTTAAAAACCAAAATATATGCGTATTCCTTGCAGATACTCTGTAAAGATCCCAGCAAGTCACTTGAATGAGTTGTTAGCTTTTCATACTGATGCTTTGTAAAATTAGAAGAAATAATGGAACAGAAAAAGCTAAATGGAATAGAAAATCACTGGTTGCCTATCCTGAAAAAATTGTGAGTTGCATCAGAGTTTCACCTAAGCATGACGAAAGAAGTGTGTTAGATTTATTAAGACTTCAAAGAAGTCAAATATTTGGGCAGGCTGTACTTGGCTGTGATGCCTAGCCTGTCACTCTGTAATTCCCTGTGCTGGAAAGAGGTAATTTTTGAAGTCCATGAAAGGTGAAATTTGTTAATCTGTCACATGTAAGCTGGGGTTTGGATTTGCCTCTGAAACCTTCAAGTGCCCACCTCTAATGTTGTTTTTCTAGAGAATATGAGTGTGTAGTTCAAGAGAACATTTTAACGAGATATTTAAGATTTAAATTCTTAAAGTGACAAGTTAAGAGTTGGTTCAGTCAGAAGTGTAAAGAAGATGAATTTCTCCTGTCAGCCCTGTTTTCCTGTGCAGTGATAATGTGACTGAAGTATGAAATCCTGCATTTGGACAACTCTGAAAATGGCATAATCTAGATAAATTGAACCTTCAGCTATTCATTCCCTGAAAAAAGTGAGTTTTCACAGGAAGATAATTATTTAAATGGAAGATGCTGGTTGAAACTAACCACTTTATTGTGATTTGAGGCAGACAATGATGACATCTATCTTAAATGGAGACTGCTTTATTGAAAAGTCTCAATGCTTTCCCTACATAAGGATTTCCCAGTAGGCTTATCAGTCTCAGGTGAGCAACATCTGTAGGGGAGCCCACCTTTATGCCATAACTACATAGGCTGTCAGGCAATGTAAGTCTGTGATTTGGAAATAGGGTAGCATTTCAGGTGTGCACATGCACTATAACCATGTCCTGTGGCCTTGAGTAGTTCAGAAATGATGTTTTCTCTATATTTATTTCTGTATTTACAGGGAGCCATGACACTATGACCTACTGCTTGGATAAAAACTCTGCTGTTAGTGGCAATGAATCCAAGCTGGTGAAGTTTTTAAACAAATGTATACCCTGCATTGTGCACCCTGTTATCATGAAGTGGTCTACAACACAGGTAACTGTTGTCTAGCACTCCCATCATGCCTGGGCAAAGTTGAAGCTTGTGCTGCAGTGCTGACAGTGTTCACACTGTCCTATGTGCAATAAAAGAATAGCCTGCTGCCCTGATACTGCACTTTCATGAGCTGCTGTGTTCGGGTGTTGCAGTTTAACTCCAAAGACCAACATGCAGCTGCTCACTCACTCCCCACCTCCAGGTGGGAGGGGGGAGAGGATCAGAATAGTAAAAATGAGAAAACTTATGGGTTGAGATAAAGACACTTTAACAGGCAAAGCAAAAGCTGTGCATGCAGCATAACAAAACAAGGAATTCATTCACCATTTAACATCAGCAGGTGGGCGTTCAGCCATCTCCAGGAAAGCAGGGCTCTGTCACACAACAGTTACTTAGGAAGACAAAACACCATCATTCTGAATGTTGCCTCATTCCTTCTTTCTCCCCTAGCTGTATTTGCTGAGCTTTATGTCATACGGTATGGGAAATCCATTTGGTCAGCTGAGGTCAGCTATCCCAGCTGTGTCCTCTCCCAAGTCCTTGTGCACCCCCACCCTACTTATTGCTCTCTACAACTACCTGAAGGGAGGTTGTGGACAGGCGGAGGTTGGTCTCTTCTCCCAGGCAACCAGCACCAGAACAAGAGGACACAGTTTCAAGCTGCGCCAGGGGAGGTTTAGGCTGGAGGTTAGGAAGAAGTTCTACACAGAGTGATTGCCCATTGGAATGGGCTTCCCCGGGAGGTAGTGGAGTCACCTTCATTGGAGGTGTTCAGGAGGAGACTTGATAGGGTGCTTGGTGCCATGGTTTAGTTGATTAGGTGGATTGGATAATAGGTTGGATGCAATGGTCTTGAAGGTCTCTTCCAACCTGGTCTGGTCTGGTCTGGTCTGGTCTGGTCTGGTCTGGTCTGGTCTGGTCTGGTCTATTCTATTCTATTCTATTCTATTCTATTCTATTCTATTCTATTCTATTCTATTCTATTTTTGCTGGTGTAGTGGGAAGCAGAAAAGTCCTTGACTGTACAGTCACTACTCAGCAGTAACTAAAACAGCCCAATACTGTTTCCAACACAGATCCAAAGCACAGTCTCATAGCAGCTACTGTGAAAAAAATCAACTCTCTCCCATCCAAACCCAGCGCACCGGGGTGTGAGATAGGTGCTATACATATCAAATTGTCTTTTGTGAGGGAAAGTCCTGTAAGGCAGGGATGATACACAGACAAAGAAAAGGTGATCACTTGGTACTAGAAACTCAACATCTTTTTTTCATGTCTGTTTATATTATAAGTTACATTTAATATTAGTATAACCAGAAGAGTTTTTTCTCATGCACTTTGCTCAGAAAGTAAAAATGATGATCACTGTCATGTGAGATATCAGCTGTTTTCCCTGTGTATTTCACCAATCAGCAGAGACAAAAATGTTACTGACTAGCAATTTTTTCTTCCCTATAACAGAGAATGAAGATGTAGTCCCACATGTAAGATTTAGTTAATTTGAAAAAATGTCTAAATATTAAGCTAGTATTTCTGTCTTTATTTTTCACAAAAATATGTTACAGACAAAATTGGGCATCATGAGCTTGAGCAAAAGAATTTATAGAATCATAGAATGGCTTGAGATGGAAGGGACCTTAAAAATCATTTTGTTCCAACTCCCTGTCATGGGCTGGGACACCTCCTACTAGACCAGGTTTCTCGAAGCCTCACTCAGCCTGGTCTTAAACACCTCGAGGGATGAGGTATCCACAATTTCTCTGGGCAGCCTGTTCTAGTGTCTCACCACCCTCCCAGTAAAGAACTCTTCATAATGTCTACTCTAATTCTACCCTGCTCTACTTTAAAACCACTGCCCCTTTTCCTGTCATCACGTACCCTTATAAAATACCCCTCTAAAGTATGCTTCTATAGAACATACTTTCCTGGCATCAAAGTGGTACCAAAAATCTGTTTACTGTTGTTCTTATTGAAGAATTAGTTCATTATTAGGGAATTAAAACTGAATAATTGATAAATGGTAATATTTATTCCTTGGCTTCTTTTGCTGCCTTTGAGCAGACCTGGCAAACTGGAGTCTCAGACAGTGAGTATGTCATGGCAGTGATGAATTGATGTGGAAAGACAGCACAGTTCCTTGTCTTGAGCTGCTTTTTGCTTTGTGACTTAAGCCAATGGAAGATATAGATATCTTTAACTTGTAGGTTGCTGGCCAGTGAGGTGACCCTGGTGGTGGCAAGCAAGCTCACTACATCATATCATTACAGTAATTTTCTGGTCTGAACCCAGCATGCTGAATGGAAAGTGGCCTAGCACTGATAGGAAAGAGGCATGGTTGCAGTCCTGTCCCTCCCTGAGCTGTGCAGTGATCAAGTTATCTTTGTGAGAAGGTGACTCCACCATTGGTATCCAAAGCAGACACCAAGAAGGCCTCCTGATGGTAGGATACACAGGTTCTGGGATGACGCTTCTACGAGGACAGGTTGAGGGAGCTGGAGCTGTTCAGCCTGGAGAAGACTCCAGCGAGACCTAATAGTGACCTTCCAGTACCTGAAGGGGGCCTACAAGAAGGCTGGAAAGGGCCTGTTTACAAAGGCCTGTAGAGATAGGATGAGGAGCAATGGTTTGAAATTAGGGAAGAGTAGATTTAGGTTAGATGTTAGGGAGGAAGTTCTACCATGAGGGTAGTGAAACACTGAAACATGTTGCCTAGGGAGGCAGTTGAGGCCTCATCCTTGAAGATATTCAAGGTCAGGCTCAATGGGGCTCTGGGCAACCTGATCTAATGGAGCATGTCCCTGCTCACTGCAGGGGGGTTGGACTGGATGACCTTTGGGTGTCCTTTCTAACCCAAACCATTCTGTGATTCTGTGACCTACTACTTAGGTGACAATGGTTTGATTGAGCCCTGGCTATTATGGATGTAGTTTAGAGGCCCAAATCTTTCTTGTGCAATGGCCAACGTCAGGTATGTGACTTCCATTCATGCCCTGGGTGTGCAGCATTGCTCCCCAAGGTTTCCTCTTAGATTTTGCCCTGGAGAGGGGGAAATGTTCACACTCTAATTCAGTATCCAAACCCAGGTGAATAATTAGAAAGTCTAATTTGCCTAGTTTTCCCATGCAGCCAGCAGAAAGAAATGAATTCATCCCAAAGGAAGTTCAAAACTGTTGTATCATCTGGTGCTCTTTCTGGCCATAAAGATTACATATTTATGACCTACAGCCATATGCTCCATTCTCCAGCATGCTCCAAGTGAAGGTGGGCACAGTTCACTCCTTCAACTGCTCCAGTCTGGTGGAAACAAAGCAAGCACAGAGGGTGCTGTTGACCTGAGCCACTGCACTACCTGCACCCCAGGGCATGCAGGGCTAGGCTGCTCTGCAACCCTGCAGCGCAGGCACAGCCTAGGGAGATTAAATTCAGAAAGTAGGTGGTTGAAGCTAGACAGAGTGAGCATCCTGTCATGTGTCTTAGGCTCAGTCTTGGCCCTAAAGCTATTAATGTGGTTATTCAGATGCAATGCCTTGCATATTGATCTGGCTTTCACTGAATCCTTTCTGGCCTTAATTGGGACAGTGTGTGCTATCTGAGACCTAGGCATTGTCCATGGCAGGTTGAATTGAGACGATTTACCATTTAAACATTTGATTAAACTGATTATATTTTCTTATGCAAAGAGAACCTTGATGTACATGAGATGTATAATTTGTGAATTTTTGTCTTATAAACTCAGTTTTATCACCTGTTCCATGCAGTCCTCAAATCCAGTAGAAGAGGTCTGAGGAAAGCAGAAATAGAGGAGGATGTTTTGTAGGGCTTCTGCAGGTTCCTAGATTCATAGAACAGTTTGGGTTGGAAGGGACCTTAGAAATCCATCTGGTTCCAACCCTGCTGCCATGGGCAGGGACACCTTCCACTGGACCAGGTTGCTCAAGGCCTCATCCAGCCTGGCCTTGAACACCTCCAGGGAGGGGGCTTCCAGGACCTTCCCAGGAAACCTGTTCTTGTATCTTACCACTCTTACTGTAAAGAATTTCTTTCTAATGTCCAGTCTAAATCTACCTTCCTCAAGCTTCAATCCAATCTGTCTCATCCTATCATTATAAGCCCTTGTAAAAAATCCCTTCCTGGTTTTCTTGTAGGCCCCTTTCAGGTACTGGAAGGCCGCTAAAACATCTCCCCAGAACCTTCTTTTCTCCAGGCTGAACAGCCCCAGCTCTCACAGCCTGTCCCCATAAGGGAGGTGCTCTAGCCCTCTGATCATCTTCATGGCCTTTCTCTAGACCCACTTCAGCAGTCTGATGGCCCTCTTTTGCTGAGGGAACCAGAACTGGGTGCAGTTAATTCAAACTGTATAAATAGACTTTATCTTGAAAAAGAACAATAATCAGTACTTTTTTCTATTTTTGTTTTTCCTTCCGTTGAGGATGAGTGAGCTCCACAGAGACAAGCATGGTAAAATCTTTGATCTAATAAAATCAATACAGTGTTTCTAAGGTGCTGATCCTGCAATTTTTTCTTGGTATGACTAGTCTTGTGAAGAGTAATTGTGTATTTACGCACAGGTTAATGGATCTTTAACTTTCCGAACACAACAAAGGCAGAGGTCTGAAACAAATCTAACCTGTACCTGTTGTGTATGCTGCAGGAAAATTGGGCGCTCTCTTGTTGGAGAGTAAAATACTTCAAAGTTGTGGCTTGGTGCTGTATAGTGTTTAAAGATGAAAGATCTGTGAAGGATGTCATAGGGCTAACTGTGCACTTTTTTCCAGCTTTTGAAAGAGAAGAAGCAACTCTCTTCTAAGCTCTCAGGACCTTTGTCTTCTGTTTCACTTTTCAGGTACTGACTGTGACAGAGCAACTTGAGGCTGGAGCTAGGTATCTGGATTTCAGGATTGCCCACAAGGCTAACGATCCATCTCTGAATTTGTACTTTGTGCATATGGTTTACACAACTGTTACTGTACAGGTATTGTCCATACCTTTGGGATGGCTACAAAACCAGCACTGTGTCTTTTATTTAAGACCCATCATAACCAGAAAATGCTGGCCCAAGGTTTTTGGAGTAGTTTATTTGTTTTCCTAATGTGAAGTCTTCAAACTGGAAAAACTCAGCAAAGCTGGAAGTTAGTTCTCTGCTGCCTAGCCCCTGCCAAGTGCATGATGTTTCAAGGGTTTATCTTATGTTGTGCAGGATGCTACCCAGGGCAATCCCATTTCCTCCATAAGGAGAGAAATTATTAAAGAGAAGAAGGTATTAAAAGCATAATAAAATCACAGAAACACTGATTAATTTTTGAGGGAAAAGTATTTCATTGAAAGACAAATAGATTCAAATCTGGATCCCATGATCAAAATACTGTCAGGTGCTGTGAAGAAACTACTCTGAGTTTTTCTTTGCATGTGCGTTGTCACTGCGGAGTAGTCTGCATCTTCTGTTTGCTGAGAGCTGTACAGCCCATGCATAGCCAGCTAATGCAGCTTTTAATTTGAAGACTACCTGGCTATACTTCAGTTTCATGTTCATGACTCTGAACCCTTCACGTGTTGAGATTTCATGGTGACTACCATGCTCATGTAAACAGAAGCAGTGTCTGGCTACCCCGCTTATTATATGTGGTCTTCAACGAATTGTCATTGCCCGTAACGAATGGGGAAAATGTGTCCTGTTATGTTTAAACAAGCACAGAACTTTTCCCTGGATTTGACTTTGCCATTAATATGTTGTTTATCCTTAAAGAAGCTTGGGGACACAGTTTGAGTGCTAGGCAGTAGCAGATTCATGGGTATTATCAGAATAGAAAGCTGTGAGGGCAGTGGTTAGGACCACATCCAAAGGAAATCCACACAGATGTGCAGACAGTAGGTTTTTCAGCGATGCATCCTTCTGGACCAGTTTGTGGGTAGTCAGATGGCCATCCTGCAGAAACCTATGCTGATTTTCATTATTGTGATTGTGAGTCTACCTCACAATCAATACTCTTGGTTTTGTGGCCTTTCCTCTGCACAGCATAGATGATTTTCTAAGCTGACATGTCTCTCTCTTGTAGGATGTTCTGCGGGAAGTGCTTAAGTGGTTGGAAACTCATCCACAGGAAGTTATCATCTTAGCCTGCAGGAATTTTGATGGATTAACCAGGAGACTTCATTGTCATCTTATTGCCCATATAAAAGAGATTTTCCACTGTAAACTATGTCCCAGAAATGTATGTATGGGAACCCTTTTTCCCTCCCCTTTATTTAATGAATGATATACTATGGTAAGATATTTGATTCCAAAATTGTAGATACATTCTACTTTCACTGTATTTTTAACCTAGGAAGAGTAACATTTGCTGCACCAGAGAGAGATCTCTACGTAATAAATTTGAGGACGTAAAGCAAGCTGACATCCCACAGTGTGGAGGAAGGAATTAAATTTGACTGTCATCTCTTTAAAATTGTGGGAAAATAGGCAGACAACTGTCATCTACTGTCCTGTTTGAATCTTGGTTTTTGTTAGTTTGTTGTGTGGGTGGTTTTTTGTTGTTGTATTTTCTTGCATTTCTTGTTTGTTTTTAAGAAAAGTAAGTAGAAGTGTGTTACAAATACAGTTCATAGTATGTTTATAAAACCTAAAAGATCAATTTTTTGCCCATTCACAGCAATAATTATAAATGTATTTTTTACATCAGTCTGGTCCAACTGCACCATGCAAAGCAGGACCAACCTCAAAGTTATGGTGGGCTATGCCATCCATTCTTGGCTATCTCCAAGGATGGAGATTTCTCAACTTTTCTATACAGCCTAGTCCAACATTTGACCACATTCATAGTAAATGTGTTTTTTTCTTTCCATTCTGATCAGAATCTCTCTTGCTCTTACTTGGCTGCTGACTTTCATCCTGTTGCTGCATATGTCTAGGCAGTCTTCTCTATATCTACCTGTTAGGTATTTGCAGGTAGTCGTAAGACCTGCCCATAGTCTTCTCTTCTTCACACTGGACACAGCTCTCTGCATGTCTTTGTGTGTCATTCTCCAGTGTCTAGATGCATGCTGCAAAATGTCAGTGACTTTTTGTACTGCGAAAGCCTCAGCTGGAGTCAGTACTTGAGATGCAGTCCCACAATTGTGGAATAGAGGGGAAGAACCCATTCTCTTGACATGCTGTCTGTGCCTTTACTAATACAGCCCAGTTTGCAGTTGACCTTTGCCATGGGGGCACACTGGCTCATGTTTAGCTTGATGTCCACAAGGACTTCCAGGTCACTGCCTGCAAAGCAAGTCTCTAGCCATCTGCCCCAAGTTTGTCTTGTTTCATTGGTTGTGTCCATTCAGGTGCAGGACTTTGCATTTGCCTTTGTTGAGCTTCACGAGGTTACTGTCAGCCTATGTCTGTATCTTGTTGAGGTCCTTCTTATTAGCATCTCTGACCTCAGTACATTTCTGCTGGCATTGACTTTCTTTCCTGGAGATGATTAGCTGGAGCTGACCTTCCAACCAGCCTAATGTGCTTTCAGTCAACCAAACTTCCAGAAAAGCCTTAGATTAAAGAATTGGAAATTACTTGATTGCTACATTGTAGAAGCTGAGATTTTTTTAGCTTCCTCTTTTTTTTTTTTTTTTTTTTAAATTTTTTAACAAGGTGTGGGAGCTTGTAGCTGTTAAACAATTAACATTTCAAAGAATCAGAGGAACAGAGTATTTTCTCTGGAGATGTGAGGGGTACAGGATAATGATGACCCTGTTCGGGATTTGAATGCAGGCTTTGAAGCTGGTGTATCAGTAACAGTGACTATTACCATTTCAAAGCATTCTGCACAGCAGAGTTAAAATAGAACAATTCTCAGCAAAATGAGGGGATTCTGAATATACAGGCCTCAGCTGAATTACTGGAGACCTGAGTGATACTGTTTTGTTGTTTCCCCAAATAACTTGTGTTTGTAAGTTGTGGAGAAGTAGAGCAATACTGGGGAAGATGGCAGGATTTGCTTTTAGACACACGGCCAGATCTTAAAAAGAAAGAGGTTACTAATTGCAAAATGGCCAAGCTGTTGCTGGTAAGTTTTCTGAATGAAGACGATGAATGAATAGTTTGAGATCACCTGACTGAAGAAATTGTTTCTGAGTTGTGTCCAGGGGGAGGGTGGAAGGGCAGGCACTGGAGAAAAGAGAAGCCAAGCACTTCCCTCAGCCTGGAAGACTTTATTTCTGTAGGGCCTGTGACCAGCACAATGCATCTCACTCTCTTCGGAAGTACAGGTTATGCAGCTGTGGGCTTTTTCAGGATTACAAATTAAGATTTATACCAAATAACCAAGCACTTGCTCAGTTATTCTAAAATAATCTGTTGCCTACTTTCTTTCAAGACTGCAACTCTGTTGTCACACAAAAGCAAGCATCAAAGGGTTCATGAAGCAGCTGCTAAGTAGAGGTCTGTATGTAGTACTGGCACAGGCCACAGCATGACAACATTACATTGTGTTTAAAATGTTAATTGCTTTCAATGTGTCTCGCTTTGATCTGCATTACTAGGCTTTAAAAAAATCCCTTGTTAGACATCTAGTTTCATTTCTGCTTTCTTTGCAAAATAAGCACCTGTGCTCATGTACGTATTTCTGGTAGTTGTTTTTTGGCTCTTGTCCCACACCTTTCATTCTTTTTTTTTTTTTTTTTTTTTTTTTTTTTTCTTTAAGAGGTTCCATCTTTTGAAGGCAGCTGGAGTAATACAAAGGCTTCTGTCATGTACAGATTTTTGTAGTATGAGTAGCTTGTATCTTAATTTTGCAGTTATTTTCTGACCTAATTATGGCTTGCACTCTCTTTCTTGGATGAAGTAAGAGGGATTCCCATGTTCATTCAACCCCTGGCTGTCTTCAAAGATTTATATGAAACATTTTTCAACCGCCTTTGGCTTTTAATTAATAAGTTAATTGAAACATCAAAACCCCACCACTTCCTTTTCACGAGGAACAGACACAGCTTTTAATGACAACATTCTTAACAAACCCAATACCTGTTAAATATGTTAGCTTTCACAGAATGGCAAGGGATGGAAGGGACCTCTAAAGATCATCTGCCAATGGCTCTGCTAGAATAGGATCACACAGGAACGCAGGCAGGTTATGAATGCCTCTGGAGATGGAGATGAATTTTGTGAGTAAAACTTGTCAGAGAACCTCAATTCTCTCCAATGGTAGCTTCTGAGGACTGGAAAATACCATTTCATATTGAAGCAGTTACATGTAACAGACCTGTTTCAGCCTGTCTGTCTGAGAAGGTTTCTGATTCAAGTATTCCTCTTTCAATTCAAAATGTCTGGAGCATCCCAGTTTCAGAAACTTTCCACTTAAGAGAAATCAGAATTAAGGTATTGTAATAAAATTTTTTAAAATGTATTTTATAGTTTAATATCGTACACCACGGTAACTTGTTTACACAGTATATTTACAGGTTCTGTTCACTTGTGGGTATTACATGCCACATATAAAGACAGTTAAATGATTCAAGCATGGATCTAAGACTCTACAATACAGTGATTCAAACTGGAAATACAGGTTCTGTGATCTGCATTTTTCCCACAAATGGGATCCTGTGGCAGATTAGCTGGGGACTCACGGCTTGCTCCTCTGTCCAGTATCTTCCCAGATACTGTGGCTATGATTTGAGCAGTCCTTGGCTTGGAGAGGGCTAAGGGGCCTCTCTCCTGTGTGCTCCATGGCCAGGCTGTAGCCTCTTCTGGAATTCAATTCTCTAGAAACTTTTCCCCTTTCTGCCTTGGTCCAGGTGCAAGGCCTGGGTGTAGTTGTTGCTTGTTAGTGCAGGCCCTTCAGCTGCTACTTGGCAGCATTTGGCTCTTGTTGCTTGCTGGGTAAGAACAAGGCAAGTTGCCTGACTTCTTGGCTGGTTTAAATACTGTCCCAAGACAATTAATGCCCTTTGGTAACACAGAACCCTGATAATTGGACCTATAGGATGGGGCATATCCAAACATGGCCAGGGGCATGCACAATTCACAGCTGTGTCACAAAGTTAATTACATGTGCTACATGTTTCTCTGGACTCCAGGAACTGTCCAGGTTTGCATATTCACAGATGCTTAGCCCATTGTCTGGGCTGGGGCATGTTTTGGGGTTTTACTCTTCAGGACACATATCTCTTGAAGACTTACGTTTAGTCGCACCAAGTCCTAAGCAGTTACGTTTTTTTTTAATCAAAATTTGTCACTGTAACCATTGATGTAGAGCATTTGCCAAAATTGTTCCTCCTCCTCTGTGGCTGTATTTCTAGAGCTGGGTTTGCCCCCTTCTGTCTCCTCTCACCAAATGACTTGTGTCTTCTCCAAGCAAATTTTCAGCAGTGGTATGTGCATGAGGGCTCACACAGGGATAGTTTCTTGTTACACAGGTGTAAGAAGTTGAGTTACATACTTTATCATAGTTGAAGGAGGAATCTGCTGAAGCTTCCAGACTCCTGTTAGCCCCTTCGGCTTGTAATCCAGCCAGCTACCTGCTGGGCTGTATGCTTAAGAACTTTGTTTGGAATGAATCTGTGCCTCTTTACCAGGGTGATGTCACTTGTTGGTATTTGAACTTCAGGAATGCTGCGTTGTTAACTTCAACCTGGGCATGCTGTCTTTTAGGTGGTGCCAACTCTGCGGACCATGTGGCAGCATGGCCATCAGGTTATAGTCTCATATGAAGATGACTTGGAAGTGGAGAAGCACTGTGAGCTGTGGCCTGCGATCCCCTACTGGTGGGGAAACAAAACTGCCACTCGTGCTCTTATCCAGTATCTGGAGCGCATGAAGCGGAGGGGCCGTCCAGGTAGGCACAGGGAGTCACTTGGAGGAAACAAGGGACATGTACAGCAATGCAAAACAGATAGGACGTTGGGCAATTATAGCATTATGGGATAGAACCACTTCACGCATGCAACATGCCCATGTTGCGAAGTCCTCTGCCCACCTGTGAGCGAGTGCAACATTGCTCTTTGGCAGTGCAAATAGACATCTTTCTGTGTAGATGCACAGACTATAGAAATTGTGGCAGCTGCTTCATTTGTGTCATCCCATGGAAAAGAAGCCTTCAGCACAGACCAGCTCACTGGCACTACCATGCCCTATCTTAAACATAGCAGACTGCTGCCTCAGTCCAGCGCTTGCTGCCTTAGCACTGATGATGAGGGAAGTGCATGATAGAAGGGTTTGAGTTGGAAGGGACCTTAAAGATACATCTTATTCCAACCCTGCTGCCATGGACAGGGATACCTTCCACTAGACCAGGTTGCTCAAAGCTCTATCCAGCCTGGCCTTGAACAATTCCAGGGAGGTGGCATCTGAACGACCTGTTCTAGTGTCTCACCACCCTTGTGGTGAACAATTTCTTCTTAATATCTTATCCAAGTCTTCCCTTTCAGTCTCAAAGTGTTACCTTTTGTCCTAGCACTGCATTCTCTGATAGAGTCCCTTTCCATATTTCATGTAAGCCTCTTCCAGGCACTGGAAGGCTTTTGTAAGTTCTCCCTCAGGCCTTCTCTTATCTGGGCTGAACAAGCCAGCTCCCTCAAGCCTGTTCTCATAGAGATGTTACAGCCCTCTGATCATTTTCATGGCCCTTCTGGACCCAGCAGAGCAGGTCTAGGTCTTCCTTATGCTGGCCTTGTTAAAAAAAAAAAGCCAACAACCAAACCCTACAAGAATAATGCTTGAAGGCTGTAGTTACCTAACCAGTACAATCATGCTGGTGTAATCTAAGATGAAAGAAATTCAGTTCATAACCTGATGCAGCTCTGTGATGTGCATGAGTGAGGTGATACAGGGGAGAATGCTTCAAAGCGCACTTCTCAGCCGAAGGAAAATGCTTGTGTAGGTGCATCCCATGTTCCCATCCATCATGGAGGAAGGCTAAGCATCTGGAAGTAACCCTTAGAGAAACAAACATACTGCACAAAGTAGGACTAGTTAGTGAAGAACTTTTAGGCTAAACTGGAATGGGTCAGTAACAGAGCTTAGTTCAGTAACTTTACTACAGCATGTAGTAACAACAAAGGGAGACAGTTTACTGAAACAGTTTTAAGCATATGTAAAGAGTATGAAGTTAGTATTTCAGTGATTCCCAAAGGAACAATATCTGGAGCTAATGCAATGTTGAGCAGTTTCAGTTCTCCTCAAAGGAAGATTTAAACTGTCACCCTCTGATTTTGTTTCAGAAAAATTCTTTGTAGCGGGGATTAATGTTACTGAAAATTTAAGGTATATTCTCATCCACCCATTTGGATCATTGAAGAAAATGACACTCAAGAGTCTTCCATGCTTGAAAATCTGGATAAGACAGCAGTATCCAGGACCAAAAAAGACTGTATTAACATCATTGCTGGAGACTTTATAGGAAATGATGATTTTGTCAAAGATGTGATAGAACTTAATACAAAAATTAATCCTCAGTTACACTGTCAAAGTAAAGGGGCTGGAAAGAGTAGCATTGAATTCTCAGCTTCTTAATCTATGAAAAGATGAAAAGGCTTTGTCTGCATTTAATGTGCCCTGGCTTAAACATCCCGAATCCTATGAAAGTCCAGTTAACTTAAACCAAAGTTAAAGAGTCAGTGAAGAAGGTGCTCCCAGCATCATCAAGGTTTCAAGGCCTTTTCACAGAAAAGACAGCAGGCAGACCCTGCTAGGTCTCTAGATGACTATGGTATATAGAGGTATAATTTATTTGGAGGTGCTTAGATTTTGTAGCAGTTGGCAATATGAAAAGTCCTTACTTTTATTTAATTTCACATAGGAACAAGAAGGAGAAATATGTCAATAGCTGCATGAATTAATTTGTAGTAAGATTTTATCTTTCTTGTAATGGTGAAGATATTCTGCACTTCTTACAACCCTGATTGTCTTTTTTATCAGTCTGAAATTTACTTCTCTGTTTTCATAGTTTGTGTTAAATATACAAAAGGAACAGTTAAAAATACTTTTGATAAAAATATTGCATTGACAATCCTACTTGGCATAATTTATATATACATTTATATATACACACACATAATTAACATCGGAGATCTACTGAAAGCAACTGTATTGTTGTGAGCCCCTTTATCAACAGGGTAGTCACTAAATTGCCTATTTGAAGACTTCTAAGTTTTAATCACCCATGCCAGTTCTGCAGTGATAAAGATACCAAAACTAGGCCCCAAGACAGTTTTGTCTGTGGGAATGAAATCTATTTCATTAAGTGTTGCCAAAATGTGCCTTACACTGCAGAGAGACATGTATGAAACAAATTCCTTATCTAAACTCAGACTGCTGTAGAAATGCAGAGTCTTGGCTTCTGTCTTGTTCATTTGGGGTTTCACACAGTCTTTTATTTAGGTGTTTTAGTAGCTCTATTTTTCCCCTCAATAAGCAGTTTTTGCTTATGTAAAAACTAAGGGGTTTATGCTGTTTGCCACTGCATAGCAAGCCTATTTTTCTACTTTTTTAAATGAACTGTGCAATAACAGATGATCATGAAAGGAAGTGAAATGGCAAGCACTGAGACTCAAATCGAAATAGACCTTGTATAAAGTTCACTATGCAACGTCATTGATATACCTCGTGGTTTAGATGCACTTTATATGCAAAAGCTGAGTTTGTGTCAGGAAGGGTGTTAAATGTTTTCATGACATCAGATCAAACTCACTCTCGACTTTTCAGCATGAATGGCCAAGATGCTACCTCCTCATGCAATCTCTTGCAATTGCAGAGTATGTAGGAATTAAACCCTGAACATTCCATTTATAAAGATGGCTTTCTAAATGCTTTGTTTACAATGCTTTTATCTTTGCTGTTACCTCTGTACACATCATACTGAGCAGTCGTTCAGTTTTGATTTTGTTTTTTAGAGTCCCTACTTGCATGAAGTGTTATGTTATACATACTCCTGATTTTTTTTCTGCCTGTATTTTGTATCCTCACGTGGCTTGTTACTCTGTTCAATAAAATTTGGATCTCTGTGTAATACAGGTTAAAATAGTTTTGCTCCTCCTTTCTGTGATGTCGATTGTTTTCCTTCTTCACAGTAGTAATTCATAACTCAAGTAATGGATCAGGTTCTTTTTTTTTTTTTTTTTTTTAAATTTGTGAAATAATTTCACACATAGCCCACAGTTTGCTATACCTCAAATGTCTTCTCTAAGAACCAACACAGAATAGGTATCGTGGATAAATTATTGCAGACAAAAAACCTGTCTGGATAAATATGGGTTCACAGTTAACTTTATTTATTGCTTAAACAGATAAATTTGTGGTCTTTGTTCTTCACTGCAGTGAGAGATGGCAGTTATTTTATTAGGTTCGTGCATTCTGCTTGCATACATACTTATCTGTGTTTTGTATATAATGCCAACAATGTTTTGCTAACTTTCATTTTCCAAAGATCACCTGAGACACCTTAATTATAATAAATATTATTTTATTCTGAAAGATAGGGTTAAAAGCTTTATTTATATAAGAAACTGGGTACTTTTCTGAAAGTTAATTCAGATGCCATCAAGTGATTTGTGTGAGGTTTACAACTTACAGCCAACAACTGTTTTTACATAAAATATATAGTGCTGTCTTTGTTCTTGTTGACACAACAAAGCTCAAAGCTCTTATTGTTTCCAAGGAAAAGCTTTCTGAAACAGTGGTCATTCCTAAAATGCATCAAAAACCACAATCAACCAGGGAAGAAATACATTCTTCAACACCCAGACTAACAGGTCATTAACTTAATTTCACATCCTCTTGAGGAGATTGCTTTCTTTTCCTAGAAAAGGATGCAGTTTCACAGTATACAAATCTTGCTGTTGGGAAAGAGGTTTTTGTATTTGCCAAAAGCAGAATTACTGATTATCACCTTCACCTGGGCTGTGCCATCCTCAGGCATGACTTCTACTTCCTGAACTGTTGCTTCTTTATAAAGCCAACTGTAAAAGTGAAAACATAATAACATCTCAAAGGTATGATTCACTGCATAAAATGTGATCATTTGTTTTAGGTCATATTTCAATATAGGCAGTTTAACTCTTTAAAGGATAAGTGCTTCAGTTAACTTTTTGTTAGATACTTGCTGTTTAGAAATAGGGTTTTCATAAATATTTCAGATTTGGGGTTTTGTACAGAAATCTGGCTCCAGGACAAGTGGCATGCTCTTTCAGGAAGTATGTTTTATTGTACAAAACTCAGACAGGACTCTGAAGGACACTTCCAGAAGCAGACTCCAGGGTATCTAATGGGGATTTTTTTCTTAACAGGTCAGGAAACTCTGATAATTCTCCTTGTAATTTTTAATGCAGATAAAATCAGTATGATATGCTTTGAAATTTTAAGACGTGTAAGACTATGAGTTTCATATTTTTCCAAGTCCTTAAAATTAAAAATTCTTTACCTTAGCTGAGGTCCCTCTAAGTTGATGTTAACTATTAGAATCTTCTTCCCTGTCACTGTCAGAATTTTTTTCTCTATCTCTTCTTTCAGCTCTTCTAAGCCATGTCCACGTAGAGCAGAAATGGCTAAAGCATTTTCCTCAGTGGGCTTGTACCTGAAAGCACATTGCTCATCAAGATTACGTTGTGAAAAATATTCCAAGCACAGACAATTTGTGTTATTCTGTACTGGATGCTTCTTGTGTGACTCGAGTGATTTCTTTTGTAATTAAAACATGATTAATTCTTTTAAAGTCCATAGTTACATCTGTGAAAGATTAAAAACCACTATTAAATGTATTCAGAAGTGTGGGAGCTCGGTTTTAGACTCAAAAATTAAAAAGCTTCCAGAGCTTTTGGGGCTCACTGACTGCTTTAAACTAGACTTGAAGGAGGGGCCACAAAAAAGATCAGAGGGCTGGAACACCTTCTCTCTGAAGAAAGGCTGAGAGAAAGGTTGTTCAGCCTGGAAAAGAGAAGGTTCCAGGGAGACCAGGCTGGATGGTGCTCCGAGCAAACTGCAGGATGCGTGGACTCGATAAGCATTAAGAGTACCTTCCAAACCAAAACACTATGATTCTATAAACATAGGAACTCTTTAAGTATACTTAGCATCTCCTGCTTACCTTTCTATCAAATCCACTTTATTATGAACTTCTACCATTGAGTCCAATAAATGGTTAGGAAGGTTAAGATTCTTCAACACTGACAGAACAGTTGCTTTCTGGAGGATGGTATCTGGATGAGTGATATCTCTCACATGAACTATCAGATCCTAGCATGCATCAATATACAAAAGAGTTACTTAATGAGATATACTACTTACTAGGTACCAGAGATTTTATACTAATTTTGCATTTCTAGTTCATATGAGATACTTTCCTATCCATCTGATAACACACTGGCAGCTTAACACTGTAAAATGACCTACCAAAACAGTACTAAACCTACACAGTTTTCTGTGCCATGATGGAAGAAAATCCATAGTACAAATTGTCCCAACAACTCTGAAACAAGCCCTGTCAGTCAAGCTTGTTATAAAATTCAGACTTCAAAGAACAACTGGTTCATTTTTTTGAAGCCAAGGCTGTGTAATAATAAGGCTTCAAAAATACTGGAGAAGAAAGAGTAAATTCTCAAAAGCTTTTAGAAGAAACACTGTTTCTAAAATGGAGGAAAACCCCATCTAACTTGTAATTCTGTTTTTACACTCAAAATGCAGGAGATAATCTTTATCCTTAGCTTCCAAAGTACTACTATTCATGCTTCACTTTGAAACCTTTATACAAAAGTTATCAGTTTCAAGCAATTACACGATCGATTTTGGCATGATAAAAAATAGGCAACCAAATTCAGTATGTGCGTTCAAAACGTTTCATCTTGGCTTAAGATACTGCTTTGAAATAATGAAAATCATTGAGAAGCAAATTTCTTAACCTTATGTTTAAAAAATCAGAGTAAGAGACAAACAGGACAGCTCCAGCCATCTTTTGAAAGTCCTATTACTACATGGTGAAGTCTAATCCTCTAATTCCTGCATCTAGCTACCACTGAATTTCATTTCCTTTCACTACACAGGCCTTTTGTTTAAATGTCTCTGTGTATGCAGCTTTACACTTTGCTGTAATACAGGAAACTGACTTTAACGAGAAAATGATTGGAAAAGTACATTTAATGTTTATTTACATGCTGCCTGCATCACATCACAATCACCCACTTTTAGTGCTATAGGAAACCTTAAGTTACAAACAGATCATTCCAAAGGCTTTATTTCATTTCAACTCACAAAAAAAGCTCACCCCAACTTATTCAGATACACTGTTTAGGTTTTCAGATATTTTATCAGCAAAATGGGATTTATCTGGTGGTTTAGGCAACGTGGAGAAGGACATGTCCTCCAAATAAACCATTTCTGAAATGTCTTCATATCTCTATGATCTGCATAATTTCAAGCATCAGAAAATTGGCTTAAAGTAAGATATTTACCTCATTACCTTAGGTGACTACTGTTAGTAATCCAGGTACTCTGCTAAGAACAGTGAGCCTGTTAACGTCCCCTTCTTTGAAGGGGTGAGGATTATCTGAAAAGAAATTGATTTGATTTCTCAATTTTTATAGGGAACTACTTACTGAGTAAGCTACTTCTTCTAATGTAGCTGAGAAGGACTCAACCAGATTATGTGGAAGATCAGTCAGAAACCCAATGGTGTCAATATAAATAACTGCCATATGTGAAGGCAGATAGCCAGCATGGGCTGTAATATCAAGAGTGGCAAACAGCTGATCTCTGGGTTGAAGTTCTGCTTCCCCAGTCAAGGCTTTGATCAAGGTAGTTTTTCCTAATTAAAGAAAAAAAAAGGACAAGATTTTAATGGCTTTTTTCATGTGAAAAATCAATTTGCAAGGCTCAAGTGAGTTTGAATGATGTAACATATCTTTTCATGTCTATGTCACTACTTTAAATCAAGCTTATTGTGAGTTATCTACATGATAGGAAATCCAAACATTCTTAACTTTTGTAACTTGGAACTGGATTTATGACCATGTCTGGAAGCTGTGCTGTAAGAACCTTACACGACCCAAGACTGAACTAACTGCAAGGAGACTTAGCCATGTCTCTCACCTCTACAACCATTTGAAGGTCACTGCCATGACAGCATTAGGAAGCATAAACTTAGGCACTCCTCAGTGCTTCTGCTGTCAAATAAAACAATTCAATATTTTCTTGTTAAATGCAACAATAAACAGAAGTGTTAATAATATGTAGCTTATTTGGTTTATGCTTTTATTGGGCATGTTGTCATGAACATAATACTTGTTAATCTAACACTACCAAGTCCACTGCTAAACCATGTCCCTAAGCACCACATCTACACATTTTTTGAACACCTCCAGGGATGCTGACTCCACCACTTCCCTTGGCAGCCTACTGCAATGCTTCACCTATTCTTTCAGTGAAGAAATTTTTTCTAATATCCAATCTAAACCTCTCCTAGTGCAACCTGAGGCCATGTCCTCTCATCCTGTTGCTTGTACGTGGGTGAAGAGACTGATTCCTGCCTCTGGAGGACTTCCTTTCAGGTAGGTGTAGACAGCAGTAAAGTCTCCCCTTAGCCTCCTCCAGCCTACATAATTCCCTCAGCTGCTTCGAAGACTTGTGCTCTAGGCCCTTCACCAGCTTTGCTGCCCTTCTGTATACATGTTGAAAAAGAAAAGGAAATGGTTCAAGACAACATAAACTGAAAAAAAAGTGTCTGGTCCAAAGTCTTTCTACACCTTGTGTATGAATTCACTTGTGTGTAAGCAATAAAAAAAGGAGCAGACCCCCTACTTTTAGTTAGATTCTTGTACAAAGACGTCTCAGAACACCATATATGAATGAAGAACTGCAGTGCTGCTGAAGTTGTCCTGAACTTTCCTCCTATGCCTCAACCCTTGTAGCAATTTGGGCTAGGTGCCCCCTGCTGTGTTTATATGAGGGACGCTTCCTGTGTCCTGAAGGAGTCCAGCCCAGTGGGTGGACACAGGAAGCCAGGTATTTCACTCCATAATACCCTGCTCCCCTATAAGATCTCAGCGGGGTCCTGGCACTTCCTCTTTTCTTCCCTCGCCGCCACCTGGTAACTGTGGGGAGATGTCTCCCAGCCTTTCAGGCCTAGCTAGGCCCAAGGCCGGGGGATGGGCAGTCTCAACTCTGGCCAGCTGAGATTAGCCTAGCAGGGGAGTGGTGGTGGCGGAAAGAAAGAGCCCAGGGGGTTATGGGTGTATCTCCAGGTGGGGATGGGATATTTCTGGGTGTGCTGTGGGATCTCTTTTGTCACTGTGCTTCTGGCTCTCTGTAAACATTCACCGCTTTTCCATTTAAACTTTTCACCACTTTTGCAATCTCTCTGAGTTTCATTTTTTGCCTGTGGTGGGGAGGGGATCTGCCTCAACCCATCACAATCCTTCACAATAATCTAACCACCACGTATTTTTCTCTACTCATTCTGATCAAGTAATAGTGTTTCCTATAAAGAGGCACTAACAATAGAGTATTCAGCATTACATACAAAACCTTTTCTGCACTATAAATGCTAGGCTTTTCTCCAAAACATGTCTTCAAGACTGGAAAAAAAATCCTAACTAATTTACTTTCCTAACTACATCCTAACTGACATACATGCATTACACAATTAAAAAACTAATTAAAATATGAAGCCTATTCACACTGAAATGAGATTGTGGCTAGAGTTTCTAATTGAAAACTAGACAAACAGGAGCACTTTTGTGATACAATTTGCTAGGAGTTTTTGCTTACCACAATTAGTGTAGCCCATTACTGAGATAATCGGAAACTCGCGCTTTTTGCGCTGAGTTCTAAGTAAACACCTTTTTCTTTTTAGTTTCTCCAGTGCGTTCCTAAGCTTAAGTTCTTTTTCTTTCAAGATTCGAGTCTGTGTCTCCATGAATGTTTCACCTGAAATATAGAAAAGAATAAGTGGCAGAATAGTCTACAAGAGAAACGGTAAAATAGACTAGACTAGAATAAACCAGGTTGGAAGAGACCTTCAAGATCATCGCGTCCAACCTATCATCCAACACCACCTAATCAACTAAACCATGCAACCAAGCACCCCATCAAGTCTCCTCCTGAACACCTCCAATGATGGTGACTCCACCACCTCCCTCAGCAGCCCATTCCAATGGGCACTCACTCTCTCTGTGTAGAACTTCTTCCTAACCTCCAGCCTAAACCTCCCCTGGCGCAGCTTGAGACTGTGTCCTCTTGATCTGGTGCTGGTTGCCTGGGAGAAGAGACCAGCCTCCACCTGTCTACAACCTCCCTTCGGGGAGTTGTAGAGAGCAATAAGGTCACCCCTGAGTCTCCTCCTCTCCAGGCTAAGCAACCCCAGCTCCCTCAGTCTGTCCTCATAGGGCTTGTGTTCCAAACCCCTCACCAACTTTGTTGCCCTCCTCTGGACATGTTCCAGCAAGTCACCAAACAAGTGATGATGTGCACTTGGAAATCAGTTGAGTTAGCACTAGGGTATATGAAGCTATAATTAAGCAACTAAAACTATGTATTCTTGCCAAAGACTCAGAGTGATAATTATTAAAGCACTTTGAAATAACAACGTACACTTACAATAAACTCCTGTGGCAGCAAATAGTCTGTGCATGGCCAGACTCTACAAACCACTACAGACCAAAATTTAAGTTATGTTCAATAATTTTTGTATATTCATTTAATTAGATGCAGTACACAGTTTTCCCTCCTGGCCTCTTCCATATAAAAACAAGATGTAATTAATTTTTTTTAAAGCTGCAGAGAAAAGTATCCTCTCACCTATGAGAATATGAGACTTTACCTGAGCCCATGATGTATCTCGATCCACCTCTCTGCTGATCTAGATGAGACACCTCATTTTTCAGATTTGATCTAGCAGTGGAGAAACAGTTAATAAGAGGCCCTTTCCTTTAATAAAACTACCCTAAAATGCCTAACAAATGTGAAGCAGTTGTGATATTCCTATGGTACAAATAAAGCCACTAAATGACAGAGCTCTAAAATCTGCTCATCATGAATTACAGAATCATGCAGGCCAGAAAGGACCTCCGAGATTATCAAGTCCAGCCAATTCACCCACTCCACCAAGTCTGTCACTACACCATGTCCCCAAGCACCAGATCTATATGGCTTTGAAACACGGCCAGGGATGGCAACTCAACCACCTCCCTGGGCAGTCTGTTCCTGTGCCTGACATCCCTTCCCATGAATTTTTTTCCCTAATGTCCAGCCTAAACCTTCCTTGGTGCAGCTTGAGGCCATTCCATCTTGTTATATCATTAGTTACTCGTGAGAAGTGAGGCATTTCCCAGGTGAGAAAATTACAGATTTTCCTGGCACTTCAACTGGGGTTTCAAAAGCATGTAACTCTCTTAGCTAATTATAACAGCTCTTCTAAAATTTCAGAGAGTCAAAGATGCCTCTCATATATCCATGTGCAAATATTTCTGTACCATGCAATGTAGCAATGTGGAAAATTCAGCTGCAAATGAACGCCTTTAATCTTACTTGTTTATAGCTTTCCTTATTAAACCCATCAATATTATATATGGGATACAGATATTCAATTCCCATATATTCTTGCAATCCATCTTCCACATGAGAAAGTACTAAGACCTTTTCATGAGAAATGCCTTTTGTAGGATTATCTATTGAACACTTCTCTCATTTTGCCTGTCAACACTGCAGAAACTTAAAAAATGACATTATAGCAAATACTTCTACGCTCTATTCAATCAGGCATATCATGCAAGTACTGAAACAGTGCAATTTTTCTTTACACCACAATATTACAATTTTTTGTTACAGTAAATATCAGCATGTGGATTTGCATAGCTTGAGGTACCTGAGAAGTGGAATTTCGGCCAATGCTATCTGAAGTTTTGCTTCTTTGGTCCGGGCATTACAACGAAAAATATGAAGTACAACTGTGTATCTGTCAAAGACTTTCACACCCCAGGCATCTTCTAGTTCTCTCTTTAGTGATGTCAGTAAAAATTAGGAGCACACAAAGGCAAAATTTGGTTGACCACAAAAAAAAGGTGACAAAGAGCGTTTAGAAAGTACAACTTTATCTATGTCCATCAAATTCATTCATCACTCTTCCACTGCCCTTAATGGATTCTAACTCACTGCTCTTACAGGATATCTCAGAATTAAGAATCTAAGTCCTCATAAAAAAATAATTATGAAATGCTGGAATGGGAAAAGAATAGGCATAACATAGTGGGGGGTGGGGGAGGAAAGATTACTCAAATGAAGCAAGGGAAGCAGGAAACTTATTATTAAGTAACCAGCTTTTGATAAAATACCTAAAAAAAACCCCAAACAAAATGCACCACCTTTTCTCTAATCCAGCAAAAGACACATAAAGCATGCAGTGGTTGCTCTCTGCAATCTCTAAAACCCAGACTGCTCATGTTTTATACATGTTCTCAAACACATTCTTGAATTAACTATTAAATTTCTTTTTAAGATCTAAATTTGAGAAAATATATTTTTTTCTTTTTTAGCAAATCTAGTAGTAAAAGAACTCATATGATAGAGAATGAAAAACTGGGAGGTTGAAATGAAACTGTATCAACTTTGACTTCAACAATAAACTGCTCGATATAACTTTTTATAATCAGGGAAACATTCAAAACTATCAGCAAAGCATTAATGTTTGCTTGCAGAATTTGCATGCACTTTACCTCCTGCATGATACTGTACACGTAAAAAAACTTGAAAGTATTTATTTCAATTTGTTGAGGGATTTCAAAGAGCATGTATAGTTCATGCACCAGGTGTTTTACTGCCATTGTTAAAAAACGAGTGAAGCATCCTCCTCCCCTCAACATAACCCACGTAATCAACGTGATAATTTAAAACAGTTTCTATTTAAGCATTAGGAATGAAAGTTCAAGTATTTTAAACATTTGAATACAAGATCACTCTGAATTTACACCTTATATTCAAAATACAATACTGCCTCCAGATAACTATAGGAAAATAAGTACATCATCCACATAGGTACAGCAACTTGTGCATATAGCTAACCCCAAATGCTGACATTCTTTGTAACACAAGCTGTGTTACCATCTCCACTTTGTGAGAAAGACCTTGAGTAACTTTTCCAACCTTTGGAAGTGGGGCCAGTGACAAATTCAGGAGCAGAGTCTTTATTTAATGGCTGTTAGGCTGCTGGAAAATTTTATGCACAAGCATTGGAAATGTGTATCAACTGGACAAATGTAATAGGAGTTAAGCTTCCTTTCAACAGAACTCAGGTCCAAGTGGCTCCATACATTAATATCTGCAAATTCAGTCATAACTGACCTGCTTCTCATAACAATAGCTTCCAAATAATATGTATGTAAAGAATATGATTTGATATTATACGTAATTACCTTTGTTACTGAAGACATTCTTTCCACATTCAAGAAGACAGCTGTCACATGGGGCACTTCTTTAATTTTTTCTGAAAGATGGATAACCATTGCAAAATAGTGTTAAATGTCAATTCTCTTTTAAAAATCTACAGAATATAAAACCATTTTGCACCGAGCAGAATGCTCGTAAAATATCAAATGGGACACATTCTTTGTTGACAGTAGCTGTAATTGCACTAGTTTAGTACTATGTCAAGAACAGCCAGTTTCACTTACATCAGCCACATAAATATAGGGATTAAGCTGTCTCGCATTTTAGTGAGCAAGGGTTATTTCCGTTCTGTGTCGCTTTTGTAACCTTAAAAACATTCTCTGAAGTTTATTTGCAAACCTGCATGATGGATAAACATTCTCCCTCTCTTCTGCTTTCACATATATCCTTCGGCAGTTCATCTGCAGAAGTCTTCCATTTAAAATAATGCAGTGCTGACAAATTGCAGCCCTTACCTGTCAAAACCTGAAAGTTTCCTTTGCCAAAAACAAACTTCTTGTCAGGATTTTTTGTAGGAATAATTATTTTGTCTAAAACTGTCCAGTTCTGAAGGGTATCAACAAGAGCAACAGCTTCAGCAACCTGTAGTTCAACTTTAGAAACAAAACAAAAACCAACCAAACAAACAATTATAGTACACCATCATAATTTTCCTCCTATTTCATATTACAGTATGTGCGTGAACAAAGAAAGACTAAGTTACATTGATATTCTAGTAGGGTAAGTATTTTAACCTCTAGGAGGAAGATGCCTCAAATCAAATTATTAGAGTAATTAAACTTGTAGTTTGATGCAATTTTATCACACAAAGCATCTTTCTGTCAGTACAAATTACTTCCACGGTTGTGGATTAGAAATAATTTTCGACTGTATTGTCAACCAAGTACCAAGCTTTTTGCCTCAACAACTGAAATAAGTAACTAGATAGAAAATGAATTCTGTTACTTCAGATGAATAGCATGTGGTTAATTCTTTGGTGTTTTGTGGGTTTAGGGGTGAACCTTGTAGAGCAGGGTTATCGGTTGGACTTGGTGACCCTGAGGGTCTTTTCCAGCCTGAATATTTCTGTGATTCTGTGGTTATTTAAAGAACTACTAATATGGCATATCCTGCTGTTAACTTCACTGCTACTTATTCATAAAGGACTTAGGCTGATTTATGGCTTACTAAAACTAGCAGATTCCAATTGTGTATTCTCATTCATTAGTCCCTTTGGGTTTTTTAAACATTTACATAGCAGAACACTAATTTCAGAGGACTTTGTGAAATCACTAAGACTATACAGGCACATCAGAGTAGTAGATCTGCTTTTGATTTGCCAAACATTTATTCTTTTCCTAACAGATTTGTCAGATTTCTCTAGACAGTAAAACATAATTTATATATTAAATCAGTTACCTTATACCAAAAGACAATACATTTTAAAAGACAACCATGATCTGCTTTCTCCTCATATTGTTAGTGTTCCTTGCAAAATACAGATTTCCTGTTGTACCTGTGGGGTTTCAACAGTCATTCCAACCCATTTGTTCAGACTTCAGGCTCTTCGATCTGGAGGGCCTAAATAAATGAAAGGGATCACTGCTACTCTTCCGTATGTCTGACCAGAAAGACGCCTTCACATTTATTTTTCACCTGCCAAATGTGAGTGCTTATGTAAACTCTGAAAATGTTGCAAACTTTATTCTGCCACATAGAAACTTGTTAAGGATGCTTACAAGATGCTTGATGAATGACAACTTTGTATGTAGTGAAGTGTTTGGAGAAGCATCAAATCAAATTCATTATCTTAACTGTGCAATGATTCAAGCGTATACAGTAGCTAGCTACAAGGATTTCTGAGGTAATACTAAATAAGGTCCCCATAAAGGAATTACTGGTGACTGCATCATCAACTGCATAAAAGCACTTCATTAAGTCCATAAGAGGACTTGCATAAGATCTCATCACTTGCTTCTAAGGAGAGTGCTCCTGCTCTTCAGCCAACTTCTGGGCAAGCCTACGGCCAAAGGACTCCTGCCTGCCTCGACATGCTGTTCGGTTGAGGACTGAAGGCGATTAAGATTTGCTAATAAAGAGGAACCTTGGTTGTTTCCTTAAAGCAACCTGAACACTCCAGGCAGCAAGTTGTTTTGCTCTCCAAGACTTAGTGGGATGTAAAAGTCAAAGCACAGGTCTGCCAACGCTGTGTACGTTGCCTTTTTAAAAGTAACCAAAGAAAACTGTGAGCTAAAGCTTTTCTTTGAGTTTGTATTTTGTTAGTTGACTGAGACAACATTTCAGTCTTACCACTGAAACAAGAGGTCTACTTCACACTACCGGCACAAATTTCCTAGGTGTGTGTATTCATGAGGACCATAGAGGTCTACAACACAAGGAAACCGTCTGGCTGGCGGGATCGGCGAGGGCATAACTGGTCCTGTAGCCGGCAAAGCCCGGACCCCCCACCCTGCCCTGGCACAGCCACGCACCCTTCGTCAGCGGTGATTTCTTCGGGCCCCACTTGACATCCGGGTGCACGATGACCACGCGCTGAGCCCCGGGCCCCAGGGCGAGCGGAGAGGGGCCCAAAAGCTCCTCTAGCTCCGATTCATCATCCTCATCTTCCTTCTCCTTCTCCTCTTCTTCCTCATCCCCGCCGGCGCCCGCCACCCTCTTCCACTCCCCTCTGCCGCACGCCCGCGGTGGCTGCCCCTTGCCCGGTGGCCGCTGGGGAGCTCGCAGGCGAACGGCTGCGCTCAATGCGCGAGCGGATGGGACCGCTCCGAGAGCTGCCACCGCCCGCTGGCACCGTAGCAGAAGCGATTGTGAGAGGCGGACGGGCCCCATCACACGGCAATTGACAACACAGAGCCGCGTAGCCGTCGCTCCCGTTCCTCCCGGGCAGGGCAGCGTGGAGGGACCGTTACAACACACGTCCTTCCGCCCTCACCCCAGCAGCTACGGAAGCCCCCTGGCACCGGCGCACTGTCAGCCTCCGGTGGTGGATCATGTGATAGTGAGCCCCGGCGCTGATAGGCCGGATGGCGCCCAGGGACGGCTGTGATTGACGCTGGGCCGGAGCGGGGTCCTGGGGTACTGTAGTTGGGGAGCGCGAGCGCCCAGGAGGGAGGGAGGGGGCAGCCAAAGAGGGCGGTGTCGGCGCGTGGTCGGGCCTGAGGAGCGCGTCCCCGGGGTAGGTGAGTGGCGGGTTCTGCCGCGCCCGCTCGCCCTTCTTTCGTCCCGCCGCCCCTGGGCCGCACCTCGCCGCCTTGCCTGACGCGATCCCGGCCAGCCCGTAGCTGTGCGTCTGTATGCGTGTTTGGACGGGCAAATGGGGTGGGTGAGGATCTGCGTGTCCCGGGCCGCACTGCCACCACCGCCCGTTGCGTTCCCTCACAGCATCAGCAGCGGCGGCGGCGACCCTCCCGTGTGGGGAGAGCGGGGCGCGATGCCCGGTGCCGCCAGCAGTGTGGGTGTCTGCCCGAGTGAAAGGAGCGTAAATGGGCCGTACGGTCCCAGGCGGCTCTCTGACGGCCCGCGGCTTTGTGTGCGCTGACTTGTCAGGCCTCTTGCCAGGTGCAGCGATCCTGCCTCCGAATTCTATGGCTTCTTTCTTGGAGTTGCATGCCTTGCTGCGACCTGGGTAGTATCGAAGGAGCTGCCTACAATTAACTCTCTGTTTTCTTTTCTTGACAGTTTTGTGGCTGCTGTTTCACTCGCCAGAGCCAAAGCTTTGTTAAGGTTATAACTCTACCGATCTTGAAGTTTCCTCAGAAGCAGTGCTGGTCGTGTTAGCTTGCTGTCTGTGCTGCTGAGATAATGTAGCGGAAATGATAGCTGAGCCCAACACAGCCAGTAATCTTTCCAGCCCAAAGTAAGACCTGGCACAGGTTGCCTGCAAAATCTGTTGGTAAATTAGAGCACTCTCTCTTTAATTTGTGCCCTGCAGATACTCGGACAGTCTGCAATGTGTCATTTTGCGTGGGAGGGGAAAAAGAAAAGGATTTGCTGTACTCTACATCTGATTCCTAATGTCTTCCTTTTATTCAATTTTATGTATTATTTAGCATCTTTTAGTATAGTGTTTTAGGCTGATTGCCATGGACCTTGGCCTTCCAAGCTTATTGTGCCTGAATTCACTGCAGTGCAAATCACCTTACTGTGATGGGCAGATTCATAGGCAGTACGTGTGTTCACTTCAGTGGTGAAACTGGGCATGATGAGAGGGAAGAGTGCTGAGTAATCTGTAGTCTCCCTGTTGGCACTGAGAGGTACATGGCTTCTCTATAGCTGTCTTTTATCAGGGATACATTAAGTCTTCCCCATTTCATAATGTATATTTTCAGTCATTAGTTGAAATGATCTGTAAAACAAATGTGTTCATATTGTTGTTTACAGAAGGGTATTTGGAAGTAGAAAGAGCATATACTAATAGATGAATGGTAAAGTATTTGGTTATATCTTGTCTGGCTTTAAAGAGTGAAACTTCTTAGATGTCTGGTGTTGCATGCATTGGACTCACTGCAGGTGATCTTGTCACCTTATAAGTAAACCTGATCCAGGTCTTTTGCTTTGTTAAACTCTAATGAAAGCTGAGATATATATTTCTTGTAGTCTGTGATGATAATTAATATAGCTTGCAATATGTCCTTTCCAGGATGTTTATGGGGAACCAGCCTCTTTGTTTCAGAAGTATCAGGAAGGTACCTGGCAGTTGTGCAGCTGAGTCTCTATATTGCTTCTAACAGATGAAGCAGATGTATAAGTTAACAAATCTACAGGTAGAATTCTTTAACTAATGTAGATTAACATGTTCCTTTTACACGGCTAAAGGAATGTCATGTCCTTGGAGATATAGCTTTCCTTTTAAGTGTGAGTCAGAATCTGCTCCAAATGTTTGTCTTGAGAGAATTTCTGAATTTAGTCTTCTTATCAATAGTGTTGTGTTTGAGGACTGGACAAAGGACTATGTGTCCTTCCTACCCGAAATGTTTTTATTTCATCAGTAATACTTCAAGTGCTAGTGAAAGGAACATACTGTGGCAGGAGTGCAAAGTAGAAACTAGTCTGTGAGCTGTACATAACAGGATATAAAAGTGAAAATCAGGATGAGATAGGGATGGAATTCTACCTATGCTTTCTTACTGATTGCTGATGGAAAAAAGTAAATGGCTGAGAACTATTTCTTGCCATTGCATGAGGCAGTAAATGTAGGTATGCAAAAATGCTCAGTATGGTGCAGACTAACATAGGGGGCAAAGACAATTCCAAAAATGCCAGTTCAATATTTGTCAAACCTACTGTTGCTCTCCTGTACCTGAGCAGATGTTAAATGAAGCTGTTGTATAAGGATTGATGAAGTGTTCACATGTCATCCTCAGATAGGTTCTGTGGTTCCTATTTTGCTGAAGAACATAAGAGGTTGTTTAATTATTTTTACAATTTCTTCAACAGAAACTTAGCTATACAAATAAAAACTCCATTAAAATATGTCATTTAATTTCTAAGCAGTTTCATGGGGTTCAGTTTCTAGTTCCTAAAAATGTTTTAAGTACCTGCTTTATGAATAACCTTACTGGAAACATCACTATTAAAAGGAGCGGGGTGGGTGGTAAAACAAAACAAAGAGAAACTGTAAACTGGAACAAAACAGACAAACATATAAACCCCAAAACTCAAGCATGACTATGGATAGTATCTGGATTTTAAAAAACCCACCCTCTGCCTTTGGGTAGGTTGTCTGCAATAGCACAGTGCTTCCCATGGCATTGCTTTGTGCTGTGGCGTGCTAATAACCAAAACAATCCAGAAACTAAATGGCTTTTTAATATTAGTATTTAGTGCTTAGTTACATTTGTTGATTGTTTAAGACAGTGTTTAGTGCATATATGAAAGTTACTGTTTTCGTCACAGAGATACTGTTTTACATATGTTAGCCCAGCTTAAGGAAGCTGTGGATCAATGGCCTCATTGGAGGTTTTGCTGAGCTTTGGTAAGCATGCTGTTTCATATACCAGGCATTCACTTTGTTAAGCATCCTTTACTACAGGCACATTTTGTCTGGCATAAACTGAGGAAGTAAATAGTCCAGGGTTTGTAGGTACCATCTGTAGTGCCATCTTTCAGGACGTTCTTGGGAAAGAGACGCATGAGTTAAAGCTTTAAAGAAGTATATTCTGGACAGAGATACTAATAGTACATGATCAGACAAGTACTTGACTGAATTGTCCTGCAGCAATTCTGATTTTTGTTATTTAAATGTTTTAATTGAGCTTGGACTCAGTTATTTTTTTTTGTGTAACCAAATGAAATGCATTCATCTTCATTATGGCATGGACTAAGTTGCTGAATAATATATGCAAACAGTTCAGGAAAATTGAAAGTGTTTTGTGCATTGTGTTGAGGCGTAAGACAGAAACACGTAACACATGTTACCACAATGTTAGCTGGCATCTGAGTTGTAGTTCTGGTCAAATTGCAAGTAAGAATGTGCTAGTACAGTCCCATATTGTTGCATTCTGCTTTGAAATCAGGAGTGAAATGATTAATCACACAGTATAAGTAGCTCCTTGACAAACATGTTTGGATTCTTTTTGTTTATTTGCGGTCTGTAGAAGAAACTGGGAAGAGCTATCTGGCATCAGAAAAGCAGTACATATTGCTTGTCTGTTGCTGCTTATTTTTCTCAACTGGAAAGTCTTTGGCTTGAAGTCCAGATGGAGAGCAGTGACAAGGGGTGTCACTCAGGGGTCTGTACTGGGATCTGTGCTGTTTAGTATTTTTATCAATGATATAGACAGTGGGATCAAGTGCACCATTAGCAAGATTGCAGATGACACCAATCTGAGTGGCGTTGTTGATACATCAGAGGGACAGGATGTCATCCAGAGGGACCTGGTCAAACTGGAGAGGTGGGCCCAGGTGAACCTCATGAGGTTCAACAAGAGCAAGTGCAGGCTTCTGCATCTGGGCCAGAACAGTCCTCCCTATCAGTACAGACGAGAGGATGAGGTGATAGAAAGCAGCCCTGTGGAAAAAGACTTGGAGGTGCTGATGGACAAGAAGCTGTGCATGAGCAGACTGTGCACTTGCAGCCCAGAAGGCAAATCACATCCTGGGCTGCTGTCTCAATCCACTTTTGGACAAACTTAACTTATAGCTGTATCAAAAGATTTGTTGCCAGCAGATCCAGAGAGGTTTTCTGCCACTTTGCTCTGCTGAGACTTCGCCTGGAGTACTGTGTACAGGGCTGGAGCCCTCAATATAGGAAGGACATGGACCTGATAGAGCTGAGCTGGAGGAGTGCCACAAAAATGATCAGGGGGTTGGAGCACCTCTGCTATGAAGGCATACTGAGGGAGCTGGGGTTGTTCATCGTGGAGAAGGGGAGGCTCTGGGGAGACCTATTAGTGGCCTTCCAGTACCTGAAGGGGGCCTACAAGAAGGATGGAGAGAGACTGTAGTGACAGGAGGAGGGGGAATGGCTTCAAACTAGAGAAAAGCTGATTTAGATTGGATGTTAGGAACAGGCTCTTTAATATGAGGGTGGTGGAACACTGAACAGGTTGCCCAGGGAGGTGACTGGGGCCCTGTCCCTGGAGATATTCAGAGTGGGCCTTGACAGGGCTCTGGGCAGCCTGATTTAATTGAGGATGCCCCAGCTTACTGCAGAGGGGGTTGGACTAGCTGACCTTCAGCGTTCCCTTCCAACCCAGACCATTCTATGTTTCTGTGGTGGTTTGGCCCTGGCCTGGAGGCCAGATGCCCACCAAAGCTGCTCTATCACTCCCCCTCTTAAGTGGACAGGGGGAGAGGGGAAGAGACTATAACAGAAGCCAGTAATAAGATAGGAGCAATTTGAATAACACTAATAAGCAAACAGCAATAGACCGAGTGGAAGCAAAAAGCAGAGAGAGAGATATGTTAGTCTCTACTTCCCATCAGCAGGATGATGGTCGGTCTCGGGAAGCAGGGCTCTCTAAGCTTGGTGGTTACTTGGGAGGATAGACACCATGGACAAATCCCCCCACTTCATTCTTATATCTGAGCTGACATCATATGGTATGGAATACCTCTTTGGCCAGTCTGAGTCAGCTGGCTCAGTGTGACAGTTTTAAGGCTGTGCCTTTAAGAAAGGTCAGCTACTGAAACACTCCAGCTGAATGTTTTGGTGTAAAAAGGAAAACAAAGATAATTCTAAACAAATTTCATTGGTAGATCAGTAGGAATGTAACCACACTCAGCCATGTCTGCTCCCAAGATCTTGCCCACCCCTCAATGTACTCTTGGGGCAGGGAAATGTTGAAAGGACCCAGCCTGCATACTTTTTCAACAGTACCCAAAACACTGCTGTGTTACCAACTGCTCCTGCAAAACACAGCACTAGAAAGATGCTGTGAGAAGAATTAACTCCAGCTCAGTCCAACCCAATACAGATTCTGTAGTGGTGCTTGAAATGCTTACTCTCTGTGGCTCACAACTACAAGTCAAAGAGAACATCTGAAAACTTCTGTAAGCTATTGCTTCTAGTATGCTGATTTGGTTGTGAACTATAGTTCATCTCTAATTTTTCTATAACATGCAGAATTCTAGACAACTGATCTAAGGATGAATTTGTCCTAAATTATTTTCTTGACTTCCATCTGTCAAACACTGTGGCACATTTTTAACTTTTCTGTGGCAAGACATTCACTGAGTTTAACTTTACTCTGTAGGGAAGTTAAACATTTGCAAAAATGTACTGAGAAATTTGTTCAATTTTTGTAGAATTTTATATATTTTATATAGAATTTCTATAGGAGTCACATTGCTTATGGTGAAGTGTCCCAGTAGATAAAAAAGAGTAAAGAGATATGTCTAAATAAAAAACTTCTTCTCTTTACTAAGGGTATAACATCAGGAATGTGGTCTTGCAGTTAATGCTATTCAGCCTCAAGATTTGCTTTGCAGAGCAAAATGTCTGACTGAAAGTCTTGGGAAGAAGAATGACAATAGTGCCTATCTGTCATTGATAAACCTAGCTGAGGTTGATCTGGCTCTGCATCCACAGTACATTTTATTCTCCATCTGGATTCTCCAACACTGGGTAATGGAGAGCTGACTGTATCTGGCAGTGTAATACACTTTTTTAAATTTGTAAAGTGGTCAGTTGTGTTAGTACACTTGTTGAAGCAGTCTCATGAAAATGATAGTAACTGTATACTCTCATATTTGCTTTCTTTTTGTGCCTTCTTATAGTACAAGTCAACTGACTTCATGTCCTGGCCACCATAGTTTAAAAGGAGGCTAGAGCAGCCAACTTCCAGTACTGGACCTGCTGCACAAGTGGGATCCAGCTCATCTGCTTAAACATGACCTCTGGCAAAGCATATTGTTAGCATTTGGAATGATGAAAAGTGGCATGATTTCATTGCAGATAAATGTATGGCTTCAGACATTCCAGAAGGTGCATCTCTATTTATAAAATTACTCCTCCATCAAATGAGCAAATGAGATATTTTTTATGTGTCATTTTTCTTCAGCATGTTTTATAGACAAAGTAAAACGGTTTCTTCCTCTTATGTTAAATTGTAGCCTCATCAAATGTTGCTATTTTGTTTTGTGTAGAGCACCCATGAGGTGAATGCACACTTGGGCTATTGATTCATGGTATAAAGCTCTTAAGTCAACAAAGGCAGCCTTGAGTCAACATCAGCTTTCTGTTTCTTTTACTTACTTTCTTCTGTCTTGATATCCTTGATAGTTTTTCTAGTTTTCTAATTACATATATATGTATATATTATTTTTTTTTACAGGAAAGGCAAATAATTTGAAAATGGCCCCAGATTTCTGTTGTACTTTTAAAGTTAGATGTTTGGTTTTCAGTAACAAAATGATGAAACTTCTGAATGATTAATATATTAAAATGCATATATATGCTTTTATTGTCTTTGATTAATTGCACAGAAATGTGTAGTTCTGTGTTCTCACTGCTAACCCCTTCAACATGTTTGTTATGCTTCAGAGAGAATGCTGTCAATGATGAGACTGCACCTGAGTCTGCTGTGCAGAATGGCAGCTGTGTGAGAAATGGCAACCTGAAAACACCAGTAAGTGGAGGTTCTTCCCTTTTTTGCCCCTTTTTTAAAATGGAACTTATTTTCTGTCTCATACAACTTCTACAAAATTGAGTATTGCATAAAACAGTCACAATGCAGTGCCTCTAAAAATTAAGTCACTGGATACATCTTCACCCCCAGATTGTGTTGTCATCACAGCCTTAATGCTGGCTTTTGAGCAGCCACACAGAATCACAAAATGTTAGGGGTTGGAAGGGACCTGAAAGGATCATGTAGTCCAACCCCCTGCCAGAGCAGGATCACTTATATCAGATCACACAGGAAGGCATCCAGGTGGGGTTGGAATATCTCCAGAGAGGGAGATTCCACAACCCCCCTGGGCAGCCTGTTCCAGTGTACCATTGCCCTCACAGTGAAAAAAAAGTCCTCCTCATGTTTACATGGAACTTCCTATGCCTCAGCTTCCATCCATTGCCCCTTATCCTGTCATTGGGCATCACCAAGAAGAGCCTGACTCCATCCTCTTGGCACTTACTCTTTACATATTTCTAAACATCAATGAGGTCACTTCTCAGTCTCTTTCTCTGCAAGCTAAATAGTCCCACCTCTTTTCACTTCAGTGTGTTTTTCCTTATCTGTGGGTTGTATGCAGCTGATGTTAATTTGCAGGTTTGTGTGTTTACCCTGTGAGTGGAAAGGTGTAGAAGAGCTTCTGTGATTCCTGTCTGTTCTTCAGAAATTACAGCTGCCACTGAAAAGTGCCTCCAGGGTAGTATACAATTGTTCAGAAGCTTCTTTACTGTTATACTTTGCTATGCTTACTAGTCATTGTTGAGAAAAAACTCAAACCAGTAAATCATTCCTTTCATCCCCTTCTAACAAGGTCATGTTTGATAAGGCTTTATCAGTGTCCTTGAAGTTGAAAAGTTAACACTCTGGGAAATCATTACAGTGAGAGTAAAATAAACTTGTTATTAGGAGAGAATTCATTTATTTGTGTATTGCTGTTACATGTTGTGTTTTCTTTGCTTGATTCATTTTAGAGAGAGAAACGGAAGGTCCAAGAACAGTGTGAGAACGTAAAGAGAAGTTCTTCCAGTAGCAGAAGAGTGAGCCGGCTTCAGAATGCAGAAGTGGTCGAGGCAGTTACGTTGTTTGAAGTGGTTAGCATGGGGAAGCGGGCCATGCAGGTATTTCTAGCTCTGAGTTCTGAGAGTTGATGGAGGGAAGGTGGAGAAACAGTAGGCCTTTTAGTAACTTTACTCTGGAGCATTGAAGTTTTGTTCTGTTATGGCACAGGTGGGGAAGAAAAGTACTTGACTGGGAAACTTTTATAAGCATGGCTCTTGAAGAGAATGCACCTTCAAGAATTAGTGAAAATGTAGCTGACAGGTACTTAAATAAAGAAGGAAGGAAATATGTACCTAAACCTGCCTTTCTAAACCAATACTGTTTGTTTTGATTTGGGTTTTTTCCCCTGTGAGTTTGCATTTTGGTATTTGACTTCCCCTCCAATGTAGTTTGACAACAATTTGCATAATAGTCAGGTTCCCTGTGCCCCTATGTAGTTAGCAGCTTTCTTCAGTGTGAATATGTGTATAATACTATCTTTCCACACGTGTGTGAAGGATTAAAAACTGGCCCTCAAATTTTTATATGTGGGGTTTGAGACCCTAGTTTTTCCGAGATGTTTATGTGGATGAACTTTTGCCATGCTGCAGCTGCATTAACTTCAGTAGAACTCCCTGAAGGGCTCAGCTTCTGCTGTGCCAAGCATGATATGAAGGGGTTGGAAAGGCAGCTGCTTGAGTCCAGACTGCTGCTGCTGCTGGAATTTATTAGACATGTGGCACTACAGGTGGGTCTAAAACTGCTTGTCCCAGCAGGCCTGTGTCACATACAGGCTGTAGGCTGTACTGACTTAGAAATGAAGTTTGGAGTTGTTTTTTAAAGCTTGAGTGTAGTACATGAATTCATCCTTCTGTGCAAACTGGGTACTAGAGAAGATTTAATATTAATTATTAGATGGTGCAGATTTTAAATATGGGTGGGTTTTGTTTTTCTAAATGAAACTATTACCTCATGCTGGCAAGAAATCAGAAGGATAAGTTTTGGGTTTTGTATATGAAATCTCTTGAAGCTGTGGTTATTTTCCCTGTTAACAGGGAGCAAAGCATCTGTGGATGGTAACACTGCCTAGAGCATTACTTATGAATGAGTAGTTCAAGGATTCATTTTGCCCTAGAAGGAGTCTTTTGCATGTACAAAATGGTGTGGAGTTTATTCTCCTTTTCATAATTTAACACAGATGGAACATTACTTTGTGTCTTTTTTTAATGGATGTCCTCAGTGCGAGGAGTGCAGCGTTGCCATGTTCAGCTCCCCATTAATGTGTTTCTTTAATCTGTTTCAGTCTGTAGTAGATGACTGGGTTGAAGCTTATAAACAAGACAGGAATGTGGCACTTCTAGATCTAATCAACTTCTTCATTCAGTGCTCAGGCTGTCAAGGTAATGTACCCTCTTAGTAGCCCTTTCCATTGTCTGTCTGTGAGAGTAGTCTGGAGTGTGCTTTCTAAAATGGAATTTTTCTCTCCAGTAAATCATGTACTTATAATATATATCCTTCTGTTCAGACAAACTCCAGATGAGCAGCACTAATAGTAAAGAATGTTGCTGGTTAAATTCTTTGGCTCTTTGCAGCATACCAACTCCCAGAGTTGTATTTGAACATGGTTTCCAAGGTCAGGTTTCTGAAGTGGCATGTCACATTGCTTTGCAGAATCCCCAAATAGGGAAGATGTTTTTGATAACTGTTCTTATTAAAATCCATTGTTTCAGTTGCACTTGTTTTGTAATTTCCTAGTATCTTATGTTTTGCTAGTATATTTGTTTGAAAATAAACAACTAATTGTGGCAGTTTACGCTGGGTGCCCCCTGTTACTGCCACAAAGGTACACCTCTGGTGTCCAGAGGGTCCAACCCAGTAGGTGGACACAGGAAGTAGCCTGTTTCATACCCATAATATCCTGTGCCCTAAAAATCCATCTGCAAAGTCATTCTCTTCTTCTTTCTTCCCTCTCCGCTCCTGTGGAGATGCTGCCTATCAGGTAATGGTGGGGGAGTAATCTCAAGGCCTCGTAGGCCTGGCTAGGCCTAATGCCAGGAGAAGGCGGGGGACAATCTCAGACCTGGCCAGCCTGAGACTAACCTAGCAGTCGGAGGGTGGGGGAAGGGACAAGAAAGAGCCCTAGGGGTTTTGGGTACACCCTCAGGTGGGGAAAAGCAAAGTGTTGGGAGTTTTTTGGGTGTGCTATAAGGGACTCTGTGCACTTTGGGATTCTTCTGTCACTATGCTTGTAGCTTCCGTAAAACACTTACTACTTTCCATTTAAACTTTCCATCACTTTTTCAATCCATTTGTGTGAGCATCATTCTTTCGCCCCTCTCAGGCAAAAGCTCCCTGCTTTGGTGGCTGGAAAAGCCATTTCTTACCTCCTTTTGGTTACTGTTTCATAACAAAGATTGCGACAGTGACTTCTGGGGACAGTCTACTAGCAAAATACTTCAGGATTGCAAGTAGAAGTTTTAGGAAGACTATTCTGTTAGTTTGAAACTTTGTGGTGTATTTAAACAGCTAGAATGTACCTTTTACACTTCACATTTTTTTCCAGGTCTTTGACAAATATGCCTTGTCTTATGGGAAATGTTTTGGAGCCTTTGACTAGCCGTAGGCAAAATTGTAGTAAATCCTTGAAGTAAATCAATGTACAGAGAAAATGGCCACAGAATCATAGAATCAATAAGGTTGGAAAAGACCTCAGAGATCATCAAGTCCAACCTATCACCCAACACTTCATGACCGACTAAACCGTGGCTTCAAGTGCCACTTCCAATCTCTTTTTGAACACCTCCAGGGATGGTGACTCCACCACCTCCCTGGGCAGCCCATTCCAATGGCCAATAACTCTTTCTGTGAAGAACTTTCTCCTCACCTCAAGCCTAAACTTCCCCTGGCACAGCTTGAGACTGTGTCCTCTTGTCCTGTTGCTGGTTGCCTGGGAGAAGAGACCAACCCTCACCTGGCTACAACCTCCTTGCAGGTAGTTGTAGAGACCAGTAAGGTCTCCCCTGAGCCTCCTCTTCTCCAGGCTAAACAACCTCAGCTTCCTCAGCCTCTCCTTGTAGGGCTTGTCCTCAAGACCTCTCACCAGCCTTGTTGCCCTTCTCTGGACATGTTCAAGTGTCTCAATATCCTTCTTAAATTATTTATGGACATGATGCGTAAGAAGATTTCTGTAGTTCAGAGGATGGAAAAAGTAATGGTTTGACAATCAATGGCATGCTGATGTTTTAACCCAAAATCTACCTGTGTTGAGTGACATTCACTGGCAGAATACCACATCAAATGCCATGCCAGACAGCGCAGGGCAGATTTCTCTAACATGAATTTCTGTTTTGGTTCATCTGTATTTTCTACTACAAATGAATTTGTGTGTCTCCCTGTATATAGGTAGCCTGTACAGTGTAAACAGAAATAAAACAGAGTCCCCATTCCTTGGTGTTTTTAAATTTAAAATGAAGTCCGTACTGCAGTTTGGACTTGATGAATGTAATGGGGTTGTTGGTAATTCTTCTTGTCAAAACATTACTTTTCTAGGCATGGTAACGGCAGAGATGTTTCAAAGTTTACACAAGAGGGATGTCATGCGAAAAATGACAGAGACTTTTGATGAGGTAGGCACAGCTTTGAATTTGCATGCCTTATGTATATAAACAATAGGCTCCACCTTAATAGCTAACCTGAAGAGAGCTCCTGCTGGCTGCTAATCAGGAACTGTGTCCTATTTCCTTAATTTAGGAAAATAGTCTTTTTTTTTTTCCCCTTTTTTTTTCTCCCAGAATTGAGAAATTTGGTGTTGTAATGACTCATTTTAGCAGCAGCAGGATTTTATTTTTATTTTAAGTCACTTCAGACTTTCAGAGTTTTATTAGGGTTATCTAACTGCAGTCTTCCTGAGTCTGGATTTCTCTTAGGAGTTGTTTTGATAGTGACTTTATAAAGGTTATAACTGCTGCTGGCAAAGAGTTCCTTTGGTATTTGGTTGATAGGTCCTTTAAAAATACTATTGTCTGTTACTGGTGAGCTAATTTAATGGTATTTTTTAGCTGATATTTGTATTTGGGTATTTTCCTTTTTGTTTTGCTGTGAGTTTTCATAACTGTATTATGTCATATGAAAGATGAAATTTCTCATTTGTAGGTAATTCTCAATGCAATCATGAATATCTACTTTTTTGGGGATTGTTAAAAAATGTGCAGTTTTACAACACTGTTTCTCTGCTTCTTGGCTGATTATGCCAACATCAAATTTTCTGCATTACTCTCGTGATTGTTTCTGCTCGTTTTCTCTGTGTTTGCCACCTCTGAATTGATTTGTCAAGCAGCAGCCATCAGCCCTATTTAATTGAGTGTCTCTCAAAGACCAGCTGCTGTAGGAATTCCCACAGAGGATGAATTTGCCAAGTGTTTTACTTTATTTTATAAGTGTAGTAGTGCTTGGGCTAATTTTTTGACAGAAATGATCAGATATATGTCTGACCATATGAATTAGTAATCTGTCACTTCTTTCCCAACTCAATAAGCCCTGAATAGCACTCATAGGATAAGTACTCTGGAAGTTACAAAAATGTGATTATTGTTATCATCAGCCTGTATGTGTTACAGCTCTGTAACCTTTTAATCTGTCCTGGTGGGCACAAAGGTATATTCTGCAGTTGCTTTAGAAGGTGTATTTTGCATGCTGTAAAAACAAAGTAGCTTTCTTTTGGGGGCAGTATTTTGGTGTGCTGTTGTTATGAAGCATTTTATTGATTAAAGGAAACAACAGTCTCTGTGTTACATACTCAGTGTCTTTCTCTTCCCACCCTCCCACTTTTTCTTTAATTCTAAATTTAGTGGATTCTGAAATTCTGTGTTTTTAAAATAAACTGAATCTAAAAAAACCTTCTAAAATTATTATACAGAATGAAGTATTTTTAAAGACAGCATCTGTCAACTTGTTTGATATGTTATGACTAATATTAACCATTTTTATGTTAACTGCAGTTATTAGGTGATTTAAAAAATGTTTGAGGATTAAACTAACTTCTGTTGAATCAAAACTATGGTAAGAGCAGGAGCAAAGTAGTTTGTTGTTTTCAAGTGAGTTGTTTCCTCTATCTCTCTGTCTATGTAGTTTAGTGATTAAGCTGGTTGAGAAGTAGTGCCAAATAGAGGCTGTTGTCATACAAGCTGATGAAGTGTGTGTTAGTTAAGTGGACAGTGAGGTGAACTGAAAACTGGGTGAGCTACTGGGCTCTCAGAGTAGTGATCAGTGGCACAAAGTCTAGTTGGAGGCTAGACACTAGTGGTGTACACCAGAGTTTGATATTTGGGCCTATACTATTTAACACCTTTAATAACAACCTGGACAATAGGGCAGGGTGTACTAATAGCAAATTTGCAGACGATTCAAACCCAAGAGGAGTAGCTGCTAGACCAGGTTGTTGTTCACCAGGTGGTTGTTCTGTTGTTCAGGGGGACCTGAACAGCAGATGGATAGATGGGGAGGTGGGGTGGACTTCAGCAAGGCTTTTGACACTGTCTCCGTGGGACCCTTGCAGCCAAGCTTAAGTATGGATTGGATGATTGGGCAGTGAGATGGATTTGAAACTGGTTGAAGTAGAGGGTTGGTACTGGGTCCAGCCCTGTTCAATATATTCATCAATGATCTGGAAGAAGGGGTAGACTGTACCCTCAGAGAATTTACTGATAATACCAATCTGGGAGCAGTGGCTGACATGCCAGAAGGCTGCACTGCCATCCAGCATGACCTGGACAGGCTGGAGAGCTGGGCAGGGAGAAATCAAATTCAGTTCTTTAAGGGCAAGTGTAAAGGACTGTATCTGGGGAAGAACAAGCCCATGGATCACTACAAATTGGAGGCTGATCTGTTGGAGAGCAGCTCTGGAGAAAATGACCTGATGGACAACGGGATCACCATGAGCCAGCAATGTGCCCTTGTGTCCAAGAAGGCAAATGGCATTCTGGAGTGAATGAAGAAGAGGTTGAGGGAGGTTATCCTCCCCCTCTATTCTGCCCTAGTAAGGCCGCATCTGGAATACTGTGTCCATTTCTGAGCTCCCTGGTTTGAGAAGGACAGGGACTTGCTGGGGAGGGTGTAGAAAAGGCCTGCAAAGATGATTAGGGGAATAGAACATCTTCCTCATGAGAACAGAGCGAGAGAATTTGGTCTTTTTAGTCTGGAAAAGTGAAGACTGAGGCGTAATCTCATAAGTAGCTATAAATTCTTAAAGGCTGGGTGTCAGGAGGATGGTAGTTGTCTTTTTTCAGTGGCACGTGGTGTTGGGACAAGAGGTAATGGGCACAAACTTGAACATAAGAAGTTCCATCCGAATATGAGGAGGAACTTCTTTAAGGGTCATGGAGCACTGGAACAGACTGCCTCTCGGTAATGGAGTCTCCATCTCTGGACACATTCAAAACCTGCCTGGACATGTTCTTGTGTAGCCTTCTTCAGGTGAACCTAGCTTGGCATGGAGGTTGGACCTTCCAACCCCTACCATTCTGTAATTCTGTGAACAGACTGGAGAGCTGAGCAGAAGGGAACCTTATGAAGTTCTGCAACAGGAAATCCCATGAACCTGGGAAGGAATAACCTGCTGCACCACTACCTTAGATGGGTAGTGAGCAGAAACTGAAGTGCATGAAATTTCACCTGAACACAAGAAACCTCTTCTATTATGAGGGTGGTCCAACAGTGAAACAGGTTGCCCAGAGGGGTTGTGGAGTCTCCCATCTGTGAAGATATTACAAAGCTGATGGCACATAGTATCTCCTGACACTGAGGGGACAGATAGGTTCTTTTAGGGATGCTTGGCAGAATAATGAAGGCACTAATTGTAGTTACAAGTCAAGATTTAGTAACAGGATGTTATGGTTGGTATAGCACAGGATTTCCACAAGTTTATTACTTGCTTGAATAATATGGAATTTGTTATACAGCGTAGCTTTTCTCATCACCTGGACCCTCTGCAGTTCACGTCAAATCTTAATGTGTGATTTGCTGTATCAATAGAACAGTCATAATCGAGACTTGAAAATCATGTAGAAGAATACGAGTCACTCGGTCCTTGGAGGAAACAGATGATAGTGGAGGTATCCTTGCCACTTGTCCAAGTTCCCCATTTAGGCCTTGCAACCACATGATTTTATGGACAGTGTTCTGGGTGTTGTGACACTTTGATTTTCTGGGACAGTGTCACCGTAACCATCACCATTGGGGTGGCTGGGTCCCTGGGGCCTTCAAGGCCAGTAGGTAAGGGAGTAGTCAGCCTGTTGCCCAGGAACCTTGAGGTCAGCAGTGAGTGGAAGAAGAAATCTGTTTGGTTTGTCTGCTTCGTTCACAGGGCCTTCAGGGCCTGATAATGAGGGAGTGGAAATGGACATGTGACTGGCTTGGTCACAGAGAATGGCTGCTTGCTTCATCAGATGGTGTAAGTTATACTAACTGCATTACCAGGTGTTGGGGTACTGGTCACACATGGTACTGGGCCACTTGCTCTGTCCAACCTTGCTTGAGCAGGTGACGTTTGATTAGATAATCTTAAAGACGACTTCTCAATTGCAGTCCTTCTGTGATTCTGTGAAAGCTTGCACTGGAATTGGAAGCAGAGAACGGCTTTAATACGGTCGTTGAGGCATTTATATGTTTGTGGGCTGTAGTACTCACAGAATCAACCAGATTGGAAAAGACCGTTGAGATCTTCAAGTCCAGCCTGTCACCCAATACCATCTCATTAACTAAACCATGGCACTAAGTGCGTCATCCAGTCTTTTTTTTTTAAACACCTCCAGGGATGGTGACTGCACTGCCTCCCTGGGCAGCCCATTCCACTGGCCAGTTACTCTCTCAATGAAGAACTTTCTCCTCACCTTGAGCCTAAACTATCCCTGGTGCAGCTTGAGACTGTCCTCTTGTTCTGTCAGTAGTTGCCTGGGAGAAGAGACCAATCCACACCTGGCTAACAACGACCTTTCAGGTAGTTGTAGAAAGCAATACGGTCTTCCCTGTGCCTTCTCTTCTCTAGGCTAAACAATCCCAGCTCCCTCACCCTCTCCTCATAGGGCTTGTGCTCCAGACCTCTCACCAGCTCTGTTGCCCTTCTCTGGACACGGTTGAGCATCTCAGCATCTTAGATTGAGGAGCCCAGAACTGGACACAATACTCAAGGTGTGGCCTAACCAGTGCAGTGTAGAGGGGCAGAATGACCTCCCTGCTCCTGCTGGCCACACTGTTCCTGATAAAGGCCAGGATGCCATTGGCCTTCTTGGCCACCTGGGCATACTGCTGGCTCATGTTCAGCCTCCTGTCAACCAGTACCCCCAGGTCCCTTTCTGCCTGGCTGGTCTCCAGCTACTCATCAGTGGAGAGATAGGCTTGTCCTTCCCTCTTTCTTAGACTGTTCTTCTTCTTGCTTCTAATTTTCTTCTTGTATTGGCATGTTCGTGCTCGCAGCTTTATTCTTTTGCAGGTTTCATTCCCTTTCCCATTTTGTTGCTGAAATGTGTAGCAATGGAAGAGTTAAGTTTGATGCATAGTGGTACAGCCAGATGGGGATAGAGATTCTTGTGCCTCACCTAATAAAGAGCTATAGATTTCTTATTTTTTGTCTTGGAATAATTGCAGAATTGAGAAAACATCTCTAAATGAAGTCACACTAATGCTGAAAGCATTTCTCTATAGTTTGAAAACCTTGGAATAGTTTTCTAGAGTTTAGATGTTTTACTGCTTACTAAATGTTGGAAAGACTATACACTTAGTCTTGCTGAGGAGCTGTATCTTAGAAATAATAATGAGGATTACATGTTGTACATGTTGACTCATAAACTTTAAATCCTAGTTGCCTCCTACTTGTAGGAAGAGAAACTCAGTATTTGTATAAACGTGTGTTCTTCTTCTGTCATTGCTTATAAATAAAAAAGTCCCAGATGAGGAGGAATTGGATTGCTTCATGCATTAGATTGTATGAGACACTTGTAATAGGAGTTGTTTTATGTTTTAATAGCCTTTTAAATATGGTGCATGCTTATGTCTTGTGAATTGACTGTGCTGTTTCATCCAAAAGGTCGTAAAACTTTGTCTCATGCATTGCAGGAAACTGGGTTGCAGTACAAGAAATTCATGGCCTATCCTTGGATCCTGACAGTTACTTGGCCAGTGGACACGGTAGGACTCTTGTAGTTCTCTGTAACTGTAATATATCTGTGGCTGCATTTCCCATTTCCAGTGTAGGTGAACACATCAGAATGAGTCATCTTCAATTCTGAGCTAGTGAATGGAGATAATTATGTGTTTCTGAAGTCTGCTTCTCCTGATCTTCTTTAGACCTCTTGTTTGGATGAACACACTCATGCTTCTGAAGTTCCTGTTTCTGATGTTGAAGAGACATCAGCATTTTGAACAGACTTGTGTATATTAACTTGCAGTGGGGCTCAAGAGCATTCCCCATCCCTTCCAAAAAGCTCCACACACACGTGTATGTTTATGCACAGAGATTTTGCCAGACAGATTTGTTCAAAGGCTTATTTCATCAAAATGTTTGCTTACAAACATAAATGTTCGATTGGAATAGCATTCGGAGAACAGAAACAGCTTTTTCATACAATGCTTACAGCATTGTGGGTAATTTGTCTTAACTCCTTGTTTGCACTTTGAGTTATCCTCTTTATAGAAGAAGTAAACACTTCCATGATAAGTCAGAGCAGGAGCCTCAGCTGAGTGATTTGAATAGTTCTCTGGAAGAACTTGTGACTTAGTTTCTGGAAGCAGAGTTGCTTCCTTGTACTGGTTATGGAGAAAATCTAAGGGAATCCCAGGATAAGTGCTTAAATTTAGGTGCTATGCCCATTGTGCTGTCTATCTGCAGAATACATGTTACCAATACAATAATCATGAACAATATAAATCCTCTTAAAAAGTGAGATGTCTTTCTATATTTGTGTTACTTTTTAGCAACTGAGGACTAAGCTACAAAGGTATAGTGGGTGTTTCCTGAAGTTGTGAGTTGTCTTTCTATTGTCTGTGTCATGGTGAAGAAGCATTAACTGGGACCTTCTGGGGATTTCCTTATTCTGTCTTTGCAGTTGCTACTACTGTTAGGTTCTGATCTGGCTGTCACAACTTGACTGGGAACACATCCCAGATTCCCAGAGTACTTTGGGTTACAGGCATCCCTGACATCAGTCTGTGCATGTATTTTTCAAGAAAGCAGTGGTTCCTGTGCTTAAGAAACAGAGTTACAAAAGAAGTGCATGAAGTGAACTTTATAATTACAAAAGGTTATTCTGGGTGTGAAGCTACACCTTAGAGTATGCCTGAGAATGTGTTTGACCAACTAGTGAAGGACCTGTTGACTAGTGGCCTGTTGTCAGGATGAAGTTTTCCATAGTGAGTGAAGTTTTGGAATTCCCTGGCTTCACTTACATCTGGAAACTATCAAGATGCACATTCATATTCAGGGCCCATTCCTGGGATCTGTGATGTGTGAATGAAATAAGTGTTCATGGTGCCTGTGGTTTGCCATCTATAAAGTCAACTTAGTGTGCTCTTCATACGAGGTGTGATATTTTGAGAAGTCGTTTGGACTGCCATCTGTCAGCATTCATCCTGGCAGTACCAGCTCTGCTGTGAACACTCTTGTGGTTTTGTTGTGTCTTGCTTTCTGCATAATGTCAGAGGTATTGCCTGCTTACTGTTTCTGTGAAGGTTTTCAGGGACCTAGGTGCTGGTGATTCAGGTAAATGACTCTATATTTGTCATTAAGCTGTAGTGCTGCTGAGGAAAACAGTCCCATCCTGCTATCACTGAAGTTGGTTGTTATCACTTCTCAGTCACTGAATTTTACCTAGAACAATAGATGGGGAATAGGATGGGGAAGCTACCTCTGAGAAAGGGAAGAGGCTAGGTGTGCTTGTGGTTTATGCCAGTGAAAGTTATTTATGATGTTGTGGCTTCATGTGCCCTCTCCCACCTGTCCATTCACAGCTTTCTCATGTACATTCATAGGTTCATAGAATGGTTTGTGTTGGAAGGGACCTTGAGCATCATCTAGTTCCACCCTGCCCTGCCATGTGCAGAAACACCTTCCACTAGACCGGGCTGCTCAAGGCCTCATCCAAAATGGCCTTGAAGACCTCCAGGGAGGGGGCATCCATGACCTCCCTGAGCAACCTGTTCCAGTGTCTCATCACCCTTATTGTAAAGAATTTCTTTCTGATATCCACTCTAATTTGGTACTCTTTAAGCTTCAGTCCATTCCCTGTCATCCAATCACAGAATCACCAAGATTGGAAGGGACCTCAAAGATCATCAAGTCCAACCTGTCACCACAGACCTCATGACTAAGCAAGGCACCAAGTGCCACATCCAATCCCCTCTTGAACACCTCCAGGGATGGTGACTCCACCACCTCCCTGGGCAGCCCATTCCAATGGCTAATGACTCTCTCAGTGAAGAACTTTCTCCTCACCTCCAGCCTAAACTTCCCCTGGTGCAGCTTGAGACTGTGTCCCCTTGTTCTGGTGCTGGTTGCCTGGGAGAAGAGACCACCCCCTCATGGCTACAACCTCCTTGCAGGTAGTTGTAGAGACCAGTAAGGTCTCCCCTGAGCCTTCTCTTCTCCAGGCTAAACAATCCCAGCTCCCTCAGCCTCTCCTTGTAGGGCTTGTGCTCGAGGCCTCTCACCAGCCTTGTTGCCCTTCTTTGGACACATTCAAGTGTCTCAATGTTCTTCTTAAATTGAGGGGCCCAGAACTGGACACAGTACTCAAGGTATGGCCTAACCAATACAGAGTACAGGGGCACAATGACTTCCCTGCTCCTGCTGGCCACACTATTCTTGATGCATGCCAGGATGCCATTTGCCTTCTTGGCCACCTGGGCACACTGCTGGCTCATGTTCAGCCTACTATCGACCAGCACCCCCAGGTCCCTTTCTGTTTGGCAGCTCTCCAGCCACTTCAACCCCAGCCTGTAGCTCTGCATGGGGTTGTTGTGGCCAAAGTGCAGCACCCGGCACTTGGATTTGTTGAATGCCATCATATTGGACTCTGCCCATCTGTCCAGTTGGTCAAGGTCCCTCTGCAGAGCCCTTCTGCCCTCTAACAGATCAACACCTCCCCCCAGCTTGGTGTCATCTGCAAATTTGCTGATGACTGACTCAATCCCCTCATCCAGATCATAAATGGAGATATTAAAGAGGATGGGGCCCAGAACTTATCCCTGGGGGACACCACTAGTGTCTGGCTGCCAGCTGGATGTGGCACCATTCACCACCACTCTCTGGGCTCGGCCCTCCAGCCAGTTCCTAACCCAGCACAGAGTGTTGCTGTCCAAGCCTCGGGCTGACAGCCTGGCCAGGAGTTTGCTGTGGGGGACAGTGTCAAAGACCTTGCTGAAGTCCAGGTAGACCACATCCACAGCTTTCCCCACATCCACCAGGCGGGTGACCTGATCATAGAAGGAGATCAGGTTGGTCAGGCAGGACCTGTCCTTCCTAAGTCCATGTTGGCTGGACCTGATCCCTTGGCCATCCTTCAGGTGTGCAGTGATTGCCCTCATGATGATCTGCTCCATAATCTTGCCTGGCACTGAGGTCAGGCTGACAGGCCTGTAGTTTGCAGGTTCCTCCATCTAGCCCTTCTTGTGGATGGGCATCACACTGGCCAGTTTCCAGTCATCTGGGACCTCTCTGGCGAGCCAGGACTGGTGGAAAATTATGGAGAGCGGCTTGGCCAGCTCATCTGTCAGCTCTCTCAGCACCCTAGGACGGGCAATACACTGCTCCTTGACCCCATCACCCAGCTCAGGAGGCCACTTGTCCTGAACTCCTCCTGCCTTACTGGTGAAAATGGAGGCAAAGAAGGTATTCAGGACCTCAGCCTTTTTCTCAACTTTAGTTACAGTGTTGCCCTCCAGGTCCAATAAGGAGTGGAGGTTCTTCTTGCCTCTCTTTTTAGCATTAATATATTTATAAAAATGCTTTTTGTTATCTTTCACAGAGGTGGCCAGCTTAAGTTCTAACTGGGCCTTTGCCTCTCTAATTTTTCTCCTGCATAATCTAACAACATCCTTAAATGTATCACAAGAAGCCTTCTCCTCCTTCCAAAGGCAATACAGTCTCTTTTTTCCCCTTAAATCTTCCAGGAGCTGCTTGCTCATCCAGGCCAGTCGCTTTCCCTGCCGGCTCATCTTTTGGCACATGGGAACTGCCAGTTCCTGTGCCTTCAAGAGCTCCTGTTTGAAGTAGGTCCAACCATCCTGGACCCCTTGGTTCTTAAGGGCTGCTACCCAGGGAACTTTTCGAATAATTTTCTTAAACTGGCTGAAGTTTGCCCTCCAGAAGTCTTAAGGTGAGGGTTCTGTTAGTGCTCCTCCCTATCTCCCTGCATATTGAAAACTTCACTATCTTGTGATCACTGCACCTTAGACCTTGTAACCTGAAAAAAGGTTGTAGCCATGAAAAAAGGTAGGGTGGGCCTGAGGTGAAGCTTACTGTCAGCAAAGCTCTCTCATATTCAGTGGGAGAGATGTAAATAGTCTACACTGACAAAATTAGGGCATTTTCTCTTGACTTTTCTTCTTATGCAGGACAATGAAGACTACCCGCTGATCAGAACAGGACCATATTGGAAGAAGTTCAAGGCCAATTTCTGTGAATTTATTGCAGTGCTTGTCCAACAGTGCCAATGCAGCATCCTCTATGATAGCTACTTGATGGACACCATCATCTCACTGCTTACAGGCTTAGCAGACTCCATGGTCAGAGCATTTAGACATACAAGCACTTTGGCAGGTAAAAGAACTCACAGAACTGCTGTAGATTTTGGTAGATCTGTGTACAAACATAACTGCACGATATTGGAAGGCTCTCTTTACTGTTATTTTCTTATGCATTGACAATGCCTTCCTTCCAATGTACGTTACCGTGATAGAAATATTTATTCCAGGGTGTATCTGAATAGGATTTGGATGCTTTAGATAAAATAGAGCTACAGTTTTTTTTCCCTGAATAATTTTTTTTAAATGTCTGACATGATTAAATTTAGAATGATGCTCTATTCTGATGCTTTTTTCCCCTGCAGTAACTGTTTTTCACAGTCAGTTTTCTGCTTTGCTCTTTTCCTCCTTCCACTAATTAATGTGATGGGTTTGCATTAAATGTTTTACCTGTGAAAGCTTCCTTGGGCAAGCTGCTATGTTGTGGTGCCTTTGCTAAAGAGAAGACTCTTTGCTACATGTTTTCTTTTTCATGCAACATGAAAGTATTAAAGCTGCTGCCTTTGTTGTTTTTTTGTATTATTTATTTTCCCCCTAAGCCTAAGGCTGGTAAAGTACCCTTTGTGCCAGGCAAAGAGCACTTGAAGTATAATTAAAGTACGTGGCTTGCTTTGAAGGCTCAAAAAACCCACTTGAAATCTATGCAAGCCATCTAGTGATCCATAGAGGATGTTGAATTTTTGTCAATTTAAGTAAAATATTAAAATTCCCAGTCTTCTATGGACCAGTTTTACTGCTGGGCTTTCTGTTGTTACTATTACTGAAAATCACCTGTTCCACAGCTCTAGATTCTTTTGCAGAAAAATCAAAATTACATAAACCTAGTAAATTACTTCTCTGACTAGAGCTCTGGCAAAAACTTGTAAATCACCAGTAACATCTCTAAGATTTCCTTTTTTTTTGATCCCTGTCTGCCTTTAAAAATAAACACTATTTTAAAAGAAATTACTGTAATTGAGTAGTGTTCATGTTTAGGATAATAAACTGGATTTGGCTAACCATGTCCTTTCTGTGGTAGAGGAGTTAATATGTTTATGCTACGTATCTCTGAGCTAAGCTAAATATGTTTGGTTTGTTTCCTTTTTAGCAATGAAACTTCTGACAGCGGTTGTAAGCATACATCTGAACCTTGATGTCAACAAGCGCAATGCCCAAAGATTATATGAGGTGGAGAAGAAGAGGATAAGTGGCAAGAAGACCAGTTACAGACTTGACCAGCTGGAGAGAAAAAGGAAAGAGGTTAGGTGTCTTGTATGGGAGATGTGTGAAGATGTGAAAAGGGGGACTGCTGACAGCTTGCTTTTGGATGACTTCTCTTCTTTGAGGTTTATATTTTTATGCAATGCCTAGTGCAGAGCAATGGTAACTGGCTAGATTAAGTGGTACAAAAATGACTGAAGTAGTAACTGCCTTATGTACTGTTACTTTGTGATGTCTGTCCTACTAATTGTTTATCTATTTATCTGTTTATTAGCCCTTGATCTCTACATAAATATAGACTTAAACACGTGTAATTGCATTAGTAGCTCCGGTGTTGTGCCGGTGCAGTTTTGCATATGTTTATATAAGCCAAAATGCTAGTTCTTGAACTGAATTTCAATGAATGAAAAAGGGCATGGGGCAGCTGTCACCTCTCTCTAAGTAATGCATTGTGAAAATGGTAGTAACTTCAGGTATGACCTATATCTTCTTGCTGTTCAGTTTCTGTCATTTCTTTCCTACTCAGCCAGGCAGCTCCTTAACAACTCCCAGAGACAGGCATACAACTGTGAGAAGTAATTCTGGCTTGATGGTAGATGTGACTTGGTGTGTGAACATCAAGCATAGTTCCTCTCCTGACCTTATAACCAATAATTGCAGTTGTGAGCTCTGCATGTCCGTGGCCTGTCTCTGTCTCTTGGTTGGTGGGAAGAAGTGATTGGGTGTTTTTTTGGTATCATTGTAAATGATCATAGAATCATAGAATGCACAGGGTTGGAAGTAACCTCTAGAGGTCATCTAGTCCAACACGCCTTCAGTAAGCAGTGGCATCCCCACCTAGATCAGGTTGCTCAGAGCCTCATCAAGCCTGATGAGGCTCTGGGATTTTTTTGGGGAAAACCAGAGAAAGTGTGTATTGGTGGAAACCCCAAATTTGAAACCCTTCCTGATGCTGTTGATAAGAGAATGTTTTTATTTGGTGCCTTGTTTTCAGATGTTTGTCACTAGATTTTCAGGGCTTGGTTAAAATACATTATTATTGTGGAATAGGTGCATTTTGAAAATTCCCTTGTCTGCCTTTCTTCCATCTCTGTTTTAAGTGTATAAAAAGAGAAATTTGGACCTATAAGTGAAGATCACTTCATAGTTGTGCTGTATCTTTCTTTGTATTGGTAGATGAAGGCAGACTAGATCAGCCAAGTCCCTTGTTATCCTGGTTATGAGTTGGTATCTGACAAACCTTTCAGCAGGTCATAGCTACAAAATGACCAGTTGCTAGTGCTGTTACATGGTGGTACCATGTGTAAACACAAGCAATTTGCACCACAGCAGTAGTGCAAGTGCACTAATGCAGATTTTCTATGTGTAGGGAATTGTGGGATCAGTGTTAACATTCAGTTCTCTTTGTATTTCAGTATGAGCATAAGCTTCTGGAGATACAGAGCATGATGAATGCTATTTTCAAAGGGACATTTCTAAACCGTTACCGGTAAGAATGAAAATAAAGATGTGATATGTGTCTGTATTCTCAGGAAACACTTGTTCAGATTGTCCAGACACTGGAATCAAGTTAAAACATCCTACATGAGGAAAGTGTAGCAGTTACATTGTTTTAAAGAATTTAGTCTTACTAAAGGACTCTGAAGTATGTTTCTTAAGTTATTCCTGCTGGCTCTAGACTAGTGTATTTGTGAAGATATCCATAATTACAAAGTAATTATTGCATGAAACATTTGTACTTAGCAGTCACAGAATCACAGAACATTAGGGGTTGGAAAGGACCTTGGAAGATCATCCAGTCCAACCCTACAGCTAGGGCAGGATCACCTAGAGTAGGTCACACAGGTGGGTTTTGAATGGCTCCAGAGATGGAGACTCCACAACCTCTCTGGGCAGTCCATTCTCCAACCCTACTGCTAGGGCAGGATCACCTAGAGTAGGTCACACAGGTGGGTTTTGAATGGCTCCAGAGATGGAGACTCCACAACCTCTCTGGGCAGTCCATTCCAGTGTTTTGTCACCCTCAGTGAAAATGTTTTTCCCTGTGTTTACATGGAACCTCCTGTGCTTCAGCTTGAAACCATCGCCCCCTGTCTTGTCACTGGGCATCTCTGAGAAGAGCCTGGCTTCATCCTCCTGACACTTGCCTCTCACATATTTATAAACATTAATGAGGTTGCTTCTCAGTCTCCTCCAATCTGAAGAGCCCAAGCTCCTTCAGCCTTTCCTCATGAGGGAGATGTTCTACTCCTTTATTCATTTTTGTGGTTCTGCTCTGGACTTTTTCAAGGAGTTCCATGTTCTTCTTGAACTGAGGGGCCCAGAATGGGACACAATATTCCAGATGTGGTCAAACCAGGGCAGAGTAGAGGGGGAGGAGAGCCTCTCTGGACCTACTAACCACACCACTTCTAATACATTCCAGGATGCCATTTGCCTTCTTGGCCACTAGGGTACTGGCTCATGGTCATCCTGTTGTCCACCATGACTGCCAGGTCCCTCTCCTCTGTGCTGCTCTCCAACATGTCAGTCCCCAACCTATACTGGTACATGGAGGTGTTCTTTCCCAGATGCAAAACTCTACACTTGCCCGTGTTCACCTAATTGTCAATTGAAGACTAACTTACACTCTTAGTATGAAGTTACTTGTAATATTTTGGATGGTACATGCTTCTGCATTGCCAGGAAAAAAAAATTGCAAACAGTTAATATATATTAAGTGTTTTTAATGTATTATTTTATAATTTCATAGTGATGTGATCCCCGAAATCCGAGCAACTTGCATTGAAGAAGTAGGACACTGGATGAAAACATACCCAGATGCTTTTTTAAATGATAGCTACTTAAAATATTTTGGGTGGATGCTGTATGATAAGGTAAAATTTTAATTTTATTTTTTCTTACTGGGGCAGTAGGTGGAATTTTTTTTTTTGTAACCAAAAAAAAGGGATATTAAAAAGAAATAATTTCAGGTTTTATTTTTAAAGCCATTGTAGCACTAAATAACAGCATTTTTTTCAGTTCCACAGTAGCATTGTGTCCCTCACAGAATCACCAAGGTTGGAAGAGACCTCAGGAGCTATTACTGAACTGTAAAGTGGCCTATATCTTTTGAGCACAGGCACCATTAAATGTTAGCTAAAATTCTGCTTTTAGATTTGGTGACTGCATTTAAGATTTTGTTTCATTTTATAAAAATGAGTAAATGAATATTGCCTATAGTAAAATAATCTTCAGTAGTTCATTTCTCCTGTGGAATTAAATGGATAGAGAAAATACTTAGAGAAAGTCCAGTCATTTCCCAAAGAGTTTTCTCCTTTCCCTTATAGTATATTTAATTTTTCTTTTTAGGTAGAAAAATATTGACAAAACCTGTAAACCACACAAACATACCCCCCCCAACAAACAAAAATCCCAAACAAAACACCCTCTCCCAAAAAACCCTAAATAAAACCCATGAGAAACCGCAGCCCACAACAACAACAAAATCAACCAACCAAAAAATCCCAGTAGCTCAAAACCAGGCTTTTTCCCCCCTCATGCTTCTAAAGTGCATGGGAGATTTGAAGCAGATAGGGATATTTATTGTGAATGGCTAGTCAGTGAAATTGACACACTGTACTTCTGCAGGCCACCTTTTAAAGTGTATGTTGTTTCTGTATGATTTCTGTTATAAACGGGCTGCACAAGAAAATGTCCAAGTTTCTTGTGAGAGTTGCTTACTGAAAAAGAAGCGAGCAAGCAGCAGGGAAAAAGAAAGAGAGAGAAACAGTGCGCTGGGCCGCAGAGACTTCCCCCACAGATACCTCCAGTCTCTGCCAAAAAGCCACTTACAAATCCTAACTTTTCTTTATATAGCTACACCATCTACATATGCATGCTTATGCTTAATAGAAGGCAGGGATATGATAATGAGTTCTAGCAACTTCTTGGGCTTCTTGAGCATGCGTCGTCTTTGTGGTAGGGGTTGCAGATGAGGCAGGGGAGGTCTTTCTCCTGTGTTCTGTGATTCTTTGCAGAACCACATCTTCTCACACGGGTACAGCTGCAGCACAGGATTTATCTGAGGTAAACATTCTATGGCTCCTGAGAAAATTGTCATGAGGTTCCTGTCTGAAGCCAAAACAATCTGAGCATTTACCCTCTGTTCTCAAAACAAACCAACTGCTACTACCGCCCCACATACAGCATTCTGCAACACAAATCAGAAACCACTATGGCATTTATAACAATTTCTGAAACATCCTCAGTTCTGTGTCGGGTTTCAGTGATGTTTCTGTCCTGTGAATGAAATTGTAGTTTTCCACGAAGCCAGGAGGGGGAGCACAAAGCCTCTTACTTCCCTGTGCAGTACTGTAAAGGTAGTATTTAGATTTTTAGAAGAACAAATCTATCAAGAACCTGTCATCTTCTCCTGCATAAATTTTACCTGATCAGAATATCTTTTTAGTATGTGTTCAGTTGTGAGAATTCTCAAAGAAAAAGTCATTTTTGAAGATGATGTGTCTTCATCCCCAGTGCTGTACAGGGAAAATTAACAGCTGGTGTCTCTGATTAATGCACATGGCTCATCCAATGTCGTTTATTGGGAACTGGAAATGGTTGTTTTTCTAGAGCTTATTATCCAAAAGCAATGCAGATGCAAACAGAGAGACAAAGTGAGAAATCTTTCATATTCCACATTTAGCCAAGAGCTGGTAGTGTGCCATTACTGGTGGCTGCATTCTTGGCTGTGCTTTGTGATTTGCAGCCACTATTAAATTGCCTGATTCCAAAATGAGAGCAGGGCATTTCTGGCAGCAACAGAAGCAGCAGTGCTTTTATATACATCTGAATATTATTTCCCACAACTCTTCCTTAATAAGCATTTTCATTCCATCTTATTGGGAGTGGGCAGCAAGAAACTGATATCTCCCAGAGCAAATTTTCTCTTAGAATAAAACATGGAGAGGTTTGCCAAATAATTTAGACCTCAGAGTTGAGCAACCACAAAAGTATTCTGATGGTGGGGGGCGGAACCTGGCCAGGATCATCTACAGTTCTACAAATAGAGATTAAGTTCAGTCATTTGGGAGGCTTTAAAGTGAAGAGGGGAGGGGGAAGTAAGCATGAAATTAACATTTTTTGTCTTAAGTTTTTTATTTGAATATAACTGTTCCTTCTTCCTCATGATATACTGTTTTGCCATTATACCCTGATAGAAAATAAGCTTTCACATAAAAATATAATGTTTCTTAGGTGCAAGAAGATGTTCAAATTCAGTGGTACTATTCTCAAAACTGCATATAAGGATCTCTTTTTGGTCCAGTAAGAGTTGTGGAATAATGCTATAAAGATACATTTTTAGGGAGTTTATGCTCATCTGCTAGGAGTATTTTAACTTAATTTTTGAAGGCCAAGTTGATACCAAACCTGACAGCTCTGTGCAGCTGAACAGTGCTATTATATGTAAGCCCAGTCACCTGTCAGTGCATTTGTGAAACCCAGGCACCTAACATGCGCTCAAAGGCACTGTTGTTCTTCCAAAGGAATATATAGCTACTAAATCAGCATCTCCAATCAAACCAGTACTGATCTGGGCAGCAGGTGTGGAAGGGAAGTGCTATGTAAAATGTTCGGGGTTAAAGACCAGAAAAATCCAGACAATGAAGAATAAGAATGGGGAAGGTGAAGGGCAGGACTAGCAGAGAGGAAGGCAAAGTCAACGGAGATGCACATGTGGGTCTTCCTCCTGCGTTAGACTAGCACTGTGTGGAACTTCAGGGCAAGATGTTGGGGTTTTCTCATTAAGCTGTTGAAAACCTTCAAGAAATCCTTTGGAAACAGGAACTTGCTGATGAAATCAACTTCTCTGTCCTGATCATGTGATCCTGGCAAATTTCAGGAGATTGAAAAGGTTTTTAGTTTTGCTTCCCATTTGACATGGCTATAGAAACTGATCCTATGGTCATGGCTGCTTCTGAAATACTTTCTCCAAACAGATGTGTTAATGTAGCAATTTTCTGCTCCACAGGTAATCTCTATGCATATGTACTGATTCTTCTTTTTTTTTTTTGGTGGGAGGGCAGTGTTTTGAATTGTTAAGTGGCTGGTAAACTGGATTTTCTTTTGCTATTTAGAAGCAATTTAGAAGTAGACCTAGTTTTCCCACTTTGCCCAATTATATGGGGAGTGCTGAGGGCTAAAAAATGATCTGATGACCCCATCAAATCATCCAGGCACCAGCCTGTGTTTGCAGTGTTGAATGGCCCCATCTCTCTGATCGTGGTGAAGCTGAAATCTCATAAGTGTGTTCATGCAGGGCTAGAGCATGTGTAGAGGTCTCTGATGACAGTCTGTTTGCAGTTCAGAGTAGAAGTATTCTGTGAGGCACAGCGTGAGTTCACAGTATCCTGAAAATGTGCTTACATGGTCCCCATTCACTCTGTCACAGCTTTGAAAGACCAAACAGGCAGGTATTTCGTCAAGATCAGAAAGGTAGTTCTGGCAAGTGGAGCAGATGGCTGGGTGTTTCTTCTTGCCTGTGTTACTGTCAAAGGAGCTGAAGGTAAATAGTAAGATAATTTTAGAAGCATGTGCAGTAATTTTCAGTGATCAAGAAGCTATAAGGAGTGATGACTCTAGAAGAGGTGGTTGAGAAGGAGAAGATGCAGTTGAAAACACAGGAAAGCAGCAGATCTAGTCATAGTAAAGGTACTTATTTGTTCATAGATACTGGAGTTAGTTTTCTTGACACTTAAAAGAAACATACACATACAGATTATGACTGAGAGCTTTCAGGTGGGAAATGGATAGCTCAGAAGGCAGGTGGTATTATTTAATATATTAAACCTTTATCTGTAGGCCCATGCATGATTGCCACCTGACTAACATGCAAATGACATTACTAGCTGCATGCCAAGGGCTGTGTGACCATCCAGCAAACCATCACAAACTTTTTTCCTTTTTCCTAAAGCACAAATGGAGCCCCTCTTCACAAGCAAAGCCTTGTGATGAAATACTGAGGGCAGCTGAAGCTGGGACTGAGTACACATTGTCTGAGCTGAGTTTGTGCCAGTGTGCAGTGTTGAGTGCCAAGCTGGGACTGTTTGTGAGTTCTGTGCTTAGGGGCCCTTGGTGGCTGTAGGAAACAGTAGGTGTAGACAACAGTCTTTCAGGCAAGGCCTTTAAGTTTAAAGTACAATGTAGAATATTTATTGTTGGTCTGTTACAGGCAGATTAGAAATCAGTACTCATTGTTACCTGCTGATCCAGCAAAAAGCTGTCTTATGCAAAGTTGTTTGTCAAAGGCTGCTACAGGGTGCCATCCTCTAGGCAGGTGAACAAGAACTTGTAATGGATAGCCTATGTGTAGGTGGTCTCCTTTCTTGGGTTTCCTTGATTATTCTTACTGCTATTGTAGCAAGGGGAATTAAGAAAGAAATATGAATAGACTCCTTCAAAGCCTGCAGTTCATTTAAGTGTCTCTTCAGGTATCCATAGCATTTTAAGTTTAAAAAGCACAGTGGTTTTTCTGTGTTAGATCATAGAATCGTTTTGCTTGGAAAAGGCTTCTAATATCATGGAATCTAATTGTTGACCTAACAGCACCATGGCCCTTAAACCATGCCCTGAAGTGCCAAGTCTACATTTTTGTTTTAACACCTCTGGGTACAGTGACTCTACCATCTCTCTGGGCAGCCTGTTCCAGTGCTTGACTGCTCTTTCAGGAAAGAAATTTTTCCTAACATCCGATCTAAACCTCCCAATTTATGGCCATTTCCTCTTGTTCTGTGACTTGATACTAGGGAAAAGAGACCAACAGCCACCTCACTAAACATCCTTTCAGGTAGTTGTAGAGAGCAATGTGGTCTCCCCTCAGCCTCCTTTTCTCCAGACTATACCATCTCAGTTCCCTCAGCCATTCATCATCAGACTTGTTCTCCAGACCCTTCACCAGCTTTGTTGCCCTTCACTGAACATGCCCCAGGAACTCAATGTCCTTCATGTAGTGAAGGGCCCAAAACTGAACCCTGTATTTGAGGTGTGGCATCACCAGTGTTGAGTACAGAGGCACGATCACTTCCCTACTCCTGCTGGCCACACTTTTTTTGATACAGGCCAGGATGCCGTTTGCCTTCTTGGCCACCTGGGCACACCGTTGGCTCATGTTCAGACAGCTGTCATACACCACGCCCAGGTCCTTTTCTGCTGGGCATCTTCCCAGCCACTCTGCCCCAAGCCTGTAGTGTTGCATGGGGTTGTTGTGACCCAAGTGTAGGACCTGGCACTTGGCCTTGTTAAACCTCTTACAGCTGACCTCAGCTCATTGATCCAGCCTGTCCAGATCCATTTGCAGAGCCTTCCTACCTTCAAGCAGATTGACAGGCCCATCCAATTTGATGTTACTGAGGGAGCACTCAACCCTCTCATCCAGGTAACTGATAAAGATATTAAATAAGACTTGCCCCAAGATTGAACCCTGGGGAATACCACCCATGACTGGCCACCAGCTGGATTTAACTCCATTCACTACCACTCTTTGGGCTTGGCCATCCCACCAGTTTTTTACCCAGCCAAGTATTCACCCAACTAAGCCATGAGCAGTCAGTTTCTCCAAGAGTTTGCTGTGGGAAACAGTGTCAAATGCCTTACTAAAGTCCAGATAAACAACATCCACAGCCTTTCCCTCATCCGCTAAGTGGATTACCTTGTCATAGAAGGAACAATTCTTGCATCTTCAGTATTCTGTTGCTTTTATTAACTGTAAGGTCTGTGAGATTTTCTTTGACTCTTAGGGAGCCTAATGTAAACTTTGATGTCATCTGTAAGTTTTGCTCACTGCAGGCTTCCTCTGTGTGTGTGCACAAACGAAATGGTACCAATTTCATTAATAAAGAAGATGAGGCAGTATTTGGGTAGTCTGCTGTAGGCACCCATAAGAACTCTTACTTATATAATATGATGCCAACAGAGTGACACCAAAAATACATGTTTTTTATTGTTAGTCTATTTCTTTTTGTCTTGTAGCAAGCCGAAGTGCGGTTGAAGTGTCTTCTGGGACTGCAAGGCATTTATAGAAGAAAAGAACTTGTTTCCAGGATGGATCTCTTTACTAGCAGATTTAAGGTAAATAGATTACTGCTTGCTACTCTTCAGGTCTGGGCTGGGTGTATGCACAGGGTCTGATGTTTTGATGGGAGCTGATCTCCCCACTCAGCTCCCCCTTGACTGACAGGAGCTTAGAGTACAGCAGAAGCAGCCTGCTTGACGGTGAGTGGGTGAAGTGGTTGTGCAGAGGTATTTCCCTCTGTTTCTATGGAATTTTCTGTTTCACTTTAGTTCATGCACAAAATGGTGTTAACATGCACTGTGGGTGGTTTTCTCCACCATTCATCCAGAATGGCCCACATTTTTTCCAGGATCTTTGGCAGATGACAAAGAGCCTCATACTTTAAAAGTCTCCTTCCCCCACCACCCCTTTTTCCCTGCTCCCTGCCCATTATAATGGATTAACCTGGTAGATACTGGAGTGGCTGACCACATATCACACTGATGTGGGAATGACTCTCTGTTGGTCCACCATGTCAGTATAAATCTCTTATCTCCTCTCTGAACAAGTCAGGTGATATGCTGTAATTAGGAGAGCTTGTTCTGTGGCTGCACTGATCCTGTACACTGCCTTTATCATATTCCAACTTCCTGACTCATTTAAGAAGTAAGGCCTTTACTTTTTTTTTTAATCCTGCCCTTGGTAATGATTTTGTCATCTTCTCTTATCCCAGTGGGGTTGTGCCTTTTCAGTGTTTCAATAAGAAAGTTCAGGATGTTGTGACTGGTAGCTCGGTCCCTCTGCATCAGTACATAATCAATGCCTGCATGTGATGGCATTTCAGGTTCTTTTTTGCAAAAGGGACAGGGCTTGCCTGTATGTCAAAGCAGTTGCTAATAATAAAAAATATCTATAGCACATAGATTAATATTGGTATCTTAAGAGTAAATTATTCAGACTGAAACTTGGCTATCAAAGATTAACCCCTGTTGTAAATGGTTATGAGGTATCCCCTATCTTTCTGTCTAAAAGAAGATTGCTGTAAGCTGGATAACCAGCTACTGGACTGGTATTCAAAGACTGATGAAAAAGTTCCAGTCTCTGTGTGTGTGTGTGTATATATATATTATTGCAAGCTTCATCCTGCAATCAAAAAACCCCAACCCAAACACAACAATTGTGTCCTCTCTGAAGAGCAGAAATCCAAACAGCTACACACAAAACACGGATTAATCAGGAATCTTTCAAAGTTTAAATCATGCTTTCTCAATGATGGGAAATGTAATCATATAACCATGAATCCATTTCCCACAAGCTGGAATTTTGCATGCTCCCTCTCTTACCCTTGGGTGTTCAAATTTGGGATTTTTGGACTTCCACACTTTTCAGATGAGCTGTGGAAGGTACAAAGTAAAATAAGTCTAGAGATTCAGAAATGATACATCAAGAGAGAATGCTGTTACACCCCAAACAAGCTAGTTCAAAGGTTTGGAACACCTCAGAGATGTAGGCTACACTGGGGAGGGCAAGTTCTTAGCTACATTGGGCAGGAACATTTCCACTGTTTTCTGAGGTGTTTGCATGTATACCAAGTTACAGTAATGTGAATGCTGGAGGTCAGGAATATCGTTGCTATTTCATGAAGTACCCTTATGATTCAAGTCCCAATTGTCTTTCCAGCAAGGCGCTGGCTTCTGTAATGCGTAGGTACACACACTTCATTGTTGATGGGAGAAACTGATGATGTAATGCTTGTAATTTGAGACTTACCTTCATTTAACATACCGAACTGCCAGTAGTAACATCTTAGAAACAAGTTGTCAGTCACTTTTAATTTGTAGACTGTAGTTGATTTCTGGTGAACGCATACATTACATCTATAAAAAAGTATCATATCACTGCATGATTAATTCAGTTAAAAAATTAACATGCTGTTAATTTTCAGGGGCTGGGGAACTACTTGCTAGTAATCAAGTTGCCTTATGTCTCATAGGAAATAGCTGCTGAAATAAAAATAAATCTCTGCTCTGCTAGTGTAGGTGATGTAGCTGTAGCCAAAATATATGTTTGTTGAGAACAGACCATGTTACATCTTTTTATTGTCATTTTGCATCCATTAGGATCGAATTGTGTCCATGCCTCTGGACAAGGACCATGAAGTAGCAGTTCAAGCCATGAAACTCTTGATGCTTATGTCACAGTAAATAATTTCTTTTTTAATTTACTGTATTGTTTTAATGGCAACAAGATCCAGATACAATCCTCATAAATCTTCCTGTAATCAGTTACCTACTGGGAAACAGTAGTTGCTGGCAGGATGTGAGTTACAGCTGCTCAAGACATGGCTTTTCTTTCTGTGGGAAATACCGCTGTTAAGAAAACCCTTGTGCTGAGATTCAGTATGAAAGCTACATTTTCTGTATCTTCCCTCTGAAAGGAAATTCCACTTTTTCATTTTGGCTTTCCTCAGATAGAGCATCTGCCTGTCTCAGGGCAAGTCCCCACTGAAGATGGGGTTCCCACCCCATCTTCTCTCCCAGGGCTTCCAGGCTTTGGCCAGTAGCTCAGGGAGCTCTGCCATCTTCCCTGTCTCCCCACCTGGTGCCGGAAACCCTGAGCTTTGAGGCTGTTGCAAGAATTCGAATGTGTAGATTCCTGACTCCATGTCAGAGAACCTGGGAGCTGTTGAGCCCACAGTAGACTGACTGACAGGAATTGTGGAATGTATGATCTTGGTTTTGCTATTGTGGAAAACTACCAGAGGAGTTGCTTTCTTGGGCAATTACCTGCCAGACATGGATTTGTTAGGGTAATTGAAAGCTGTAAGTGTGGGGACAACTAGACTAATGTCACAGAAGTATATGAATCCTGTTCTGATACATCCTTGAGCAGCATGTTTATTTTAGAAATGGCTTTATTTGCAAAATATATGAAAAATACATTCTCTATCTCTCTTCTTTCAATGCAAAATGAGACTAAAGACCCACTCCATTTAATTGTTAATATAGTCAAGATGTTAGGACTCAATAACTGCCTCTTCTGTCTTGGACTGTATGTTGAATTCTACTGATGCAGATGCTTACATCCATGTACAGCATGGCATATTGTCCAATAGCCTTGCAAGTTTGTTTTTCTGTTTAAGCCAGAACTATTGGTCATTGCTAGATGAGGATATTGACCTTAATGGAGCAAATCATATGGTGTTGTAGGTATTTACATTAAATTTCAAGTAGATTTGTCTGTTGAAGTGCTGCTTTGTAGTCTGTTCTCCTATCTCACTTCACACTCCATCCATTTGAGTAGCATTTTTCTAGGCCTACTTCAACATACACATCAGAACAGCCTATGATGCTGTGAACATAATGTGCTTTTCTGAAGGGAATACCATTGTTTGGGCCTTGCTAGTAATAGCTAGGACTATATTGTTTGTGTTTACAATGTCCTTTTCTACATCCCTACAAAGCACAATACTATGTCTATGTGTATAATGTGTCCCTGTGCTAGGAGGAGCAGCATACCATTGTAGAAATACAAAGATTCTGTACATGAATCATGGCTGTTCTTGTTCTGTGTCTCAAATAAGAAGTGCTATATTGGCACTGCAGCTGTTTATCACCTCTGGCTTGATTGTAAATGATCATGTTCTCATTAATGCAAGCTGTAGCTATAAAAGTTTGATCAATGTTTCTTTTTCCCTGAAGCAATTTTCCTAATTTTTCTTTAATATGACTTCCAATGTGAATAAATGCCTTCTAAAGTGTTCTGAATGATGTTTTCCCATCACAAACTGTAGTTTTTCCTAAGTAAAATGATACATTTTAAAATTGTTTTAAACTGGGTTGTGTGGAGAACTAGGAAATACATGCTTAGCTTTATTCTTGTCTGTTGCACAGCCATCCTCCTATCTGCCTCTCTCCTCTTCTACTTGCTCTGAACTCTGCTGATTTGGCTTAATTGTAATAAATAATTGTAATGGGAATTGGGGACTCAATAAGCAAATTCAGTGACAGCTCTTCTCTTTGATAAAAACAATACTGAGCAGTCTGTAACACCTGTATGGAGAGAATGCAGGCAATATAGACAGCCACACGTACAGATTTCTTAATTGCCTGCTTCAGGGTGCTTTTCTAACAGAGAGAAGCTTATGCCTCAGCACCTACAACAGTGTCAGAAAGAACTCACTGCTGGCATTGCAAGAGGCAAAGGAATTTTAGGGCTATTGTGTTTCAAACTGGTGTTTCTCATAGCTCAAAGCTAACATCTGGATATTGAGCAGTAATACTGCTTCATGCATGCAGTAAAACATTACATGGATTTGGGAACCACAGCTACCCTTCCTTGAAAGAATAATAAATGACAGCCTTTATAAGTCATACTTCCACTTTTGTGCATTGATGTAATCAGTTCTTTTGCCATTTTTATCATGCTGTATTGGTTTCTTTGTGGATGGCTCACTTTTATCATCTGCAAATTTGACAACTGAATTCTAGTTTCCCAACAACTTGCTCTTCTAGTGAGACACATGAGACCTTTCAGGTCAAGTTTCTATTTTTAAAGCTACTGGCAAGAACCTCTATCTCCTGAACTTCCTGCATTTGATTTCGAATATTGGATTATTTTTAACAAATCAGGTAGTCAAGTACTGACCTTTAGAACATGTCTGTAATCTTGGAATAAATTGTTCATTGTTTCATGACATGTGTTGGCAGGAAGCAAGACCAGGAGTAACTTTTTTCCTCCAGTTAGTCCTTGGGTGCTCTGTGACTTTACTATGTCAGTAATTCCTCTACTAGCTTCCGTTACTGTCTTTTGGGTGAGTATAGTAGCAAGAGCTCATTGCCAGTTAACTATTTTTTATGATACTTTATGGTTGTGCTCCATATATGCTTTGACCATCTCTTACACATCACTGCATTTTGGTCCTGTGGAATATATATATTGACTATTCTGCATACTACTGGCTCATAAAACTACTATACTGGCCTACTCTGCATTCTCACTCTTGCTGGCTACAGAGGCAATGAAAACTCTGATCTTCTCAGTTCACTTAGATGATTGTTAAAAAGACTAATGATTCCAGTGCTGATTCAGACCCCTCTTGATAGACATATATATATTTATTTATTTAAAAATCTCTATTTGTATGTTATTCTTATCTGTCTCTGTGAGCTGAGATTTTTTTTTCTTTTTCCTTGTTTGTTGTGTGTTGTCTCAATTGAATGCTAAGGTCTTTGGACTAGTAGATTTCTATTTTTACACAGCATGATGTGATCCCAAAACTGAAATGAGACTATGAGGTTTAGCATCATAGAAATTATTAATGCTCCTGAATTATGCATAATTGTTAGCAGTAATGTTGCAAAGAATCTGAGAGGGAACAGAACTAGGAAGGAAATAAAGAGGGAGAAAACATGAGTGATAATGATAGACCAAGTAATCTTACTGAAAACATTGCCCTTTAGGAGGCAAATTAATTTGGTGTGCCTACTGACAGACAATTCTGCTCATTTTTGGCTGCTTAACTGCCTAAAAGATTAGAGAGATTTTTTGGAAGAGTGCAGCAAAAGTAATTAAGTAACTGTAGTAGATGAATGAAGAAAGGTTACAAGTGGTACAGGTAGAGGCACAAATCTACAAATAGCTTTAATATGTAATTAGCAAAGGTGAAAATTACTTTCTGTTGCATTAGGTAAGTGTAACCAGAAATTAAACTGAGTTTTAAATACAAAGCTCTCAAGTTTGAAATCTGTAAAGAGCTGCCTGAGTGAGAACTGTGTGTATCTTGCAGATATTGAGGACTTCACAGAAATAGTTTAAAAACTATTTAGTGAAGCTGATAAATACATCAATTTTCACCACAGTGCTTTGACATTGTTCAGTAGAGTCAACTGATCTCAACAGTCAAGGAATGGAAGTTCCCAGTGTCCTGCTTAGTGCAGGAGGCCCAAGTCAAGTGGAGGTGCATCACTGCTATGTTTAAAAATCTTAGTCTCCCTTCCAGCTAGACTGAGAAAGGTGTTTTAGTTTGGAGACCAAGGGGCTATACTGGGGGAGAAGCTTTAGAACTGGATTTGGCAAAGCACGTCATGGCAAATAATACAATGTGTGTTATTAGTTCTAGCGAGAGATGTCACATGACAAGTAATTCAGTGTTAGCAGAGAGTTGAATTCTGCGATTGCCTAGTGTTATTTCCTAGCTAAGCTATGAACTTCACAGGAGGAATTGACATTTGTTAGGCAAATGGACTGTATCTAGCAAGGTTATTCAGATAAGCCATCGTGCAGGAAATGTTAAGTTTATTGAAGGCTTAAATGCTATTATAAAAAGTTTTTCCATGCGTTTGTGAAAAATAAGATGAAGAGAGAGACATGCTTTGCATATAAATAAGGAAATTATCCACCTTTGCCCTGTTTAATGGCTTTTAAGGAAAAAAAGAAAGCAATGCTATCTTCAAGTTGATAGAAGCAGCATACGAAGTGGAGAAGCAAGTTATACTTGCATCAGTAACAGTTTAGGTACTATCAAAAGGGAATGGCATGGAGCTCCTCACAGCTTCTCTCCAATTCCTTCAGGCCCACCACACCCCTTTTCAGGTGGAGTTATGGTAGTGCTTTGTCAAGCCTATTCCAAACAAAACAAAAGTGAAAGACCAAAATGGAAAAAAAGCATGTGTTTTCTTCTCTTTCTTCTCTTTTTCATCCTCTTGGGTTTATATTTTCTTGGAAGTTACCTTCATCAGTTTTCTGCCGTCATGAATGTGGTGGCTGTCCCTGCCCATGGCAGGAGGGTTGGAACTAGATGACCCTTAGGGTCTGTTCCAATTCTGACAATTCTGTGATTCTGTAATGTGCATCTTCCTGCATTCTGTCACAGCATTATCACAGAATCACAGTGTATTGGAACATGCTAATCCTATTTTGAAGAGGGTTAGAAAGGACTCTTGACGTATCCTAGTGACAACCATGCTCTCTCATCACCAAAGTGTCCTCTTGAAATACCTGCAATGACAGCACAGTAGAAAGAGTGAGATAGTAGAACAGATGAGTTGATTTTTTCTGGTTAGTTTTTTGTCTCAGACATGAGAATACTTTCAACATATATTCTTTTGGTTGAGAGTGCTCAGTGCAGGAATAATGTTTTTACAATCTATTTGAATATTTGGATGTTTAACTTCAATTCATTTTATGTGCAAAAGTAACAGATTTTTTTTTTTTTTTTTGATTGTGGTGCTATACCTTGAATTACTAATGTCCTCATAATGTGTGCCAGATCCTTCCCTGATAGCCATTAAAAACAAATGAATAAGGTATGAATGGTGTAAGCAATGGCACAGACCAAGAGAGATGACTCCAGCAGTCGTGTGTCTTACGCGCAGCAAGATGGTACAAAAAGCAAGATATGAAGTCTTTCAGCTGGTGCCATATGCAGAACAAAAAGAGTCTGTGATCTCTCCCTAGAATATTTCAATATCTTCTTTGTGACATGCTTACACTGAAGTGCAGAGAAAATGGTATGTCATGACATCGGTATGTGGAAGGCTGTGCCTTTTTATTTTTAGGCATCTAAGCACTGGCAGGCGCTTCTGGCTTAACCTTTATCTGTTGCCTGGCATTCTGAGGGCTGTAAGTTTGCAGCAGTATTATTGTTGCATTTGAAGTATTCTTTGCATGTTTGATGATTGCCTTATGTATGTAAAAAAGAAAAGCACTCATTTGCTGTGGTAGTGTTAGAGGCAGCAGCTTTAGCTAAGCGCTGCTACTTCTAGAGGCAAGTAGAACCCCTAAGCACTCATTTGAGTTTTGAGTATATACCTCATTGCATGACAGAGAATAGTGGTTGAGCAGTGTGTGAGAAGTATTAATAGTACATACAGATATTCCCTCCCATTCAAGAAAGAAAACAAAAATAAAAATTAGGTGCTCAAGTGTTGCTTCATTCTTGGCTGCATCAGACTTAATCTTGTATTGACACTGTTTAGTATAATGTAACTAGGGCAAATTCTTAGTCTTTTTGAATTAAAAATGGCTGAGGTTAAAGGGACTTCTGGAGGTCATCTGGTCCGGTTCCTCTCTCTCCTAGACCCAACTGACCAGAACTACACCCAAATGGCTTGTTTAGTATCTCCAGTGAGGAAGATGAAGACTCCACAACCTCTCTGGGCAGCCTGTGACACTGTTCTGTCACCTTCACAGCAAAGATATGTTTTCTGATGTTCAGGAGGATTCTCTTGTGTTTCATTTTTTGCTCACTGTCTCTGGTTCTGTCACTCTGCAGAGCTTGGCTCCATCATCTTTGCACCCTCCCTTCAGGTACTTACACATGTTAGCAGGTTCCCCTCTGAATCTTCTCCAGGCTGAACAGTCCCAGCTTTCTCAGCCTTTCCTTACATGAGGATGCTCCACTCCCTTAATAGCCTTTGCAGCATTTTGTTGGACTCTCTCTAGTATGCCCATGTGTCTCATACTTGGGAGCCCAGTACTGGACACAGAACTGACCAGTGCTGAGTAGAGGAGAAGGATTAGCTCCCTTGTCCTGCTGACAACATTCCCCTTAATGCATCCCAAGATACCATTAGCTTTCTTTGCTGTAAGAGCACATTGGTGGTTCATGTTCAATTTGGTGTTCAGCAGGCTCCTTAGGTCTTTTTCTAAGGAAAGGAAATTTCTGAGGAAAGGCAACTTCATTTTTACTGGGAAGGCAGTCTTTAATTCTAACTGAACAAGATGGCAGGCACATTGCTGAGCATTTAGAGCTATCTGAATGGCTTAAGCAAGGAAGTTTTAAAATTAGGTGTTGCATTCGCTATTTTCATACGTATTCTAAGAAGAGAAGAACTGAAATACAAGAATTAAAAAAAAAAAGAATATAAAACCATGTACATCTGAGTGGTAGGTTAGAATAGAATAGAATTAACCAGGTTGGAAAAGACCCTCAAGATCATCAAGTCCAACCCGTCACCCAACACCATCTAATCAACTAAACCTTGGCACCAAGCACCACATCCAGTCTCTTCTTAAGCACCTCCAGTGGAGTCACCACTCCACCACCTCCCTGGGCAGCCCATTCCAATGGCCAGTCACTCTGAGAAATTTCTTCCTGACATCCAGTCTAAACCTCCCCTGGTGCAGCTTGAGACTGTATCCTCTTGTTCTAGTGCTGGTTGCCTGGGAGAAGAGACCAACCTCTGCCTGTCTACAACCTCCCTTCAGGTAGTTGTAGAGAGCAATAAGGTCTCCCCTGAGCCTCCTCTTCTCCAGGTTAAGCAACCCCAGCTCCCTCAGCCTCTCCTCATAGGGCTTGTGGTCCAAACCCCTCCCTAGCTTTGTTGCACTTCTCTGGACACATTCCAGCAACTTAATATCTATCTTAAATTGAGGGGCCCAGAACTGGACATAGTAATCAAGGTGCAGCCTAACGAGTGCAATGTAGAGCGGCAGAATGACCTCCCTGCTCCTGCTGGCCACATTGTTCCTGATGCAGGCCAGGATGCCATTGGCCTTCTTGGCCACCTGGGCACATTGCTGTCTCATGTTCAGCCTACTATCTACCAGTACCCCCGGGTCCCTTTCTGCCTGGCCGCTCTCCAGCCACTCTGACCCCAGCCTGTAGCACTGCACGGGGTTGTTGTGGCCAATGTGTAGAACCTGGCACTTGGATGTGTTCAATCTCATGCCATTGGACTCTGCCCATCTGTTCAGCCTGTCAAGGTCCCTCTGCAGAGCTCTCCTACCCTCTATCCGATCAACTCCTGCCCCCAGCTTGGTGTCATCTGCAAACTTACTGATGATGGACTCAATACCCTCATCAAGATCATCAATGAAGATATTAAAGAGGATGGGGCCCAGAACTGATCCCTGGGGGACACCACTAGTGTCTGGCTGCTAGCTGGATGTGGCACCATTCACCACCACTCTCTGGGCTCGGCCCTCCAGCCAGTTCCTAACCCAGCACAGAGTGCTGCTGTCCAAGCCATGAGCTGCTAGCTTGGCCAGGAGTTTGCTGTGGGGGACGGTGTCAAAGGCCTTGCTGAAGTCCGGGTAGACTACACCCACAGCCTTCCCCACATCCACCAGGTGGTCACCTGATCATGGAAGGAGATCAGGTTGGTCAGGCAGGACCTGCCCTTCCTAAATCCATGCTGTCTGGGCCTGATCCCTTGGCCATCCTGTAAGTGCTATGTGATTGCACTCAAGATGCCTTGTTCCATAATCTTGCCTGGCACTGAGGTCAGGCTGACAGGTCTGTAATTCCCCAGTTCCTCCTTCTGGTCCTTCTTGTGGATGGGCACCACGCTGGCCAGCTTCCAGTGTTCTGGGACCTCTCCAGTGAGCCAGGACTGCTGAAAAATGATGGAGAGCGCCCGGCCAGCTCATCTGCCAGCTCTCTCAGCACCCTAGGATGGATCCTATCTGGTCCCACAGACTTGTGGGGATCTAAGTGGCTAAGCAGGTCTCTAACTGCTTCCTCTGGGATTACAGGGGAACTATACTGCTCCCTGCCTCCATCTGACAGCTCAGCAGGCCAGTTGTCTAGAAGACAATGTGTCCTGCTATTAAAAATTGAGGCAAAGAAGGTGTTAAGTACCTCTGCCTTTTCCTCATCTTTAGTTATAATATTCCCTTGTATGTCCACCAAGGAGTGGAGGTTGTCCTTGCCCCTCCTTTTGCCATTAATATATTTGTACAAGGACTTTTTGTTGTCCTTCACAGCAGTGGCCTGTCTAAGCTCTAAATGGACTTTTGCCTCTCTTTTTTTTTTTTCCTACATGACCTAGCAACATCCTTGGACATTTCATGGGTTACCTCTCCTTCCTTCCACAGATGATACACCCTCTTTTTTCCCCTTAATTCACTCAGAAGTTCATTGCCATTGCTGTCCGTACAGGAGATTCCATTTAAGCTTTAAGAAAAAGGATTTTACTGTGGGGATGGTCCAGTGCTGGAACACATTGCCAAAGAAGTTGTGGAGTCTCTAACTTTGTTGATATTCAAAACCTGATTGGGCACAACCCTCAGCAACCTGCTCTAGCTGATCCTTCTCTGAGCAGGAGGTTGGTCTTGGTGATCTTGAGAGGTGCTGTCTGTCCTCGGCCATTCTGTGGGTCAGTGCTGGCCTGCTCTGGATCATGGCATGTTTGTATAGAAATCTTTTCCAAGCTGTCCACAGCTGGTTTTTTGTGGGGTTTTGTTTGGGATTTTTGTTGTTGTTTTGTTCATTTGTTTGTTTGTTTTAAATAATATATAGAGAGAAAGTGACAGGGGCAGGCTTCACATAAGCTACTGCTCTAAAAGAACTAAATAATAGATTGATATTGAAGAGAATGAAAGAAACATTGTTAGATTGCTAGTTGATGTCAGTAAATTCCCCATAGCCTTTAAATATAAAGACTTGCTATATCATGCATTTTTAGTCTGTAAGTGCAATTTGTTGTCAGCCTTTTTTTAATCTGATTTGTTACACTTTTTTTGTTGTTGTTGACTAATGCAGCATGATCTCTCTCTCTGTTTCTCTCTGTTTAACCTCAATACATGCGTTTTTTGCTGTATTTCCCTATTTTTGTAGGTGTCTGATTAAGAGTCACATAAATATTTTCCTTTATGATGATTTAATTACATGCACACAATGAGCACTTTCTGCATGTCCTATTAATTTGCTGTTGTAAGAGGCCACCAAAACCTACAAGTATGTAAGGCAGGTTTTCTTTTTGTTTGAGGGGAGGCATTATCTTGAGAGATTATCCTATCACCTTTCGAGGCACAAAATCAGCATTTCCATTGAAAGACTGTTCTAGTGTTGTGACCCTTGTAAGCAGTCATGGGGGGAAAAGAAAGTGATTCCTGAGTAACACACTGTAAAGGTAACATTCACGGGGTATCAGCTTCTATAAATGAGGGGCTGTCAGCTTTGAGAAATGAGTGCTGTCTTCCCTCCCAGTGCTGTAGTGATGCTCTCACTTAACGTTGAGCTTTTTGGTTCAGTGAGGTTGGAGGATATTTTGGGGGTTTGTCACTTGTGAGGGTGCTAAAGGATGTGATGGGTTTGGAGACAAATGTGTAGACTCAGGAAGGGCTGCTCTTCTTTTTAAGACATCACTCCTAACAAATGAAAAGCATGAATCCTCAGTTTTAGAGTAGGGATTGGACCACAACTGTAACTCTGACTACCTGAGGATTGAGTGCAGTAATAAATAAAACCACTTTCTGCTCACCTGGCTGGAGTAAGCATAAGGATCTTATATGTTGCCCTTCTGTTCTCTGAAGTAGCTTACTTCAATGACATTGCTATGGCATTGAGAAGCAGGCATTTTGAAACTGTGTTCCTTGCTTTGGGATTCACTCCTCTGGTGCCTCTGGTGGGTTATTTGACCTTGATGCTGCAGTTTCCTTTTTGTAAAAGGTTAATATTAATACCATTTACACTTCTTGCAGTGTGTTCTAGGTTTATTAGTTGACATGTGGCATTCTGAAGATGTGTATCTGAATGAAAAAAGCTGTGACTTTCTATGTGTTTACACAGAAAAGCCACATTTATAAGCATGCTATGAGGAATGTGTTTCGATTTCTTTTTACGTGTGACTAAGCCTTACTGTAGTAGCATATAGGTTTTAAAATTCTGTAATAAATAATTAAAAAAAAATTTTACTACATAATTGGAGACTAATTCTTGTTTATTATGCTCTGTGGTGAGCATCAAAGCATAAAGTAGAGGCATACCATGACCGTTAATCAGCCTTAATTATACTTTAAGTTGCTGTTCGTGTCTGTGCAGTGGGCCTGCTTTGCCACGGCTTGCACAGACCTCTGTTTCTCTACACAGTGCATGAAAGAATGCTGTCATTTGTGTTTGGCAGCACTTTTAGATACGCCCTATGAAAATTCAGCCATGTAAACAAGTTGCACGGCTATGGAGAATCAGGTCTAGTAGAAGCTTGACATAGCATTCATGGTAGTCTTTGCAGATAAACCTGAACTATAACTTCCGTTGTTATTTTTGCCTAGGAACTGTGAGGATGCGCTGTCAGATGAAGACTGTGAAACGCTATACCAGATTGTTTATGCCACACACCGTCCACTTGCAGCAGCAGCTGGGGAATTCCTTTATAAAAGGTATCTCTGCTTGCCTGCCTGCATGCCTACTTTTGGCATATTCTCATATGTTTCAGAATGAAGGTAGATTTATTTAGGAAGGGTCATTAAGCATTCATTTTTCTGCTGAAAGTGTGTACCATGAGGGCAGTAGCTGTGCTTCGCTCTGCTGAATCCGAAGAGAAATTCTGTTTAGGGGTAGTGATTTGTTCCCCTGCACAGCCCTGGCACAATAGGTGTGAGAAAAGTTGCAAGACTAACACAGAGAACATAAAACAGCTGACTAATCCACAGATGCCATGTTATGTTGAAAGCATACCTTCTTTCTTCTTTCTTCCTTTTCCTGTTGCTTTGCTTCTTACAAGCTAATTCATCACCTGGCATCTGCTGGATTTCCATAGCTTTGGTGATTAATCACAAAAATGGCCTCCACTTCTCCCTTTGGAAGTTGCCTTATACATTGTAAAGGCTTTGAATAATGAGAGATGCAGCAGATTAAAAGCCCTCCCAATTTTCTGTCAGGTTAATGAAGTACAGGGTTTATCTTCCCCAGGAGTAACTCTTATAAATGGGTTCCTTATAACAATGGTTGCATGAAGTGAATGGAGTTGGCGTGCTAGAAAGAGAAGCAATAAATATTCTGTCTCTACAGCTGGGAGAAATAATTTTGCCTTACAAAGAGGAATGAAAATGAAAATAAAAATATTTTGGCAAGATTTTTGTGGGGAAAACTTAGAAATAATAATGGTTTGTGTTTCCACGCATGCAGTCTCCTCCTAGTTGTCTCTTCCTGTTTAGCTGAATTGCTGACATTCTGGGGTTTGTGGCGCCAAGTCTAACAAGAACAAATGAAGATGAATTTCTGTTTTGATGAGTTTCTATCACATCTGCAAGTCATATTTAGTCTTTTGTATCAGTCCTAATAGTCTGTCATAAATCAGGTGTTTTTCCTCTCAGAACACTGCTGCTTTTTGCCATCAAAGGGATTTCCCTGGGACAGCTCTACTTTTTCTACCAAGCTTTCAAGTGCAGTGTGGACCCTTTGGCCCTGTAAACCTTAGTGTTGTGCTTGTTTACCCAGTTCTTCCTTCCAGGCTTCTCCTGCTACGGAAACATTTGTTACAGTGTGATAGAGATGTTAGCAACACTATCCTTTCCTGGTCATACTGCTAAAAGGTTTAGTATAATAGTTTATGCTCCTCAACACAAGTCCTCCCCACTTCTTGGTTTGCAAGAAATCTCAGTGCCTGTATTTTAAACTCAGATTATTTAAATGGCATAAATTACACCAATGGAAGCACTTTCTGGAAGTATAAACTTTTACAGACACTGAGTGATCCTGCTCTTAAATCCAAGTCATCTGGGCCTTGCATTAATCTGTGGGGATGGCCTTCCTGTATTTATTTTGGCATTAGCACTTTTTGTGAGCAGTACAGTCACACTCATTTTGGATAAAGAGGGAAATGGAAATCAGAGTATCATATCATGCTTCAGAGAGAAGAGGAAGAACAGTTTTTAGACTGTATTTGTGAAGTTGAATAAATTGTATGTTATAAATAGAAGATACTGTGCCTTCTTTAGAAGCTTGGATTCCAAGATGTACCATAATGTGAATAATGGCTGAATAGTAGTATCTCTCCTTTATTGTTAAGGTTTAAATTCAGCCTAGAGCACACACACCTTTTCAAGCATGAGCAAATACCTACCTCATTATATGTGCAACACAGTGGAATCTGCGTCTGTTATCCAGAAAGCTGGCAGGGTACCTGTGAAACTGTCAGAAATAGTCTCTGCATTCACAGGGATAGAAGATCTCTCATAATGGAAAACAATCTAATATCTTTTCCTTTCATCTGATAAAAAAGTCTAATGTGATTTGGAGTAAATAAGACATTTAGAAGAAATACAATCCTTGGGATCTTGACAGAATTAGTGTTGCATTGGAAAATGAGTATAAGGAGAATGTGGCAGAACTGGACTGACTTCCTTTTATGTTGGCAGGCTGCTTAGTCATGAGGGAGATGAAGAAGCTCAGCCCAAAGGCGGGGGAATGTTTGGGGCGAGTACTGACCAGCTGAAAAGATTAATATGTTTTTTCCTGGAAAGTGAGGTGAGGAGAACAGCCCTTGCAGTAAGCCCTCAAAATTTAGTCCTGCATATTAAATCAAGTATTGGCTTTATTTTGAAAACTCTTTCTGGTGATGAGCTCTAAAATGTTTAGTATATGGAATGGTTTCGCTCTCTAGGATGCATTTTTAATGAAGATATTCTTGTTCTGTTGCATTAAAAGTAATTTCCAACTATGCTGATGAGAGAATCTGAAACCAGCCTGAAAAATAAATGCCACTGAGTAAAGGTTTTTTGGCACATGTCTGTGACTCTGCAGGCAGACATGAGTTGCTGTACCATGGCTTTGTGCAGTTGTACTGAGAGTTTCATCAGCTGGAGCTTTGTACTTCAGTATTTGGCTTCTGCAGTGGTGCAGACCTACATCTGGTCAAGGTGTCTCAGGCAGAGCAGTTTGAATCTCTGCAAGAAATTTCACAGGTGTTGCTTAAAATGTTAACTCATTTCTAGTCCCAAGGTGTGATTTTTATGTATTATGATCAACAATATCAAATCAACACAGAAGCTAGTTTAATGATATTTCTTAAATAACAAAGGAAAGATCCTAAAAGGAGAAAAGAAAAGCTTTTCCCTGCATTTTCTGCTTTTTTCCCCCCACTTTCCTGCTTTGTATCAGAATGAAGACATGGTTCATAAATGTTGATTAGCCTCAAACTAAATGTGATGGAATACTGTGTGTGATTGTGTGTGTGAATAGCACACAAACATTTAATTGTGATAAGAGAGAGGAGCTTGAGAAGCTGTGTTACTTTTAATGAGGTGTTTACTTCTATACGCTTGTGTTTTTAATCCCTAGCTACACAAACATGTTGCATACCTCGTAGACAGCTTGTGGGACTGGGCAGGCAAATTCCTGAAGGACTGGGAGTGCATGACCAGTCTTCTATTAAAAAATTCTGAAGAAGAAGGTGGGTAAACAAAGAGCTTAGTTTTGTCTAAAGGAATCTCTTGATACTGCTTTTGAACTTTGCCTTCAGCTAGTTTAGGAGCGTTCTATATTGCAGTACCCTTTGATCTCAAATGGTGGTCTCCAAGGGCTTCAAAGCAGATGCAACTCAATGCAGTGCCAATATGATATTTATATCAACGTATTTGTTTTATTCAGTATTCTTTATTTATGTAATGTTAGTTCAGAAAGTTAGCAAGAATACTTGCATAATTAAGCCATAATGCTTACGTAGCATTCATTCTGTTTGTCCAAAACTTAAGAATCTGGAAGTATTGGTTGAAATGTAGTATTGTTGGGCAATGTGTTGAGTTAATTGACATCTATTACTCCAGGGGTCTAGTTTGTTGTAGAATGACTTTAAAGTGAACTTAAATAAACTTCAAGGTCCCTTCCAGCCCAAACTATTCTATGATTCTGTGAATGGTTGTTGCAGTGTACCTGGAGATGGTTGTGTTATTTAAATCAATGTTTGTAGACCCCATGAGTTAAAGCATTTTGGTACTCAAAGAAGCAGGCTTGTCCTAAACGAGATAGTAGTCAGTAGGAGTAGGCCTTTTTAAAACTGCCTGGTGTTTTTTTGGAACCTAACTGCTCTAGAAAGTTCTTTTGTTTAGTAAATATAGAAAAAAGATGTCTTCAGATCAAATTGAATACTCTTACATGTTCATTTAGCAACACTGTATCTTTCTTCCTATAGTGTCCTTCCATAGCTGCTCAGATAAAGGAGTAGCCTTTTTTAAAGTTACTGCATCTTCATTGTTCTGACATGAAATTTGCTGAAAGAGGACCGATTTCTTTACAGCACTGAGCGATGCCCAGGAAAGTGTTCTTATTGAAATTATGCTTGCAACGGTTAAAGAAGCAGCTGAAGGTCATCCTCCGGTGGGCAGAGGTGCAGCCAAAAAAGTCAGTGCATTTTAGTCTTACTTACTGTTTTGTAATCACATCCTCTTTGCCTGATGTGCTCGAGCAGACAGCGTGTGCCTAGTGGTATGTCTATCTTAGGGAAGAAAGTGGCGTATTTTTATGAGATGACACGGTGTCTTTTGACCTCTAGATCTTATTAGTAGTGGACACTGGAGGAAGTGAGCATTAGAAATAAGCCAGTGGAAGCATGTTACTGACAAATAGTGAGCATTTTATCCATGAGATGTAGCTGTTCAGTGATTTGCATCTCATTTAAGGTTAACCAAAAAAAAAAAAAGAAGGCATCTGGTTGTCTCCATGGAAAGTATCTTTATATTAGCTTGATATGCTTTTAGATAAAGGCATGTGAGTCAACCTTAGGTTACATTTGAAATTCCAAATCTAAGAGATTTTATAATTGAAACAAAATGCTTTATCTGCAGATTCTGTCAGTAAAAGAGAAGAAAATACAATTGGAAGATTGTACCAAAATTACTGAACACTATATTATGGTGCTTCCTCAGCTCTTGGCAAAGGTAACCAACAGCTGCTCTGTGAATGCATGTTAAATATTTCATTAAAATTCCTGCAGTGTACTCATATCCTGTTTTTTCTCTGCAGTATTCAACAGATGCACAGAAAGTGGCAAATCTTCTGCAGATTCCTCAGTATTATGATTTAGATATTTACACTACAGGACATCTAGAGAAGGTGAATAGGAATTGGGGTAGTTGGTTCATGTGGAATGTACTGAATTTATGTGACAATGTACAGAGTTTAGTAGGACTTGGAACAGGTAGGAAACTGTTGAAATATAAAGAAATATTCTCATACCTTGAGGACAGTGCTTTAGTTTTTGATTTGGGGCTGCCAAAACAAAGCCTTGGTGTATGTGAGTTTTGATATGCTGTGAGTAGTCATGGTGGGTAATGATTTGTGATTTCATGTGGTAGGACCAGTCCTGGGTTTTTCATTGTTGGGTGGAGAGGTGGTGGGTTATGGCATGTGTCTAAGCTTCCCGGAGTTTACTACTGAATAGGTTTACTTCTCCTTGAAGACTGACTCTGGTGCTGGGTAATGATAGTAGCTGAAAGCGAAGAACGGTGATAGTATTATCTGCTGATGGGAGAGGGATGGTCAAAAACAGATTAAATCCTTGGAATAGCTTAATGTATTCTTAAGCAGGGATGTTTACAGGAGGTAATGTTAAGGCAAACACTCTTAGGATATTTTCAGCACAAAATGTTAATTGGAAGAGAGAGCAGAATGGCAGAAATTACCTCCTTTCACTAAGGGTAAATAACCCAGTTGCTGACATTATCTGAAACATTCTCCATCCTGTGCTGCTGAAGGAGACAACTTCCCTTGTTTGGAGACATACCTGTCCTTTGGAGAGGCATTTTTCATTCCCTACCTTTGTCTTTATTTTTACGTAGTGCCGAATGTGTATTGCTAAAGTAGAATTTAAGGCAGTTGCTTCATTCTTTAGGAGGATCCAGAGGCAATGATAATGAAAAAGAGATCTAAGCTCAGAAAACAACTGTTATCCTCTAATCTTGCCCCTCTGCTTCTATAGGCTGGCATTTATTTCATGGTGATGTCTATCAGTTTGTATACTATTTACCTATAATATCCCTTTTATCACTTGTAGCATTTGGATGATTTGCTGAGAGAGGTGAAAGACATTGTGACCAAACACTCTGACATGTCTGTCCTTGAGGCTTCCTCCAAGACTTATCATGTCCTCTGCAGTGAAGAAATTGGCATCTATAGCCAGGTAGATCACGCTCGAACTCAGCTGGTAGATGAGTTGATGGAACAGCTTAGCCAGCTACTAGATGGCTTCTGGCAAAAGGTGAGTGTTGACTCATTGTGGAAATAAACAGACTGTTTCCTTATGAAAAAGAAGTCAAAAAACTTAGGGAGGGTGTAGAACTACTCTTTGCTTACTATTTCCTATTGAGGACCAGGTCAGCTTGTAAGTGCTGGGATCTGTAGGTGATGAGACTGTTCCCCAAAAGGTGTATAGTTCATACTTCTACATATTTGGCTGTACCCAATATAGCCATTGTGCTGCCACTTTGGCTGTAGAGATAGTACCAGGGAAAAAAAAACAGTTTGTAAGCAGATTATATAGCTTTGTGGTCTTTTAAATTACTTTCCACTTGAAGGAGGACTTCAGTCTCTCTCAAAGCTTTGAGGGCTTTGAAATTATGACTTTCCCCTTGAAGAAGGACTGCAGAGTCTCCCTCAAAGTTTTTCATTAGTTCTAAAAAGCAGAAACAGCTGGTGTTGATATGAATAGCTTGTTGGCTGAACTGAACAACAGAAGCCCACAGCTGATCTGACCAACTCTGCTGTCATGAACAGGTGTCATGCCATAGTATGAGAATTAACACTGGCAGGTTTTTATTGGACACTGTGATATTGTAAAATGTGTCAAGCCAAAAAATCCCCTAACCTCAGATTGGATTTATTTTGGTGATCTTAAATAGGTATCTGTGTCAATGTGGGAGAATGTGTACTTATGAGAAACAAGATAAGTGCTAGAGCAGGGGTTCTTCAACTCCTTCATATGGTGATCCATATCTAAATAAAGAGTTTTTCTCCTGGAACCCCTCCCTTCTAATTCCTGGTTGTATATACTGTCTCCCATAATCACATAGTATACTTGTGGAAACTACAGCAATTGCATCTATGGGAAAGTATTTAATGTATTTTTAGCTATCTTTGAATGTGATCTGGCAGCTGGAAGCAAGGAGAGTCAGCAGCATGTGAACAGTTAGTTTTCCAGAGATCCTTAACAACTGTGTGAGGGACTATGAACAGTCTGAATGACACTTCTGTGTCAGCCTAATTGCTAGTTTTTACTCTATTAGCAATACTGTAGTCCAGGGAGGTTGCTGTGGGTTTATTAAGAGCAGGGGCATTTTTTTAGTACTAAATTTCTGTGCAGGCAATGTGATGCTTTCTTTTTACTGCACAAGAAGACAGGAGTAGCATGGTTAAAGGTGAAGGGATTGGGGAGGGCTGCAGGATGGTAACTCAAGCTTGTGGGTTGGCTCAGAAAAGAGCATGTTGTTGCCATGCTGGCTAATTCCTTTCTCTTTTGCAAACTTTTATAATTTAGGAAGAAGGATTTTGTATGGATGCAGGAGAAATTTCTCGGATACACGCTGCTTTGAGAAGAGTAGCAGCTTTTCATAAGTGAGATGTTTATTTACAGTTTACTATAAACTTAAATGTTGACCTAACAGGTGCAAAGTGAGAATTGCTCTTCTTTGTTGGATTTAATAACAGTTTTCACAAGAGAGTGAAAATGATCCCTGTGAGATGTGCTGCATATTTATTTTTTTCTTAACAGAGCTGTGCACTTGGATACAGAATTCTTTTTGGACTTGTTACTGAGGTTGCAGCATCAGCCCTAATGTGGTTGAGAAGCATGTGCTACAGAGTTGGAATGTCAGAGTGGACACAGAGATCCTCTCTGTGGTGCATCTCTCTAAGCTGGATGCTTTTGCACTACCTTACTGTCAGTGCTCCAGATATCATTCACCAAGTAAATGATCATGCAGGACATTAGAGAGTGGGGTAATTGGTCCTTCTTCTCCTATAATCACAGAATGGTAGGGGTTGGAAGGGACCGCTGGAGATAATCTAGTCCAACACCCCTGACAGAGCAGTTTCACCTACAGCAGGTTGCACGGGATGGTGTCCAGGCAGGCTTTGAATGACTCCAGAGATGGAGATTCCACCACCTCTCTGGGCAGCAAGTGTTCCCCCACCTTCAAAGTAAGGAGGTTCCTCCTTGTGTTTAGCTGGAACTTCCAATGTTCAAATTTATGTCCATTACCTCTTGTCGCTGGGCACCACTGAAAAATAGGCCTTTTACCTATGCTGTGTGCTAGGACTGCTCTGGTTTTGCAAAGAGAAGTCTAACATTGAATTGGAAATAGGTGTGTTGAAACAGTCTTTTAAAGTGGAGTGGGGAAATTGTGCTTTGGACCTTTTGGGCACTTAGAGAGTGTGGATAGAATGTAGAAAAAATGAGAGGGCTCAACCTCCTTTTTCCTCTCCTCATGACACTGCAGTTTTGTGGTAGGAAGGCAGACTCTAAAACTATGTAGCATTAGATCATGAAAACCATAATTTCATTCCCTGCCTTGTAAGTAATAATTAGTTGTTCCATGTTATTGCTGTACCTCAGATGATGGCAAAATAGGATACATTTATACTATTTGATCAGGTGAGATGTAATTCCTTACTTTGTTATTATTGTTTCTTTTTCACTTGCAGTGCCCATGATCTTACCAAGTGGAACTTGTATGAAAAGACTTTAAAGTTGCTGGTGTTTGAAACAGAGCATGGGAGTTTACCTGCTCTAGTGAGTTACTAATATTAACATTGAAAGAGGCTTTTCTTGTTGAGAACAGGAAAATCAGGAAATAATAAATAATCTTACATATCAATGTCCTGTGAGGCAGGATACTATCTCCATTTCTTAGCCTAGGAAACAGGGACTATCTTTGCTAAAATGTTATTTGAGTCAATAAATACATGCCATAGATTTGTTTGCTTTGGACATTGTTCAAAACTGTGATAATCATCTGAGATCTAGACTGGTCCTTTGCAATGCTCAGTACTTTCCATTGATTGCACAGTTTTGCTTTTGGTGCATACAAAATTGTGACTGTGAGGAGCCCATTATAGATTGCATGTAGCCAGAAATTGGGATACTTTGGACTTCTTGATTTCTGGCTGACTTTTGGTGAAGATTGTTTGTAGTTACCAGTTCTCTCGACTGCAGCCTTTTGGTTTTCTGGTCATCTCATCTCAAACATTGGCTGTGCCAAAAAAGAGATATCCTTGGATTACAAGCCAGCCTGCAGCCAGTGGGTAGAGGTGGACTCCTCCAGACAGAGCATCAGAGCACCAAGTTTGGCTTCTGCTCTAACTTGCCCTCTGGAGGAGTTTGTCTTTCACCAAAGACTACAGAGAAATCCTGAGAAGCTCAGCTGAATTTTGCCTTTGTGAATGTTCTTTTTAGTACATGGTTACTTCCCACTGAACTCACCAAGACATCAGAGTTCTGCAGAAGCAACAGTTTCAGAGGAGGCAACATTTGCCTGTATGAAGCCTATGAAGTTAATTTTAAGGGTCCAAATGCTTTACAGAGCAGAAATGGTCATGCAGGCTGCATGCAGAATGCCAGGCACAGATGCTTTGTTTAGTCCTAAGCTTATTGCTGTTGGGCCTTCCATGTAAATAAGGGATATGTGTTTATATTTGCAGATGATCCTGCCAGCTCTCCAGTGCACATACTTTTCTCTTCTGTGGCAGCTAGCTGCAGTTTCAGAAAATTCTCCCAAGGTTGGTCACTAAGTAATTTTGAAACCCAGAGTGCTGCTTCTGAAAGTTTAGCCAGAAAAAAACCCCAAGCTTTCTAAGAAAATAATTTGTGTTATTTCTTGAGGAAACCAAATTGAGTTGAGGCATTTTCTGTCTGTCTTGCACTCTTCCTTTTAGAAGTTTAAATGCTTTTTCAGTCTGCTGTGGAATAAGTCAACAGCTCACATCTATTTTTACTGCAAAGCATGTATATCGAATTCCTGGGGCTTTATGGAGATTCCTGGGGCTTGTTGCACTGCTGGTCTGTTGTCTTCTTGTTTTAAGCAACAAAGAATATCCAGTGAAAGCTCTAGAAGTCCTGTCACTTCCCCTCCCCCTTTTTTTTTCCTTCTTCTTGTTTTACTTATGTATTTCTGGCAGAAAGTTTGAGTAAAGTGGTAACTTTTTCATCAGCTGATCATTTACTTTCTTGATTGGCTTCATAAAGTGACAGGCTCTGGCAGGTTTTTCAGAAGACAGTCTACATGAAGACACCAGAGAGGAAAACTCTTTAATGCTTTGGTTCACATGTGAGTGTGTACCTCTGCATCTCCCCTTTACAGTGATTTCTGACTACTCTAGGTGCCGCTGCTTATGTCATTCTGTCCCCTTCTGCTGCTGTTCCTGTGTGTACAGAACAGGACACTGACATGGACATTTGTTTTGTGTGAGAAATGATAGCTGGGAGGTTACCCATTTGATGACTGATTCACTATCTATTCCTGTCCCATTCCATTCCTGAGTGGATGTCCGTATCTCTCACTGCTCTAATATGTTCTGCCTTTCAGTCCAGACATGGTTAGCTTGACAAGTAATGGGGAAGCACATTTTTTAATTTGGCATTTCATATGGTAGCAGATTTTGATTGGAAGCACAAATGTTGTGTGGCCCTTTCTGCAAGGCCAAATCTGGATGTTGGCAGAGAGAGAAGTTCCAAGAGTGAAAAAAAAAAAAGAACGTTTCCTGGACCAGCACCTCTAGGACTGTTTCTTCCCCAACTGCTCTCCTCCCCTAGTAGAGTTAAGGCAATGTTTTGCCTCCCCTTCTGCTCCTTCTCAGCATGCGTAGGGATGGATCTCTTTCTTACAAAGATACAGTTGCATAGTGTGAAATCCAGCTATCCTGGAGGGACATTCCTCGCCTATTGACTGCTCAGCTCTCCCTGCAGTGCAACAGCTGAGACCCAGTAAAGGATGGGGGAGTCTGTTACAAGGCTGTGCACAAAGCAAAATGTCTCTCTTATTGGATTCATCTTAATGACGAGAGATATCTTGACTTCTGAGTGCCAAAGTTAGCAGTGTAGTTAAGCTGTATTCGCTCTGTATTCAGTAGAGGGAGAGAGAAGAGCAGCTCCAGGTGGAAATTCACTTCGAAAACTGGGTGGGCTGGACCAGAAATTTTGACTCTACTTCTATCTCTAAAGTGGAAATCATTGTCACAACTTTATAAGGATAAGCTGAAGTGAATAAAGGAATACATGCTATTGCAGCTGCCCATCCTACTGATGGGGAAACAGAGTTTTGTGACTTGCTGCATACCACTCACCTCAGCAAGTGTGACAGATGCACATGTGCTGGTAGTATTTGTCGCATTTCTGTGCCAGAGTGTGGGGAGGAAGTATCTGTATTTATGGATTGGTCTTTCTGTCCCAGATATTGTGCCTGCAAGCAACATGTGGTTTTAAAGTTCTTCATAGGCAGTAAGTTTTTGCCACTGTGAGGTGACTTTATGAAAGAAGCCCACATCACCTGTGCTATCTTAAAGGAATAACATGAGTGAAAGAAAGATGCAACTGTTGTTTGTTCCATAATTCTCCATTGAATCATAGTCCCTAACATACTTGTCCTGTCACTTTTCCTAAATGTGTCTTTAGGAGACTCTTTTTGTACTAAGAAGAGAGCTGAGAGGTTTCAGTCAGATTTGCGTCTGCTTCCTCCACCATAAGAATAAAGATGTAAGAGAAAAGGTTTGTGTTTTTCTGTCACTTAACTGGCCTGCATGCTCAGTCTTCCTTTTAAATGCCTGCTTTTTCATACTAGCATTTTCTCTACCGATGTTTGCTGCTTGGTTTTTTGTCTCTTAGCAGAGAAATCACTTAAAAAAAAATCTTAAAAAAGCAATCTTCAACTGTATATTGTAATGGAAAACTAAGGTTATGTTAAAAGGCTACAAAAGTTAGTGGTTAAATCAAGCATAGATATGTGTCTCCATGGGTCTCTCTGCAGAAGCAAGACCTGAATCTGAGTGACTCAATTTGCCAGTTAGTAATAATTCTGTTTTCTCATTAGAGTGACAATGTGCTGGCTGCTGTCATTTATTAATGCCTTGCTATAAATGTTGCCTAACAAATCAAAAATACTGATAATTTGTCCTGTGATTCATGTGTTAAAAGAGAGATATTTTAGCATCATAGAGCTCTTCTTTACCTCCCCATGGAAGTTTGAAATCTTTCGGTTGTGTTCATGCATGACACATTTATATCCTAAAGTACAAGTTCTGGAAGGGCTTAGCTGTGGCATTTCACCACATGCTGGGGCAAAAAGAAAGCTTTAGCTTCCAAGGAAGAAGTGTGATAGAAACCAGATTGTGACTGGTGGTATTTGATGGAGATAAAAGCGAACCTGTCATGAAAAGTAACATTACCTCAAAATCCTTCTTTGATTTTGCTTGATACAGGCCTTCATGATACTCTGTGATTGGATGCTGATTGTGAGTCATCAGGATTCGGATAACAATGAAGAAGCAGTTGGACTTCTGGGTTATATTTCTAGCACATCGCTTCAGGAGAAACTACTTTCGTTTATTCAGGAGCATGTTTTCATGGAGGAAGAGGAGGAAGGCAAAGGTTAGACATCTTCAACAAAGGGGAAACAATCTAACACATCTGCTGTCATTTGTGGTCTGCACTGAATGTATCAGGAAAATTAGTTGGTCTTTTTTGAGGGGTGGCGTGGTGGGGGGAAGGGAGGATTTGGGGCATTTTTAGTTTGTTTTGATTTGGCTCCTTTTCAGAGTTATTCACAGCACTGTGTCCACTATAGATCAGCTATAGGAAATAGTTGCCAATGGTAGGATGAAAAAGGCTGATGAAATGCAGGGATGGGAAATAACGTGATAGTATTTGGTAGATTGATTTTGGTGGTAGAGATGATAGTGTCCTTGCAGTGTTAGCATGTGACTCTCAATGCATGGGCACTTATAAGCCAGCAGAGCAAAGCAGTAGCTGATTTTGATTTCAGGGGTGTGGGGCAGATTTAGTAGGAAATAGTAGGTGTTGCTCTGTTCCCTTTTTAAGGCTGTTACTGTGAGGGCTGGTTTCTTTTGGTAGTATTTTGAAAAATAGATTGCTAGTTCATTGTGGTTTTGAGACTGAGTTCAGGTGTCATGCTTTTAAAAAACAAATGTTATTCTAGATTACTGTGTCCACTGCTTGTGCTTCAGATGGAGTTCTGTGTTTCATAGTATCGTAGTATCAGTCAGGGTTGGAAGGGACCACAAGGATCAGCTAGTTCCAACCCCCTGCCATGGGCAGGGACACCCCACACTAGATCAGGCTGGCCAGAGCCTCATCCAGCCTGGTCTTAAACACCTCCAGGGACGGGGCCTCAACCACCTCACTGGACAGCCCATTCCAGGGTTTCACCACTCTCATGGTGAAGAACTTCCTCCTCACATCCAGCCTGAATCTCCCCGCCTACAGCTTCACTCCATTTCCCCTAGTCCTATCACTACCTGATGTCCTCAGAAGTCCCTTCCCAGCCTTCTTGTAGGCCCCCGTCAGATACTGGAAAGCCACAATGAGGTCACCTCGGAGCCTTCTCTTCTCCAGACTGAACAGCCCCAACTCCTTCAGTCTGTCCTCACAGGAGAGGTGCTCTGGCCCTCTGATCATCCTCGTGGCCCTTCTCTGGACGCCTTTCAGCGCATCCATATCCCTCTTGTAATAGGGGCTCCAGAACTGGATGCAGTACTCCAGGTGGGGTCTCACCAGAGCTGAGTAGAGGGGGAGAATCCCCTCCCTTGACCTGCTGGCCACACTTCTCTTGATGCAGCCCAGGATCTGATTGGCTTTTGGGGCTGCAAGTGCACATTGAGAGCTCATGTTGAGCTTCTCGTCCACCAGCATCCCCAAGCCTCTCTCCTCCGGGCTGCTCTCCAGCCAGTCACTGCCCAGACTGTATTTGTGCCTGGGATTGCCTCGACCCCAGATGCAGGACCCTGCACTTGGTGTTGTTGAACCTCAGGAGGTTGGCTTGTGCCCAGCTCTCCAGCCTGTCAAGGTCCCTCTGGATGGCATCCCTTCCCTCCAGAGTGTCTGCTGCACCACACAGCTTGGTGTCATCAGCAAACTTTCTGAGGGTGCACTCGATGCCACTGTCCATGTCACCCACAAGGATGTTGAACAAGACGGGTCCCAGGACTGATCCCTGAGGGACTCTGCTTGTCACTGGCCTCCACTGGGACATGGACCCATTGACAGCCACTCTTTGGGTGCGACCATCAAGCCAGTTCCTTATCCATCTAGTGGTCTACCCATCAAACACATGTCACCAGCTTGGAGACCAGGAAGTGGTGCGAGACAGTGTCGAAGGCTTTGCTCAGGTCCAGGTAAACGACATCAGTTGCTCGCCCCTCAGCTATTAATGTTGTCACATGTTCATAGAAGGCCACCAGGTTTGTCAGGCAGGATTTGCCCTTGGTGAAGCCATGCTGACTGTTCCAAATCACCTCGTCACTATTCTTCTGTATCACTGGTGCCTCCAGGAGGATCTGCTCCATGATCTTTCCGGGCACAGAGGTGAGACTGTTTGGTTTTGGGCACCACACTTCTTCAGGTCACAGTGTATGTGCAACAGTGAGATATTAGAAGAGAATCTTTATTGGTAACGGTAGAGATAGTACAGAAAATATTGCTCAAGTAGGTTGCGGTGTCCTAGTCATAGGAATTTTGAAGCAGGTTGTGTTTTAGGTTGCATATGTTATGCATCTGAAACTGATGAATTGCTCCTGGTTTGGGTTAGATGGCCTCAGATCTCTTTCAGACCCATTTTGTAGGATGCTTTAAATTTCCCAGTCTTCCCCACAAAGGATCCCTCTCATCCCATTGCAGATTCCTTCTTAAATGAGTGATTTTTGTCATGATGTGGGTGTACTTGTCTGTGTGGACAGCTGGCAGCTGCTCCATTTTATTTTTAACTCTAATTTGTAGGTACTTCTGGTCAGTCACTTGCCTTACGCTAATTTCCAGGCCCACAGTCACATTAGGTACTGAAACAGTCCGCATCAAACCGATAGGTCAAAGACCTATAGGTCAGTGGCCTTTTAGCAGTTGATAGATTATAGCAGGAAAGTGTTTCTTGCATCTCCTTCTTCAAGAAGCGCTCCCCAAGAACCTTTATAGCTCTGTTGGATGATTCTTAGTATTTGTTTTCCAAAGTTACCTAGCTAGTAATTAACCCATGCCACAGAGTCTTTATATGCTCTTAATGATATGGAATAGCATTTCCTTCACTGTTGTTGATAACCAGTTGGAGAGTTTAATCTGAATTCTTCACATCTTGACTGTGTATGGTGACTTTCATAGGGTTTCTGATGAATTATGTGCTCGTCTTCTACGTCTCTGTTACTCTAGGGGAAAAAAAGTGGTGCAATTTGTCTGTTCCCTTCCGCTTGGTGCTTTTGTGCCTTTTCTTCCACACTGTTGGGTTCTTTTTGGTTCTATTCTGTAGCTGTGATCAGTGTTGTACAAGGAGATTCTGACTGGTGGAAATGAAAAAGCCCCACAAACATCAGAATAGAAGACTGTGGACATAACTTGTTTTCACTTTTATCAGCTGCAATCTTTGAAGTGGAAATAACCCTTTTTTCCCCTAATATACACAGAAATGAGTGCTAGCATCTGTTGCTTAGCATGTTGACTGAGCAGCTGAGTCTGTGCTATTTGGATATATGAAAGTTGGTCATTAAAATGGAGATATCTTGAATAAAGTAGTAAAACAAAACTTCAATGCTTTTGTTTCCCTAAACCTGACAGAAGAGGAGAGAAAGGATGAAAGTTGCAGACTTGACGACTTGCACAAGAAGCGGAGCCTGCTGGCAGCATATTGCAAGTTAATAGTGTACAATGTGGTAGAGATGGCTGCAGCTGCTGAGATCTACAAGTATTACATGAAGGTAATGTTTCAGATAAGTTTGCTTTGCATTTTTAGGTTTTGAAAGTGACATGAGTTTTTGTGAAAGATGTGGGGTTGATAGGTTTGCGGTTCAGCATCCTTGTATAGTCAGGAGGGGGCTAGAAAATTAAGACTGGACAAATCTCTCCTCATTGCACTGTGAAGGTACCTCACTGGAGCCAGACTAACTGAAAATTGAGTACAGGGTATGTCTATATGAGCATCTGCTCCTCACCTTCTCCTTAGGGGCTGTTACAGAGAAGCAGTTTATGGCTCGGAGAGTGTTTTAACTATAGAAATCCTTGCATGGAAGCAGTCAGCTTATTTCATACAGCTCACAGTCCATAAGCAAGCAGATGGCCTAGATTTCACATGCCTCCTGGTGTTTAGACAACTGGTAGAGCTTCAGCCACTTTGAAGTGGGTTTCAGGAGGGTTGAAAACAGCACAGAGTGGGCAGTTTCCTTGAGTCAACTAAGAGGACTTTGGAAATACTTGAATATGGATCTTGTTTGTTACTTAACTGGGCCCCAGGCAAACACTGGTTAAATAAACAAAATTATTTCTCTTCTGAGGAGGCTTTGTTCTCTTGTAATAATACTTAACAATTTCAGTGTAACTTCCAACCTCACATTACTCTTTAAAGAGTGTGTCACTGCTTTACATATGAAGGAAGGTAAAAAGTCCAGTTTTCAACTTCTAGCTTGGGTGTTCTAATGTTCACTGTGTTTTATGAGCTTCTTGTGTCACATGAACACAGCCATGTTTTGTGTACTCTCAGTATTAAAGAAGGGGAATAATGATTTTCATTTGTTGCTGTTAATAGACCTACAATGATTTTGGAGACATCATTAAGGAAACGTTAAGCAAGACAAGGCAAAATAATAAAATCCAGAGTGCCAAGACACTGAGTCTCTGTCTGCAGCAGGTAAGTTTTAAGATTAAAGCAAGAGGGTAGGAGTTTATACAACAACTGTATTCATATTGGAGTTTTTTACCTACCTTGCCATAATTATTGAAGTGAATTAAAAAAAATTAGCAGAAAAAATTGTTTCCTTGCCTGCCCTTTCTAGATGTCTGTTGGGTTTGCATGTCGTAATTAAAACTCCTTTCAAATCATTGCTTCTGTTTTAGATGCAATGTTGTGCACAGTTTTTGGTCTTGTTCTTAATTTTCAAATGCACAGTGTATTGGGGCTGATGTGAGATTATAGAGCCTTTCTTGGGGCATGGTAGGTATCTCATAACCTTAACAGAGGTTAAAGATATTTTTTGGTGTTTTACAGACTACCTCAATTCTTATTGAATTTGAGGAACCAGAAATATATCTGTGGCTGGCCAGCTCTAATCCCCAGTATTGTAATTTTTTTTCTCTCTCTTTTTTTTTTTTTTTTTTTTTTTTTTTTTTTTCCCCTGGGAGAAAGTGGGTCACAGCTCTTCTGAAGGCACTCAGTTGCTGGGGCTTGCAGCTGCTGACTGTTGAGGCCAGTTAGCTATTTTAGCAGCTGCTTTTGCCAGCTCTGCCCATGACCAGAGTTGCTTCTGGCTTGGAGTCCTGCTGTAAGCCACAGAGCAGGCTCCTCCCAGGGGATACTGATACATGAGCTTTGCTTATTTCACACACATTGCCAAGGGCTTAGATCTGTGCACTAGCCCCTGAAATGTGAGCTTAGATGAGGCTAAGTAGCATTTGGCTACATATATTCTGCTGACATAGTCGGGACTTTGTGTTTATGTATCACATAGACAACAGGCCCTTTTGGCCTTTGCTTGACCTTGAAAGTTAACAGGTTGGAGAGAACGTGCTACCTCCATGTTCTGTTAGGGAAAAAAAGCCCCAAGCATAGTTAACTGGGCTCCAGAAAGGCCTTTGACCCAGTCTTACTCTTAGAGATAAATGTATTTGCCAGACTTGCTGCTTTATATCTGCATTCTGGTACTCTGAAAGCCTTTCAGGCAAGTTAAGTCTCTGGTGCTTGATTCAGAAGTCCCAAAAGGAGATGGGATCATCATCTTTTAATTAAAAAAAAAAAATTATTTATGCCTACCTTGTTAAGCACAACAGTGTCCTTTATGCACTGGTTAGGCCACACCTTGAGTCCTGTGTCCAGTTCTGGGCCCCTCAGTTTAGGAAGGATGTTGACTTGCTGGAACGTGTCTAGAGAAGGGAACGAAGTTGGTGAGGGGTTTGGAACACAAGCCCAATGAGGAGAGGCTAAGGGAGCTGGGGTTGCTTAGCCTGGAGAAGAGGAGGCTCAGGGGTGACCTTCTTGCTCTCTACAACTACCTGTAGGGAGGTTGTAGCCAGGTGGGGGCTGGTCTCTTCTCCCAGGCAACCAGCACCAGAACAAGAGGACACAGTCTCAAGCTGTGCCAGGGGAGGTTTAGGCTGGAGGTTAGGAAGAAGTTCTACACAGAGAGAGTGCTTGCCCTTTGGAATGGGCTGCCCGGGAGGTGGTGGAGTCACCATCATTGGAGGTGTTTAGGAGGAGACTTGACAGGGTGCTTGGTTGCATGGTTTAGTTGATTAGGTGGTGTTGGATAATAGGTTGGACATGATGATCTCGAAGGTCTCTTCCAACCTGGTCTATTCCTATTCCTATTCCTATTCCTATTCCTATTCCTATTCCTATTCCTATTCCTATTCCTATTCCTATTCCTATTCCTATTCCATTCTATTCTATTCAATGTCAGTTTCTTGTTGTTCCTCCAGTCATTTGCTTCTGAAGCACATGATTTACCTGCTCTTTTGTAAAGCTTTTGTCTCTAAGCTAAGTGTTCTAGACAGTCTGATCACCCAGGTTGGAGGAGACCTCCAAGATCATCAAGTCCAACCGATCACCCAGACCTAGGTAATCAACTAATGGTACTGCGTGCCTCATTCAGTCTTTTCTTAAACACTTCCAGGGACGTTGACCCCACCACCTTCCTGGGCAGCCCATTCCGGTGGGCAATCTCTCCTTCTGTGCAGAAATTTTTGTCTAAGATCAAGCCTAAGCTTCCCTTGCACACCTTGAGTCTGTGTCCTCTTGTTTGCTTGCTGTGCATGTGCCTTTGTCCTGGTGCTCTGTTTTCTGTAGCATTACATGTGGTTGCTTATCTGAGACATCTTTTCTAGCTGTTTCAGACACATGTGGAAGGCCAAGACAGCAGTAGTGGAGTGGACTTCTCCTCGGCTTCCTTCATAAATATGAAGGAACTTGCTCGTCGCTTTTCACTAACATTTGGCTGGGACCAAGTGAAATCTAGAGAGTCTGTAGCCATGATACACAAGTATGTGCCATGTAACATCCCTTTGTCCGTGGTCACTGCTTTTTTTACTTGTCTGTTCTATTATTCTGGGTTTTGTTTGTTTGTTTTATTGTTTGTTTCTTCCAATAGGGAAGGGATTGAATTTGCTTTTCAAGGAGCTGCTGGAGGAGATGGAAAATGCTTGCCTCCTAACTTGAGCTTTCTGTTAATCATCAGTGAATTTTCCAACAAGCTGCTAAAGCCAGACAAAAGACTAGTGTAAGTTAAGTTCTTCTTGTGCCCAGTTTGGGTTTTATGTATCCTGATACATGGGACACTTGACCTTCCGTGTTGCAGAAGCTGCTCAAGGGCTTTTGGAGAAGCTTTGAAATCAGTCTGCCCCTGAGGCTGTTATTTTGAGAGACACTTGCTGAATTTTGTTGTAGTACTTATTTCAGATTGTCTGTGCAGCATGCATTCTAGGTCTTTTTTAAACATAGTTTTGGCCATATATGGCAATTCTTCTAAATGAAAAAAGGTGTTAATTTGGTGGAAGAGATTTGCAACTTGACTGGCTAGTGGAGCATCAAGAATGATTTCCTGAATAGAAAAGTAAAGTAGAAAAGATCAAGGAAGAGATAGTGTCTGGATCATTATTTTGTAGTGATCTAATTCCACAGCTTCAGGACTCAATTACATGAGTAATTAAGTGCGTAATATATTCCATGGACTATATTTGGAATCAAAATAAAGATTACATTATTCATAATGTGGATATTTAAATTAAAGAATATACTGTTTACAGAGGAATATGCCCTGATCCAGTTGGGCCTGTATTTTATAGTGGTTTAAGTATTTGCATTTAATAATACAAGAAGGATAGCCTTATTTTGGCATTGTGGGGCATTATGCATCTGAACACGGAGGTGTTTGATTATGTCTCTTCACCCTTTCTTCAGCTGCCTCAACTCCAATCATCTTTGAGTAAGAAGCAATGTTCTTCTTTCTATGTGGCCTTTGCCATTACTTCCCCGGTTAGTGCTGCTGATTTTAGATCTGGTTCTCTGCACCTCAGTCTTCTATTTACAGATACTGTAAAAACTATTGCAAAATATGTAACAGAAATTTCCATTTTCCTGAGAGTGTGTTTGAAGACATGGGAATGTAAGATGAAATGTTGACACATCTGCCTCTTTCAATTGCTGAGCAAATCAGTCCTGTACCTTATAAGTTCCACTTCTTTTCCAAAGTCATCAGAAATGGGGAAAAAAAAAAATAAATCAAGCCATCACATCTTGCTGAGCCCTGTGTGATGTGTTTGCTTCTGTGTCAGCTTGTGTTAAATGGAGGTTAACTTCTATGGGATCATCCACCAGTTTTTATATAATAAGGGCAGGGAGTGGTCAAATGTCTGCTTCCCTGTTACTTTACATGACAAACACAATTTATTAATGATTTCCAGCTACTCAGATAATGTATTTTAAAAAATCAATTCAAACCCCAAATGCAAAATACAGAAGAAAAATATTTGACTTACACTGATTACAACCCCTGGTAAATCCAAAGTGGGTAACCTATGGGTAGTGATAACTTCCTTTTTGATTCTTGCGTTTTTCCCAGAGAGAATCCATGAGATCTACAACCAGAACTGGTGTTCATAGAATCATAGAATCACAGAAGGGCTTGGGTTAGAAGGGACCTTAAATATCATCTAGTTACAACCCTCTGCTGTGGGCAGAGACACCATCCACTAGACCAGGTTGCTCAAAACTCCATCTACCCTGGCAGTGAACACCTCCAGGGAGGTAGCATCTGCAAGCCTCTCTGGACAGCCTGTTCCATTTTCTCACCACCCTCACAGTAAAGAACTTCGTCCTAATATCTGGTCTAAATCTACCCTCTTTCAGTTAAAAACCATTACCCCTTGTCCTATCACCTTGTTCCGTGGTAAAGGGTCCTTCCCCATCTTTCCAGTAGGCCTCCTTTAAATACTGGAAAGTTGCTATAAGGTCCCCCTGGAGCTTTCTCTTCTCCAGGCTGAACAACCCCAGGTCTTTGCCTGTCTGCACAGGGAAGGTGCCTTAGCCTCTGGTTTTGATTCCTATTGAACTTCTTGACCAGAGGACATATTCCAGAAGTATATTCCTGAACGTATTACATACATTCAGGTAGGTCTATTGATTGAAAACTTTTGTGAGAAGTAGAGTGCCTATCAGGGAATGCACTTTGACTTCAGTTCTCACTGCTTTGGACCTTCCTACTGCTGCTGGGAACAAATGGGAAACAATAAAAATGCACAAGGGGGGAAATTGCAGTTTTATCTACAACTGCATCCAGACTGTGTTTCTAGAGTAACAGCTTCTATTCTGGGAGGCCTAAAATGCTTTGCAGGGGCTGGAGATTATATTTCCTCTTAGAAATATTTAGGTTTAACTCCATCATAAATTACTGGATGGAATGTTTTAGGTCAACATGAACTTTTAGAAATAAACATCTGGTTATTTTCATTTTTATTAATCATAGGATTGATGTCCATGTCTGTATGTTAACATATGTGAATGTACCTGTAACAGATGAGATACAGAATATGGGCATTTGTTAGAAAGGAGTATATTTCAACACCATCAAAGTATATGGATTTTAACCTTCTCCCCTGTAATTGCCCAGGCTGTAGCAGTAAAATACCTGACTTGTCAATTGCTCTGTGCTACAAAATGCACACAAGAAATGAATGGTTGAATAACAAGCAGTATGAAGGGCCTGATTCCTGAATCAGTAGGAGTCTTTCCATCGACCTTGATAGCAGCTGGATTAGGCCCTAACCCAGTAGTTACAATGCATGCTTGTTTGAAACCAACAAATTCCATTACCAGGGTTTCTTGATCCCCAGGGCCCCCAGAGTCCAGGACTCCTAATTGTTTCACAGCTGGTGATTACCTATACCTCCTCCTAGGACCAAGCACCAGTGTTCTTGTTTTGAAAAGTGAATGAAATGCCTGATATTTTCCAGGCCCCACTCCTAATCAAAGAAGGAGTAATAACTGTAGCAGCTGGCGTTAAAACTGTCACTTCTGGTATTTACTAAGGTGGGGTCTGTTTTAGCAAACACTGGGCTTGATTTTAAAGTGATGAGCTGTAGCTGAAATGTAGTGAATATCCAATTTCTAATCTTGAGTCAGACTTTGGTTTTCTTTTCTTATGAAGTAGGAATGGATCAGAAAGATTTTGCCATAGATGGCCTGGTTTTCAAAAAGAAGGAGACCTCTTAGCTCCAGAAAAGGTGACAGTGTTGCCTGGGATTCAGGGAAGCCCAGTGTCAAGTGTTTGGATTAAATCAGGCAGAACAGAGATTTGAACTGATGTTTCCCACACCCTGTGTGTGGTCATAACTGCAGAGCTGTTAACTGCTTCTTGCAGACACTTGACATTTTATTTGGAGCCTGAGAGAATTGGATTGAGTTTGAGATGATATTACAGAGAAGGGGTTTATTGGTTGTTCTTGGGTTTAATTTTTACAAAACAGGCGCTCAAGGTGTAAGTAGCTGACCTGCTCTACTGCCGAGTCCCAAGGAGCATCTCTTGCCTGGGACCTCCTTTACGTTGCAGTCCATGAGACAGAAGAGGGTCACCAGGAAAAATGGGTGCAGCCTTGTGGAGTTCTGCTCTGTTCAGACTGCTCTTGACAGCAGCAATTGGCAGTGACTTCTCCTGCACAGGAAATTAATTCTAGAGATTGATGTAATTCCATAATGCCTGTGGATCTAGGGTTGTTTCTAATGCTCAAGTTCAGGCACTCTTTTGGCTTTGAAGCCACTTGCATTTTAAATATTCAGGTATTTCAGAGGTGTCAGATATGTCTGAGAAATTTATTTTTGACAGTTCTGTCTGCACCTATGGAGAATAAAGGGAAAATGCCTTTCCAGCAATACCTTCCCTAGATGCTGAGGAGAAAGATACTGAGTTTTCTTATGTTTTCTTTTGCTTTTCTCCAGGTACGCTTACTTACAGAGGTATATAACAGAACCACTGCCTGGCAGAGGAGATGAATGGCAGCCATTGATCTGGTACAGAAACTCTTTATTGGTAAATGAAGATGAGGAGAGCTCTGTCCTCAGCAGTTCAGGAGAGTGCCCCATGGGCACATCTAAGATGTCTTCTTTTAAAAGGAAATTATCTAATGGTATGAAAACTCCCATGTTTTGGATCATTGGTATCTGCTTTGTCTCGGCTAAAATGCAGCTCATGCTTAGCATTAGCAGTACCACAGTCTGCTGGGTGCTGTGGACATTCCAGTTTGAACTGGGGTTTTTGCCTTCAGCTTTGTTGTTGTTAAAGATCTCTTCACTCAATAGCAGTCACTCTTTATGAGGAGAGGCTGAGGGAGCTGGGTCTCTAGTTTGGAGAGAAGGAGACTGAGGAGTGACCTCATTAATGTTTATAAATATGTAAGGGGTGAGTTCCAAGAGGATGGAGCCAGGCTCTGCTCACTGATGCCCAATGACAGGACAAGGGGCAATGGGTGGAAGCTGAGGCATAGGAAGTTCCATGGAAATGTGAGGAAAAAAAAAATTCACAGTGAGGGCGACAGAACACTGGAACAGGCTGCCCAGGGGGTTGTGGAGTTTCCCTCTCTGGAGATATTCAAGACCCATCTGGATGAGTTCCTGTGTGTGATCTGGTATAGGTGATCCTGCTCTGGCAGGGGGGTTGGACTAGATGATCTTTTGAGGTGCCTTCCATCCCCTAACATTCTGTGATTCTGTGAAGGTTGGTCTGGAGACTTTGAGAAAACCTTGAGTTCTGCTCTGTGGCATTTGTCTGTGCCACTGAGACCTGGTTCCTTGCTTTTAACTGTTAAGAGCATTGTTTCTTTAGGCTCTTCAGATAATTGAGACAGGAGAAGTATTTACAGCAGTTGATTCAGATCTTCATTCCAGATGATCTGGGCCAAATCATCTTCTGGGTTCTTTCTCTGTGTTGAATTTCTAGGCAGACTCTAGGATTATACTTGTGGTTAGGTGGCCTGCATCTGGGCTTTAGCAGCTTCGACAGATTTCCAATCTGTAATGCAGTATTCACTGCCTGGATATGATGGCCTTTAGTTAAATGTAGTAAAGCCATTATGAAAGCAATGGCCAGTGAAAATGCTAAGTGCTATGGAGATGCACAGTTGTATGTGGAGGAAAGGGAGTTTTTCCAGAGCATCCTGTAGTTTCGTTCTCATCCTTTCTCAGAAATTTTCTTCCCAGTGACTTGCCTTCAGAACATTTGTTCCTTTGAGTCCCAAAGGCCCTCCTTTCTTGAGGGTTGTATAGACTCTGCAGTACTGATGGCACGTATGGACTGGGGCCAGGATCACAAATCTAGAGTGTGGAAATGACCAGTGGGCAAATCGAATGGATTTTCTTTCATGTGGCTTTTAGCTGTCTCCTTCAATAAGTGAATGCTTTGTTCCAAGTCTCCCTCTGAGCTTGGCCTCGTTGCTTCACTGCTGTCTGGAAGACGTTGGAAATGTCCATCTCAAGGCCTCTGAGGTTGAGCCTACAGAACAATCTGTTCACTGTCTGTTACAGGGTCTTTGCCTGAAACCAGCCAGACTGAAGTGGCAGGCGAAGCCCTGGACCTGCAGCATGCTTCCCAGCTCGCCTCTGCAGCAGGGAAAAGCAGAAAGAGGCTGAAATCCCAAGAGGTGCACTTGCAGAAACATTTGCCACTCCTTTGCCCAGGAGGGCTGCAGAGAAGCTGCTGGTGAGAGATTCATGTCTTACAAGCACCTTCACTTGTCCTGGTATTGAAATCTGGGATCTCTCTACCCACCTGTGATTCTCTTTTTTTGTAATACTTCCATGGGAAAGGGTGCGTGTGCCCCTCCTGACTTTCTTATGGGATATGTCCCAAGGACAGGTTGATTTTATTGGGTTTTGTTTTTTGTTTGTTTCCTCAATCCAATATCTACATTTGCTACTTTAGCCTGATGGTCCCCTGCTGTCAGAGGGCATCTGTGCCTCCCTGGACTATTATTGAGTGTGCAGAGAAGATGACAAGGAAGAAGGGAGATTCCCTGTCCTACTTCTTGTCTCTGGGCCTGATCATAGGACTGTGGTGCTGATTGCTTCCTGGCTGTTTGCTGGACGTTGGATGGGGTTTTTTTATCTCTGGAAATGAAAGAGAATTCTTGTCTCTGCAGATCTGTTACTAACTGCTGTGGTCACTGGTGACTTTCTTTTAGAGAGGTGCATGAATGTGTGCAGCATGCACACATGCCTTAGTGAAACCTCACAGAGCTTGGATGTAAGAGAGGCATTGCAGCAATACAGAGTCTGGAGTCTACTTTTGGGCTCAGTAAAGCACTCAAAGTGCTTGTTTGGGATATTTTCCTGTAATACAGTTCATTTATTGAGATGTTAGGTGCTCCCATACAGGTAGGTTAAAAGATTAAACAGATCCCAGAAAGATGCATGCTTTTCCAGGTTTTGGGTCATTTATTGAACGGACCTGGTGAATTCAAGTAAAACAGAACAAAAATGTATAAAATATGAAGGTAGCAGTGTTTATGTGAGTGTGTTGTTTCTGTACTGTCTTACTGGTATTCCTCTTTCATACCTGGAAAATACTAGGCCAGAAACTTTGGGCTACCTTAAATATCTCAGCAGCAGATCTTAGTATCTGAACTACTCTGCCTTAAGCACACTTGTGCAATGTGTGCTGTTGTGAACTTTCTCAAGACTTAGCTTTTATTTTTTTTTTTTCCCCTAGTCAAGACAGGATTGAGACAGAAGATATCTCAGAGGTGGGCCAAGCAGAAGATACAGCTGAAGATGTCAATGTTGATGTGGTTGATGCAGACCAGGTAATACTGGCTCAGGTTTTCTAGTTCTGAGGACACCTGTAGCTGAGGTGGGTGAGTGTGAGTTCAGGGTCTCATGAGCACCTGTCTAGCAGCAAAGTACTTTTGTGGCTCTTTTCAGTTTGAGAAAAGGGGTTTTCTACACTTCCCTTTCCAGATGCAGTTTCAGTCTTCTTCAGCTTGACCTATATTTTTAAGGCAGTTCTTGCTATAGAACGTAGACATCCTTAGCTTACATCGAACACCGGGAGGTGATCCAGTTTCCTTTTTCCCCATACTGTGAAGCTTCTTTAAGAGCCATTTGCTGCAGTTGCCTCATGTTACTCACACATTGCAGAGAAGGTACTGCTGCATGGCCTGCAGGGAATGTCTCCTTCAAAAATGGTGTTTGCATTGTGCTCTTTGAATCCAAGGACTCAGACTGTGTCTGATCACTGATCAGTCTAGGGGTTTCACTGGAGTGTCCCTTGCTTCTTGTCCTTTTCCAGTCAAGGTTGTTAGAGAGATTACTGTTCCCAAACCAGCTGGGGTTTTGAAGGGAAACACGTGAACGTTGTGGGCAGCCAGTGTAGCCTGGGGGTTGTCTTGTGGGCACAAGAGAGAAGTTTGGCAGAACTGCAGCTGTCTGCTTGTGTCTTAGTTCAGCCCTGGAATGGATGCTTGCAGCAGGGAAAGACTTTTAGCCCTTTGGGCCAGTGGAGTGCAAGGACTCAAAAAGGGTGTTGTACACCAGCGGTCTTGCAGCAGCCACTATACTGAAAGGGGGAAGAGGCTGTGAGGTTTCCTGTGCTGCAGCTAATCACAACCTTTTGTCTTCTAAGGTTTTGCTGTGTTAGCCATTGCAAAGAGCTGAAGGATTTCTTCAAGTTTTTGTCCTGATTTTCCCCTGCTCTCTGAACTCCTAACAGAATGTAAACACAGTGTTTGGCAGAGGTTTTTTTGCAGTCACTTGGGCAACCCTTTGATTGCCAATGGCTCTGATTATCTGTTTATCCCAAGCCCAGATACAGGCTGGGTGATGAGCGAATTGAGAGCAGTGCTGTGGAAAAGGACTTGGGCATGTTAGTGGAGGGTAAACTTGAATATGAGGCAGCAATGTGTACTTGTAGCCCAGAAAGCCAGTCACATGCTGGGCTGCATCAAGAGAAGTGTGTCTACCAAGTCAAAGGAGATGATTCTCCCCCTGTACTCTCATAAGTCCTCACCTGGAGTACTGCGTCAAATGTGGGGTCTTCAGCACAGGAAAGACATAGCTCTGTTGTAGTGGATCCAGAGGAGGGCCACAAAATTGGTCAGAGGGCTGAAACACCTCTTCTGTGAAGAAAGGCTCAGAGAGAGTTGGGGTTGTTAAGCCTGGAGAAGGCTCCAGAGAGACCGTATAGCACTCTTCCAGTACTTAAAGGAGGCCTACAGAAAAGATGGGGAGTGGGAGTCTTTATCAGGGCATGCAGTGATAGGATGAGGGGGAATGGTTTTAAACTAGAGGAGTGTAGATTTAGACTAGATATTAGCAAGAAATTCTTTACTGTGAGAAAGGTGAGACACTGGAACAGCTTGCCCAGAGAAGTTGTGAGTGCCTTCTCCCTGGAAGTGTTCAAGGCCAAGTTGGATGGCACCTTGAGCAGCCTGGCTTAGTAGGCATCCCTGCTCATGGCAGGAGAGTTGGAACTAAGATATCTTTAAGGTCTCCTCCAACCCAAACCATTCTAAAATCCTCTGATCTGGAGTCTAACATTCGAAGGCCTTGTATTTAAATGAATTTTTTCCTGAAAGTTGAGCAAATGGTTTATTTGCATATTGGAGTGGTGGTGGGGTTTGTTTGTTGTTGTTTTTGTTTGTTTTGATTTTTAAATTATTTATAAGAGGGCTAGAAGGAAAAAGGGACTTTTACCTTGTCTTCCAGTCATATGCCTGTTAAAATGTAGACTATTTGTTTGGACCATGTGATTGGAGCAGCTCCTGTTGAATATGGGTAAGAAAAGAATTTAAATCCATGGACCAAGATCAAAGCCATACAGAAAATGCAGTACTTGTCTAGGATGGGGCCTTACCCTGTAGTGCCTGTTCTGGGCTCCTTGTAGTACAGAGGTGTGCTTTTTCTGTTTTGTGGAAGCTAACTAGAGTGCTTTCCAAGAGCTAGCTGTGACCAAGCTGCTAGATGGTTGGATGCTAACACTCTTACTCAGCTTCCGTGTGTGCTCTGACATGGTAATTTCTTCATATGTGACTAACTTAATCTTATTTTTCTCTTCTGGTATAGGAGAGTTAAGACACTGAGAGAAAAAATAGAAGTGAAGAGCACACTGTTGCTTGCTTTCCCCTGCAAATTGTTTAACTGAAAATGGGGTTGTTATGGTACCAGCCAAGGAAGAAGGAGATCACATCAAGTCAAATCCCTACCTGTAGGCATCCATCTCAGAAGCAGTTACTGGCACCATGGCTGTTTCTCCTCCACATTGCTGTTTGTGGGTGGGTTTGATTTGTCTGTTGCACTTCCAAGGTTGTGAGCATTATGAACATCATTATTCAGCTGCATCCTGGTCTTTGATGCTGTCTTGAAAAAATTCCAACCTAAGGACTGGAATCATCAGGGTACTGACAAATACTGAGTCGGAAACACCAGGGTAGCTGAGACAAGCTTGCTCAAACTGGTGTGGAGACAGCATTCTGCTGAACACATTCTTTGCCATTTGAGGTAACCAAAGTTGGTATCTACTTGTTACCTTGTACCTGATGCCAGGGTGAAAGGAACCTGGCCCAGCTGTGTACACTGTGACCTGCTGGGTGATGGAAAGTGACTTGGCAGTGCCAGTCACTGCCTGTGAAACAGGAAACATGGATCAAATAATCCAAAAGTATTCCTATAAATTCCAGTGCTTACAGAGATGTGGTTAGTGGTCTGTGGGGATCAGGACACATTCCCAGGAGACTTGCATCAAGGCTTCTAATTAATAAAGAAACAGTGGACTCCATGACTAAGGATTTTCCTCTGGAAGAAATCCTTCATACACAGCAATCATGTGGTATTTACTTGGGAAATATAAAGCCTGAAAAGACAATGTAAATAGACTCTAAATATGACCCTCCAAAAGTAGTTTTTCCATTATGGAACACTGAAGAGTGTTGCAGAGGCAGCAGGCTGGGGGGTGCTGGCTGCTTTCACTGACCCTTTGTCACTGCTCCATGGAATTGTACATTGTGTTAAGCCTATTTGCTTAATTTTTTAACACACACCCACACCCACGTGTATATATATTTTGCATTGTAACTGTGTAAAATAAATGCAGAACTATTGCTATCCATGTGTACTGAAAGTGCAAGTGATATTCTCTCAGTGTCTGGAGAAGGAGCAGCAGTACTACTGGGCCTTCTTCTTTACCCTGTTATTAAACAGAGAAGTGAGCACCTGTGAACGTGATGGGGAAAGCTGTGGATGTCTCCCAGGTCCCCTGCAGTGACAGCTGTAAGCCATTGTGCTTCGCTTTTGCTAGGTGAGTATGCAGTAGGCTGATGCAGGGGGAGAGGCAGCACTTCACTGTCTCTGTTCCTCTGTGACTCAGTAACGCCCCCAACGTGGAGTGTAGTGGTGATGTTTCCTTCATCCAGGCTGATAAGTGCATCTAGGCCTAAACACCTGCCAGGCAGGCAGAATGCAGCTGGATGAAGAAAAGTTACACTTCTGATAACATCAAACATACAGGTGCTTTAATTCTTGTAACAAAGGTCTAGGCATGGAAAGCACCCTTCTGGGGAAGACAGTCATCAGTCTCATTCATGTATTACAGTAAAAGGCACTTCCACCATAACCACCTCCATTTGCTCATTTTCCTGTAGGAAAAGAGAGAAACTTGGTTATTGCAACTGTAATAGCGAGCAGGATTCAACAGGCAGTTCATGAAACACCAAATGCCAACAGCCGCTACAGGTGCTGAAGAGGAGATCCACCCTGCACCATCAAGTGGACAGACACATATCACAGTGTGATGAGAGAGCACACTGGCTGTACAAGTGCCCATTCCCAAACCCTCTTTTTAATTAAGGGGCAAGTTACAGCTGAAGAATTCAGGTAGAGAAAAGCAGCAGGCCACCATCTCTTGAACAGCAAGAGAAGGTCAGGATCGTCTTCTAGAAAGCCAGTTGGTCATCCTTTCCTACAACACCTTAGGCAACAGAGCCTTATAGAAATGCTCTGTGTGTCTTTCCTGTTTAAAACCCTGAGACAGTCAGCAAGTAGTGAAAGGTCTCCAACCCACAGCAGAGGAATCTGACATTGATGAGTTTCCATTCAAATTGGACTAATCAACCCTATGAATCCTGTGAGTGGTATTAACGTGACTTGAGTTTTCCTTGGTAAGGTTTATCAATAGATGTTATGTTGAGTTTCATTATTTAAGATACAGTTGTTTAAGTCTCTGCCTGAGACCTGTGATGAGTTGAGCAGAACAGGTTTCTCTGTACCACTTCTAGACGCTGAACACTGTCTTCTGGATGAAGAAAAATCTGCTAGAGCGTGCTTGCTTTGAACATGCAGTTTGGTGTCATTATCCAGGTGGCTCATTATCCATTATAGAGGTGGAACCCATTCGATCTTAAATGGTTCAGCAATAGTAAGAGAGTTACTTGCAGGCAGTACGTAACACAATAACTAGGAACCGTTAAATTACATGTATGAAAATCTTTATTTGAAAATACAAACATCTTTTAAAGATTCCAACAGATCTACACTGCAACCCCAAAATACCTTACATCTTTTTGTACATTTTTTTCCCTCCTTTTCCCCAACAAAATCTGTTTAACAGTAATAAGAGTGAGGCAACAATTCAAGCTGCTGTGACACTGATGTGATCCATGGAATGTGTCAATAGCAAACAACTGAAAGGGGGAGGACAGACAAAAGCACTGAATGCCCACAACAAATTAGTGCACATCACTGATCAAGTAACATTTATACAAAGGATTTTAAAAAAAATAAATTGGTTCCTTCTACATGAATTAACACAATCAGTCTGGGTCAAGTATGAACACTAAACAGACTTCATTATTAAATAATCTTTCTATAATGAACATCAGCGAAAAGACTGAAGTTTAAAAGGGCAAACAAAATTAAAAGTTGGGGCAAACAAGGGCTAGGCAGAGGAGAGAAGCAACACGTCTCAGGCATTCTCTTTCCTTGTGCACTGATGTGCTCAGCTTGTCAGATGAAGCTCTGCCTGTAAATGAGAGCTGAATCACGCACTCAGAGCCATGCGTGTTCCTTGCCAAGGCATAAAGCCTCTCAGGGTTGTCTATGAGCACGTAAGCCTTGCAGGCCAGGTTCTACATTGTCTCCTTCCCTCCTGTGCCTGGACAGGTATGCCTGTTCACATATGGGATGGAGAAGGTCAGTGCACCACACATCAACTCTCAGAGAATTATACAGTTCTCTTAAAAACAGTAGATTACTTAGAAGTCAAATATTGTTATTCTTCCAAAAAAGGAATTCTGCAACATCTGTAAATAAATATTTTAACCTATTTTACAAACTCTAGACTACTGAATAAATACAAAAAGTTTCATCATTCAATACAAATGCTCTTCCTTCATTTAGAAGGTAGTATAGTGATTAAATACTTCTTTTAGCACAAAACTAAGCTCACTTCCTGGAAACAAAACCCTCTGAAATGTCTAGGTGTGTAGCAGACCTGCTGCAGACTCTCCCTTCTCTTCTGCAAGTGTTGATCGTAAGTAACCACTACTCAAAGTCCTCTTCATAGTCATATTCATCCAAGTCTACATCAGCCAGATGGGAAGGCATTTCAAAAAATGGTCGTCTTTCCATTTGATACTTTAGGACATTGGCCTTCTGATGGTCTACAGGATTCAGTTCTGCTTCATACCTAGGAGTGGGCAAAAAAAGAAACCGAGAGAGCGTACCTTTGTCAGCCAGTGCCTAAAAATTAGAACTCTAACAAGGCACCTGTCAGAAGACCACAGCTTCCAGTATTTTATATCTATAGGAAAGAACCAGAGTAAAGAACCAGAAGCAGCACTAGGTTTCTATAATAATTCCATTTAAGGTAGCTTGCTTTCCCTATCATGTGCAGAACTTACTAGTGAGACACTATACTTGACTTTACTGAAAGGATTCAAACCACAGAATCACAGAATGTTAGGGGCTGGAAGGGACCTTGAAAGATCATCTAGTCCAACCCCCCTGCCAGAGCAGGATCACCTATACCAGATCACACTGGAACACATCCAGATGGGTCTTGACTATCTCCAGAGAGGGATACTCCACAACCCCCTGGGCAGCCTGTTGCAGCATTCTGTCACCCTCACAGTGACATTTTTTTTCCTCACATTTAGATGAGCACATGCTGCTCCAGTGAACCACACAGAAATGGTCAAATGCAAGACATAAGTACTTGACAGGAACCCCTCAAATTCTTTTTAGGAAAGCTGAAGTTATGTTCAATGAGGAAGAACAAACTACCCCTGCAGTAGATAGAACAACAAAGAATGAATGCTGAATGGAAAGTCTGATTGAAATGTGCACCAGCAGAAAGAAGTGATAGCAACTGTGTGTTGAAAGCAGATGCTGGAAAGCAAAACCCAATTGATTCACCAGAAATTACTGATAACCACCTGCTGCTCCTCGGCATGAACAGATGGAGAATAAAATGTAATGTTTAACTAGCCTACTCAGTGATGGCTTATAGTTAAAACATATCAGCTCCAGCACTCTTTGGTGGCATCAGCCTAAAATTGATAGCTGTTTAAAAAAATTAAACATGAATCTCTGTGAAGATTTATCATGTCAGATTAAAGGACTGACCATTTCCTGGCCTTGGTTGCCTCAGGCTCATGTGCATCTTCCCGGGTGCTACTGAATCTCATTTCAGCTTGTTGATTATTTCCATCTGATTAACAAGACTAGGCAAGGAACACACTTAAGATACTACAGCGTCTGTTCTTCAAATGTGGCTTTACAATGACATGACATGGTGATTAGAATCGTTCTTTCAGAGAAAGACATGGGACAAAGAGGAGATAAATACTAAGAATCCACTTTGGGCACTAAAATAGAGAAGCAGTAATAGCAGAGGTGGGAGGAAGAACAACATTTGCAATGGTGGCTGCAATTCTGTTGAAACAGTTCATCGATAAACACCACACCAGCTTCACCACCATTTCCAGTAAAAGAAACTTAACAAAATAAAGATGCTTTGATAAAAAACAGTTAAGGATTAAGCACTGAATTTAGAATTTTAGAATTTAGAATAGACCAGGTTGGAAGAGACCTTCAAGATCATCATGTCCAACCTATTATTCAACCCACCTAATCAAATAGACAATGGCACCAAGCACCTTATCAAGTCTCCTCCTGAACACCTCCAATGATGGTGACTCCACCACCTCCCTGGGCAGACCATTCTAATGGGCAATCTCTCTGTGTAGAATCTCTTCCTAATCTCCAGCCTAAACCTCCCCTGGCACAGCTTGGGACTGTGTCCTCTTGTTCTGGTGCTGGTTGCCTGGGAGAAGAGACCAACCTCTGCCTGTCTACAACCTCCCTTCACGTAGTTGTAGAGAGTAGTAAGGTCACCCCTGAGTCTCCTCCAGGCTAAGCAACCCCAGCTCCCTCATCCTCTCCTCATAGGGCTTGTGTTCCAAACCCCTCACCAGCTTTGTTGCCCTTCTCTGGACACGTTCCAGCAAGTCAACATCCTTCCTAGACTGAGGGGCCCAGAACTGGACACAGTACTCAAGGTGTGGCCTAACCAGTTCCTGATTTTCTTTCCTCTTTTTGTTGTTGTTATTTCATCCTTCCCATGAGTATTAAAACCTCCATTCTGTGAGTGAGTGCCACTCAGTGCTTAGGCAGCGAACAGAATACTCGCTCACAAGTCCAATGCTGATTTGAACAGGGAACAAAAGTCATCCTAAGAGTTACATATTTGAAAACAAGGATTTGGAAGAAGGATGCATATTCAGTCCTAACAACACTGTTGGCTCACACACCTGTAATTTATCACTTTCTGCACTAGTAATTCTACCTTTTTAAGAAGGATTATATTTTTTTCTTTTTTAAACAGAAACATCTTGAATGCACCTTTTGCATTTGTTTATTACCTAGTGATAGAGGTGACAGCAGCTTCTCTTGTCATTAGAAAAAGGCAGCAGGAGGGTATCTCAGATACTTCACTTGCAGGTTCCATCCATCCTATGCTCAGAAGACTGCTAATCGAACATTACTGGGCCAATGGAAATCCTGCTCTTTTCTGAAGCTTCAGTGGCCTTTACTCCTTTCTAAGTTATTCAAGGAGATTGAGAAATTATGTCTCAGTTTTACACATCTGGGCACTGAAATGACTTATTTCTCACAGTATTAATAAAGGCTACTGCTACTCCCCAGCAGAGCCATTTCTGCAGGAGTACAGCCAGACAACTACTGCGCCTCTAAAAAGACCTTTACTCCTCTCCTCAGATTTCTAAAGCTCATGTGAAACGCAAAGGTGCACACTGAATACATTTCTTGTGGAAAAGAACAGAACTGTTCTGACCCCAAGAACACTGGGTGTGAATGTTGCAGTTTTCACCTTGCAGACATGTTGGGGGTGAGGGGAGGTGGGGGGCAGTTGGGAGTGGGAAATATACAAAAATAATCTAGCCTCAGAAGTACGCAGCTTAGAGAAACAGCTGCAGGCAGCAAGCTCATAACTGAATCACAATAAAAGCACATTGAGGCTCTGACTTTAAAAAATGGATGCAAATGGGATCTGCACTTGTGAGTGAAATCCTGCCTAAACATATCTTAGAGCTTTACAATATTACACTTCTCTGCAACAGCCCAAAGATTTCAAACCCTTAATGAGAGGTGCAGAGTAACTTGGCTTCCTGGCACACAGGTAGGTCCCTCACTAGTAATGTCAAAAATGTATTTTGCCTCCAGTGAGTTTCAGTTGCCAGTGAGACCACAAAGGCTTTCAGGACAGAACGCTAGAGCAACAGTTGAGAGCCTTCCTTGGCAATCCAGCTAAAGGTTAGCTTTTACAGACCGTACCATACACTTCTGAACCCTGAGCATCTCTCAGCTCACAAAAGAACTAGTTTTCCAGAGTATTCCACAGCAAAGCTGCAAGAGGTTTTAAGAGCTGTAAGACAAATGGGATATCGATAAAATCCAGGAAATTGACATTTAACTATCTACTTTCAAGTGAGCTTGAGACAAAGTCAATTAAAAAAACAATCTGAATTTTGCAACTTTGTATCTGAAAATGGGCAAAATGGGCTTGCCACTCAGATTCTTTTGAGTCACAACAGCAGAATTTTAAAATGGAAAGGTGCAGACACAAGTACTGAGATTGAAGGATCAAAGGAAGCCAACAGACCAGCAGAGGAGAGAAAATAAAACAGAGGTGCAGCACAGTTCTAGTTAATATTTAGGATGTGCAGATTTAACAGTACCACAAGGCTTCTAGATGCTATTAATTCCTGTCAAGCCTGGCCTCTCAGCCAAACCCTATGATTTACTATGTTATATTCAGGGGGCTCTTCTAACAGACACTGAGAGACCAGTCAGGAACACCCTAACTTCACCAGTAACTTCTTAGCATTCTGACTCCTAAATTTTTTGGCTTGAACGCATTCATTTTATAAGGGCATTCTAAAACAGAGGGGCCAAAAATCTTGTTCCTTCACTAGTTTTGTCAGCTAATTTATGAATAACATTTCAGAGACAGCAAGACCACAGAAACTGTTGTTTATTCTGCTCCATCACATTCAAGCTCTTGTACCTGGCATTATGGTGTTTCAAGCTACTGTCAAAAATGCCCTTATCTATTCTGTACCTTCCCCAAACTCAGCCTATGGTCTTAAAGAGATTAAATGAGATGAATGTTTGAAGTTTAAATAGCCTTAACTCACCGCTCACTTTTGTTAATTCTGTAATAATTCTAGTGGAGGATTTAATGAAGAGGTATAAGCATGAACCCCCTTAATGCCAGACAGGCTGCGTGATGACAACAATTCCCTTCTCTCTCTTTTCCCTCACATGCTTTCTTTAGCAAAGTTTCTTGAAATCAATGTGTTAAGAGGGTTTTTACTTCCTCTTTCAACGTGTTAAGAGCTTTTAAAGCACTCTTAAATATCAAGGTAGTCACTCCCTAAATGCTTGGCAAGAGTCTAGAGACATTTTAAAACGGAATACTGATGCAGGAAATACAGGGAAGTGTGTCTTCTCCAGACGGGTCTCATCTACTTAGGCCCTACATCAAGTTATATTTGCACTTGTTCTCCTTAACTTTTCAAATAATGAAAACATTAAATGTCAAATTCAGGACTTTGGACTCCCAAGATGTTCTGGAAGCCACACTGCAAAAGGAGTGACTTTCAAAAAGCACCATCTACTATCTTATGGATGTGTAGAGAACTGTGAGAAGATACTTCCAAGCTGATAGAATTGAGTTCAGAAGTGGCAGTTGTCACCCCTGTCCCTTCCGAGCTCTTAATGAAGCTCTTAATTAATTTAACAACCACCTACAAAAATTGCTGTTGTATTTTGTTTAGAGTTGAAGCTTTTTCAAATTTTAATTCCTGCCAAAACTTTAAGCAGGATGTCTTTGACAAAACTGATGTGACCGAACTGTCAAGGAATATTAGATACAAGAATGGTTCTTCCTTTCTCACCTGAGGGTAAAACAAGACAAAGAGCAACGATCTACAAAAACAGCACCAAGGATAATAGTGATGGAGATGCTCTGCATTACAGAGGACTTGTACCAATGTGTCCAGAGAAGGGCAACAAGGCTGGTGAGAGGCCTTGAGCACAAGCCCTATGAAGAGAGGCTGAGGGAACTGGGATTGTTTAGCCTGGAGAAGAGGAGGCTGAGGGGAGACCTCATTGCTCTCTACAACTACCTGAAAGGTGGTTGTAGCCAGGAAGGGGTCAGTTTCTTCTCTCTAGCAACTAGCACCAGAACAAGAGGACACAGTCTCAAGCTGCACCAGGGGAAGTTTAGGCTCGAGGTGAGGAGAAAGTTCTTCACTGAGAGAGTCGTTTGTCATTGGAATGGGCTGCCCAGGGAGGTGGTGGAGTCACCATCCCTGGAGGTGTTCAAGAGGGGACTGGACGTGGCACTTGGTGCCATGGCCTAGTCATGAGGCCTGTGGTGGCAGGTTGGACTCTATGATATTTGAGGTCTCTTCCAACTTTGGTGATACTGTGAATACTGTGAACATTCCTGCTACATTCTTACCCATCATTCCACTGGTCACTTGCTGCCTCTTCTGCTACCAAGATATCGTACTCTTCAGCAGCATACTTCTCCCAGTCAGAGAGCTCTTGGCTTTCCCCTTCACCATCCTAAATAATCACATTGCAAGTTATACAAAAACATATTTATCACTAAGCTCATAGCTAAGAAGTCTTTAAAAGCTTCATACTCACTCGCAGCATAGAAAACTGATCCTTCTGTTCATGGTCAAGGTATTTTTCAATGTTGAAAAATGTATCAAAAAACACGTTTGTCAACTTACATTGCTTTAAATCATGCAGAGTAATTTTTCCTGTAAAGAGGATTGTGAGAAAAGATAATTAGAGTTGAAATGATCCTTTCTCCAGAGGAGGAATGTTACTCAGAAGCAAAGTCATCATTATGCTCAAGAACATTTGTTGCTCGTGCGCAGCGCAGTGGGTGAGAAGTGAACAGATGAAATACAGATGTGCCCTTCAAAGTGGACAAAACTTGGAAATTTATGTTTTGGATTTGTAACTTGATTTAGCTGTCATCCTACTGTCCTTCCATATGTTGGAGTGAGAAGCAGCCTACCTTGATCAACTAGCTATTAAAAAAATCATTTAGGGTAATTGCCTAAGCTTCCTGAAGAAACTTGTGCCATTTAAGATGTGCTTGGGTAGCAGGTAGGAATCTCCTCTGGCAGCAGCACTTGTTCTTCTCTGACTTGAAAAGGAAAAAACACCCAAACCAGCATGGTAAAGATAACAGTTACTATGCTCCCTACAGATGCATTTTTCATAGAGGCTAGTTTTCCACACATGTCCAGCCTGATCAATACTTACTGCTTTGAGAGGAAAGCTAAATGCTCAGAGGTGTTGTTTGTTCGGTTTTTTATAAACTGATACTTTAAAGACTCAAATCAATGGATCTGTTAAAGTGTTAGAAGTATTTGTCAAGTCGGTGGGAAATGTTGCCTTATTTAAAAGGCTGAATATTAAGCTCCTGCAGAAAGACTGAAAAATACCAGACATACAGGGAAGGACAGATGGCTATCCTTAAAGCTCCCCCTTACTGCTTCACCTGAAATACGGCCAATCTCCAGTTGCTCACTGCAGATGTGGAAAAGCTCAATTAAAAGCCAAAGTTAGAACAGTACTTCCTCAGCATACTCCCCAGCCTCTAAACAAGTATTACTTAAGGAGAACAGAGGAGGTGAAAAATCCGAAAGAAATTTAGAAGTGGTTGCCATACATGTTTCTGTCACCGTGTGAACTGCCTTAGTGTATTCTGCCCGGCTTAGAGCTGATGCTCCAGAATGACACAAACCCCTCATGGCACCTGTGTCCTATCTGTCAGACCCACACAGATGCCTGATGTATTGGGCCATCTCAAGTGGCAGCAACCAAACAAATTATTTGAGTCCTAGTTATATAAGCTCCCAATTTTAGGTTAGACACCTATATTAGGTCCGTCGATTTGCTCTCCAATTTCCACTTATTGCGATGGGAGCTTCGACACCGAAGGTTCACGTGCATGCCTACTGCTGTCTCTCAAAGACCAACAGAAAAAATGATAATTAAAAAAACCCAGAGATTGAGATAATTCAGGCCTCTGAATTTGCTGTTTGGTACACAGCATCCTGTAGTATACTCTAGCACAGTTTAGCCATTACTGTAAGAAAGGACCTTCTTTTGTTTCATATCTGTCAAGTGAAATGTCATTTTATGCTGCTAGTTTTTGTATTAGAAAAAACAATAGGAGAGTTTCTTCTTAATCTACCTTTTAAATGTCACTCAGTTTTTATGAAAAAACCCTCAACCCTTCACAACTGGCATTCATTTTTCTTGCTCTAAATAACTCTCATCTTGGCTGTGTTTCACAGTCTCCTTTTATCATCTTCATGGCACAGAACAGATACATCAATCTTGTTGCATTTGAAATGCAGAACAGAAACATTATTGAAATAGTCTGCCTTGCAGAAGCATAATGTTCAAGACTGGAAAGGAGCCCCTGTGTTCAAGAGGCTATTGTAGACAACCATATAGCATAAGCGTGCTCCTCAGAGCTTGCTTCACTTAAATGCTCCTCACTCCCCAGAGACTATACAACATTGGTCGATGACTTCGCTCCACTGATACCTGGTACTTAATGTACCTAATGCTCCTTTTTAATTTACAGGTTTTGTTTTAATCTGCTTTTAGAATGTGTTTTCACCCAACAAATACATTTTAACTTGGTTTACATAAGAACGTGAAACAGGAAGTTCTGGTTTTGAGCTATTTCAAGTCAAGTCCCTTAGCATTCCCAAGAACTGTATCTCAATAGAAGACAAATGCCCTTAAAAAGAAAAATCAAGTTTCTTGTAATATAAATATTTTCAATGCTAGAAAGAAGGTGGGCAATAAGCAAGGCTAACTGATTCAGTAACCATCATTGTACAGACACTAACAGAAATACCCTCTTACACACTGAACACGAGTGACAATATTCAAGTAGGAAAAACTGCTTCATCTAGAAGCTTCTAAATGTGAAGCAGCAGACAAACATTACAGTTGCTAAATGAACACATTAAATACGGCATCCAAATGTTTTTAGTATTGAGCAGCACATGAAGGGCTAATACAAAGTGAGTGTCATGCTTACTTCCAAAAGTTTGTTTGAGGTGTAAAATGTAAACTGAAGTTTGAACTGCTCAAGATCAAATGGCTCACATGCAGGAGAGTAGAATGCAGGTCTGTGAAGGTTCAGATGTGTATAGAAACCAGCCAAAAACTAAGAACAAATTAGTATTCAGTTATTTTAAAACCACCTGACATGAATTTTCTAAGAGTCTCTTAGGCTTCTAACCTAAAATAAGACATTACTAATCCAGAGACACAAACACTGTTTAGAAACTGTTCCCTGAAGAATTCTCTGGAACAGAGAAGAGGCAAGTGAGCAGAACAGTCAGCCAGAGTGTGACAAGATTTCCTTGAAGATTAGACCCGGCTACAAGCCCAAACAAAAACCTAGAAGGCATTTTAAAGCAGCATATTAAATTTCAGTATGAAAACGAATGCCTGCCATTGGAAGACCATTTGATGTATAACCTGTAACAGATTTCAGAGAAAAGACAACCTGAAGGCATGTTCTTTGCAAGATCACCTGAGTGCTTTTAAGGGTGCACTCATTTCTAATGCAGAGGAACAGAAATTACAGATGGGAGAGGACTTTATTACCTTCATATTGTGGCTTCACAAGGTCCAGCATCTGGCACAAACAGTCTTCAAATGGCAAAGGTTCTATGGCCATGTTATCTAATTTTTGGCATTGCTCTTCATAGAAGTACTCCAGTTCATACATAGACAAAGCACCATCTCCGTCAAGATCCATGCAGCGAAACCAGTATTCAATGCTGCAATGCAGTAAAACCATAGCAAAGAACTGTTCACACAGACTTACTGCAGGATCTCAAGCATTTATGTTACCTGTTTTAAAGACTACACTACTTAGAGATGCAAAACTAGACTTCAGAAGACTACATTCTATAATGGCATAGAGAGAGGCTGTTTTCAAAAGCCTGCAGTGACAGGACAAGGGGCAATGGCTTCAAACTAGAGAAGAGCAGATTTGGATTGGATATTGGGAACAACTTCTTTACTCTGCTGGCAGTGGAACACTGGAATGGGTTGCCCGGGGAGGTGGCTGAGGCCCCATTCCTGGAGATATTCAAAGTGGGGCTCGACAGGGCTCTAGGCAGCCTGATCTAGTTGAGGATGTCCCTGCTTAAGGCAGAAGGGGTTGGACTAGATGACCTTTAGAGGTCCCTTCCAACCCAGACCATTCTGTGATTCTAGGACTCTATAGAAAGTAATTAAACACCACCTATTGCGGTTAGGAGTTTCTGGTATTTGCCATGCCACTCTCTTGAACTTGAAAACACACTTGTAAATGGAGTGGGTGAAGGAAGACAGGACTAACACATGGTTTTACACAAAACCCTCACGGAAACCAATGGAAAAATTGAATTTGGCATCAAAATTCAAATTCTCTCTTTTATACTGAACAAGCCAGTAACATGTCACACAATAGATTTCTTATCAGTATCTTGCAGCCAATGCTAGCTGTGTAGTTTCCTGAAGTTACTAGAATCACAAAACAAATGCAATATCCTTTATCTATGACCTTGTCTGTAAGTAGGCCATACACAGCACATGGAACAGAAACATTTAATTAGTCTCTTAAAAGTCTCATTAAAACAGGCTTCTACTGCAGCAATAACAGTAGACACTGATAAATAAGAATGATGCAACAAACTGGTGCCAGTTTAGCTTCTTCCATCAGAGTTCCAGCTGAGCATCAGCAGCCTCCATTTAGCAACTGGAAAAACAATAAAAATCAGTCTTTATTTCCACTAAAACAAAAATTCATTCCTACCTAGTTGGTGTCTTCTTGTCTTCTTCAGATATCAAAAACCAGACAAAATCAGCATAGCTGATTTTCCCATCCTTTGTGCTTTTCTACCTCTTCGAGGACAACAAAGGGGGAAAAAGAGAAGAGAATTCACTTTAAAACACCTAGCTTTTATTAACCAAAAATGAAATACTATTTTCCTTGGTGCTGTTAACTGCTTATTTACTCCTAAACACTGTGGGGTTCATAAGGTGACTTGTCAAAGACTGCTTTGATTCACTCGGGGTAAGGAGCTCAAGTGCTCTGCTACGTTCTTACTGTAGCAAATAAAGAGGAAGGGAGCAGCTGAAAGACAAAAGTCCAGAAGGACTCATACAGCTTCCCTTTCTGGGTTGCAATACCGCTGAAGAGATGGATTTTAAAATTAAATACATAGTATACAACTAAATGTGATTTTCATGTGGAAGAAATAAGGGCTTGTAGCTGTACAGAACTCCACTAGCTAAAAGCAATACAATACAATACACCAGGTTGGAAGAGACCTTCAAGATCATCGCGTCCAACCCATCAACCAATCCAACCCACCCAACAACTAAGCCATGCAGCCAAGCACCCCATCCAGTCTTCTCCTGAACACCTCCATGGAGACAAAAAATGAAATAAAAACATTTGGCAAGTGTTCATGGCAAGAACACAATTGGCTCTTTCTGCTCTCATACCACAGAATGCAGCATCCAAATGCATTCTAAACGCACGTGGTCAACCTATCTAGTGAAAACTCAGGTAGGCAGCTCCTAGACATTACATTCCTAAAAGTTAACTTTCCCTGTTTTATCCTCAAGATGTCTAGAAAAATATGGGATATGTTTTACCTTGACAAAAAAACTGGCATAAATGAGTAAGCACAAGACACAAGCCTGCCAAGTGCCATTTCTTTCATTTCAGCTTTTGTTATTTCTGTTTATCAGCTGCTTTCCAGCTGCTGATACTGTACTAGCAAAACATTTAAAAAATTAGTAAAATGCCATTAAGAAGGAAGTCACCAGAATAGAGGAGGTCAATCTCAGTGGGAAAATATGAAGAATTACTGTCAAAACCATGCACTAACCCCACTGGGAGCATTCTTGTAAGTCTGTTGATGCAATAAGCAGTGATTTGTACAAGTCGTACTGAAAAACCCAGTTCCCTTTGAGAACTGTGCAGGTTTGAGGGATGGAAAACCAACAATGCCAACATTTCTTCCCCTCCTTGCAGACATCCCTGCTAAACAAACAGGGCAACAAACAGGAGGAGTCAGAAGCTGTCCTGCTACAGGAAAGCTGCAACACAGTGGCAATCACAGAAACGCAGTGGGATGAATCCTGTGACTAAAGTGTGGCGATTGATGGCTACAAGCTGCTCAGAAGGGAGAGGAGAGGAAGAAGGGCTGGGGGTGTTGTCACTGAAGAACAGCCGTGAGCAGGCTGAACACTTAAGAGTAGGCATTAGGGATCAGGACAACAAAGGGAGCCTTGTGGCAGGCGGTCACATGATCAAGCAGAGCCTACTGATGAAGCCTTCTTACTACCAGCTCAAGGAGACATCGTGATCACAGGCTCTCATCCTGCTGGGGGATTTTAACCACCATGACATCTGTTGGAAAAGCAGCATGGCTGGCTGTAGGCAATCCAGGAGGCTCCTGGAGCACCTGGATGACAACTTCTTAAGAAATTAACAGCCCTACCCAAGGGGATGCGATGTTGGACGTGTTGGTCACAAATGCAAGTGACCAACAAAGGCAGCTTGGGCTGCAGTGGTCATGCACTAGTGAAGGTCATTGTCCTAAGGGGTATGAAGCCCATGAGAAGCAGAGTTAGGACTCTAAATTTTAGGAAAGCAAACTTCCAGCTCTTCAAGGAGTTAGTAAATAGGACCCCATGGGAAATGGCCCTCAGGGACAAGGGAGCAGAACAGAGCTGGCAGATCTTTAAGATGCTTTCTATAGAGCACAAAAGGTCTCAGTCCCTACATGTAAGAAACTGGGCAAGGAGGACAAGAGACCACCATGGCCAAGTTGTGACCTGCAGGTCAAACAAAAGGGCAAGCTGGGACTGCACAGGAAACGGAAGGAGGGACAGGCATCCTGGGAAGAGTACAGGGATGCTGCCTGGTTGTATAGGGGTCAGGAAGGCCAAGGCACTGCTGGAACTGACCTTGTCAAGGATGTAAAGAAAACCAAGAAAGGCTTCTACAGGTACATTAACCAGAAAAGGAAGGTTAAAGGCAGTGTACCCCACACGAGGGGCAACAGTGGGGACCTAGGAACAAGGGATGAGGAGTAGGCTGAGTTTCTCAACAACTTTTTTGCCTCAGTTTTCACCGGCAACCCCTCTCCTCATGGTTCTCATGTTGATGGCCCACCAGATGGAGACCAGGGAGACAAAGTCCCTCCCAATGTAACTGAAGACAAGGTGCATGATCAGCTGAGGACCCTGAAGATATAAGTCTGGAATTGAGGGTATACAAGCCTGGGATGAAATGCATCCCAGAGTCCTGAGGGAATTAGCTGATGCAGTAGCCAAGCCACTCTCCATGATATTTGAAAAGTCCTGTCAGACAGGTGAGGTCCCTGGGGACTGGAAGAAAGGAAGCATCACACCCATTTTTAAAAAGGGTAGAAAGGAGGACCCTGGGAACTACCGACTGGTCAGCCTCACCTCCAATACCTGGGAAGATCATGGAACAGATCCTCCTAGATGCCATGCTGAAGCACATGGAGGACAGGGAGGTGATTCAAGGCAGCCAGCATGGCTTTTCTGGGGGAAAATTCTGCCTGACCAACCTAGTGGCTTTCTGTGATAAAGTGACTATGTCAGTAGGTAAGGAATGATCTATGGATGTGATCTACCTGCACTTCTGCAAGGTCTTTGACACAGTCCCCCACAACACCCTACTCGACAAGTTGGAGAGATAGGGGTTTGATGGGTGGACTGTTCAGTGGATAAGGAATTGGCTGGATGGTTGCATCCAGAGGGTGGTGCCCAATGGCTTGAGGAGAGCAGTGACAAGTGGTGTCCCTCAGGAGTCTGTACTGGGACCTGTGCTGTTTAATATTTTTATCAGTGATATAGACAGCAGGACTGAGTGCACCATCAGCAAGTTCGCAGATGACACCAAGCTGAGTGGTGGTGTTGACACAGGGACAGGATGTCATCTAGAGGGAACTGGACAAACTGGAGAGGTCAGCCCAGGTGAACCTCACAACATTCAGCAAGAGCAAGTGCAGGGCTCTGCACCAGGGCTGGAACAACCCTCACTATCAATACAGACTGGGGGATGAGGTGATAGAAAGCAGCCCTGTGAAAAGGACTTGCAGGTGCTGATGGATGAGAACCTGGAAATGAGCAGGCAGTGTGAGCTTGCAGCCTTGAAAGCAAATCACATCCTGGGCTGCATCAAAAAATGCATTGCCAGCAGGTCCAGAGAGGTTATTCTGCTCTACTCTGGTGAGACCTCTGGTGTACTGTGTACAGGTCTGGAGCCCTCAATATAGGAAGGTCATGGACCTGATGGAGTGGGTCTAGAGAAGGGCCACAAAAATGATCAGGAGGTTGAGCAGCTCTGCTCTGAAGACAGGTTGAGGGAGATGGGGTTGTTCAGCCTGGAGAAGAGGAAGCTCCATGGAGACTTAATAGCAGCCTTCCAGCACCTGAAGGGGGCCTACAAGAAGGATGGAGAGGGACTGTTTATAAAGGCCTGTAGTGACAGAAGGAGGGGCAATGGCTTCAAACTAGAGAAGTGCAAATTTAAACTGAATGTTAGAAACAGGTTCTTTACCATGAGGGCAGTAGAACATGAACAGGTTGCCCAGGGAGGTGGTTGGGGCCCTATCCCTGGAGATATTCAAAGTGAGGCTTGACAGGGCTCTGGACAAACTGAGTTGAGGATGCCACTGCTTACTGCAGAGGGGGTTGGACAAGCTGACCTTCAGAAGGCCCTTCCAATTCAGACCAATCTATCATAAACCATACAATATCCCAGGGCAAGCATTCATATAGGTACAGAATGGAGAGTAAAGAAGTTAGAAGTGCTCCAAGAGCACTCCAGCACTAACAGAGCTGATCCTACAATGCTAAATTTTGATGACATTTACTACTCCATTTCAAAGGGAAAAAAATTCTTTTCTAGGAATGTCACACAATTTAACAGGCAAATATTAAATTGGATTGAGAACAGCATACAAAATAAGTACCTCGTAACTGCTCCCGAGAAGATCCGCTCTATCATCCTGCTTGAAATTGCTGCGAAACAAGGTTTAAAATAGTGTCAATTACATACAAGTTATTTTTGCTTTTTATTGTCTAGTGGAAGAGTTTACTGGAACCATCTTGGATACATACTTGATAAAGATCAAGTGCAGTGCTCATTAATCCCTTTGAGTCCCCTTGGAGGGGATCACTTTAACACAGAGTCTCCAAAGCAAAGCTAGAATCAAGCAGCTTTGAATTCAGACTTCATACAGAAATAGTAGTGTAGTAAAAGGAATGAAATTGCATGATTAATAAGACAGTATTTACCAGTTCCTTGACAAATAAATCATGTTTTCACGTCCCATTAGATTTTATATGACCTTGTCAAAAAGCCAAAACAGAATTGGCACATTCATACATAATGAACATACTCAACTGATTCTGACACAGGTCTATTTCTGACATGCTTCTATTTTGAAACTATTTCAGGGATTTTAGAGACATGTCTTAACTGAGCACTACTTCTGTAAAGTATATTCAGTTTATCCTGAAGAATTTGTGGATGATAGTCGAAGCAGCACATGATGCTGCTTGGCAGGGGAGGTTAGACTCAATGATCTGTGGAGGTCCCTTCCAACCCTTAGCATTCTATAATGCTGTGATACTGTTCTCACTGGAGAATTACTCCTCATTGTTCCAGGGCTGCAATATTTTTTCAGCATTGCAGAAATGCTAATAATTAAAGCAGGTTGTTAACTATTCAAATAGTCCATCTGCTTTATGTACTTACGGTGATGGTATCACCATATTATTCTATTAGGGACAATAGTCCCTTCTTAGTATTTTTCCGTAGAACTGTAGGTCAGAGAGCTTAGTTCAGACATATGTGCTGCTGCTTCCTCTTATCTACTGTTGAAACACTGAAGTTGTTCAACCTTCTCAATGACAGCTAAATGCTTTAATATTTTCTTACTACATATAAGAGTGTCATCTAGTCTAACTTTAGGCCAGCGGCAGTATGGAAGGAAGGGACGGATGAAACGAGATTATCTAGTTTTGACATGCTAAGAATAGAAGTTGAAGACTAAAGTTGGGTTATCACATCCATGTTATGCTCTTATTTAGTTTAGTTCACATTTAGCAGCAGCTGTTAGGCTTTAAGCAATATTTCATGGTTTAAAGGATGCAAAACTAAATTGCAAGTGGCACTGTATTAGTTCTGCTTCTTTTCTAGAATGTACTAACTCAGTACAGCAACCACTCAAATGAAAGCAGCTTTCCCTCCTCAGTGTCCTAAAACATAGTCATACATCTGCAGGCAAGTTTTCAGAAGCAGACCATCAGAATTGTGTTTCTACTTTTTAATGTGGGATAATATTCCATAATCACTCTGTGCTTAAGTAAACTTTCCCATCCTGAAGGCAATACTTTTAAGACAGCAATGGACATAAAGCGTCCAAATAACCCAAACACTTCCATACAAACTACAAGAGAAACAGGTGTGTGTGTTCACCTGCAAAATCACAGCCAATGTACATTGCCAATACAGAAAATGTAAAGCTGCTAAAGAGTATGAAAACAAAAGGTCCTGCCACTGAGCCAGCACAAATTTAAAATAAGCAAAGGTTCTGAATGTATGCTTGCTTTTTTCTACTCTTGTGGCAAGACACAAGACAATATGGATCATGTCCAAGATGACAGCCCAGAACTGCCAAATGCAACCAATATACTAAGTCTTGAAATTATTTTTCCTCTATTTCTTTGCCAAGATCAGAGTTCAAATTCAGAATTTCTCTCAAACTTGGTATTGCTAGGCACAAGGCAGCATCACACATGACTCAACCTGCTTTATTTCACTGAGTCAGCAAGATCAGCTATACCAGCAGACTTACAAACACTGGCCTTGGCAGTTAACTGCTTCCTCAGCTGAAAGTTTACAGGTCATTTAACACACGTAAACAAAGGTGCTTCATTTATCATACCATGATCATTATGTCGAGATAAGTCCTTCCGATCAATATAGAGGTCATGGTCCGTATCCAGCTCCCAAAATTTGCAATAGATTACATAAAAGTGTTCGTATGAGAAGTACTCTGTCAGCTGGTTAATATCAGCTTCTTCTTCCAATAATGCCACGTTCTATTGTCAGAAAAATAAATAGAATACATTGAAGAATTTGTAAGACATTTCTTGAATGATCTGGGTTCTCATAGCCAAGTTAGTATCTAACTGCTATTTCAGTGGAACAATTTTTATCGTCAGAGACTGTGCATACCATGCAGCATGACAGCAAAGACCTCTACAAGGGACAGAACTAATGTGTCCAGTGAAGAATGAGGAGACAATGCTGCTGGACACACATGCATATATACATAGCTCTCAACAGAAGACAACATTTAAACACGTTCTCATGTATAGGGATTAGTGTGACTGAGCCTTCTTTAGTTTTTGGAAAGGGAAATAGTGCTACTGACTAGATGCTTAAGCATCTAGTTACTGCAGTGTTTAAACTACTGCAGTGTTTAGACTTCTAGAAACATCTGTCTTGAAAAATAATTTTAGATATTGTGTACCTGTAAAAAGTTGCTTTTCCTGAGCTCGTTACAGGTTATTTTCCCAGACCAGGATCTATTTACTGTATAAAATATTCTCTGTATAACCTGCAAAAGACAGAAAATGCAGAGGTGATCTTAGGTATGGTAACTAAACATCTCACCAAACATTTATCAAAGAGAATTATTAGCCCAGCTGCATGACAAAACTCCATTCTTTCCCTACTCCTCCTCTTGTTACTTAGCAGGTTTATGCTTCTCTTACATGTTGTATTACCAAACCTTTTCTAAATCTAGATCTAAGCTCACTTTAAGAAGTCTTTTTTTCAGTGCTGCAATACTCATTATCTCACACAGTAAAGTTGCAGAATACTTGTATGCTATCCAAAATGTGCCTATCGGCAGTTTCACTACCTCCCACTCTTCCAGACCTACGGGATATCAACTAATAACCCTATTAATATATCCCATTCCTTCAGATTTAAAGACCCTATATTTACCACAGTATTTTACTTCATAAATGAATGTACAAAAATAGAACTGGGACTATTTAGGGATCAGAGAACACAGCAATGTTGCCACTTCTGAAGTCTGCAAACACAACAAATCAACATTTGACAGAAATACTTCCTGCAGGTGCAGAGAAAATGTTTTTCCCCGCCATGTAATTTTATCCTGTTTAAAATTACTTGTAAAAACCAACCTGTTAGCAGGATTAGAAGCAGTATATAAATGTTTCCTAACTGAAGAAAAAGTTTAAAATAATTAAAAATTAATGCAAGACGACTGCTTGTGCCATGACAGATAATGGGAACAAATCCATTCACAGATGAATCGGTGAATATCCAACACTTTCGTTCAAATCAGTTTTACAAGCACATTATTTTGGTAAGCTCATGTCTTTGGCTTTGTTTGTTTAGTTTTCATTTACAAACGTGAGACATGTTTTTCTGCTACTTAACTGAATTCAGTATTCACTTCAATTAGTTTGACTTAAGTCAATCAGATATGCTTTTCACAACAGTCATTCACCACTATCAAAAGCAGACAACAATCTAAACATATTATGAAGTATTAACTGCAGAAGCCCCACGAGGAGAGGATGAGGGAGCTGGGCTTGGTTAGCCTGGAGAAGAGGAGGCTCAGGGGAGACCTTATTGCTGTCTACAACTATCTGAAGGGTGGTTGTAGCCAGGAAGGGGTTGGTCTCTTTGCTCTAGCAACCAGCACCAGAACAAGAGGACACAGTCTCAAGGTGCACCAGGGGAAGTTAAGGCTTGAGGTGAGGAGAAAGTTCTTCACTGAGAGAGTCATTCCTCATTGCAATGTGCTGCCCAGGGAGGTGGTGGAGTCACCATCCCTGGAGGTGTTCAAAAGGGAATTTGATGTGGCACTTGGTGCCATGGTCTAGTCATGGGGTCTGTGGTGACAGGTTGGACTTGATGATCTCTGAGGTCTCTTCCAACCTTGGTGATTCTGTGATTGTACCTGCTAATTAGCAAGACTAAATTTTGTCTGTATAGCATTTCATTTGCAGTGCCAGCTCAATAAACCTCATTTCTTTAGGAACCCTTTCCTCCTAAATAAAACCTCCTCCCAGATAAAGACTTCATTTTTATCACTTCAGACTTTAATTTCTGTAAAGTAAGAGCTTAAACAAGCTAATAAATTCTAAGTTACACATAGAACAGTAAATTAATCATATAGGTTTTAAAATAAAGCTGAAACTGAAGCATGCAGTAAGCTCTACAGCTCTTACTTTGAACAAGAGCAGTTGGTTCAGTAAGTCCAGAAAAGAGAATAGATTAACCTACTTCTGAAACTTAATTAGCTTAATTCTAATTGTGAGTTTAGGGAAGGCCCTTTTTTGGCTTATACTACAAAGCAATTTCTTCTAAAAAGGTTTTGCCTTAGCTTTGCAACTTAATCCATCTGCATGTCATTATCTCATCTGTTATACATTTAACTGGTCTAAAAATAAAACCAAAATTGAATGTTTGCTCAAGACAACTGGGAACAGACTTAAAAAACATTTTTCTGAAGGAAATCAAATAATTCTATGATTCAAATTGTCAGTGAATTGCTGCCTTCACTATGCAGCATAATGGTTTGCCACAAGGGAGACAAAGTGGTGCAACCTGGAGATCAGAGTTTCAAGAATTCATAGCTGGGATATATTTATAACATACTTGCAGATTAAATGTAATGTCTTGTTTGTCAGGGCAAACATTCCTAATATATTTCAGCTTTGTCTTGGATATATCTACATAACCTTACCACTAGACTAACCAACCAACACTGTAACCTAGTAGACAGAATTGATTGCTCTTGTGGTTGAATGCCACTTAGGAGACATTTGCCTCACTGAAGAGATGTATGGAAAGTATGTTTGCACACACATATATACATGCACACAGCAGAAGAATGCATCATTTAGTTTGTAATGGGAAGTTAACATGAACAGACATTAATTCTTAACTGCAATGCTTACACAATCCTTTAGATAAAGCTTGATGTCACCAGGTAAAGCTAACTAAAACAGGCATGAAACATCTTCTTTCATCTTAAATAATCTATAATTACTACCAACAACTTGCAGGACAGAATTTTACAAGACTACAGGGCAACAGTTACTCCATCATAAAATAGGACAAGAGCAAGCAGGGAGTCCTTTTGCTGTTTCTTGATCTTCAGAGTAGTATTGCAAATATTGTTGCTCTATTCTTAGCAGTACTAGTTTCTTAGCAGTACTAGTTTATTTTGGGGATTTTTTGATTAAACACTGCTTTCTGATGAAGACTACACTAGTCTAATTACTAATTAGTAATCTATTACTAATACTAGTACTATCTATTTACTAAGTTTGTTAGTGAGCTACTGCCAGCACTAAATTATTCAATATTGCTAGACTCAGGCCTACTTGAATAAGCAGTTTCTCCAAACTGAGCTGGAAATATGCAGGACCCTATCCCTCCTATGGTCCTTCAGGACAGGCAGCAAGCTCCCCCAGTGTAAGCAGAGCAGGCTTTGTTACAGCCTAGAACCCATTACGAAAGAAAACTATTTACAGATAGAACATTTTCTTCAGTCACACCTGACAAGAGAGTTTGGGAAGCTCACACAATCATTACAACAAGAAGCAAAACCTAACGTTGCAGGCCATACTTGGTAGGCTGGCCAGTCCCTATAAGATGATGAGGAACTGAAACCAAACACTTTCAAAAAAGCTTTCACCATTTTGGTCTGGGTCAGACTATAAACAGGATAAAAGATAATAAATTCTGCCTTTTTTTTTTTTTCTTTTTTCTTGAGAATATTCATTAAGCTGTTTTTCATGTACACAAAGAAAGTGAACTTCATGAATGTCATTTTGAAGAATTTCCTTCTTTTGATACTTCAGTGGAATCAGCTGTCTAGTCTACAGTTAAGAAAATTTAATGTCACTGATTTTTTTCCCTTGGGTACAGAAAGAGTCACGTTATCCTAGGAAGGGAGAAATGGAACTTTTCATGTATAAGACCTGGTGAGAAAGAAAAATCCCAGAGAGGAAAGCATCAAGCAGCTTCAATATTATCATTATTTTACTTCATACTGAACACAGTCACATTAATCTAGACCTTTCATTCAAAATTCCATTACATTAATACCAGAGTAAGGTCAGGATTCTAATGAGTACAGTCCATAGCCACTGTTTTAGATAACAGTCTGCTCTTCATCTGATCTTCATTAACTTATCCTACATTACTACAATTCAGTGATTCTCTTTACTTGTATTAAGTTCAGCAATTTCTTATACGGGTTCAGAAGAGATGTGACAGTTAAGAAATTGAGACTCTCTCCACGAGATTTCTAACGCTGTAGAAATGAGATTGACAGCATGCTCAACTCTTCTCAAACCAACAAACAGATGTTGACTCATCTTTGTAATTTTAATTTTCCTATTTAATTCACAATGAATAGCTTCTCCAAATAGAAATCACTTACTGTGGTAATGTACCGAGAATGAAATTCAGATGCTTCTTTTAAGAATGACAGGCCAGGATGACTATTCACCACATCCTGCAAAAAACAGGAATAAACAAAATCCCAAACATTATTCATTAGTGACTATCTAAAACAATTAGCACATCTGCTTCCTTAACCAAAACAGTTCAGCTAACACAATCATAAATGGTAATTTAATTTACAACATGCTTCATGTAAATATCACTGCTGACTTCTTAAATATAAAATTATTTTTAAAGAAGCCACATTTCCTATTTTAGATAGGTTGAAAACTTTTGGTGTTTGCTGCTCTTTGAGAGAGGCTGTATGAGGTCTTGAATTCATACACCACTTTTCCTTTGCCCTCCAAAGGCCCTCCTTGACTCAATATCAGCTGCCTTCCTAATCTGTATGGATTCATTCTTCAATACATACACTATACCTGCACACAATTTTAAATCCATGCACCCAACTGTAGCTCTTAAAAACCACACATAATTGATTAACTGTGAAAGTCACTACCTAGCAACTCAGTGGGCTGCACAAAGTGAGTTACAGAAAATATCAATAAACTTTAATGAAAACCATGAGAAAGCGTGTTTAGTTCAAAAAAATGCAGTTCATCAGTTTGTTGTGTTTCCAAAACTAGTTTCAGTTGCAATTTACTTGTAAAAAAGGAATGAAGTCTTCTTGCACCAAGTAGTTGCATCCAGGGTTCATTAGAAGATGAACAAACTTTGCAGCATCATCATAGCAGGTCTGAAGTATTCTGAAATGTAAATATTTCCATTTAATACTCTACACAGAAAGTGACTTGTGCCCCCTTGTATAGTCATCCTAGAGGAAGGCTTATGAAATTGCAATCACAGCATTTAATGCAAAAGCTAATTACTAATCTCAAATTCTACTCCCAGTGAATTTATCAAAGCCATACTGTCTTGTACTCTTACATTACAGGAGCTGGGTACACCATCTAATTGATCCCATGAAAGGGCAATAAGTTAGAACTGAAAGAAGGACTAGAAAGAACAAAAAGAAAGCATTTTGCCCAGAACTGGCATCTAAGAGTCAGGGCCATAGCTTTCCCTTTTCCCATAAACAGCCAGTTATCTACCAAATATTTTTACATCTATAAAGCCCTGCAAATAAAGATCAGTTTATGATAAAGTGATGATGTAGTTACATTTTTCCAGGTACAAATTTTCTGTCAATGGTTGGTTATGGGAAAAGTGTTTTATTTCCCTTTACAGACTGGATCTCAGAGCTTAAAATATCACATTTCAATCACAAAAAATGCAGTGCTTCTAAAAAGTAATCTACTTACTTCCGCCACATTGCAACGAATTTATGAACTGATACATATCCTGTTCGTTCGCCTCCAGCGCAGTAAAACAAAGGACCTTTCCAGTAAAGGGGGCATTCACAGGCCTAGAATTAAAGTATACATCAAGTCAAATTTATTTTTTTTTTGGTTATCTGAGGGTTTCTCCCTTATAAGTGTTAAGAAGAAACCACTACAGCACACTTGTTTTCTCAACCTGTTTCTGAAACCAAATATACTTCCCAAAATAATTAATTTTAGGCAACTGCTTTAGGCTGAAATCCAAAAGTGGAAAGCAAAACACAGGACCAGCTTGCAGCATTCCTAATAGATGAATGCAGTCACATGCCTGCTCTGTCCACACTCCAAGCAGCTGAACAGAGTCCATGCTAGTAAGCTCTGCTAAAGGGCTGGATGTCATTAAACTGAGCTCAAGACAGCACAGTTACACAGCTTCTGAACCGGAGTAAATTCACATTTGTCTAGCTCACAGGACGGCTCAACTCTTCTGCATCCTTGCATATGCATGGAACACCTATCCACTTTTTAGTAGGCCAGCCTGCCCTGAGCAGCAGTTTCTTGCTTCAGGATACCCAGTAGTTACATCTTCACAAATTCAGTGCTCCCACAAATACCTGTGGTGCTGCCTCTGGGTCTACTCCACACTTCCTCACTCATAATGTCTAAGTACCTATCTCTCACCTAAAACGGACTATGACTTGGAGTAGTCAGAGATGCCAGCATCTCAGAATCTCATATGGATCTCAAGCAAGATCGTGAATAATGCAAGATGTAGAAGTGTATTGGTGCAAAAGGACAGTTACTTCTAATGTGATAGTTCAATTAGCACTTAAAAAAAGAGAAGAAAATATTAATTTGAAGAACACTGTCCTCGGATCAGGAGACTTTTCCCTGTGCTTCAAGAAGGTGCCATTCACCAGTGAACTGTAAGTGAACTGGACCCTTCCACCTTTCTTGCTAAGAGGCAAAGGTCTCTTCCACCTCTCCCCACTTTTGTATGGAAAGGCAGGTATTTTATCACTCAGGTTAACAGTGACATAAACAAGGAGTTTCTCAACTCCCAGCTCTACTACTGTGGAAAGTTTTTGTTTCTGAGGCAAACCTGAAGCAAAATCAAGACTTGTAGTGATATTTCAAGCACGGATTCAACATAACAAAAAGGAAATCTAAGTTTAATTTAGCTAGTTTATTGTCTGTTACACAGAAGTTGAAAATATTTGCTGCCTTCTAAGCTCAGAATGCTGGCACACTGCCACATTCTCTGATTTAGCTTTTCAGTAATAGCTGGATGGCTATAATCTCAAGCTACCAAACCATTCTGTCCTTCAATGCCTCTATGATGGAGGATCAGGACATTGCTGAGTGAGAAAAAGCAGTGTGGACACCTGAAACCAAAATGTGTTAAATGTGCTTTTGCCTTAAGGCTGCTGGTCAACACAGAATGCAGAACATACAATGTGCCCTTCAGTATTTTGTTGGTTTTGCAACTACAAAAATAGTTCACGTTTTCTTTTTACGTTTGTTTCTTTTAGTGCAAAAAATGTAGGGCCATTGGAGAGATTTCCCTGCACAACTGTGCCACAAACAATGTTGAATGTGATGTCTTACTGGCACCACCTTGTAAGTGATGCAAACACAAAATGCAAGAAAACAAAGCACACAGAACTCATGTTTCCTTTCCATAGGTGTACAATGTTAAAAGCAGCCAGCCACCAAGTTCTCACCTTTGCCACCTTCCCCATGTCTTCTAATGTTGCTCTTTCATTTGGAAACTCCAAGAAAGTTCTCTCAATTTTGGCAATCACAGCATCTATATTCACTTTTTCCTTAGGACATCCTCGAGGAAAATAGAAAGTTGGAATGTTCTGACTAAGCGGCGGTGGCAAAGTTTCTTCCTTCTTTGTCTGAACCTAGATAGACAAATACACATTTGACAGTCAGGTACAATGAAGTCACACAAAATAGTCATCCTCAGGTGACTTGAATCTCTTGCTACGGCATGTTACAACACACCTCCAAAAAGATTTCTGATGATAGGTTGTATAGGCTGTTTGTGAATGAGAGCACACTAGAAAACTTCACGAGTATTTCCAAAACCTGTCATTTAGAAGATTTCTAGGATGTTAAAAATTTCATAAAAACAACTTCAGTCTTCAACATATCAAGTTTCAAGCTTAATACACCAGACAACTTCTTGGAGACATCTGAAATAGCTCAGGTTATATTATCATTTTCAGAAAAAAACACCTTTAACTACTATCTTAACAGACAGGTCATGAAAAAATTTGCTTTTGAAAGATTGCCAGCTTCAAACTTTTGAAATAATCATGACAACTTTATTACAAACCACCAACCTGTTTAATTTAGTTACAGTGAGGGTTTCTTTTTTTTCTTTTTTAATCTTAAAAAAATGATAGATTTTATAAAGGTAGTAAATGATTCTTTCAGGGGGATATCTTGGTACAATATATACAATTACGGCATGAGAACTCAGAAATCTGTTTCTTGAGAATGTGTGATGTACCATGCTACTAAAATAAATAACTTAAATGCATTTAGCTTAGGTGTAGAAGAATTTAGCTTGCACTTAGTTTCCAAAGGAAAGGCCATTAAGGCAGAGTAACAAAGAAATCGAGCCAAGTAAAAGAAGAGTTATATGGCAACTCAAACTTAGCAATTAAACACAAAGTCTTCCATCCCTAGGCCACTATTCAAATGTAAAAACAATGCATAGTGCATATGGTGGCTCATCCTAGTGTTAAATTTGTTCAAGATTCTGAATTTCATCTCTAATTTCCAACTGGAATTCAGGAAAAAACCTGCAAGCCTCCAAAACTCCAACCCTCATTTTACCCATCAGTATTGTCAAAGTGCCTATATAGATACCTAATTTTCCCACCACAATCAAAATCCTTCCATAAGTCAGCAAAAGAACTAGACATTTTCAGATAGCACGTTTTGTTTTGCAGGTTTCCAGACCCAGAAAGCCTTCACTGGAATGCTACACGTGCAAAACAAAGCCTGAATTAACCTTTCTTTCCCCTGCTCTGCATGTGAGCCAGCATTCATGTCCACAGCAGCAGAAATACCTCAGAGTTACAAATTTTGTTTCACAGAGGAAAAATGTTACTTTCACCTGTGACACCTAGAGTCACTGTCATTTCCTAAGAATACTGTAAATCACAACTTTTGGTTCCTTGTCATTAATTCAGTGGTCCAGTTAATGAGGCTTCAGCTTAGAAAAGTGTGCCACAGGGCATCAAAAATCCCTTCTGCTGCAGACTCCCAAATTTTGGGAAGTATAAATACAGCAACATTTTATTATCTAAGTAATATTACCACCAGCACTACTACTAATATATGTAATTGGATTAACATCGTGTTAGCAGAGCCCTAGCAGCTACCCTATGCAAAACCTCTTCCTTGGACTGGTACCACAGTGCCAGAAAGCCAGCAAGCCTTTGAGCATTGGCAATCCAGCCACTTACTACTTCACAAAAATCAAGCTGTTATGTAAATTCTAAACAACAAGGTTATTTTATCTCCTTTTCCTAACTTATAGGATCTGCCTGGATAGCTACTTGCACATGAGCTGCTCACATCGCTACGCAAGTGGTAGGTGTTCCAGTTCTTCCGAGATGCCCCATGAAGAGCTCCTTTTGAGAAAAGGGTAACTGTCCCTGAGAGGCTACTAACAACCCCCTGAACAGGGGCAGAGGGGAAGACTACATTGGAAAAGGTTCCAAGAGGTACAAAAAACTATCAACAGAACTATCTGTTCATCAGAAGCTTTGCATTTTTTTCAGAAACTACTAATTTACTTCAGATACCTCAGAGTACCCAACAAACTATTCTCACTAATGCAGGTTAAAAGCTGCTCTTAAATGCATGTGGATTTGTGTTAAGACCTATCCTAGTATACTTAATTTCCTTCGGTCTTGTCTAAAGGAGTTTATATTATATAAAGCCTTCTAATGTATTTACTTTTCATCTTTTTGTCTGTTTTAAGCATGTTCCAGACCACAATTATGAGGAAGAAGTTTAGCAACAAATGTAGAGCAGAAGACAGACATATAGGGGAAGAAAATGTATTTTCCCAAGATTACAGTGTTGGTTAAGCACGACTTTGAATTCAGCATGCTTAGTGTAAAAAATACATAATAGTTAATCTTCAAGACAGCATATTTATCCAGCTCTACAAGCAAGTATAGAAGGTCAATGGCATCCTGGCCTGTATCGGGAACAGTGTGGCCAGCAGGAGCAGGGAGGTCATTCTGCCCCTGTACACTGCACTGGTTAGGCCACACCTTGAGTCCTGTGTCCAGTTCTGGGCCCCTCAGTTTAGGAAAGATGTTGACCTGCTGGAACGTGTCCAGGGAAGGGCAACAAAGCTGGTGAGGGGTTTGGAGCACGAGCCCTATGAGAAGAGGCTGAGGGAGCTGGGGTTGCTTAGCCTGGGGAAGAGGAGGCTCAAGGGAGACCTTATTGCTGTCTACAACTACCTGAAGGGAGGTTGTAGCCAGGTGGGGGCTGGTCTCTTCTCCCAGGCAACCAGCACCAGATCAAGAGGACGCAGTCTCAAGCTGTGCCAGGGGAGGCTTAGGCTAGATGTTAGGAAGAAATTCTTCACACAGAGTGATTTGCCATTGGAATGGACTGCCCAGGATGGAGGTGTTTAAGAAGAGACTTGATGTGGTGCTTGGTGCCATGGTTTAGTTGATTAGATGGTGCTGGGTTGGACTTGATGATCTCAACGGTCTTTTCCAACTTGGTTAATTCTATTCTATTCTAGAATACAAACCTCTCACTGCAAGACAAAACCCTCCCTATACTGAAAGATGTTACCTATTTCTACATGCTGGCATCTCAAAGATGGTGAAAGAAGAAACTATAAGATTGCTTCATCGGCATTATAAAGCGTATGATTACTTCACAATCACTTCTGATAGATTTATTTGGTGCCTACATATAGGCATGTAGTGAGAATACCATCTAGGGCACAAATCAAAATGCCCTTGAATATTCCATGTGGTATCCAGCTGCCAGCTTGCAGCATAGCTCTTGATCTGCATCTGCCAGGCTAATATTCTGAGCACACTAATGCTTCTTAAATGCCACTAGCAACTTGCAATTGGTCAGGTGGTTAATGTCAGTCAACACTGGGATAAGAGCCTGTAGCAAAGACAGAAACAGGTCATAATACACTCTATAAAGTTAGTATTGCATCTCTTGTCTCTCCTCACTTTACCAGGAACAGCAAAGGATTCTTCTCTCAGTCTGAATCTCATCTGATGACCAAAAGGCTCCTTGTACAACTGAGGCTACTCTGCTATATACACTCCAGTGAAGGAATATGTGATAGTAAGAGGGTTCTAAAAATGTCACCACTTTCTACAATTTCAGGAAGTTATTTCTGTAGACATACATACTGATTAAAACAAAAATTTAGTTCTGTTATTCCAGGACAATCAAAATGCACTAATTGTGTCAGTAACCTGTTCTAAAAGTAATTATAACTTTAACCAGGGAATTTCTTCATTAACAGCAATGGCTAGAAGTCAAACACCAAATTTTTGACTGGAAAATCTGCAGCAACAACTTCTGGCTTTAAGTTAAAACTTTAGCTTACTGATACCAGTATTGAAACTGACAAGAGACTGGTTTAGTAAGCGCAGATTTCCCCTACAACTTGCCAAGAAATAGCACAAACAATAACAGAACTTGAGTTAATGATAGCAGTTGTGTAAGAAGTTTGTAAATAACTCAGATAAGGAGATCTGTGCTCCAGTGTTATTAACCTTTGCAGTAAGGATACTGTAAAGTTCAGAATCTAGTCTTATGAAATTGCCACTATAGGTTTTGGTGTGGTTGTGGGGTTTTTTTTGGTAAAGCATGGGAAGCAAGGATTCCTTCAAAATTCTTTGTAATAATGTAAAACACCTTATATAAGATCTGTCTGTAAAAGAATAAGAAAACTTCTAATACATAACAGGTTTTCATTCCTGACATACAGAACCATAATGACTCCACTGATATCCAACACTTGCCTTGACTTTTACAAAGGAGGAAGTTTGTATCTTAATGGGGTCCCTGGTCAAAGGGCAAACTTCCCATTTTATTTTGCAATTCTCCACATACTTCTCCCCAACTATTTTCCAGAACTTGCTTATAGTAATGGGACAAAGCCATTATTATAATTGCAATATAGTAACAGATCAGAGAACATGACACAACTCTTTCCAAAGACAAAAGATCAGTCTTCTTGCTAGTCTTCTGCCTAACAACAGATGAGTTGCACTCAGCAGTTAACTTGATTCTAAGCAAAACTGAAAATGGTGTGGATTTTAAAATGAGGTGCCCTTTTTCTCCTCTCAACTGAAAGAGCTGGCACTATGATGTTCAACAAGAGTCTGTTTCTGAAACAAAAGGGAAGGGGATGCTTGTTCCTAGATATTTTAAGACTATACACTTGGTAAAGTCTAGATCTACATCTACACATAGAGACTACCAACCAGAAGTACTGAATCCTACAAACGGGATGAGTATGCGGGTTCAGATGCAAGGGAATGAAACCTCACTTAAAAAGGACTTCCTGGGAAAGGAAACAAGGTAAATGTGTTTATGAATATAACAAATTTTTTGGACAGTTTACTGATTAAGACAGAAGTTCATTGAACTGATTTGGTATCTTCATTGGTTGAACATGACTACAGAAAAAGATAACTTCTCTTAGAAATGCTGATGCTTCCTCGTATGCGATAGACATCAATGTTTGTTATGCCTCTTTGGTTGGAAAAACCCAAACACATTTAAATCACGCTGACAGTGTTCATTCAGCTCTTGCTCTATTATTTGACATGAATTTCCATTAAGATATCCATATTAGAAAAAGATCAATGGAGTGCATACAACAGGGTCAAGACAGGACCAAAAAAAACCCCATAAAATTCTACTTCACATTTACACCCAAGTTTTTACTAATAAGCGGTAAACCACAATATTAAAAAATAGCATTAAATACTGACAAACAGCATTAAAGAGATTTGTACCCATTGAGCAGGGCCAAGCTTGGTTCAAATACCTAGTGGTTATTTTTTTAAGAGGGAATGAAATAAAAATAAACGTTGCACTACTTTTCAAATGTGCAATGCATGTATTAATCTAGTTCTTAAAAAGACAGAGTCTTTTATTCTTATATACCACACATTATGCTACCCTTACATGAGTAAAATGAAGTATATAATATGCTAAGAGGATTTTTTTTCAGAGGTGTGCTATTCAGCCTTTTAAATCCTAACATCCGTGCAACCACCCACATACAATGCTTGTAAGTCACCTAGCAAGAGAAGCAGATGCTACATCAAGTTCCCTGCTATATGATAGAAAATGGAAGTCACCACTGAGATCCAAAGGGCAACAGAGTGGTAGTGATGAGACCCAAATGCTGGTTAGCACATGTACTTCCAAATTCTAAGCTTCTGCTACACTTTGTAGTGTATTTTTTAATGAAAGGTCTCTCCATTAAATTCTGTAAGTTCTTACAGAATAGAAGGTGTCCTACAGTCTATCCAAGTTAACATTTTTCTTACATTCACAATTACCATTCCACTTGATTGCACAACAAAACTCAACATTTCCCTTAGATAAGCAAGTGACAGAATCAGTAGTTCTATGGAATTAAAGTCTTGAAAACACCTATGCTACTATTGTCCTAGAAAAGAGTTCAGTCTCATCTAGAAGGAGGAGACATTAATTTTGGAAAGAAACCCTGTTTAAACACCTTGAGTATTTTGCCATGTTGCTTCAGGATAAGCAAAGTAAGCTTACTGCTAGAACTCCTCTCAGGATGATCTCTAAGAAATCTCTCTTCTGTATCACCAGTTCTCTTGACCTTGTGGTAGATACTCAGATTTCCAATCACCTAAATGAAAGAAATGACGTTTTCCCCTTGTTCTCTGTAGGTCCTTTATTAGCCTCTTTATAGCCAAGCTCAAATGATTTATTAATCCAATAGTTCATTGACTGTACCACTTCCCATTCAGCTTGATTGCTTAACAGTACTTTCTCCTCTGTAAAAGATAATCCTTTGACATCTCAAAAGCTTTCAAAAGTTGTTGTTTTTTTTCCAAGCTAGATTTCTCTAAAATCTGGTTGTTCCCCTGCAAAATATCTTGAACACAGTAAATTAATCTGAACTCTTATTAATGAAGATTCACAACATGGCATGAAGGAATCTGCACCACAATACACTTGCACCTGTGTATAGAGCTTATTGTCCGTACCAGTGAAAGTGAAGCAATATGGTGAAGTGCCAAGGCAACTAAAAAAGTTAAAACCACAGCTATTTGTGCTCATCCAGTCTCACAGAGGTGATTACATTTAGAAGCAGCATGGTTCTGCTGTCAACATAAAGAAGATTAGAGGAATACTGTGGCAGTGTAGCTTGAAATAAGATTACTTTAGGCTTAAAACCTAAAAGATTGTGATTTATCTTGCCCAACTGAGCCAGAACATTAAGACATATCTGAATGAATGATCAAGCTCAGAGATATCTATAGAGAATGAAGGTAAGCTAAAAACACGTGTCAGGGTATACATGCAAAAGTCTTTCCTCTGGCAACAAACATTTTAGTCCCAGTTGCTTCCTCTGATGGCAGACTTCAGTTTGCTATCCTTCAGTCAGTCTGGCAGTTTTGGATGTGCCATATAGACTAATTTTATCATACATACTCTTCTTTCCATGGCAAGGGATTAACATCTATTAATTTTAACCCTGATGCAGCTTTAGACTAGTTTACTTTTGCTAGTAGTCTTAACTGAGATAATTTCTTCCATCTCTTTTTGTCTGTAGTCACTTAAAAATTGTGCTACAGTGAGGGGAAGGAAAGAGGGAAAAAAAAAAAAAAAAAAAAAACAAATGCACTTTTCCATAAAGTTCTAGTCATACACCATTAAAATATAAAAAAGCACTTCAAATGACTTTGTTTCTGATTTTATACATACTGGTTATTTGCATTAACACAAGGGAGCAGGATTCAGTAAAAAATGCAGTCTGTTCCAGTTAGCAATTCTGTGTTCCGCTTCAAACACCAACTGGACAAGTATGTTGAGAGGTTCCTGCCTGCATGCCAGGCTGTGCACTCTCCTCAAGTTTACACAGGTTCACTGCTGTCATTCTCATCTTGTTTATGCCTATTCTTGGCAGTTTACTCTCACAGCTGCTTCAGTACAGAAGTCTATGCTCCTTTGGCCATGTGATTCAATGCAAGTGATGGTCCTTAATGCTAAACTAACTTTACTCTAGAGACAGAGCCATACACTGGTCTCTCTCCTATTTTGGCACAGTTAAAGTGCCCTTAGTTTCTAGAATTGACATGTTCCAGCAAATAACAATTTCATGATCAAATCAAACAAGATTCAGTGAGATTTAGAGCAATCAGTAGTCCAGGATCCCTCTTCATGTTACAACAGTAAAAATGAAATCCAAGGAGAATCCTAAACTTGCACTACAACTTGGGAAGGAAGAAGAAATATGATGAAATTCAAACTAGAGCTACATGGTCTAAAAATATATTCAATATCTTATTTCCTAAATACATATAAAATCATGTCTAAGAATGGATAATTTTTTGTGTACTTGGTTTAACTGTATGTCAAACATTGTCTTCATCAATTTATAGTGTAAGTTAAAAGAAACAGTGAATCTAACCTATCTATTCCCTCTTCTGTCCACTAACAACCTGAGGCAGACAAAACCCTTGCCTGTTTGGCAATGTACCCTTGCCTGTTTGGCCAAACTACAAACAGTAGCTCAGAAGAGTTAGTTGATTGCCAGAGGGTTTTTTTGGGTGGTTTCTTGTTTGGTTGGTTAGGAATTTTTAATCAAAAAACCAAACCAAACACAAACAAACACACACACAAAAAACCCCCAAACCAACCCAACAAAACAAAACTGCCACAACACCCCAAACCAACTCAATATCAAATTCTGCTGTACCTTTTCATGCAGTAACTCACCACTGATTTGGTCTATGTTGAAAGAACACATCAACTTCAAAAGCAAAGTATCAACCCTTCTAGAGCATCCCTGACAAAAAAGCGTCAGAGTAAGGATCTATATTAATTTTACAACATAATGTTGTAAAATTCATCTTATTAGGAAACTAGAGTTCAGGTGTATCTTGTTCCTGAACTACTATTCATATACTAACCCCTGATTTTGCAGGGGGGGGAAGGGGGAAGGGAGAGGGGAGAAGTTGTTTGCTACCAAAGCTTATTTCTCCTTTTATTTTAAGTCTCAAGACAGCAGAGTAAGGAGTAATTCAGTTAGTTACTCTAAATTGCATGACAACTAGGAAAGAAACACCACACCCAGTTCGAGTGTGGCAAAAATCTAACTCTTCTCCTCTTTAATTTAACCAAGCCATATTGAAACTGCCAAAACAATCCTCAAGAAAAATTCACTGAAGCCTCAGTATTTCAGCAGAGCATATGAACTTTGGTTCAGCTACATAAATCTATCTGGTGCAGCATGTTACTTCTCATGGAAGAGGAGACAGTAGATAGTGGTATCCAGAAAATGCTTCCACCCAAGACTGTGGAATTCATTCCATACACACCATCTTGCATACTGAAATTAAAAATACATTCAACTAAAAACACATGTAAACCATCAGTGTGGACAAGTCCAATTACACGCCCACATGCAAAAGTAGCATGCAATAAACACGCAAGCACAGGAAAACGTTAAAATGGTCAAAGCCTGATTTTCCCTAGTTCAGTGAAAACTGAACTCTCCGTCTGAGATAAATAAGGAACACTTTTCTGCATGATATTTAGCCATTATAGCATGTACTTTCCCATTTCCTCACTTGTAGTAATATAGATGCTGCTCTAACAGTTCTCTTACTCAACTTCTACAGCCGTAATTTTAGAAATACCAGTGTCTTTCTGATTTGTAGTTTGGTGTAGCTGACATAGACAAATCATGCTGTCCTGCAGGGAACTGCAGGATGCTACTGCAAACGCATTATTGCAGTAGAAACACCTCCAAACATAGCTCCATTTGTTTGGTTTGTTGTACAGTCACATAAAGCCTCAGCACCAGAGAAGTTCCAGTTGTGTAGAATTACAAAGAGTTCAATGATTTATACATAAATACCCTGGGGTGGGGATGGAATGGAAGAAGGAAGGGGCAGTTCTCCCCAAAGCCATAAGCATGAAAGACCTTTTCATGCCCATCAATAACTTGCTTTATTTGCTGACAAAACTGTTACCAAAGGCTTTAGAGGTAGGATCCTCTTAACAGATTGCTGTGGCTGACCACTGGAAATCCTTTTTGTCTCGCCTACATGCCTTGCTAGTTTACAAAAAGGTACCGATTATAGAAATGGAATGGAAAAAAGCCATCACTCTTCAGAAAAACCCACCCTCTGAAAGGCAACTTTGACACTTTATAGGAAGGCAGAAGTGGTACTAAAGTATTAGTCACCGGCTGAGTTACTGTCAAATCATATCCATTTTATGAATTATGTCAAATCAAGTATCTCAGTCACTAATATATCTAGTCTGTCATACAGCTAGAGCTTTCTCAGAAAATACTCCAATCATAGGTTAAATCAGTAGTCCTGCCTTTCACCAGTATATTCTGTTACCCCAACTGTTTTCATGACAGAAGCTGATAAGACCCTCCTAGCACATGATCAGGTTAATTGTGCATGGCCAATGGACTGCACCGGATCTCACTACCTGCAAAGGAGTCGTGACTGCCTAAAGATCATTTTAATGGGGAAAAAACTGACAGTCAGTTACACCTGAGGCAATTCTAGCATTTGTTTACAGAAAACAGCTCTTGTTAGGACAGGCCATCAGTTCAACATTAAAAAGTAACAAATGTGGCTAAGACAGGCATCCATTTAATTCTTAACTCTGCAACAACTTCTCATCCTTCCATGTTTACAACAAAACAAGTGTCAACCACTCAATGCAACTGAGTTTAGGAAAAATCCACGCAAACAAGAAAAAAAAACAAAACAAAACATCAACAAGCTCAGCCTTGACTTGCAGAGTCAACAGTTGGTCTGAATATTCTATTAACTTCTTGTCTGATAATGCCCCAACAAATTTTGACTTGGACAGTTGTGGTAACAACCTCACATCCCTCTGATCCTCTAAAAGCTGAAGGACATATGAAGATGTGCCAAACTGTTTCAGTCCTTCTAACATACAAAGAACTACCACCGATAGTCATAAACACATGCTATTAGTAACATTTGTAATTACCAAGGTGTAGGAAGTACATTAACATTTAGAAAAGGCTAGTGAAACCTACTCTGAGGGGGAAAAAAATTAAAAAAAAAAGTGCAGAGGAAGCTGACATCCAGACTCTTACATCATGCATGCAAGTAAGCTGTAGCAAATTTGTAGCATTATGGCTTTTCTACAGAAAGGGCACACATATTTGCATAAATTTCTTACCAGCAACAAGCAGATAAAGAAGCTGAGAGACAGCTAATTCATTTTAAGATCAAACCAAGAGTCTCCATTCCTTACAGCTTCCTGTCAGAGGCTAGAGCTTAAGACCTGCCAATCCATTAGCAATGGACCATTTACAGAAAACCTCTCATCTTAACCAGTCTCAGTGGGCAGCTTAGGTATTTTCATTCTATCTTAAATATTGGCATCTGCTCCAGAAACTTTGCATTATACCAGCAAACAGCATCAACTGTAACTATTAGCTACAGTCAGAATGAGATTTCCATTTCCCTACTCCTTTCCTCACCCAGAACACACTTGGGGTTTGTTCTTAAAAAAAAAAACCCAAACAACAAAACCCCAAACAAACCAGCTTTACATCAGACACACAAAGGTGCTTGTGCAAAAAATAGATGTCAGGTCCTCCCTTCTGTGGTGTTCAAAAGTTCTCTAAATGGTGCTAAATTAGAAAACGGATGCTAGAAGGAAAACTGGCCTGCCAGAGACGTCCAATTGTTGCAGAATCTACTTCTGTGACTACAGTAGTAAAACCAACTGCTTCAATTAAACTTTGTAAATATCATTTTACTTCACAAACGGGAAAATTCAGAGTGCTACAGTACCACCACACACCAGCCTAGCACACATTAGTGCCTACAGGCTTTGTATTCACTGCAGTCTTGAACATGCCATAAGCATTTATGAAACATTCATTAATAAAGTGCAAAAGTGATCAGGAGGTACTAGTGTCTACATTTACTTCACTTAGAAAGAAAGGCAATCTTGTGAGGCACTGCAGAAGCTGAAGAAATACTTCTCATACAGCTGACATAAATAGCATGCCTAAGCAGCATTTAGTATCATTAACAGGTGGTCATAGAACTGGTACTTCTCCATTTCCACACTGAGGTGTGATGCATGCAACTACAGAAATTGCCAAGTAGTAGCAGCACATGAAGGCACAACACAGTTCAAGCAACAGAAAATACAACAGCACTTACTTTTGGCAATGACTTTCAGGGATTAATTCAAGATTTAGGACTTAACTCCCTTTGCCCCCCTGCCCTTTTAAAAAATGTGATCACATTCAGCGTAAGTTTATTTGACTTTAAGAAAGCCTAGTTTCACTGTTAGAATTAAACTATTTTACAACATGTGGCCTTTAAGTAGCAAAAATACTGATTTTCCTAGTTTAGCTAAAACTGATGGGTCCAAGTGTGCCACCGTATACAGACGTATTTTACTCAGTTACTATTTTGTTTCCAACGTCAGGCATATTTTCCTCACACAGCCTGGGTAATGATGCTCTGACAGGAAGGGATGTCACCAGCTATTGACTAAAACACTCTGCACAGCTATCAGCAGGTAATAAACCTTTCAGTTCACATCTCTGAGTTGCCAATATGTTTGACATAGTGATAATTTCTTCTTTCTCCAAAGTTCAGAGAAATTGATGCTCAAGATGGACACAGTGCTTCTTCGAGTGCTGCATTTCCAGTGCACCATATTCTAAGGAAGGTCTTTCTTCCAACCAATATCAGGAGAATATGGATTGAGTCTAATGAGTTTTATGCAGAGTTCTCTTAAAAATTTCATCCCTCAAAGCAGGGAAACTGATCTTTCCAGAAATCCCCATTTTGCTCAGTTTTATCATTTTTCATCAGAGAAACAGTATTTTCTATCCCTTTCCAGAGCAAACTACCTCACTACTGGTTGTCTATTTAAAGATTTTAATGAAACTTGATCTGCTACACTCCAATGACTGCCCCTTCCAAAACACAGGGGACTGATTACTTGGCTCTATTTAAAAAGCCACTGCCTTAGAATTCTTAGAACCTGTGGAAGACCCTCTCACTTTAACCCACCTCAGAGGAGATACTGAGCCACATGTTATCTCACTATCCACCCACATTACTTGTGTTTTAAGCATCTAGCTTTAATAGTACTAAAGCTCTTAAGGAAAATCTGTTGCTTTAACAAGTTATAAAAACTGCATGGATATGAAAAATTTTAAGAGTGTAGTAGAAACAGAGAGAATATGTATTATATTCCTGGTTTTTAGGAATATAGAAATAGGCTTAATTTCTGCTTGATTTTAGAATTCTAATTTTTCATCACATTCATGAACTGCTCCATCTGAAAGTGAGTATTACAGTAGTATAGAAGGCTGTAAACTCCAATAGCAATAAAGCTAAGCAACTGAAATGATAAAAATGTTGAAACTAACATCAATATAAGGTGCCAGGTAAAGAATATTCATCATCTATACCAACAGTTATCAGCAATCATATTTTGCATTTTTAAGGCATTTTCAAAATGCCTTTTTAAAATCATGAAGCTGAAGCAAAATACTATTTAAAAATAATAATAATATCTGATGTAATAGATCAAATTATTTTGATATAGTAAAGGCAAACACCAGATTTTAGTTTTCTACTCTTATTACATCTGTTTTTCCAAAGAAGTCTGTAATATAATTAAGTAGTTTAACATACATCATTCTACAGCTGGCTCCCAAACAGTGCAAGTCTAGTTAGAAATAAAAAAATATTTGTTCATTGTCTGCATTGTAAGTTTATAGCATGTTGACCAGAAAAAAAACCCAAACACCCTATGGATTAGATAAGATGTTCTCTAAAGTACTTAGCTGCTTGTAGGTATGCATTACCATTACTGAGATGTTTTCTAGCTCAACAAAAAAAACCCTCAAGCAATGCCACAATCATTTGATGAAAGACAAACCAAGTTAAGGGGGACCACAAAACATAACAGTGTGTTTACAACAGATGTCATGACTAGACTCAATTTGCCTATGCTCTGAGGTACCTAAATATTAACAGATACAGCTACTTTTGTGTAATTAATATTTTCTTTTCCTGCTGTCAATGGCTTTCCTCCTCTGTCTCCAGTACAAAAGACAGAAGTGATAAAATCCTTTCATTCACAAGTTTATACTGAAAGGCATAGAAGAGCAGGGTCAGCGCTTGCATTCTGCTTTCTACAAAGGGATAAACATTGCTTACACAGTGGAAGCAATAGTGTAGAAGGCAGAGGACTTACACATTTTAGGGTCACAGGGCTCTATGGACCTCTCTTGAAGGTCACCTGAAAGGGACACTAGTGCACCGAGTTCAAAACTAAGTAGCAAGCTATATTTAGAGTGATTTTAAAAGCAGGAAATCCTAAGATACTACAATTTTTCTTCAACTGCTAATTTATCTTAATTAAAAATGGTTGGGAAAAAGTCACATGCACCATCATTGATAATACCTTAAACACATGAATTGGAAGTGAGGCTGAGGTTTGGGCAAAGGTGAATGCTTGCACACACCACAAACCTTAAGGAAATACCAAATTTCAGTTTCTCCAATGAAACAGTTGCACACTTCTCCCCCTCCCCTCACCCCCCAAGGATAACCTCTTTGCGCATTTACTCTAGTGGTAGGCTTCTTTTTTGTTACGTTTCAAATACTTCTATTCTTAATTATGATCTCACTTTAAAACAGTGTATTTAACTAACTGCTGCAAAACAGCAGAGGCACATGTGTGAATAACAACTTATCTAAGCCAGATACGAAGTCCAAAATAAACACAATCTAAAGGAATTCAGGATCATCACTCAAGTATGAAAGCACCTTTTAACACAGTATGTTTGAGTTAGTGAAGTTACAGGCCATTTCAGTGTATTCTATGTGCCCAGTTTCAGTCAAAGGCAAATAAATATCCCTGGGGAAAAGCATGCAGTGTACGATTATATGAGGATTAAAGAAAAACAGTCTTTAAAAGTCTAATACCATTAAGCACACCAACTTTCCACTGCCTATATCTCTGTGCAAATATGGTACTTTATCTATGCTACATGCTTCAGTAAACTCTCATTTTTTGTTTGCAGAAAACTACCTGCAGAGTCTTCTAAAACACAGAAATAGCCATCATATATGGCACAGACTATTGAAATCCTGCTAGTTTAGGAAGAACTTCCATGTATTTCCTGCAGTTTGCATGGCAGTGAAGGTACAGCAATAACTTAGTTGTAATAGAATGGAAAGACAAACCTGGACCTGCTGAAAAGCTTTCAGTCTCTTCTTGAATCTAGAAGGTAAAACAAAATCACATCCTCGAGCTAGCAATGCCAACTCCTTTCTTAGATCAGGATCTTGCCGCAAAGAAATCTCCTTTATCCTCATGCTTTCGGATTTCATATGTCTCTGCCAGTCCAGGCACTTGAGTCCCAGTAAATAGCAGAGCTGTTGTATTATCACACAGTGCCACTTCAAGCAGCAGCTGTGCCCGAGTTCTGCGATATTAGAGTCAGCTCAACTTTGCCTGCTCCATACATTAAAGGGAACTTGGCTGGAGTCGCAAAAACAGATTGGAAAGTCACTTTGGGGCCTGCCCTTTCGTACATGCATTCCAAAGTCTAAATGGGACAGTACGGAAAAAAACAAACCTCTTTGGAGGAGCATCTATAAAAGCAGCTTCCAATTTTAAAAAAGCAAGCCTTACAGGAATGCAGAGAGACCAGACGTGGTCATTTTGTAGCTTCCTCCCCCTCCCATCCCCCTCAGCTTTTCCTTCTGTCACAAAACACTCACTGTCTTGCTTCAGTGAAGTATCTCACTGAAGGATAAGGCTCATTACACAGCAATTAAATTCTTTTTAAACTCTTCAGTCCTTTAGCAGGAACCCTGTTACACTGGGAAAATGAAGGCAATGACAGAAAAAGCTGCAGAGACTTTCAGAGTGGCTCACAGAATTTAAGAAATCAGTTTTTTTTCGGTGCTTGTTTTTTTTGTGTTTTTTTTTTTTTTTTTTACATTAATGTAGATTTAAATTACTGTATCACAAGAATCTCACCATTCAAGTGCTAAGGCAGAAAGCAGTAAGTAGCAGAAGTGAGGCAAATATTACCCCAATGAAATGCTGTTTTAAACCATGTTTTACAGAAAAACGACATTAGAACTATTAATGATGCAACAACAGCTGAAAAAAAGCTGACAGGGTTCTTCTTAAATAGAGATTATAAAGGATAAAATCCACATACCAGATTGCATATCAATCACATTTCAGTAGCACTAAAGTTAGTCAGCTACCATTCTATTTTCAGTTTGAATCTCAAATACATTTTAGCAGGGGGTGAGGCCATGTTTTAGTCCACAGCAATACTCTTTACAAAAAGCAACATCTGCCAAGCTTTTGTGGAAATTGAAGTGACCTGTCCTTCCTCCTTTACAGTTCTAGGTACATTAATCAATGACTGGTAAAGTTTCCATATTTTAAATATATAAACCTTCACCACAGGAATCTTTAGGAAATGCTGCTGTTTTCAAGAAGTGCTTTTTTCAGATATCACCATTACAGCTAAGGGTATGGCAACTCTCGCTATTTGAGTTCAAGCTGCGAACACTCTTGGTACCCTTGCATTCTCCAAGATATTGGTACGCTGCCCATTTATTATCTGCACTTTGTCACGCACAAGTTCAGTTACTACCAGCATAAAAGGAGAGATCTGAACAGTCACTGTTTTCATCCCTCCTGCTTTAAATAAAGCCACTGTACACAGCCCAAGAAATACTAAAGCAACTTTCACCTCTTAGTTTGAGATTTCTCTTACTGAACAGCACCATTTTTGTCTCCCCTACAGTCCCTTGCTGTGATATCTACAGCCTTCAGCCCTATTCATCCATTCATAGCGATGCTGGCATGTATCAATACGTTAAACATCCACAGTAAATATCCTTCTAAGATTAATAAGATAACGATCAAAAAATACTAGTAAAACATGATTTGTCTTAATTAGATCCTTTTTAGTTTATACATGGTTAGAAAGTAGATTATGACAAAAAGTCTACTGTCTTCTAATTTAGTAGCCAGTTTTCTTCCCTGCTTCTTTATTACAACTCGTTATGAAGATACTTATTTCTTTCGGAAGTGTGAGAGCAAGAAAGGAATTGACAAGGCAAGAGTCAGATGTGTTGTGGTTGACATGGCCAGACTATCAAACCGCATTGAGCAAAACTGGCTGCCATTCACTGTCTCTTGGGAAGATCAAATCGACCAACCTGTGATAACCCTTGGGCCACAGGGAAGCCAGCAGGGAGCTGGGTGCACAGCACACATCAGCAGCATGCCTGGAACTTGAGACAAAGGACCGAAGTGTTAGAGTAGGAGAAGAATCCTACTCTAGCAACAGACAGCCATTCCAGACCAAGATGTTTGGGGAAGGTCAGGAAGGTTGTATTGCAACACAGATTGCATTTCAGTTTAGGAAAAATAGGCCTTGGAGTAAGAAAGGCTATCTTCTCACCTAGACTGCTTTCTATTTTCAGCCCCTTTCACCAGGTGCAGCACTTTCATTCACTACTACATTCACAGTCTTGTTTGAGATAGCTGTAGTACACCATCAAGACCACAAAATCACAGAACAATAGAGATTGGAAGAGACCTCTGAAGATCACCTAGTGCAACCCTGTTGCTAAACGCAGGTATGCCTAAATCAGACTGCCACAAGGAAAGCAAACCTAAAAGACTGGAGCTCTAGTACACCTGAACCTGCTGGAGAAGCCGCAGTAAGAAATCAGTGTGCTGAACTCCTTTTTGGGAAGAGTTGAAAAAAGGAGAGCGATCTGCAAATGGAGCTTTGAGTTTGTCATCACTTGACCAGCATACCATGTTCCATATACTACATATTCTGGATTTTGTTGTTATATTAACACCACACTGCCTGAGGTAGATATTAAGTCAATCCCATTGTTTCCTTAATGTTGTTTTAGAACTATTGTCACCAGTCTGGTTTAGTGTTTTTTAACATACCTGTATGCAGTATAGATGTCAAAAGTTCACAAGTTGTGATACATGAAGAACTAACGTGCAATTGAGTATTCAGTTGCAATACACTCACAGCTGCTGGTGTACTTCTCACAATCACCTCCTTTTTACCACCTGAATGGAAAAGGGTTTTGTACTGCCACATTTAAGGAGACCAAGCATTTGTAAAGCAAAGTGGTCAAGAATTCCTTAAGATCTGTTTTAACCTTTTCAGTCACGAAATTAGCCACAGAGGAAAGGGTAAATCAGCTTTCATCCAGGTTGAACTAGGAGTGCCCAGCTACAGTGTTACATATACTCTAAACCCGAATTCTCTCCTAGTTCAAAATCCTGGGTGAACGCTGGACGCCAGCCATGAAACTGTTCAAGTATCCAGGCAGCTTATTATTAGAGAGATAAACACAGGGGAAGATGCACGCTCAGAGCTTCCTTCCAAAACTAAAGATACATAATGAATGGATCTCACTCAAGGGACTGTTTATAAAGAGTTTACTATTTTAAAAGAGATTTTCATGTACACAATAGCAGCGCAATACTTATGTGTCTTTAATCCAAAAGTATTCAAGTGAGACAAAGATAAGGATCAGTAATATTTTGGGTAATGTGGAGGAAATACAAGCCTAAGGAACACCTCAACAAACCTTAAACATTTGTGCAAAAAAATGCAACTTCTTGTCAGAAGCATACACTGACAGCAGATTTAAAGTAGTAAGAGGTTTTGGGGAACTGAACTCAAGTCTTTGGGGTAAAAAAGCACCCCAGCACTACACAAAGTTTCCAAGAAAAAAATCTGACTATAGAATAAGATGTATTAGGTCATATAAAACCTTTAATTGCTGGAGTCCAGTTTTCAGCTTGTAAACCAAGATGACAGGAAATCTGTTTGGCCTTTGGAGACTGTTTAAGGCTGAATGAGCAAACCCAATAGCAACAGTGTGCAACCTAGTAGAATCTCTCAGCCGGCAGTGCTGCATAAATTTGAGTGGCTCCTGGGTTAACTGTTACAGAGAACTGGTCCTATCAGTCAATACTGAGTGTAACAAAACTAGTGCAGCCCCCTCCAAAAGGAACTGAATACTGAAGCACAGAACAGGGCTGGGGAGAGAAGGTAACTAGGGCAAGGTAGCATCGTTCTCGATATAGAAAAAAGATGAAACAGCTTGACTAGCAGTACTAAAGATGTGTTTCAGACGTTTAAAGTGGGGGAAAAGGTACTACTATAGGCAAAGAGTTTAGGAAGATATTAAAAAAAAAAAAAAAAAAAAAAAACCCCAAACAAGCAGCTAACGATACTAAGTAAAATACAGCTACTACAAGGCAGGAAAGCCAATATACTAAATATACTAGAAGAGAGACAAATGAAAGCAGCAATTCTTTATTAGAATAAAAAAACAAACAATACAAAACCCCTGAAATGTTGGCTCTTTTTGACATCAGCCTTCACAAAAGATTGTGACTAGACTATCACCATTATTTAGTATTATCAAGAGTTATTTCTAGACCAACGGCTAATACCTGGATGCTGGTAAAGATGCTGGACCTAAGAATGCCCCATTACTTGCATAAATATTAGGCATTTGATCACTAATTGGTTCTTAATACCTTAGACCAAAACTCTGAGTTGAACTTCTTACAAACCTAACTTCTGCAAAATGCATTGCATAATAGCAGATGCAAGTGTTACTGCCCTTCAGCAAACAAATTGCTTGTTGAGTAGATACAGTATTTACATTAGTGCGCAGATCTTTAACTTACTACTGCAAATCACTGTTATCCTGTGGGTCACTGTAAACAGCAGTTCTCAGGGTATTGACTAAAAACCAAGGAGAAAGATTAGAAGTTAATTGCCATCTCAGTAAGATTTGATTTTATGATGTACAACATGAGAAAACTGCTTAGGTGGGCTTGGTATCACGTGCAATACCTTTTCTGCTTAACCCTATAAACAGCAATGCCTCGTACTGATATAGTCTAAATAAATGAATGAACTTTAGTAGAGCAGGTACAAGAAGATATAAAATGTCTAGATGATGGTAAAATGCAAGAAGAACTGGGAAACAACAATGAAAATCCTTCTTTTATGCATATAACTGCCTAAACAATCATGAATTTTAACATCTATTGACAAGGTGACCCCGCAGCGTTGGAGTGGCAAAACTCAGCAATGCTGATTTTTCAATACTGAATTCACAAATATTTTTATTTTCTTTTACCAAAACCTCAAACTCTATCATGAAATAAGGATGCACAAGGTTGAAACCTATCTATTCTTATACTGATGGATAAAGAAAAGTATTTGAGGAGACACCAAATAATCAGTTTTTCCAGTTCTTTGGACACTTATGGAATTTTATTCTCACTAGTATCTTCCCATTTCCAACTGCTGTGTATGGGAAGTAAAGGAGAGGATAATGCACTCATCAACTGAACAAACTATTGCTATCCATCCCTAACTCTCCTGTGGATGACAGTCACCCCTTTTCAGCAGTATGCCGATGAAACCCAAAGTCACAGAAAAAGTCAAATTACTATGCCCAGCTACCCAAACTGCCTTTTTTTTGACAGTGTTTTGAGCATGGTGTGCTACACTGATGAACTGCTAGATACTGTCACTCTGTAGTTAAGAAATCTACCTTCACATGGAGAAACCAATTGCTTGGTCTTGGAAGGAAGCTCGATGTCAATCTGTGTCTAGATGCATTTTTTTCCCTTGGAGGATGCAATGCTTCCCCTATAGAGCATGCAGATGATTAAAAACCACGGAAGCATTGCACATGCATGCCTTCTCTAGTGATTATGCACATATTGCAGTACTCTTGGATTAGAAAGAGCAATGCTGGAGGTTCTTTCCGCAGTTGCTTGGAGAATGCAGAAATTTTAGGAGGCAAGACCATCAACAAAAGGCATCAGTTAGATGTGAGATATATAGTCATGTTGGTAGCCCAGGAAAGATGGGCTGATTAGATTTCTGCATGTTATCAAAACAATGCCATATATGTACACCACACCATAAGCTATTATCAGATTAACACCAAGATAAGATACTTTTCACCTTGCTATGATTACACTGTCTGGTCTCCATAAGACATAGCAAGGGCCTTTTTAGACTACTAATTGCATCTAATAGACTAACTTCATCACCATCAACAACAGATACTATAAAACTGAAGCCTGACAGTTAATGGATGGTTTATATTCCTTTCAAACAATTTTCATATTCTCTGACATTTTAGAAAAACATTATTGGTTTATATTTTATTTAGTTTTTTACAATTTAAACAGTTTTAATGGAAACAGGTTGTTCTACAGATGGAGCCTATTCATTATTGATGAACTTCAGATGCCCTATTCATCAGATCATGAAACTCAGATACAGCTGAATTGATGCTGCTGAGGTAGAGTAGAATAGAATAGACCAGACCAGGTTGGAAGAGACCTTCAAGATCATCACCTCAAACCGATCATCCAACACCATCAAATCAACTAAACCATGGCACCAAGCACCCCATCAAGTCTCCTCCTAAACACCCCCAGTGATGGTGACTCCACCACCTCAGCGGGCAGCACATTCCAATGGGCAATCACTCTCTCTATGAAGAATTTCTTCCTAACATCCGCCTAAACCTCCCCTGGTGCAGCTTGAGAATGCGTCCTTTTGTTCTGGCGCTGGTTGCCTGGGAGAAGAGACCAGCCCCCACCTGTCTACAACCTCCCTTCAGGTAGTTGTAGACAGCAATAGCTATTACACAGAGAAAAAGACATAAGCAAAATATCTAGTATGGATAAAGTAGTATGACAAATTAAAGTTGCACTTGCTGTAATAAGATGCTCGTGTTTTACATTTTTGAGGAACCATGATGCTACAGAGACTATCCACAGAGGCAGCTACAGTCCACAACATGCACAGTAGTAGCTTTACTTTCAGGCTGATTCAGAGTATCTTGGAGATTTTCCTACAGGAGACAGCAGCTTTTATTATGCATTATGACACTTTTCAAAGTCACACAGGCCATTTCTGATATTTACTCATTTCTGGATTGCTTTTATTTACCTTGTGTCATCCTAACTTAGAAGTTGACAGACCAATCTGTTACAAGGAACATGAATGGCAACGTTTTATAACTGTCTGGCATCTTATTGTGAGAAATTGTTATATTTGGCTTTTGCAAGGGGAAGGTGGGTGCTGGGGGTGCCGGCATTGCTGGGGACCGCAGGGTTCGAAACTTGAGCTGACTGGTTGTTTGTAGTCTGTGTTATGTAGGATGTGTATTGGGAGGGAAATGGAGGGAGAGTCAGGTGTTGAGATGTCTGCGACTGGCAGGGTCAAGAGTGCAAACCTTTATCCCAGCCCTGACCGCAGCCAGCAACAGGCGGGACAGGCAATGAGAAGGGTGGGAGCATGCTCGGGAAATGTAAAGGGATTGGTGGAGATATTTATGAATATGTGTGTTTGACGTCTATATAAGCTCAACTCATGTTGTTATGGTGCACGTCTAGCGAATCTGCTATGCGCTCAGCACTCTTTTGCCTTTATAATAAACTGCATTTGAAATTTATCAGTGAGCTCGTTTCTCACATTATTTAAACATTGCAGGGGCTGGTACTTCTTCATTAAGACATGAACTGAAATTTTCAATCAATCCTTTCAAAACGCATTTGTATCTTTGCATTGCATTATTTCCAAAACTACAACGAATGGTGTATGAAAGTACAACCACTACTTTTGTAAGTAGATGGATCATGCCAACGTACAGGATAAAGGAAAGGTGCTTTATTCTGGTGCCAGGGAACAGGGGACTAGTGTCCAAAGCACTGTTCCATTGAACCACCAGTTTTAAGCATCATGATAACAAGTTGTATCCAAAACTGTATAAATAAAAATTTTCATTCTCAGCAGTAACCTTTATGATCAGGGGATAGGTATCTTCAAAACACATTCTATAGGATTACATGAAATTCTACAGATACTCATTGCTAAGCATAATTCTTACCTGTCATTAGGAGTTGCCATGTCTTAGAATATTGCTACATAGAGGCTACAGTGCATACCAAGTACTGCAAAGCTACGTGCAGATAGTTATACAACAATCATAAATAATAAGTGTTGTGGTTTCACAGTCTTGATTAAGTGTTTAGATTACAAAACATTTCTAATGTTAACATTTCTCAACACTAACTCCAGCATCACAGACTTAAAATGACACGTAATTTAGTCCCTGAAACCACAAGGCAATAATTTTGTGTTAGCAACAGCCACAGGACAGCTTCTTGCTTATGCTTTTGCTTGAAATTTACCTCCTCAAAAATCTTAAAAGCACAGCCAACAAATTAGGAAGACACAGACTTTGATCTACAAATCAGTCAGTAAGATTACAAATAGTAATTTACCAATCAACAATGGGATTTCTGGTAGAACTTCTATAGAGATTTACTCTTGAACTACCACTGCTGTGTTGATGATGTATCAGTATGAAATCATTGCTGATTTAATTACACAAACATAAAACCACAAACGCATTGCCAGAACAGCAACAGTACTCTTACCTTAAAACTTTAACCATTCCCCATCACTGGAAGTCTAAATGTATTTTCAAACATTCCAAACCAAGAACCTTCTAAAATACTAAGCTTAAATTTGTTACTTAGTAAATAAGCAAGCAGGCAAGATTCTAGGGGGCATTCTTTAGTGTGTTAACAGTAAGGAACACAACAAAATTGGTGGTCTCTGTTGTTTATGATTTTAAAGACAAAAGTAACAAAATTTTTTTTTAAAGTATTTGCTGCAAATTATGACTATTCATGAAGAATAAGTGGACAGAAATAAGCCTGTTAAGTGTTTTCATTACTTAATTTCAAATAGTTTGCTTTATTGCTTAGTCAATGAAGTATGCCAAAAGGATGAAGACTATTTATATCAGTCATGAGCATATCTAGCAGAATTATTTACAAAATTTATAATATTAACTGTTTAACAATACAAATCTAGTTTCTAAAGGAATAAAACTTCTTAGAAACTATTCTTCTGGTTCTCCTGAATTCTAAAACCAGATCAAGTCAAACCATTTCATAAGGTTTGCAATCCTTGTTTTGTCAAGATTATGCGAAGAAGCTCCAGCTCCATGTTGAGAACATCTACAATTTGGTTTACAACCCTGCAATGTTTCCCTCATCATCTAGCCATAAACTCTTTTCCTGCATTCTCCTTGTGTAGATTTGTACAAATGTTAAAGTGTCTTTGCAGTGTCCCAACTCATCTCATCTGTTGCCTGAAATCTGCCAAAGTTTCTTATAAGATTTGCATAGAAAAGACATGTCAGACAAGTTCCATATGAAATGGAATTAAGCAGCATGCACAAGTTTATTCAAGCACATATACAATAGCACTAAGAGTCTATTATCCCTGCAAATACCTGTGGTCAAGAAACAGTAGGTAGGTGACTCTATAGTTTCTAACTATTTTTTATAAAGAATTGAGATTACTTTGCAAAAGGGGCACATCCAACATGGAGTACCAGAATATACTTTTGGAAACATATCTTGATCACTTTCCATGGACACATTTTAAGTTGTATTAGTTGTCTGCAGAATATAAATTTATCTACCAAGACATTAGTAGCATCTGATTAACTCAGAGATAAGCACATTGCAATAACCAGTCCAACATAAAGAAGTTATTTTCATATTATGACACTGTTAAAATACTACTTTTAGTAATGATTTGTTGTGAACTGCAGAAAGTAATGAAAATGCTTAACTGGTATCTTCTCAAATCAATGCAACTACTAAAGCCGCCTAACTTCCTTTGAATTTTTCACGATAGTTGTGTGTGCAAAGCCTCTAAAATTACGAGGCTCAGCCATATTATATTACCATTGATATTTGGCAGATTTTTCTCATAACACCACTTGCTGAAAAATTCTGTACAGTCATTGCCTACGTCTATCAGTGGACAAACTAGTTCACTGGATGAACGGCATTAATTATTTTATACTGAAGTAAGCCCATACATTTTTTTAACCTCAATTTTATTTCTTGCTGACAGAATAAATATTGGGCATATGGAGAGAGAGAATCTCAAAAATATAAGACATTCTCAAGCATCACTGGAGGAAAAAGAAAGCTATTTCCCCTATATCAGTATCTAATTTCCTCCCAGACTGACCACTTGTTAAAAGAATGAACTGTTTAAATGACTGATGTAAAGCTATAATTAAGCTTAAATGTTTTGAAAGAATGAGGGGAAAGAAGCAACTGGAAGTAATGATCTCATACAGCTATCAACTTTTTCTTGTTTGTTTGCTCTTAAGTGACAGTTGCTCACACAGGAGAGTGTGATTAATAAATTTAATTCAGGTATTTGAATTTGTCCTGCATCAAGATGTAGGTGAGTTTTGAATTTGAAGAAGGCCACATATAATTCTGAACTCAATCCTATAGCACTAGAAATGCCCAACCTCTTAAGACTGGACTGCAGGGCAGAAATAATCTTCTCTTTCAAGTACAACTGCCATTTTGAAAGAGGACAAAAGATAGCTGTTTCTTCTAATAAAGCATAATATGTAAACAGACTACTACTACTAAGAAAAAAAATTGTAACATTTGTATCCCAGGGTAGAAGATACAATTGGAATAAGGAGCAGGAGTAAAAAGCTACAACAGTGAGTAACTTTCAGTTTCTCATTCATACATAAAATGAATAGCTGTCTCTCTAATCAGGATAATGATTCTTCTATTCCAAGCTATTCAGTCCAACAAGGTGTTATAAATGTTATTAATGAATATGTATTAGTAGTTTGTTTATGTACAAACTATGCAACAGGTTATTTACAGTCGCTATTTACAGGTACCAGTATTCAGCTGATGGAACTACCTCTACAGAATGGCAATGCATGGGCACTTCAAACGAATCAAATGATTTATAGAATTTAGACTCAAAACTGATTTGAAAAGCAGCAGGGGAGGGGTTTGTTAGTGACCAGCACACCCTCAATCCGGAGCGGTTTGGCACTACCTTAACTGAAGTTCTATAAAGAAAAGGCTTGGCTTACTAACAAACTGAGAACTTTGCAGAATTGTTCCTTGATCATGCATTTATAGTCCAGAACACGTGGCGCAGATATGCCGGAATAAGGAAATAGAAAATGGTGCTGACCGTGTGGCACTGTGCCACGTGGTCGTGGCTTCTCCCAGAGTACAAGGGTCCAGGAGCCTCCCAGGGGAAACTTCAGAAGCTTTTGCAACTTGGTCCACAAAGCACGTTGCCTAGGAAGGGTTCCCCATTCCAGGGGCTGTAGTGGTTCAGGACCAGTGCTGCACAGGGGCTACCACAGTTTCCTCCCACAGCGATGGGTCACACAGCGGTTGACCTCATCTGTGGGGCACGGGGTACAGTGCACGGGGGCAGCATGCAGTGTGGCGCTGCCCATAGCTGGGAAACAGTGGTCATGTGCAGTGAGGCCTTCTGGGGCACTGGTTTGTGTCCCAGGCAAAGCAGACACCGGAACGGCACAGGCATGTACAAAGGCACATGCATGAGTGTGAGCATAGGGCACTTGTTTACTGAACAACCCCTATTTAACATTTGCCCCAACGAATACTGGTCCAATGAGCATCTGTTGCTAACACCACATTTAACCGATGAAATTATGTTTTGCCAAATATGGCAAAAGCATATGCCATGAATGGGGCAAACACAAGTATGTCACATGGCCCTTGTTTACCACAGAGGTGGAAACACGCCCAGGCAGATTGTTTACCTGGACTCAGTGGTGCCAAGATCCCCCCACCGACTCCAGAAGGGAGGCGAGAAAAGGGGGTTTGAGTTGAGCACACAGAAGCATGTTCTGGCAATATTTGGGGCACAATCCTGGACCTAAGCACCATTCACCACACAAGGCTTAAGCAGAATAACACCGCATAATTCTAGTGCTGCTTATGCTGACCTCTATTTCACCACACTTGAAACCAATAACAATTTTCTAGGAACACCTGTAAGCTGCACTTTTCCAGATCTTAATATGAACTTCTGGCTGCCCTTCCTGTTTTGGCACCACAGAAGGAACTTTATTGTGAACACATTAGTGTTGACATCCGTCATAGTACCCTGTTATCATCATAAAAGTACATCAGTTTGATACTGGGTTATTTACAGTCTGTGTTCAAGTCATGGGCTTAAACTGAAAGCCAAGTTCCCCATCCTCCCCACTTAGTGATGGGACAGGGCACTATTAACACTAGTTTTGCATAATAGAGAGATAGGGAGTGTGTGCTCTAGACTGCACTCTGTTCTGTCCAGCGTAATCTGGTGTGCAGTGCAATGGTTACTACAATTCACCTAAACCAGATTTAGTACATAACATTGCTTCCAGTATTAAGGTATACCAGGTAGCAATTCAGATGCAGACAACATATAAGATTAGACACTTGAAATGATGAGGCCAACACTAAAGCCTAATAACTATTTAAGTGAAAAGCTGGCAGGATTCAAACACTTTCACTCCTCTTTACTGTCCGATGTTTTATGAACGCTTATCTCCTTGCTAGTAGAAGGTGGTCTCCCAAAAAGGTTAACAGCACACCTGCAGCACATGAAAATAGCCCACCACTGATCTTATGAATGCAGCTATGAGCCTAGTGACCCTTTAACTCGGAACAACTCATTTGTTCCAAAAAAGCAACTGTTAAGTGGTCAAACTTCTAGCAATGTCAAAAAGATTCATTGTCTCCCTTTAAAATTAATTCTAGTAGTACCACTCTACTTGAAACAACTGGTAACAAGAATTTGGCAAGAATGGTAGTGATTAGAAAAAAAAACAAACTAAAAAACCCCACAAACCTGTGCAGCATTAAAGTAGTAAAAATTGTTTTTTTAAATTACAACTCATAGAAATACAGGGCAACAAACATTAGTAATTGTCATGGTATAACAAGCAGAAACAGTATGCTTATCAGCAGAGGATATACAAAAAAACAATTCAAGAAGTACCTTTATATCAAAGGTTGACCCTGCAGAGAAATGGAAAATAACTTTGAAGTACTTCAGATCATATCACATTCTCTCTGCATTACCACCCCCAAAATGCCCATAGGGAATTCTGTGAATTGCTTCCGCAGATGCCTTGCACACCAGCTGGGTAGGATTAAACATCCTGCCTGCAGCACATTTTAGGCCTTGAAGCCTGGCATTTTTGACAATGTGATGAACAGTGTACAATTGTGTGTACCCCATATGTTTAAAATAATCTAGAGCACTAGAAACACTGTTTAATCCATGTACAGCAGTGATAAGGGTAAGAAGAAAGCTACAGCAGTTACTTTTCAAGTTTGGAAGTTACAGCTCTAGAATTTCCTTTCTTTTAAACAAACTCATAAAATATTCAAAACTTAAATGTTGAGATTTTTCTATGCCTCTGATTTTCTGTTATTTCAACACCTTTAGTACACACAAATCACAAGGCTACTTGCAGAACACTAAATGCTAGCAAGCACTTCACATTATATAGCAATGACCAAAAGTTTGCAATTACAATGTTTGTACAATGGATGCAGACACCAACCTCGCTGTGAATGATGCCATGCAAGTGAAGTACCTCTCCTAAAGGAGAGAAAAAAAAAACAAAACAAGAACCAACTCCTAAGCAAACTTTTTTGCTTTCACTTGCACTCAAACACTCTGTAAGATGAGTTTTCATGGTAGAGTTCTGTCTAGATTTCAAAATGTGTGTGTTGATTTAAGTCAACAGTCTATTCTGAATTAGTGTTTTTCCGGAACCTGGCTTTAATTGCCCTATCCAGATGAATGAATTTGTGCTTGAAGAACCTCAGGTGTTTTGTTTGTTTGTTTCATCTTTAACAAAGAACATGTAGCTTCTCTTATTATCTGAGAAAGTACTTTGGACATGCTAATCAGTGGAGAGATTCAACTATCTTGAAAAACAGAAAATTCTCCTTTGAAAAGGAAGAGACACTTCTCCTGTTTCTGACAGGACATCGGTGTTTCAAAGCAGCATGGCAACTTTTGAATTTTGGATAAAAACATAGCCCTCAGTTACAAGCTAACCTCTGAAAAAAAGGAAAGAGCTCCTTGAATACAATAGCTGCCAGCTATAGTGCTATAGTACTATTAATACTGTTCAACAGCTGCCATCAGAACACAAACCTGTTCTGCTCATATGGTACTCCTTCAGGTGTTGAACATTGATTACTTCCCCCAACAAGTACAAAAATGTGGTTTCCTACACATTCAACTTACTTCCTGGTAGTAACCTGAGAATGGCAGTTTTTTGTCATCAGCTTTATTGTTTGGTGTTCTATTAAAAAAAAAAAAAAGGTGCAGAAACATTTCAGGTAATTTAGATCAGTAACTGTGAAAATCTATCCTGTTGAAATGAATTTACTGCTTGTATGCCACATTTAAAAAAATCCTATATACAGTAAGTTTAAAAAGAAGATGCCTAAGTTAACTTACATAGTCTTAAAAGAAATAATTCTCTAGCTCTTTATAGTCAGATAAAAAAGCCTTTTCCAAATACCACTCTCAGGCATGTCGAGATAAGCACTTTAACTAATATAATTTTCTAAGACTGCTACTTAGGATTTAAATCTGTATTGCTAGACCTGCTTTCCTTTTTAAAAAGTTATCTAAAACATAGTCTTCAACTTACTGAAATGAGACAAGGATCTCAAACTTATAAGAACTCAAATGAGGTAAGTAAAACCATTATGGCTCAATCTGAACCGTGATCAAATGCATAAAACCAGATGTGTACTTCTGACACTGCAGCAGGTAGTTTATGGATGTACACAAAGGGAAAAGGATAGATTTTGCTTTCTGCAAGAAAATACATTGTCATGTAAGAACATGCAATTACTAAACTCTTGGTGATGCGTTAAGACCCGATGCCTGCTTCAAATGTAATTTACACTTCTTAAAGATCAGGAAACTTTCTGACAAGCTTCAGTTAAGCTGAATAACAAAGATAAATTTCCTGTTGCTTGGAAACTCCCCCCTGCCAAACTCCTTAAAAAAACCCAACCACCAACCAAACAACAGCCTAATCCTCTGAATTCTCTCTCAGAACTCCACAAACAATTCCAACGAAGTAAAAAAATGTTACTCTTCACTGACCTCTAATTCTTCTTTAAGGGACCTACTTAAGGAGGTCAATCAAGACACATGAAATCACAGTACATAAGTTAGTAATCAAGTACATCAACTAACATAAAAAATACAAGTCCCTATTATTATAAGGTAAATATAGACAAACTCTAGACTGCAAATGCAGTATCTTAAAACTAAGAAGTGAGGATTTCAATTTTTCAAGATAGATTTGAATACTGGTATTTGTGAAATTGAGACAACACTTCCGATTAAATGTTCTAGTGCAAAAAAGTAGTCATATTATTACTCCTGTGGCTTAGAAAGTAATTATATACATTGAATATACACCAACAACAGCTAAGAAGTAATTGATACTCCTAAACATCCTCAGCTCTAACCTCTCTACCCTTACCAACATGAGCAGGCTTTCCTAGGATACTATGAGGTTTGGCTGGCGTATTGAATTAGATGACCACTTAACGTCGTTAAATTATATGAATTTATAGTCCTATAGCAGAAACAGCATGCCTCAACTCCTTCAACATAAGGCAGATCATATATGCAATGCATAGTTTTGTCAGTCATCACATTATTTCCTTGCCACTTTTCTTTTTACAGTTTATAAAAAGGGATAGAAATTAGATTGGACTGCAAGGGTATCATTCTTGCAGAGAGTGCATTGTCTATTATAAATCAAGACCTTCTTAGAATGGAAGCATTGAGAGTCCCATGCAGTGCCAAAACAATTACTTTGTTGACATGCAGATCCAGTGGAGCCAAATTTGAGTCTTGTACTAACAATAGTGCCTGGTATCATTCAACAAAGGAATATTTGCAGTAAAAGCAATATATTGTAAGACTAACAGAGCAAATAAACACAGGGACTTACATTTATCCACAAGACTGCATTTACCCATACTGAAAATGTGCATCTGAAGCATCAAGACCTGATTATGGTTACTTCTGGCAAAAGTAAGCTAAAAAAAGGGTGTACAGCAACTGTGATCTATTTTGAAAACTAAATAGCCTTTGTAAACTACTACATCTGATATAATGCTATAGTTTGAATTTAAGATGTGAGATGTATTTCACACAAGACACCAGAAGTTAGGGCTTTTACAGTTATTTCTCCTTCATTCTCCAACTCTAAGCATTGGTCCTCTTCCACACTGGACACAATACAATACAGTACACCAGGTTGAAAGAGACCTTCAAGATCATTGCATCCAACCCATCAACCAATCCAACCCACCTAAACAACTAAACCATGGCACCAAGCCTCCTCCTGAACACCTCCAATGAAGGTGACTCCACCACCTCCACAGGCAGACCATTCCAATGGGCACTCTCTCAGTATAGAGCTTCTAACTTCCAGCCTAAACATCCCCTGGCGCAGCCTGAGACTGTGTCCTCTTTTTCTGGTACTGGCTGCCTGGGAGCGGACCTGAGGACACTATTGAAAGCTACTTGTCATAAGGCTATTTCTAGCTTTTCCATCACTTTTAGTTTTTCCATGCCTGTTAAGAATGCAAGAATACAGATCGTAAGATCATTGTGGTTGGAAATGGCCAACTGTTATCTCAGCACTGACAAGTTCACCACAAACCACGTTTCTAGGTCTAATCTTACTGCACAGGAGAGGGAGAGGTAATACTTCAAGAAAGTGAAAATCACTTTTTTGGACTTTTCCTTATCTATGCTGCACACACTACTGCACATATATAAATCAGTTGCAATACTGATCAGTGTTGCATGATATTGAAAATATAGCTCAAAACTAAGGAAGATATACCAAATCAAATCAGCTGTACTGGATACAGCATTTTTAAGATTCCTTCCACTCCCCAGTTTCAAAGAACAAGGGCAATATTACTCTTGACAGAAAAGTTACTGGAAATAGAAAACAACTAGATTTTCATTTTGTGTCACGCTTATAAAAAGGAACACAGACACAAAAAAGCAAGAGTCCTTTGGAAGTTTAGGCCACCTAGCCATTAGTGTTTATGACACAGACATGTTCAGTGCTGCTGCTTCTATTCCACCCCTGGGGTGTGGAGAAACAAATTAGTTGCATAATTTGTCAATACTATAAACAGAAAATAAACTTTAATTTAAAGAAGTAGTTCTAGTAAGTAAGAAACAAACTCACTACTCTGGTTCCTGAGGATCGACGTGTTGTTCTAACATTAGAAACACTCCTTGAGTTGGCTGGAGTTGCCAATGGTAGAGTAGTAGAAAGTTGAGGAGGACTGAAAGACATCAAAGGCAACGTGGTGTCCCCTAATATGCATTGCTTGGAGCTGGAATTTTTATTGATGAACCTCTCATTTTTACCATTTGCTGAATCTCCATTAGTAGTCTCCATTTTCTCCTCATTCTTGATTCTTCTCAGGCAGTCCTTTAGCATCAGCTGAGTTGCAGACTGACTCAACCAGCACAAGAAGAGTTCATCCACCTTCATTTTCAGTACAGGTTGCAGAACTTTCCCAGGTGACATTTTCTATCAATTTTCCTTTATGCTGGATCAAATTCAAAATAAAGGTTTGACAATCACCTACTTAACTTTCAGCATTTAACAAGACTCCAGGGTTCCTGTTAAGAAAAATAATAATATTTAATCTTACACTTTTAACAAAGTGTTATCTTCCCACAAGATACCAACAGGTGCTGCAAGATACACATTTTGTTGTGAGTGCAACATTTTGTAAGTGTAAGCCATTAATCAGTCATAGTGGAAAACAGAGAACAACTTCTTTTAAGAGCATATTTCTTAAATGATGGCATCTGGAAAGAAGGAAACTGCACTGACTTCTTCAAATTGCTATCTAACAAATGGTCTCCAAGAATGCTTGTTAAAAACCACAACCACATTTATTATGACAAATAGCACTGAAAAGATTTATTTATAAGCCTGCCTTCTCATTTATGAGCCTGTCAAGAACTAAATGTCTAAGCAGTTTATGCAAAACTGGTGATTGTACAGTTAAGATTTAAGAAGCAACTCTTACTGTGAAGAGATTTAGAGCTAAGGATGAAAGTTCAATTTTCATTCTCAAGTAAGTGATTCTGATTTTTTTTTTCATAGCATACTGAGCACAAAATGCATCCCCACATGCACAATACCAAATTTAATTCCCAGAGATCCTTCTTCAAGATTTCACTTGCCTACCAACTCGGTATCACATTTAATACTAAGTTAGTTACTGAAGTATGTAGAATGATTTGGGGTGATGATCACTTATAACTTAACAGTGCTATTAAATTATAACAATTTACAGCAATTGAATATTCTTATATTTTTGATATATTGCATTAATTTTATATACAGTAACTTGATATTTTAAGATCTGATTTATTTAACATTCATTTTTACAGATTCTTAAAGCCAATATGAAAGCCAGAGTGACTCAAAAATTTGGATAGGACAATTTCAGGGCCAGTTGTCACATGAAACAATACTTTTAGAGAGCTAGAATACTGGAGCTAAATACTGTGAAGAAAGCCCAAGTTATTATCATCATTTCTGCCATCAAATTACTTAGTGCTCTGGCACAGTTTAATGAAAGTCTGTGCTTCCTCTCCTTTTTGGTCTTTTAAGCCTTCATCAACACGTGATCCACGTGTAGAAGGCAACAAAGGCATGCAAATGCTTTGCTAAAGAAACTTTAAAACAAACACCTGAATTCGGAAATGAGCAACATCTAGCAAATGAGTATACTAATAAAATCAACGCTCGGTCTACATCCCACGGCAGAACTAGAAATCTTGTGACATTGCAGCAGTTAAATTTGTTAAACTTTTATGCATACGAACTTAACGGTCATTCCCTTGCTAAAGCTGACCGGTTTCCTAGGTCAACACTTTTACAGCACTCAATGCCGTGTCAGCACCCTCGAGCAGTAGGATTTACCTGGCATTTCCTTCCAGAAAGAGGTGCCACTCAGCACTCCAGGGCATGCCCCAGGTGCCCCAATGTCGGACTCCGCAGGCCGGTCGGGAAAGGCGGGTGGCCACACCACCTGCCGCAGCACACCGGAGGGGTGCCCCAAAGAAGAACGGGAGGGACGCGAGAAGGCCCACACGAAGAACAACCACACACAAGCACTCACCTGTGCCAAGCCACCCCTCCCGCCGCCACCTTCAAATTGGAGCCTCCTTCCGGCCCAAACACCCGCTAACATCTCGCGATAACCAACGCCCCTTCCCCCTCAGGGGACGCGGCGGCCGGTCACCGTGGCAACGGGGGGCGGGACGTGGGAGGGGCACGCGGACGTCTGTGCGTACGTCGTGACGTCAGAGTGGCGCTCTGTTGATTTCGCCATGCTGCTGCCTGCTTTGTTTTCTCAGTGGCATTTGCGGCGGTGAGGTGGCCTTGTTCGCTGCGTCGGTAGCGGTCAAGGCGACGTGAGGGGCTGTGAGCACAGCCTCCTTCTTCTCCTGCCCCTGGCGTGCGGCTTCGGCCACCTTGGTCTCTTGTCTCCACAGTGGAGCCCTCTTGGGGCCAAGACAGTGGTGCCATGGTGTTAGGTTAGAGGCAAAGTGGGGAGAGTGATTGTTGGTCACCCCAAACTGCGGGGTAATCAGTCAAAAGACCAGTGCCTTTATCTCCAGGTTGCCATATGTGGGATTGCTGTTGTGCGGGCTGCTTGTGTCACCATGCTCCCAAGGTCTCCCGAGTGCTATTGCCTGTGATGAGGCACAGATTTCTGACCTGTATCTCATGGGCTGTCTCCCTGGTTTCCTGAGAGGAGATGAGATTGCCTTTGCTGCTTCTGGCTACCAAATGCTGTTAAATCAGAATACAAAACACTGCTGGTTGCTACTAGTGTCACAGGATTGGAAATTATAGGATGAAAGGGGAAGTGGAGGAAGTAACACATAAACTAATCCCCTTATTAAGAGGAAAAGGTGTGCTGGCTTGCAGCCCATTTTTGCACTGGGTAACAAACACTGGAAATTTGGAGGTTGGGAGACTTCATGGGCACTCCTGCAAAGCTCTCTGGGTGTGCTTGTCAGTGGTGTGTTAGATAGCTGCACCTATCCCCACATTTTTCTTTTGATGCTTTTTACACCAGTTATCTGTGTTTTTATGTTGGATCCCTACTTCCAATATTCTGTGTTTTCCTCATGGCTACAATCCCATTTACTCATTTTACATTCTTTGCTTCCTTTACTGTGAAAGACACTCCAGATTTATGACAGGTTATTTTGACAGATCCTTGGAATGTTACTACTGTGGAGGCTGTACCGGAGACGATACAGTTAGTATGTTACAGTGGTTTGACCAGAAAGCCTGAAAACACAGACATGATTAAAATAGGGAAAGTAAGTGAAGGAATAGGCTTGCTGTCTCATTTCTAGGGACTTGGAAAGAGGACGTGGAAATAAGAAAGGACTGAGGAAGACCAAAAGACTAGATGATGTGAGAGGGATCTGGTACAGTTCACAGTTGTATTTTGATAATATTCAAAATACTATCATCTGTCAAAAACTGGTGCTACTCTTGTAAGTATATCAGAGGGCTTTGACTTACTATACGCACTGAAATATATTTTTTGCATGTTTGAAAATGTGGTTCTGCATTCAATAAAACCTGTAAAGTGTGGAGAAGTCTTGAAGGCATCTCTACTTTTCACCACACTCTGCTTCCAGCCTATTGGTTGCTGAAGTTTAGAAAGCATGGTTTTAGAAAACCGAAGTGCACAAAATGGCATTATTTTAAACTGGCATAAAGCATTCAATACAATAATACAATACAATACAATATCTCCAGGCTAAGCAACCCCAGCTCCCTCAGCCTTTCCTCATAGGGCTTGTGTTCCAAACCCCTCACCAGCTTTGTTGCCCTTCTCTGGACACGTTCCAGCAAGTCAACATCCTTCCTAAACTGAGGGGCCCAGAACTGGACACAGTACTCAAGGTGCGGCCTAACCAGTGCAGTGTACAGGGGCACAATGACCTCCCTGCTCCTGCTGGCCACACTGTTCCTGATGCAAGCCAGGATGCCATTGGCCTTCTTGGCTGCCTGGGCACACTGCAGGCTCATGTTCAGCCTACAATCAACCAGTACCCCCAGGTCCCTCTCTGCCTGGCCGCTCTCCAGCCACTCTGACCCCAGCCTGTAGCACTGCCTGGGGTTGTTGTGGCCAATGTGCAGAATCCGGCACTTGGATGTGTTAAATCTCATGCCATTGGACTCTGCCCATCTGTCCAGCCTGTCGAGGTCCCTCTGCAAAGCCTCTCTGCCCTCCAGCAAATCAACTGCTGCCCCCAGCTTGGTGTCATCTGCAAATTTACTGATGATGGACTCAATGCCCTCATCCAGATCATCAATAAAGATGTTGAAGAGCATGGGGCCCAGTACTGATCCCTGGGGCACACCACTAGTGACAGGCCGCCAGCTGGATGTGGTGCCATTCACCATTACTCTCTGGGCTCGGCCCTCCAGCCAGTTCCTAACCCAACGCAGTGTGCTCCTGTCCAAGCCATGGGCTGCCAGCTTGGCCAGGAGTTTGCTGTGGGGACGGTGTCAAAGGCCTTGCTGAGGTCCAGGTAGACCACATCCACAGGCCTCCCCACATCCACCAGGCGGGTCACCTGATCATAGAAGGAGATCAGGTTGGTCAGGCAGGACCTGCCCCTCCTAAATCCATGCTGGCTAGGCCTGAGCCCTGGTCATCCTGTAAGTGCTGTGTGATCGCACTCGAGATGACCCGTTCCATAATCTTGCCTGGCACTGAGGTCAGGCTGACAGGCCTATAATTGCCTGGCTCATCCAACCGGCCCTTCTTGTGGATGGGCACCACGTTGGCCAGCTTCCAGTCTTCTGGGACCTCTCCAGTGAGCCAGGACTGCTGAAAAATGATGGAAAGTGGCTTGGACAGCTCATCTGTCAGCAATCTCAGCACCCTAGGATGGATCCCATCCGGTCCCATGGCCTTGTGGGGGTCCAAGCGGCTCAGTAGATCTCTAACTTCCTCTTGGAGCAGTGGGAAACTATGCAGCTCTCTGGCTCCTTCTGCCAGCTCTGCAGGCCAGCTGTCTGGAAGACGTTCTGCCCTGCTAGTGAAGACTGAGGCAAAGAAGGTGTTAAGTACCTCTGCCTTTTCCTCATTCTTTGTTACAACGTTCCCCTCCGTGTCAACCAAGGAGTGGAGGTTGTCCTTGCCCTTCTTCTTGCTATTGATGTATTTATAGAAGGACTTTTTGTTGTCCTTCACAGCAGAGGCCAGTCTAAGTTCTAAATGGGCTTTTGCCTCCCTAATTCTTCTTCCTGCACAACCTAGCAACATCCCTAAACATTCTGTAGGTTGCCTCCCCTTTCTTCCAAAGATGATACACCCTCTTTTTTTCCCTAAGTTCTATTAAAAGTTCATTGCCCATCCAGGCTGGCCGTCTGCCCCGGCGGCTCATCTTCCGGCACACCGGCACAGCCTGTTCCTGCGCCTTCAATAGTTCTTCCTTGAAGTAGGCCCAGCTCTCCTGGACCCCTTTATTTTTAAGGACTGATTCCCAAGGAACCTTCTGAATTCAACATAACACAGAGGAAGCAGATGTCAAGGCATGACTCAATCAACACGAGAGATGTGGACCTGCTGGAGTGGGTCCAAGGAGGGCCACAAAGATGATCAGAGGACTGGAGCACCTCTCCTGTGAGGACAAGCTGAAAGAATTTGGGCTGTTCACCCTGGAGAGAAGAGAAGGCTCTAGGGAGACCTTATAGCTACATTTCAATATCTGAAGGAGATCTACAGGAAAGCTGGGGAAGGACTGTTTAGGGGGCCTTGTAGTGATAGGTTGAAGGGCAGTGGTTTTAAACTGGAGCAGCATAGATTTAGGTTAGATATAAGGAAGATCTTTATAATGAGAGTGCTAAAATACTGGAACAGGTTGTCTTGGGATGTGCTTGAGGCCCTGTCCTTGGAGACATTCAAAATCAGGCTTGGCGTAGCCCTGGGTGGCCTGATCTAGTTGGAGCTGTGCAAGGAAGTGAAGGAGGATTGGATGAGATGACTTTTGAGCATCCCTTCCAACCTCATGCAATCTGTGACTGTGAATCTGTAAACGTTATGGAAGTAGCTTTAAAGCAGGGGAAAACAAAACCCCTGTTATGTATAGCAGCAAGATTTTTGGCTGAGAACTGAAGGGCTGAATTAAGAAGACTGATAGGAGAGTCACAGACATGGAACAAAGAGGACTTTTAAAACATTTTGAATGCCTTTGAAGCATTCCTTAGTGATGGTGTAGCCATCTGTTGATTGACATGTTGAAGACAGGTGGCAAGAAGGGGATCAGAGAGTGAGTTGACAGAGTTGTAGAGTTGGATATCAGCTGCATGGAGATGATGCCCTTTGTTGAAACTGGCAATGATATCTCCCAGAGGAACAGAGGAATAAGAAGAAAGAAACCAAAAATCCTCTGAGAAATACACACAGTCACAGTAGTCTCTTATGTATGCTAGTGATTATTCAAAGCGAGTCTAATTCTGACTTTATTAGAGTTTGTCATGATTAACATTGGTATGAGAGAGGAATCAATTTCATGTATATTCTGTTAAACAGAAAGCGCTTTGGGCATCATCATCAGGTCGTACTGGTACTTGCAATTGACAGGGATATTTTGAACATGTCTGGATGGATTGGGTCTACTCAGCAGTCTATCTGCTGCTAGGGATGTGTGTTTGTAGAGTTACAGGAGGTGTAACTTGGCCCAAAGTGGAAAAATACCTAAACCAAATCTCTTAATTCAGATCTTCACCAGTAATTGAATTTTGACATTCCTTTTTGACTGGTTTTCTATGTTCTTGCTGGTGTGGTAAGTCTATAATCTATATCTTTTCTATGTTGCTTTCAATCTAAGGAAAACAAGAATCTGTTCTAGTGTGTTACAATTTATGTGAAACAGATCAATTTAATTTAAGGAAGGGCTTTTTTAAAAAGTCCTTTGAGTAATTATCTAGACTTCAGGAAAGAATTTGACATTGTCTTCCACAGCATCCTCCTGGAGAAACTGGCTGCTCATGGCTTGGATGGATGGATACCTTGCTGGATAAAAGCTGGCTGGTTGGCCAAGCCCAAAGAGTGATGGTGAATGGAGTTAAATCCATTGGGCAGCTGGTCACAAGTGGTATTCCTAAGGACTCAGTATTCATACCTGTTCTCTTTAATGTCAGTGATCTGGATAAGGTGATTGAATGCACTCTCAGTAAGTTTGCAAGTGATGCTAAGATGGGAAGGATTCATCGGCTTGAGGGTGAGAAGGCTGTAGGGACCCAGACAGGCTGACTCAATGGGTGAGATCAGTTGTATGAGATTCAGCAGGCCAAGTGCCAGGCCCTGTGATTGGATCATAACAGCCCCATGCAACGCTACGGGTTTGGGAAATAAAGGCTGGAAAGCTGTCTAGTAGAGAAAGACCTAGGGGTATTGATTGACAGCTATCTGAACATGAGCCAGCAGTGTGTTCAGGTGGCCAAGAAAATCAACAGCCTGTATCACAGTCCTGCTGACTGTGGCCATCAGGACCAAGGAAGTGATTGTCCCCCTGTACTCAGCACTGGTGAGACTGCACCTTGAGTACTGTGTTTAGTTTTGGGACCCTTACTACAAGAAAGACATGAAGTACTGGAGGGTATCCAGAGAAAGGCAATGAAGCTTGTGAAGGAGAACAGGTTTTTATGAGGAGCTGCTGGGGGAACTGGAATTCTTTAGTCTGGAGAAAAGGAAGCTGAGGGGAGACCTTACCGCTCTCTACAACTACCTGGAAGGAGGTGGTGCTGTGGTGAGTGTTGGTCTCTTCTCCCTACTAACAATTGATAAGATGAGAGTAAATGGCCTCCAGTTGTGCCAAATTAGATATTAGAAGAATCTTCACTGAAAGGTTTATCAAACACTGGAACAGGCTCCCCAGGGAGGTCGTTAAATCACCATCCCTGGAGGTATTAAAAGATGCACAGATGTGGTGATGAAGGACATGGTTTAACAGCAGACTTGGGTAGAGTTAATTAATGAAGGTTGGACTTGATAATCTTAAAGGTCTTTTCCAAGGGAACTGATTTGTTGATTCTATGATCCTATGATTATTGCATATAAAAGCACCAAGTATGCAATATCTAACTGGTACCTGAAAGTTGAAGTGACAAGGTCACATTGAGCATTGTCATAAAAGATGTGACTACACTTTACTTAAGGCAGAGGTTTGTTTAACAAGTGCAAGAGAGTGATACATTGGTATAACTCATACCAATTAATGATAAGAATACTTGGGCTCAGCTACACAGTGGAGTTAGTACAGCCACACTAGTATGTCTATGTAGCTCAGTACCTCCCTCCATGTAGTACATGGAGCTGCTAACCCCATTGCTGAAACTGAAGAGCCATACTAGTTTCCAGTTGTTATTGGATCTGTTGCATACAGCTTGTTTCTGCTTGTTCTGCTAATCTTTACACACAAGGTGATGTTAGCAGTACTGCCAAAGTGCACTAATGGCTATATATCAAAGTCCTTCTTTACCTTTATTTGCCAGAGTTACAGTGACACAGTGCAGTGGTGGTCATTGGGTGTATTCCTATTTCAAATCACTATTTTGCAGCAACACCTGGACTTCTTCCCTTATATTCTTGGCTGTGTACAACTTAGATATGCAGCTATGAAATAGGTGTCTCCACTCCCTCTGTACTTGGTGAGAGTAAAGCAGCATTGCCTGATTAATGTTACCCTGAGGTAGATCAGATATATCGTGACTTAAAAGTGCCTTTTCCTCTCTGCTAATAAAATTCTCAATTAGTATCCACACACACATTTTAGGAGTCTAAAGCTATGTAGGATAAATGTGTTTACAGAATTACATTTGCTTGTTTGCACAGGGCTGAGCTAGATGTAGTCTCATCTGGTCTCAAAAGCAGTGTTGTTCCTATTCCACAGAGAGTGAGGCTGAAGTAGAACATGTGCTTGAGATCAAAATGCAGTTCACTGTGGGATCATTACGAGTCCTTGTTCTAGAGGTTTTCATATGCCTGTCATGTAGGGAAAGAACTACAGTACCTCCTTAACATGTTGTTTTAAGGAGAATATTGCATTTTGATCAGGCCTCTTATAATGCTTTTGCTGACATATTCTACAAATTTCAAATTTAGGCATCTAAAGTTTGGTTCTAGCCTATATATATAAGCACTAAAATAACCATGTCCTGATTTCCTGATGTGCTAACATGGTTGGGAGCGAGTATGCTGAATATCTCTGACAAGCCAGTCACTTTTATTTAAGTTGCCATAATTGAAAACTGTGGCCAGAAGGGTTCACTGAGGTTGCACTGCTGGGGTGATGTTCTTTGTAAACCTACGTACTGTATTTGGTCAGAGAGACTTCAGGAGAGTGTATATGTTAGTTTTAGTTTAGTGAAAGATAAACCTAGCACTCTGTTACTCAAACAAAAATTGCTGCTCCTAGTACTATTTTGAGGGGGAATGGAGTTGACTTTGGGTACTTTATGCAGCTTCGCTTAAGGGAAAGGTAGTACCTTGGAATCCCTTCAACTATGCACCCATACCGGCTAACCACGCGGTTTCATCCTTTTTTGCAGCCGCTTACCAAAATTAGAGCTAGGATAGTGAACTACAGGTCATATGGCCTCCAGAAGTAACATCATATGCAGACATAAAAAAAGTCAGCAATGTTGACTCGGTGCACGTGTTCAGCAGCCAGCAATGCTCTCAGAAGAGCTGATACTGAGGCTTGCGGCTTTAATTTGCTCTGTCTCCTACTACTTTGAGATGGAGTGCTGCAGTAATACAGGGTCTGGTTAACAGCTTGCTGGTGCACAACTCTTTTAAGAGCAAGTCAGAGATTATAATTACAAATTGCTCTGTAACTTTCAAGCTTGTGTCGTGAGTACAGGCACTTAAACATTCTGTTCTTGCAGACACATTTTTTTCCTCCTTGTCACACTGTGTAGTTAGACTAAGACCTTGTCACTGTCTGTCTCATGACACAAGCAGGGTTTAATTTGGAAATATTTACATTCATGTAATAAGAAAAGAGAGTATGAAGTTTAGATACTGTAAGAGCAGGCGCCCTACAAACTGAAGAAGAAAACTGATTCAGCAGTTGTTTGCCGCCATGGTTTTAGGTTAATTCCTATTGCATATCACTGCAGGGCTAGCAGTGAATGTTTCTTGTACATTTTACTAAATTATTATCAATGTGTTGGGTTTTTTTCCCACAGGGGCCTGGGACTGGGCAATGTTTACAGCAGTCCAGATGTGAAGGCTGGTTCCTCCTTAAGTCGCCCTGATCTTCTAATCCTAGGTTCATATATTTCTAGTGCTGTATTTTATCTGATGGTTTTATCTAGCATTGTATCCAGGTCACATGGAGTTTAGGGAATACTGCTTGAAATGCAGTCTCTATGGTGGTGTTTAACAAGGTGTGCACGAGGATGTTTATGGGGTGTGAGAATAGGACTCTATTCATTCTCCATGTTGAGTGTTACTAAGCCCAGTTCTCTCCTGACTTTGTCCTGGTGCAACCATTATAGGACAGAGGAGACTCTGAGCTATTGTATTCAGCAGCCTGCGATGTCTGCCAGCTGCTTGTCTGCTACTATACTGTAAACCATGCCCAGGTACGTGGCTCTTGCATATCCACCATCTGGCTAAGACCCAGTCTGAAGATCTGAGACCTCAATTTGTTGTTTTGGGATAAAGTACATATTTTTTGGTATTTTACCAGAACATTATTCCATCAGATTATCAAGAGGGCAGTGTAAAATGTATAGTGCTTGTACTCTTTTTCTACTTTGACAGTTCTAAAGAAATGTAAATAATGTAGTGGGCAAGTATATTTTTATCACTTGACATCCAGAACAGTTTCTGAAATAACATGTATATTTCTGGGGCATGGTCTTTGAATATCTATGTTCATACATATATACATTAAATGCAAACTGTAGTAAAATGCGGGCTTATGCTGGCTACCAGTGCTCTAATTAGCTCACTGAACTTAAAATAATTAACATAGTTAATAGTTGGCTTACAACACAATGAGAAGCACACACTTAATAAATCACTTTTTAAAAAATTATCTGTTAAGTATCTGGCTGCTTGAGTAATATTTTACAGCTTTGTTTAAATTCACCTTGTGCTGTTCAAAGGCAGTAGCAAAAGTTCTAGTTTTCATAATGCTATGGGATCAGACACCTATGCTCAGGGGATTTTAGTTCACCACTGCATTACTTCAGTGCAGATCTGATTCTGCTATTTGTCCACTGTTTTCATTCAGCAAAACTAAAAGATTAAGTATTTCTAAATTTATGAGCTAATTAGTACACTAATACAAGCCACATTTATCATTTCCTTCAGTTTGCTTAATCCTTCTTCATTACAGAAGTCAGTTCAGATGTCCATTAAAGCTTGAAGTAAAAAAAAAAAAAAAGTATTTGTTTTCATTTTCATTAGGGAAAAGTGAGAATTCCAAAAGATTCTGGGCAGACAGAGCTACATTCTTTTTCTCTCATTAAAGTCCTTTTAGTTACAGTAGTTAAAGGAGGAAAACGCTGTGCAGCTCTAGGCATATATCTGCAAGGTTGCCAAACCCAATAATTTTATCACAAGTTTAATAAGATTTAGTGTTTTTCTTATAAATCTACAGCTCTAGAGTCCCATGATTATGAAATAATATTATCTTCCACTAAATGTGTGTGATAAAAAGAGCCCTTGTGGTGGCAAAGAAAATCTTGGAAATACAAAATTAATGGCTCAAAAATTTCTAATTAAAAAGTGTAGGAGCCCCAGATGTTAAGATTTTAGAAGTAATCTCAGATTTTGAGAAGTGTTTATTAATCTAAATATTGTGTCAGTAGCAGCAATAATTCCAACACTTGCTCTTAAGGTATTTCTGTGTAGGATCTGATTCTACATTCTTAATATTCTTTTCCTACCCTTCAAACTTAGTTTAAGATACAAAATACCTACACATTTTTGTGATTTAAGTGCATCAGAGTGCTGAGACTTAAGGTTAAGAGTTGGTTACATATTTTAGATGTTGGAGCCAGACAGCAATTCAGTCTAACAATGTGCATGTCTACTATTTCCTGAAAATTTGCCAGTACATAACCCCTTATATGCATATATGTGACCCTACAACAAACTCTCTTATGTGGTGCCAAAAAATGGCATTAGCTTCAGCTGCTTTATAAAATTACTACCCAAGCTGGCTTACATTTACAGTGACCAAGGCACAGTGTATCAGCAACTAATGCCTGGTGTGCCAGCTAACATGGGAGCCTCTGCTCCCCTCCATGTTTGCTGAGGTTATTGTACAGAGGAAGAACAAAAACCTTTTGAATGCTGGGCCAGAGTATTTTGTGCACTGTCACAGCAATGCCCATCCTTCTTTCTGAAGAAAGCAACTGTGGTGCACTACCAAATGGCTTCCTTGAGCCAAGTTACTCCTTTTAAGAGCCCCCAAACTCCCTGAGTTGTCAATGAGACAAGGTACTCAGCAGACAAGTAGTAAGGCTTTTAAGAAGCACTTATGAAATGGACTGCAGCTGTGACGGACCTGTTACCAACTAAACAGTCTGCCCAGAGACAATGTTAGAGAAATACTGTGATTAATTACCTCTAATTAATTAATGTTTAGCTTTTAATATTATCAGCTGAAAAGAGAAGTGAATGTCACAGCATCAGCAACTGCCAAGATATAGATCCCATACTGGACTATTATGGAAATGAGATAAGTGCAAGCCAAAAGAAGACAAAGCTTACACAATGTCCCATGTGATCCTGCAGAAAGACTAAAGAATATAATTTGAATGTGTGGGAATCATTTGCAGCAGCTGAATTTATCTGGGTAATGCAGATGTCTCTGAGCATGAGCTGGGTTCTTGATCTGTACTGCCCTCCAGAAGATCCTGTTGGTATTCCTTAGCTGTGAATGTTCCCTGTGAGTCTTAATGTCCACAGGCTAATACGGCCTGTGGGAATAGTCCCCATGGTTACATGAAACTAGATTGTATTAGTATTTTAATGGTAGTGTACCCTGACTTTTAAGTACCTCCTCACAAGGCCTTATTGTCCTGACTCCATACCTACCCTTTCTACAAGGAAGGGTACTCAGAACTATTCTGGAAGGATCAGGATCCAAATGCAACTTTTCAACAAAATGTAAACATTTTTCTAACTTCCTTTTGTACTGTGTTGTACAAATTCCTGTCTTACACTTTTTATATTCCCATAGAGGTATTAACAAATGAAGTTCAAAATAAATGTCAGCAGAAGTAAGCACATGCAGCAAATGTCCTTAGTGTTCTGGACCTTGAAATGCAACTAATGGATAAGTGGTTATTTCCCTCTATGTGGTTATTTCCCTCTATGTTCAGAACAGAGTGTAAGCTTCTACTTGAATTACTCTTAACTCATACTCTGAAATCCTGTCCTATAGCATTTTAAGTTCATTTTTGCACTTCTGAGTATGTGTCACTTTATTCCTTTGTGCATCTATTTAGAGTAGAATAGAATAGAGTAGAATAGAATAGAATAGAATAGAATAGAATAGAATAGAATAGAATAGAATAGAATAGAATAGAATAGACCAGGTTGGAAGAGACCTTCAAGATCATCGCATCCAACCCATCAACCAATCCAACCCACCTAAACAACTAAACCATAGCACCAAGCACCCCATCAAGTCTCCTCCTGAGCACCTCCAATGAAGGTGACTCCACCACCTCCACGGGCAGCCCATTCCAATGGGCAATCACTCTCTCAGTATAGAAGTTCTTCCTAACATCCAGCCTAAACCTCCCCTGGCGCAGCCTGAGACTGTGTCCTCTTTTTCTGGTACTGGCTGCCTGGGAGAAGAGACCAACCTCTGCCTGTCTACAACCTCCGTTCAGGTAGTTGTAGAGAGCAATAAGGTCATCCCTGAGTCTCCTCCTCTCCAGGCTAAGCAACCCCAGCTCCCTCAGTCAGATTGGTCAGGCAGGACCTGCCCTTCCTGAATCCATGCTGTCTGGGCCTGATCCCTTGGCCGTCCTGTAAGTGCTGCGTGATTGCATTCAAGATGACCCGTTCCATAATCTTGCCTGGCACTGAGGTCAGGCTGACAGGTCTATAATTCCCTGGCTCATCCAACCGGCCCTTCTTGTGGATGGGCACCACGTATTTGGTATCTGTTCTCTTTAACTTAGAAAATAGTGTGTTTTAATGACTTCTGGGGTCTGGGAACAGTCATTGTGCTCTATTTTCTTACTCATCCATGTACCTGTTATTAGCTTCCATTGCAGACCTGTCCTCACACCAACACAGTGATACCCTGTAATGTCTTGCTCCTTATTTGCTCTTGGAGGTCTAGGTTGTAAAATTGGAATATATATTTTTTTTCATCTGAGGCTTGACTGAAATTGGATATGTTTGTATGTCTCGCTCTAGGTTCAGCTCTTCTCTCATGGTGGATCACAAGTTGCTGTTCTTGCTAGCATTCACCATTTCTTGCCAATGTTTCTTAATTTGGAAGAGTCGGATGAACACTAAGAGATTTAATTGTAAATGTTTCTGATGAAGCCATTATCCTTGACAGTCTGAGTGCTTACCCTGTTCCTAAGAGTGCATCTGTGCATGTTTTTTCCACTTGCCTCACACCCCCTCTTTACTTTGCAACTGTGAAATTGCACAAGCTGTTAAGGTAAACTTCATCAACAGGTTACTGATATAAAAGAAAGGCATGATGAGCATGGCAGGCATCATGCAGACCTTTGCCTTTCCATGTGGGAAGCTTGAGTCTGAGCGGTGCCCCTGTGAGCCGCTTGTGATGCGAAGGAAGGAAAAATACTCTCCCTGGGTTGTGAAGGCCACCACATATCTGCCAGGTATGGGGAAGTTACTCTGAAAGGGAGTTTCCTTCATCAGCCTGGCCTGGATAGTGGCTGTTCACTGGGCACATATGTGTGAGGTGAGAAGAATAAACATGCAGGAGTCATCTCCTTTTTTTACAAGTTACAGTAGAGTCAGTAAAGGCAGCCCGGGACTACATCTTCAACACAGTACCTTAACATTGAGATTGCTACTGGTGCCTACAGTTAAACATTGCTTGTGGCTTAAATGCTCCAAATTAACTTTAATACAGTGTTTAAAACTCAGATGAAGTAATTTCATGCATCTCTAAAAGGGAAGAAAGGAATTGTTGATGAAGGTTTTTAAATCAAACTGTATTTATGCAGCACTGTTATTCTGTTGTTTTCCTGGAGACATTTTGCCCGTGTCACCAAGAATGATGTATCAGTAGGGTGGTGTCAAGCTGAAGTTGTTCAAGAGGGGATTGGACGTGGCACTTGATGCCATGGTTTAGTAGTCATGAGGTCTTGGGTGACAGGTTGGACTCAATGATCTTTGAAGTCTTTTCCAACCTTACTGATTCTATGATTCTATGAAATCAGTTATTGGTTTGGAGTTGAATTTCAAAAGCAGCAAGATGGTTTTCCAAAATGAAACTGCTAATCCTTTGGAAATAAGATACCTAATAACATTACTTAACAAAACTTCTGGAAATGGAAGTGAAGCATTAGAGTAGTTAAGTATATCAAGTGATTTGAAGTGATTAAAAAGGCTACTTTTTTTTTTTCCTCTAAAAGCATTAAATGATACATTAAAAGGCTTCACTAAGCCAGCACTGAGCATAACAACCCCATGCAGTGCTACAGGCTGGGGTCAGAGTGGCTGAAGAGTGGCCAGGCAGAAAGGGACCTGGGGGCACTGGTAGATAGTAGGCTGAACATGAGCCTGCAGTGTGCCCAGGTGACCAAGAAGGCCAATGGCATCCTGGCCTGTACCAGGAACACTGTGGCCAGCAGGAGCAGAGAAGTCATTCTGCCCCTGTACTCAGCACTGGTTAGGCCACACCTTGAGTACTGTGTCCAGTTCTGGGCCCCTCAGTTTAGGAAGGATGTTGACTTGCTGGAATGTGTCCAGAGAAGGGCAACAAGGTTGGTGAGGGGTTTGGAGCACAAATCCTATGAGGAGAGGCTGAGGGATCTGGGGTTGCTTAGCCTGGAGAAGAGGAGGCTCAGGGGAGTCCTTATTGCTGTCTACAACTACCTGAAGGGAGGTTGTAGACAGGTGGAGGCTGGTCTCTTCTCCCAGGCAACCAGCACCAGATCAAGAGGACACAGTCTCAAGCTGCACCAGGGGAGGTTTAGGCTGGATGTTAGGAAGAAGTTCTTCATAGAAAGAGTGATTGCCCATTGGAATGGGCTGCCCGTGGAGGTGGTGGAGTCACCATCACTGGAGGTGCTTAAGAAGAGACTTGATGGGGTGCTTGGTGCCATGGTTTAGTTGATTATATAGTGTTGAATGATAGGTTGGACTCGATGACCTCAAAGGTCTCTTCCAACCTGGTTAATTCTATTCTAATCCATTCTATTCTGTTACAGGTGTGTAATGAAAACAAACCTGTTCTGATTGACAAGAACCTCAAAGTGAGTTGACAATGTGTGCTTGCAGCTCAGAAGGCCAATCACATCCTGTGATACTTAGAAACTTGACCAACAAGTGATTCTCCCCCTCTACTCTGCTCCCATGAGATCCTATTTGGAGTACTGTGTTCAGCCCTGTAAGTACATGAACCTGCTTGAGGAGGTACAGAGGAAGGCAACAAAGATGATGAGAGGAATGGACCACCTCTCCTGTGAAGATGGGCTGAAAGAGTTAGGGTTGTTCAGCCTGGAGCAGAGAAGCCTCCAAGGAGACCTTATTGTGGTCTTCCAGTGCTTAAAGGAGGCATACAAGAAAGTAGGAGAAGGTCTTTATAAAAGGGGGTGTTGTGATAAGGTAAGGGATATGGGTTCTAAACTGCAAGAAGATAGATTATACTGAATGTAAGGAAGAAATTCTTCGCAATGAGGGTGGTGAGACACTGGAACATGTTGCCCAGAGAATTTGTGGATGCCTCATCCCTGGAAGTGTTTGAGACCAGGCTTTGAGCCCCAACCTGATTTGACAGAAGGTGTGCCTGCCCATGGCAGGGGGTTGGAACTAGGTGATCTTTGAAGGTCACTTCCAACCCAAACCCTTCTTTGATTCTGTGACTTGATGTTTTCCCCTAGTTTTTTACTTGTCCATTTGAGCACTGTTAGGGAGATGCCTGCATTTTCCCCAGCGGAGGCTGCTTTTCCTATGTTCTAACCTACATAAATTCTTAATGTTTTACTATCCTTTTTGCAGTGGAGTTGTTATTGGTTAGGTAATAAGAAAAAGCCCTGGTTCTACTATGTAATGTGCATTTTTTGCACCTTATGAGAATATTGAATAGACTTCATTATTTTTTTCAATACAAGTCTGGATTCTACCATTTGATTACCTGAACCAAAAGCATTTCAATTTGCCATCCATCACCCTGACCAGTGTAAAATGCTGAATATTCAGATTAAATTGGAACTTTTTTTCTATGAATAAGGAATTTGATTCAATTCTATAATATACAGTGTCTCTAGGGAGAGGAAATTGAGCTGAAGGTCGCTGAAGGCAAGTGAGAAAATTGTATTATCCAAATACAAAATTCTTTTTCTTATCATCAAAACCTGAAATACAGCCATGGGGAATAAGGGGGTCAAGAGAGAATTCAATTAGAGATGAAAATGGAAAAGGTGCATTTTTCAACTTGCCTTTCATTTTTCCAAACAAGTGGCAGCAGTGAGCTGTATGAGGACAATGAAATATTTGTCAAGCACTTTTTTTTTTTTTTTTTTTTTTTTAATATAAATCAGAAAACATTCTCAGTCATTTATAAAAGGATAGTGAAAGTCCATATGAACATGAACTGTCTAGTTCTTTATAGACTTAATTGTTGCAGTTTTAGCCTGGTAATCATTGATTCAGGAGAGATAATGAATACCTAATTGCCACAATTTATATGGATAAAAATGTCTTGTTAAGAAAGAACAATTCTGAAGTATTTATAATCTGTTTCCCTTCTAAGACAGTTTGTGAAAATAATTTCTGCACTTTTCCCATCATAATGTTAAATGATAAATGCATAAGCATGGTGGTGTTATGCCATAAAAATGCTTGCTTTCCTTTTTATTCAGTGTAGATACCAAGAACTTACAAAATAAACCAGAACCAACGTGGCCACCTCTGAAATGTTAACAATTAGGGATAGAGGCCTTGATTTAGCAAAGAGCTGCTGTGCTTGCTCAGTTCTCAGCTGCATGGTATTGCTGCTGTCAGTACACCTGAGTCTGCAGAGTCGGTTTCCTCATATTTGAACGAATGCTAAAGCTAATCCTAGAGGACAGAAGATTTCTGTGAGATCCTAGAATATTAATTTATCAGCCTCCTAAACTTGCTGTGTGAACGGCACAGTAATTCTATTCTATTCTATTCTATTCTATTCTATTCTATTCTATTCTATTCTATTCTATTCTATTCTAAATTTACAAAATTAACTAGGGATAGCTTGGTTCTTATTCTGTGTCTGTACTTATCAGTTTTGTTTGCAGTCATTTCCTAAAGGTTTATTCTTTCCAAGACAAAATCACTGTGGTATCTACAGAAACTTTCTATATTCAGTAAGTGATAATTTTTAATAGTTTATCATTACCAAACTGTTTATAGTCAGTCTAATTAGAATAGAAGATGCAATATGTAACCAAACTTTTAAATATATTTTAATTCTGAGGAGCACATAATTCATACTGCAAACACTGAGTTCTGAGTTTGGCCCAGAATATTGGCTAGAACTTAATTAAACTTTTCTCATATTCTATGAAAAATAATTGGAAGATGTTATTACTCTTGCAGCTAAATGTGTTTATCTCTGAGATACAACCTGGATAGCAAATCTTCAAGCTCAGTGTGATAACCTGAATCTGAATGCTGCCTTTTTGGTGTGTTGGTAATTCTGATTAATTATTAAAAGCATGTTGCAATGACTATGAAGCTATTCAGCCTTTGAACAAATTAGTGTCTTTTTTGAAACAAACAAAACACCCTGAGATTAGCAATGACAGTCTTCATTCTCTGTCTGTGAAAGAATTGTATGTGTGGAGGTGAAATTAGACCTTTTGCTGCTTCGTGGGCGCATTTGCTCAGTATTGCTAGGAAGCGGAAACATTGATGCTGTACTCAGCATATCTCTGAATGTGTGAAAGAGTTCATGGAGATGAATATTTTCCCCCAAGTTCAGAGATCTTGAACCTTCCCCAAAGTGGCCTTTTCTTGTTTCAACAGACACAAATCTCTATTCTTGGATTTTTTAATGTAAAACAAAATTATGTTTCACTTTCCTTGGCTTGTTTCATTTAAAGTATAATGGGTAATGTTATAGCACTGAAATGAGCTGGAATGAAATAATTTCGGTGGGAATTCACTTTTGGTACATTTTTTAAGGTCTTACTATGTGCCTGCTTGTATTTTTAAGTGCCAGAACACCTCGGTAAGCCTAGTGCCTAGTAGATTCATCGACTCTGAGTGGAAGTGAAAGGGCTCTTCTTTTCAGATTGGTTTGCAAGATTGGGGTCTTTGTAAAATAAAATTCCTATTAGATGGATCAGGAGTGGTGGCATTTTACTTGTATAGAGATTTGAATAATTTTTATTTTTTGTGGAAAGTGATGAGGACTTGCATATTTCAGATCTAATGAAATAAGACTTGCATTAATTTTCAGTCTATCACAAGATCAAGAATTTCAATGGCAGTTGCTGATTTTTTCACAGTGAAAGAAAAAGGACATTATATAGGTAAGATTATTCAGTCTGGTTCTAGTAGATTCAAATCTACTGAACTTCCTTCTATTTGACAAAATGTAAAATTAATGTTTTTTGGAATCTGGGGATTTCAGTAACCTAAGAAAATTATAAAATAAAGGGAGTTTTACTGAACTGAAGTGAAATAGGTCATTAGAAGAAAATCAGCCTCTGGAAAGGGAAGGGAAGAAAAATGATAAAGAGAAATCACATTGACAGAAACCTCAAACATTATGGAGACAAGTAGGTCAAAAGAGTTGTTCAAAACAATATACCTTTGCAGTATATATTACCAGAAAAACCATTAATTCTTTAGGCAGAAAGACACCTGAGATCAAACAAATGCAAATTTACAGCACACCATTAACTACTTGGGTGATGGGAACAGGAGAAAATATATACAGTGCAGAACATACAACCAAGTGATTATTAGAATTAAATTTTATCAAAAATAATATAAAAATTAAAACAAAATACGTGCAGTTGATGTTTCAAAGCAAACCGAAGCCTTCATGATTGGGAATAAAGTCTAGTACAAAGACTTACTGTGGAGAAGTTACTATTAGATATAAAAAGGAGAAGCCTATTAAGCTTTGGGAAACTCTTTCTTATATTCTCGAATGACCATACTGCTGTCTGCTGAAGAAAGAACATGAATATATTGCTAGAGATGTGTGCAGGGATTCCTCAGTGGTAACTCTGTGCAGTTCATCAACTAAAGCCTCTTTTCCTACCATCCCCAAAGGCAGAAGCACAGTTAGTTGAATGGGCTTTTATATCAACAGGGCATAAAACACCCAGCAGCAGGTATGCTACTGATATAATTTTGAGTGTTTTGCTTAAAAATACATAACTGTGAATACTGAACTCCTCAGACAACTCCTCTGAGGATGAATAAGAAGGCTTGAAATTCATCTGCTCTAAATTACTTCAGATGTAAAGGATCTGTGCATGTTACTGTGGTACCTGTACTTCATGCTGTAGAAACAAGACAGGATACTTCTAGCTGTATTAAAGGAGTGAGTCACTAGTCCTTGTCTAGAGACTCCAAAGGCCTCCCAGATGAATTTTATTTTGGAAGAGAATAAAAAATTTCTTTTCCATTTCCCATTACTCTTCACTTCTTAACAGAAGTGGAAACTTGTATTAACCTCACTTATAACCTTGACTGTGGTTGCAAGATGGCTCTTCTAAAATGTTGCTCTAAGTAAGGAAAAAATACAAAGAATTTGCCTTTACTGCTGCAGCTAAAGGATCCTTTTGTTTCCCTACAGAATTAGAATTACAGAATCACCAAGGTTGGAAGAGACCTCAAAGATCATCAAGTCCAACCCGTCACCACAGACCTCATGACTGAACCATGGCACCATAGAAGCTGACATAACAGGCACATCAGTCCTTTCAGGAAATGGGAACACTGGGAACCTACAAAGGAGGAAGTGTTTCTGTGCTCCTCCTCCTCTTTGGCACCTGCACGTGCCTGGGGCTGTGCACATACTGTAAGTCCCTTTACTGCCATTGTAGTGAATTAAGGTCATACCTGTAGCCATATGCTACATTGTCAGCACTTCAAAATTCCTAAACATTTACTGGGAATATTTACTGTTTCTGAAGTGAGTCTTATAAATTGCATCATGTACTGTCAGGAGAAGGCATGCAAGGATACTTCAAACTGTAAATTAAGCAAAATGTCTGTATATCCATGTTACCTATTCACTGAAGGAAGATTCACCTCTCTCCTGCTTACCAAAACTAAAACATCAGATGGATATCTCTTTCCCCCTCAAATGATAATGGCATGATATAAATACTCTCCTGTCACATAAAAAGCCATTTGCCTGTCTCTCTGTCCCATTGCAATGTTTCATCACCTCTTTCATTCACTTAAAATGTGTGGTAATTTTCAAGTCACAAGAGAATTTTTGTATTAATATTTTATCTTCTAACAAAACCTTCAGCTTTCCATCCACTTAAGAGGAAATAACCTGTGTACTCTTATGACTGACTGTTGTTTTTGCTGGTTTTGAGGTAGTTGCAGAAGTAATATATTTATGACAAATCAGGTAAATTATATATTGGAGGCACATACAACTATCTTATACAAGTGTTTATAGCAGACTTTTCTCCAAGTAATAGAAGTCTCTTGGAGCAGAATATTCCATACTCTATCTAAATAAAACCCATAATCATGCAAAGGAAAGATTTTTGTCTACTAGAGAGATCCCAATTATTTTTTTTTATTCTGAAGTGCAATGCTTTCTCACAGTTCTACTGATAGAGTGTTTTCCTTTCATTTTGCATTATTTCATCACATAACTGTAAAAGGGAGTGTAACAATATTCTTGCATAATAACTGCTTCCCATAATGTTGTGTATATGAAGTGTAGTCTATAAAAATACCATGAAACAAGAACTCTTGACTTCAGCAAAATTAAAATTGGTGTTTGTGTGGAAGGATTGTTGTCATTTTGTGTCCTTTATTGTTGCTGGTGGCAGCCTAGAAGTTTCCTACATTCATTCTTACTGGTGTGCAGTACTGATAAGCCTGCCTGATCATGTACTCTTACAGTGAGCACAGACTTAGGCAGGCAAAGCTGACAAAGGAAACCAGTATCTTATTTAACATGCCTTTAAAATGGCATTTCTGTTGTCTATATGCTAGTGACTGTGAAACAATGATCTTAGGTTCACATAAACAACCTTGATGAACAGAAATAAATGCAGTTCATGGAATAGGTCAGTAAACAGCATATACAACAAGCAGTTGCTGTTAGGAGTCACAGGTCAGTGGCTCCTGGCATAAGCTGGTTTCATTTGCACAGACATTTGTGGTAGATCTAGAGGTGTATCCATACTCTAAATGTCAAAAACTGTCGCTTGTAAAATACTGCTGTGTGAAACTCAAGTAACGTATCTTCTTTGGTTTTTGCCTTCTCAGCCAATCTGGTTCATCGTGCAGGAAGGTGGAAGCAGGGAGGGACACACAACTCTGCTAACTGCATTGTGCTGTAAAACAGAATAAAATACTGTAAATGCAACTGTAAATAGTTTCTCTGCATTTTTGTTGGCTTCTTCCCAGGCTAGGAGAAAGAGCTGACACTCACAGGGAAACTAGCAATCTTCCATTTTCTGTGTGGCAAGACTCTTATTGTCACAGTGGTTTTAGTTGAATTTTTGAGCAGGAATATTATTACATATATGTATTTATATGTATATATACATATATGTCTCACAAACCCATGAGCAAGTTTTGTAATTCCTAGCCTTCTACAAGCTAGTGTAATATTTAACAAAGTTGATTTTATATGTGTGAGAACAGGAAATTTTTTCCTTTACCGCTTGATCTAATTCAAATAAAGATGTGTATTAGTGCTGTGCAGTCTTGTCATGAGACCCTGGAAGGTAGGTAAGAAGGGAAAGGGGAGATGGGCCCATCAAAGGTATATATGATAAATTAATAAATCACATGTCCCTATTTCCAGAAGTTATTGCAAGGCTGACACCCCCACCCATGTAATGCTATTAGTATCTATTGATTCTTGTGACAGTGAGAGTAACAGAGAAGTAGTGCACTGAAAATGAAGAGAGAGAAAATAGTCTGTCTAAAAGCAGCACTGGGCTGATAGAGGAGGAAGATTCAGATGCCAAAGTCTATATCCCTAAATACAGCAGAAATTGCTAGGTCATAGCTGGACTTGGTGATCTTGGAGGTCTTTTCCAGCCTCAATAATTTTCTGATTCTGTAAACTGACTCTTATTTCTTTCTCACACATATGTTGTACATAGCAAATATGTCAAGTCTCCTTTTCCTCTCATCTGAACCCCAAGTGAGGGTTCTTTCTAGTACACTGAATGCTCTGCTGAAGGTAAGAGCGAGAGAAGCTATAACACTGTCCCGCTGTGAGGAAGGAAACAACTGTGTTAATATCTTGGTTTTCTATGGGCTGCATTTACTGAGGAAGAAGGTGGGATACATGTGGTGGGTATTTGAAATGTAAACATGGCACAACAGTGCCTTGGATTCTAATAATGCCCACCTGGACCTGAAAGGTTTGGGAAGGTTGGCTGATGTGTCTGTCGCATTATGTACTCCCAAGAGCCTGGCTTAGGACTTAGGATCATAGGATCACAGGATGTTAGGGGCTGGAAGGGATCTTCGAAGATCATCGAGTCCAACCCTTCTTCCAGAGCAGGGCCATAGAATCTAGCACAGGTTGCACTGGAACACATCCAGATGGGTCTTGAAAGTCTCCAGAGAAGGAGACTCTATAACATGTCTGGGCAGTCTGTTCCAGTGCTCTGTGAACCTCACAGGGAAGTAGTTCCTCGACTGCTCACACACAGAAGCAATCCATGAGGTGTCCTCTCTCTACAGTTGTTCTGATCTGGAGTTTGGGTTTGTCCAGAGGAAGATGAGGAGATTCTTATAGACTTATTTTCACATGATCCTCACATGGCTATCTGATCTAAAGGAGCAGACATAAAACAGAGCCAGGAGGCTGGCTTATCTCTAGTGGCTGACAAGTTGGGAAATGTAGAGTGACTCCAGGCTTGGGGCAGTCCAATGCAACAGCAATTTGGAAAAGGGGACAGCATCTTGAATAAAGTAACTTCTGTTCATAACTTTAGCATTTCTGTGCATGAAGGAGAAGGAAGTATTTTGCCAGGTGCTGAAGAACTGGGAATGAATTTGTTGTATGGATACCTCAGTTACTACTGAATGCAGAGCTGGAGCTTTATGGGCTGGCAGGATTTTGACTGTAGGTATCTGGTGGCCAGAAAGGGGACTGTCTACATTAACCACATGTCAGGTTGTTTGTGTGTTTGTTTGTTTTTGCCAGTGCCCCCAGCTGAAACCCTTTACTAATCTTGCCAGCCTGTAAAGGAAACACCATTACAGAGCTGGTAGCTGCTGGTTCAGCAAAAGTAGTTCACAGTTTGTCCCAAAACTGTGCAGAATTCCCAGAACTGGGTACCGTTGCCTATACATGTAACAGAGGTGATTTCTCTACCTTTGACATCACCTTGTTTGCTTTGGCTTAGTAGCCCCAAAAATGTTAGACCATAGTCCTGTTGTTCATCAAGCTTCTATATTTTCTATCCTATTTATTGACTTCTCTTATGAGCAGTGGTCCATTTGGTATGTGCCTCCAAGGGCTGTGGTTAATGGTACTTATGCATCATTCAGACTTCCTCATTTGATGAAAATGCTGCTCACACTTCTGTTTCTGCTTATTGAAATGTACATGTATTTCATAGTTGAGTACAATTAAGTCTGGGTCACATATGTGGCTTGATTTCTCTGGTTCTCTTTTCTTTAGAAATATCTTCAGCAGGGATTATTTGATGCTGTTGCTTTTGGAGAATTTTTCCTCTGAATCTTATGCACCCACTTTCCTCTTTCAAACACTCATTTAAGCTTAAAAATCAAACAAACAGAAAGGAATAGCATGCAAGAGATGACCAGATAACATAAATTTCTATAGTGCAGCTGTGTGTAGCTGGTAGTCTTGATATTCAATTCCAGTTAATGGATTGGAAACTGTAGCTAGGGAATACTTTGGTGAAAAATACTCCCTTGCGACAGCTGCAAAGCAAAAAACCACAACCAAACAATTCCAATAATACATAATTGGGGTGACCTTGAGGAGTATTCTTATTTTAGTTAAATATTTGTCTTCCCTTGCATACGCTGTCATGAATCAGAGGGCTAAGAATTTAATAGATTATAGAACATTCCACAGAGGACAACACGTACAAGAAGTTTAGTTAGGTTTTCCTACAGTCCTTCTTTCTGCTGCACTTCTGTGAGTGCAGTTTGGTCTCAAATAGAGAAAACAATTACTTCATCAGCTCCTGTGGGCCACATTCCAGCCTCAAGCCAGCATGTGTATCTTCGTTGTTGCTCATGGGGTCCGAATCGGGGATGGCAAGAAGCAGCAGCCTCCTCTTCCTGTTTCAAAGTGAAAGATGAATGCATGTGGTACCAGATGAAAGGCAGTGGTGAGTCTAATGGAATTAGTTTATGGAGAAACCTCCACCCAAATGGATTTTATTTGTCTCCTAGCTATAAATTAAATTCATTTGTTTTGGACTTCCTGACAGATTCAAATGTGTCAAAACATTAGGGTCACAAAGGTAGTCATTTTGCATTGACAGCTGTGTTTTTAGTGGCTCACTGGTTTAAATCAGTGAATTTCAAACAGATTTTGTATTGAAGTTTGGGACAGACCTGAACCCAATTTTCATGAAGAGAGTTGCAGTGTGTGAGCAGATTTATATGTCTTTTTGCTGGAAGCAAAGCCATTAAGGTTTGAACATCTCTGGATGCTATTGGGGAAACTAAAAGTGCAATTAAGTGTTTGGAGAGACATTTAAGGGAAGAAAATAAAATCAAATACAAAATAAAAGCTTTGGGAATTCAGGAATGTTTGGGCAATCTGGAGAAATATTTGAGGAGGAAGCTGCTGTAGAAAGGGATAGTACTGATTAGAGAAAACGAGAATGGAGCTGAATAAAGTTAAATCAGCCAGAGAACCCTAAAACCTTAGTCTTTAAAGCAGTTTCTTTACCTGGGTCACAGGGTGCAAGTTCTAGGCCTTTTTCCTATATTAACAAGAAATGCATTCATTTAAATTTGGCTGAGATAAAGATGTGCTACTTAAATGAAAGCCTTGTGTCAGCTGAAGAGTGTGAAGCTTGGTCTTGCTTGGTCTCATTTTTCAGATGAGAATCTTACATTCTCTTGCAAAGGCCAGCTTCCAGAATGATTATACACCTTAGGGAAAACATTAGGACATTTAAATAGGTTACTTGTGAAAAGGATAACATAAATTATAAGTACAAGATGTAAAGCTAGATGCATGGTTCATGTTTGCACATCAGATGTGAGCTGGACATAGGTGTCACACAAAATTTCTACCAAATACTGATTAGCTGCAAGGTGAGAGAGATACACAAGACTGGCAGTTGAATTTGAGCACACCTCTTCACAAGTGATATTTGTGCAATGGCTAGTAGCAAGAAATTAATGTGTATTTTGCTTATCCATATTTGAATGTGGATGTAGTGGCAGCTTGTTTCATGGACGAGTATTGATAAAATCTGTGGCCTTTTACCTGTGTTCTTTACGTTCCAATAAAGCGCCAAAGCCAGAACCCTAAGGACAACCTAAACCAGATTTTTCTTTGGGGAATACTAATTATCCAGATTTGTTGTCTATATAATTTATAAAAGTGCTTTAACTCTACTGTTCGTGGAAATGTGTATTTATAGCATAGATTTTTCACTTTGAAAGCATTTTGTTTAAGGAAAGTTTCTCTTAATACAGCCGATGAACTCATTGTAGCAGCTTTACTTAGTCTCCATAATGTATATAAATGCTTTTATACTTGGTCTCGGTATTATTTTTTCATATTGGGATGTTATGATACATTACATTCAGCTATCTAGGTCAGGTCTTATTAGTTATTTATATTTAATAGGTTTAAAAAGAGTTTTAGCATTTGGTGCCTACATTTTTCCTCAGGTAACAAGCAGAATGACTATGCAGATACTTAATGGGCCTGTTGGTTGTCATGGCGCTTGGTGCAAAGGAGGAGAGCTAATCCAGCCCCATGCTGGGGAAACTAAAAATGAAAATGAGAAAGATTAAATAATGTAATGTTGGTTTTTCTTATGACTTTACTTCCTCAGAGGAAAAAAAAAACCCAAACCAAAAAAAAAAACCAAACCACAATGTTTTTAATGAGAAAAAATATCTTGGTACTCCTGGTATTTAGAGATGTCAGCGTTTTGTGTGACAGCTTATTTCTAGCTTGACCGTGTTTCTGTTTATAAACCGTCATTAGAGGTTTATAATGGAAGGAGATGATGTTCCAGGTGATATGTGCATGCTGCCTATAGTGATAGCCTTAGAAACGAGCCAAATTTAACTGCGATATGTAAATAAGATTACTTCAGTACCCTACGGTGTATTACTTGCTGCCTGCTTGACCTCCTTCTGTGACTTCTCTCACCTCAGAATGACTATCTGAAGCATCTCCAGGAGTTGCTCCTTCCCTGAAGTCAGTCCATCCCAGCCCCCAGACTTGCCTGTCACAGGCTCAAGCCAGGCATTGCACTCTGCACACCATTATTGCCTCATCTCTTATTTATAAAGTGCAGTTTAAGGAGTGTCAGCCAATATTCACTATTTTTTGGTGAACCCTTGAAGTAATCACAGGGTAATTTTCAGGGAAAAAGATTTGTGGGCTTAGTGGCATTGAGTGCACCCTCAGCAAGTTTGCTGATGACACCAAGCTGTGTGGTGCAGCAGACATGCTGGAGGGAAGGGATGTCATCCAGAGGGACCTTGACAGGCTGGAGAGGTGGGCACAAGCCAGCCTCATGAGCTTCAACAAGACCAAGTGCAGGGTCCTGCATCTGGGTCGAGGCAATTCCAGGCACAAATACAGGCTGGGCAGTGACTGGCTGGAAAGCAGCCCTGAGGAGAGAGGCTTGGGGGTGCTGGTGTACGAGAAGCTCAACATGAGCTCTCAATGTGCACTTGCAGCCCAGAAAGCCAATCAGATCCTGGGCTGCATCAAGAGAAGTGTGGCCAGCAGGTCAAGGCAGGTGATTCTCCCCCTCTACTCAGCTCTGGTGAGACCCCACCTGGAGTACTGTGTCCAGTTCTGGAGTCCCTATTCCAAGAGGGATGTGGACGTGCTGGAAGGTGTCCAGAGAAGGGCCACGAGGATGATCAGAGGGCTGGAGCACCTCTCCTATGAGGACAGACCGAAAGAGTTGGGGCTGTTCAGTCTGGAGAAGAGAAGGCTCCGAGGTGACCTAATTGTGGCCTTCCAGTATCTGAAGGGGGCCTACAAGAAGGCTGGGGAGGGACTTCTGAGGACATCAGGTAGTGATAGGACTAGGGGGAATGGAATGAAGCTGGAGGTGGGGAGATTCAGGCTGGAGGTGAGGAGGAAGTTCTTCACCATGGGAGTGGTGAAGCCCTGGAATGGGTTATTCAGGGAGGTGGTTGAGGCCCCGTCCCTGGAGGTGTTTAAGACCAGGCTGGATGAGGCTCTGGCCAGCCTGATCTAGTGTGGGGTGTCCCTGCCCACGGCAGGGGTTGGAACTAGCTGATCCTTGTGGTCCCTTCCAACCCTGACTGATACTATGATACTATGATATCCCCAGTGGTCTGGGGTGGGAGAATGTGGAGATCTGGCTATTTGCAGATAACACACACTGTAGAAGCTTGTCACCACAGAAGCCTTTAAAAAAAAAAAAAAAAAGTGTGGTTTTTTTTTTTTTTTTTTTTTTTTTTTAAATTTTATTTCAATTTTAATTTTTTAAAATATGGCAGCAGTTTCCAAAGAATAAGTACAACCTAAGCAGAGATACCAGGCTGGAAGTCAGTTGCCAGTCCAGAAGGACCCTCATCTTGCATAAGTTCTGTGCTGTTTCTGCTGGCCCTGGACTAACTTTTCAAATACCTGCTGTCCATAACAGCAGTTCTCACATATATGTGGGAACTAGATTGCCGTCTTGGTGCCTGATCATGGAACAGACAGAGAAGAAATGGGCTAGTCCAGGAGTGTTTGGAGTTTTGTTATCTTTTTAAGGCTGAGAGACATATATATGTTCCCCCACACTGCTACCCTAGAGGATACTCCTGCTTGTACTTCTTGTCTCCCAGCATGCCTAAATGCTGCCTATCTACACACATACCTCTTACAACTCCCTCAATGATACCTCTTTTCCTGCCACATTGGTGCATCCCAGCTTCCTCAGGCACTGGTAATTTTCTTTTCCCTCTCTGTGATCTAAATAGATCTGTATCCCAGGAGACGGACAGCACCATGGAGATGCTCCAGATCTGCTGATACCACAATTAAGGTCACCTTATAGATTAGCCATGCCTTTCACCCCTTCTCTTTTGGGAAATATATGCAGAGATTTGGATCTTACCCAAATATACTCTGCTGGCACCCTTGTGCTTGGAATCTTGTACTAGGAGAAAGCTGGCCATGCTGAGCAAGCCATGTAAAGTTCATGCAGGATCCCGAGAGAAGTTGAGCGCTCCATAGCTTTCCAGAGGTGACAGCCACTTAAAGTGATAGTATCATAGTATCAGTCAGGGTTGGAAGGGACCACAAGGATCAGCTAGTTCCAACCCCCCTGCCGTGGGCAGGGACACCCCACACTAGATCAGGCTGGCCAGAGCCTCGTCCAGCCTGCTCTTAAACACCTCCAGGGACGGGGCCTCAACCACCTCCCTGGATAACCCATTCCAGGGCTTCACCACTCCCATGGTGAAGAACTTCCTCCTCACCTCCAGCCTGAATCTCCCCACCTCCAGCTTCATTCCATTCCCCCTAGTCCTATCACTACCTGATGTCCTCAGAAGTCCCTCCCCAGCCTTCTTGTAGGCCCCCTTCAGATACTGGAAGGCCACAATTAGGTCACCTCGGAGCCTTCTCTTCTCCAGACTGAACAGCCCCAACTCTTTCGGTCCGTCCTCATAGGAGAGGTGCTCTGGCCCTCTAATCATCCTCGTGGCCCTTCTCTGGACACCTTCCAGCACGTCCACATCCCTCCTGTAATAGGGGCTCCAGAACTGGACACAGTACTCCAGGTGGGGTCTCACCAGAGCTGAGTAGAGGGGAAGAATCACCTGCCTTGACCTGCTGGCCACACTTCTCTTGATGCAGCCCAGGATCTGATTGGCTTTCCGGGCTGCAAGTGCACATTGAGAGCTCATGTTGAGCTTCTCGTACACCAGCACCCCCAAGCCTCTCTCCTCAGGGCTGCTTTCCAGCCAGTCACTGCCCAGCCTGTATTTGTGCCTGGAATTGCCTCGACCCAGATGCAGGACCCTGCACTTGGTGTTGTTGAACCTCAGGAGGTTGGCTTGTGCCCAGCTCTCCAGCCTGTCAAGGTCCCTCTGGATGGCATCCCTTCCCTCCAGCGTGTCTGCTGCACCACACAGCTTGGTGTCATCAGCAAACTTGCTGAGGGTGCACTCGATGCCACTGTCCATGTCTCCCACAAAGATGTTGAACAAGACTGGTCCCAGGACTGATCCCTGAGGGACTCCACTTGTCACTGGCCTCCACTGGGACATGGACCTGTTGACAGCTACTCTTTGGGTGTGGCCATCAAGCCACTTCTTGATCCATCTAGTGGTCCACCCATCAAACCCATGCTTCACCAGAATGTTCAGAAGCATACTGTACCATAGATATTCAGGCAGATGATGGTGGAATTAAGTGGTTTTAAGGCCTTGATGGACTGGTGGAAATCTTACATTCTTACATCCTGATCACTAGACTCTAGATATTTATTAGGCTGTGGACAGTAAATTAGGGTCAAACAATACAGAAACAGGCATGTTGGTGCTTTGACTACAATACTCTTACAGCCTCAATCTGCTCTGCAGTATGAGAACATAAAAATGGTAAGTGATAACAAATGTTCCATGTTAATTTGACTCATCTCCAAATTACTGGCCGCATGATCCTGTAGGATTTCCTTTTGCTCAGGTGCATTTGCAAATATGTTTTTACATTTACTAGATAGAATTCCATGAGAAGAAATATCTGAAATTAAATTATTGAACTGCAGTGGAACAGTCAGCTGCAGAAGGGAAAGAGAGTAAGCAGAGAACAGTCTATCCAGGATGCTGCCAGGCCAGGCTGCAGAGAAGTGACAATGTATGTTAATTAAAGATACTTAATAAATGTCTTTAAAAATAAATTTAAAAAATATCTCAAGTCAGAAAATGGGAACCTTATTATTGATTAAGCATTCTGAAAAGGTATTTTTCTCAATAAAGGAAACCATATTTTCTGCTCACTCTTTTCTTGTGTTTTCATTAAGCAATTTAATATGTCTGAATCTTACTTTATGTTGTATTTCCTCTTTATTACCTTATATGAGATCTCAGTGTTCATAGATTGAATGATATAATGCCTAGCTAGGAAGAAACTGTGCTCTCTCTTCAGACAGGTATAATAATTTCGGACCAACTTCACTCTTTTTATTGGGGAAAAAGTTATTAAAAAGCCCATAAGATGTGTTTGTTTTCTTTTTGATCAAAGACTTTGGTACTCAGGTTGTTCTTTTTCATGTTCAGTAGGAAATACAAAGGTGCCCTGTCTGTTTTGTAAAGGCCCTGTGTTGCACTGTTAAAGTCAATGGGAAATTTGCCTCTAACTTAGATGGGAATGTGACCAGACCTTTCATTTATAGCAGAAAGCAGCATTCATCTTGGTGTGATGGAAAAGATGTGCAGGTATTTTGAATGCCTGGCACTTATTCTTGCTTGGTTTTGCTAACCATGTAGTGGTGCTTCCTTAGGGCCACTAAGAAAAAGTGTCAGTGCTGGAGGACACAGAGTTTCTGAAGAAAACAAAATTTTGGGTGTCCTTTTTGCTTACCACTTCCTTGTTTTGAAGAGGTACTGCTCTGGTAATGACCATTTTTTAAAAGAGATGCTGAAAAAGTGATCTTTAAGATATCCTGAAGCAAATAAAGCATCCAAAGTAAAATCCCACTTGCTTAAGAATCATCTCTGCTGGGTTCTGTGGGGCACTGGAATGGAAGCCCTACTTTTGCCTTTCTGCAGCAGCAACTGTGTGTTTCTGTAGACATCTCCAGTAGCGCAGTTGTACACATCATCAAGTCAGTGGAGGACAAAGCTTAAAGTCAATGAAAGTGATCTTTCACTGAATTCTTTGGGATGTGGCCCGGCACAGAACATAAACACTGATGGAAGATTCGCTTATGGGAGATGTCACAGTATCACAGTATCGTCAAGGTTGGAAGAGACCTCAAAGATCATCGTGTCCAACCTGTCACCACAGACCTCATGACTAGACCATGGCACCAAGTGCCTCATCCAATCCCCTCTTGAACACCTCCAGGGATGGTGACTGCACCACCTCCCTGGGCAGCACATTCCAGTGACGAATGACTCTCTCAGTGAAGAACTTCCTCCTCACCTCGAGCCTAAACTTCCCTTGGTGCAGCCTGAGACTGTGTCCTCTTGTTCTGGTGTCCCCTCATAGGAAATAATCTTCGAAGATCAAGGCTACTTCATGCTTGAAATTAACAGTCTCTCTATACCTACTTCTTTGAAAGTACAGTACAAAACTCAGTCTTTTAAACAAAATGCTTTCCTCTATTTAAAATCAAAATGTTTTAGTGTTAAAAAAAAACACACTTAGATATCATGAATATTAGGCAGAACACAAGAAGCATATGTGTGCAGACCTGGTTGTACCTAGCTGTGACAAACAAGAACCTTTCAAATACCCAGTGTGAATCTATAGGCATCCAATAAAAGGTGTAGCACACAAGTGGATTATCAGTGTTCTGTGGTGTCTTTAGAAATACATACTGTAAGTTACAAACACAGTTTAAGCATTTGAATAAAAAGTTGTCTGTGCTGGCATGCAGTGAAATGAGGCAGGTGCTGAACATTTAACAGAGACCTCAACCACAATTTTGGCTGTAGATTTCAAGAGTTACTGAGTACATGACTATTGCAGAGCTGGTTAGAAAACAAAGCCCTTATCAAAAAATGCAGTGCCCTGTGAAAAACATGCTTTACTAGTTTGGAAACCTGGGCATATTCCCTCTTCCAGAAACAGGTTCCTGCACTTTTCTGAAAAGAAATATTAACAAATGTAACAGTGGCTACTTGAATTAATGAGTTATCATGCAAAACACATCTTTTATGGAGTTAAGCACATGTTTTATTTCTGCAAGAGGGGGAGATGATAGGAGACAGCAGAACACAGTCTCAAGCTGCACCAGGGGAGGTTCAGGCTGGATGTTAGGAAGAAATTCTACACAGAGAGAGTGATTGCCCATTGGAATGGGCTGCCCGAGGAGGTGGTAGAGTCACCGTCATTGGAGGTGTTCAGGAGGAGACTTGATAGGGTGCTTGGTTGCATGGTTTAGTTGATTAGGTGGTGTTGGATGATAGGTTGGACGCAATGATCTTGAAGGTCTTTTCCAACCTGGTTTGTTCTGTTCTGTTCTGTTCTATTCTATTCTATTCTATTCTATTCTATTCTATTCTATTCTATTCTACTCTATTCAGTGTGCCCTCATGGCCAAGAAGGTTGATGGCATCCTGGAACGCATTAAAAGGAATGTGGCCAGTGGGTTTGTGGGAAATTTTCCTTCCCTCTACTCTGTGCTGGTGAGGCCTCACATGGAGTACTGTGTCCAGTTCTGGGCACCCCAGCTGAAGAAAGATAAACAACTACTGGAGAGAGTCCAGAGAAAGGCCACTAAGATGATTACTGAACTAGAGCATCTATCATATGAGGGACAGACTGAGAGCACTGCATCTGTTTAGCTTGGAGATAACAATCAGTTTACCTTCCCAGTTAACATCTGGTCTTTCCCCATTTCTAAAAGAATTAGTAGTCAACCAGGGAAAAGGGCACATGGCCAGACACAATGGCATGTAGAATAGATTAGATTAGAATAGAATAGAATAGAATAGAATAGAATAGAATAGAATAGAATAGAATAGAATAGAATAGAATAGAATTAACCAGCTTGGAAAAGACCTTCGAGATCATCAGGTTCAGCCTATCACCCAACACCATCTAGTCAACTAAACCATGACACCAAGTGCCTCATTCAGTCTCTTCCTAAACACCTCCAGTGATGGTGACTCCACCACCTCCCTGGACAGCCCATTCCAATGGCCAATCACTCTTTCTGTGAAGAACTTTTTCCTAACATCCAGCCTAAACCTCCCCTGGTGCAGCCTGAGACTGTGTCCTCTTGTTCTGGTGCTGGTTGCCTGAGAGAGGAGACCAACCCCCACCTGGCTGCAACCTCCCTTCAGGTAGTTGTAAACAGCAATAGGGACTCCTCTGAGCCTTCTCTTCTCCTGGCTAAGCAACCCCAGCTCCCTCAGCCTCTCCTCACAGGGCTTGTGCTCCAAAGCCCTCACCAGCTTTGTTGCCCTTCTCTGGACACATTCTAGCAAGTCAACATCTTTCCTAAACTGAGGGGCCCAGAACTGGACACAGTACTCAAGGTGTGGCCTAACCAGTGCTGAGTACAGGGGCAGAATGACTTCTCTGCTCCTGCTGGCCACACTGTTCCTGATACAGGCCAGGATGCCATTGGCCTTCTTGGTCACCTGGGCACACTGCAGGCTCATGTTCAGCCTACTATCTACCAGTGCCCCCAGGTCCCTCTCTGCCTGGCCACTCTCCAGCCACTCTGACCCCAGCCTGTAGCACTGCATGGGGTTGTTGTGGCCAATGTGTAGAACCTGGCACTTGGATGTGTTGTCTCATGCCGTTGGACTCTGCCCATCTGTCCAGCCTGTCAAGGTCCCTCTGCAGAGCTCTCCTACCCTCTATCATATCAACTCCTGCCCCCAGCTTGGTGTCATCTGCAAATTTACTGATGATGGACTCAAGCCCCTTGTCCAGATCATTGATAAAGATATTGAACAGGATTTGGCCCAGCACTGATCCCTGGGGGACACCACTAGTGACTGGCTGCCAGCTGGATGTGGAACCATTCACCACCACTCCCTGGGCTTGGCCCTCCAGCCAGTTCCTAACCAGCCAGTGCTGCTGTCCAAGCCATGAGCTGCCAGCTTGGCCAGGAGTTTGCTGTGGGGGACAGTGTCAAAGGCCTTGCTGAAGTCCAGGTAGACTACATCCACAGCCTTCCCCACATCCACCAGGCGGGTCACCTGATCATAGAAGGAGATCAGGTTGGTCAGGCAGGACCTGCCCTTCCTAAATCCATGATGGCTAGGCCTGATCCCTTGGCCATCCTGTAAGTGCTGTGTGATTGCCCTCAAGATGACCTGTTCCATAATCTTGCCTGGCACTGAGGTCAGGCTGACAGGTCTGCAATTCTCTGGCTCATCCAACCCCCCCTTCTTGTGGATGGGCATCCCACTGGCCAGTTTCCAGTCATCTGGGCCCCCTCCAGTGAGCCAGGACTGTTGAAAAAGGATGAAGAGCAGCCCGGCCAGCTCATCTGCCAGCTCTCTCAGCACCCTAGGATGGATCCCGTGTGGTCCCATGGACTTGTGGGGATCCAAGTGGCTAAGCAGGTCTCTAATTACTTCCTCCTGGGTTACAGGGGAACTATACTGCTCCCTGCCTCCATCTGCCAGCTCAGGAGGCCAGTTGTCTGGAAGACAACCTATCTAGCTATTGAAAATTAAGGCAAAGAAGGTGTTAAGCACCTCTGCCTTTTCCTCATCTTTAGTTACAGTATTCCCCTCCGTGTCCACCAAGGAGTGGAAGTTGTCCTTGCCCCTCCTTTTGCCATTTATATATTTTTAGAAGGACATTTTGTTGTACTTCTCAGCAGAGGCCAGTCTATGCTTTAAATGGGCTTTTGCCTCTCTAATTTTCTTCCTACCTGACCTAGCAACATCCTTAAACATTTCATGGGTTAGTTCACCTTCCTTCCAAGGATGATACACCCTCTTTTTTCCCTTAATTTGCTCAGAAGTTCATTGCCCACCCAGGCTGGCTGTCTACCTCACTGGCTCATCTTCTGGCACATTGGCACAGCCTGTTCCTGTGCCTTCAAGATTTCTTTCTTGAAGTAGGTTCATGTAATTGTTTGAGCCTTAACCGGGAGTTAAGAGCTCAGATGGGGGCAAGGCTGAGAATCTCTCCCCTGCTCCCCTCTCCTCCCTCCCAACAGAGAGAGGGGAAAAAAATAAAAAGAAAGGGAAGGAGCGAATCCACCAAGCAATAATTTGGAGTCAGCCTGGAATTAGAGGGGTAAAGAGTTTTCTTTAAACAATATATATATAACAATAACAGGTAAGGTTTACAAGGGCAAGGAACAAGGATGGATGTGAGGGGGAAAAAAGCCAAGAATATAAAACCAGTCTCTCTCTCTGAAGAGGCACGGAGGCAGCAGGGAGAAGGATCAGGCCCAACCACATGGCAGAAGAGCAGGAAAGCAGCTGCAGTAACTCTTGTCCAGGAGAGGCAGGAGCCAAAAAGGAGGCCTAATGACTGCAATGTACTGCTTTTTATACCCTAGCTGGGCAGGGAGGGGGAGTGGAACAGACTCAGTTTCCCAGGGGGAAAACGCCCTGCAGGGAGGGCAAAGCACTCGCAAGGCCTCCACCCTGTTTTGTTTTTTTATTCAGGATGGGCGTTAACCCACCACAGTCCAGCCCTCCTGGACCCCTTTGTTTTGAAGGGCTGTTTCCCAAGGTACCTTCTGAGCTAGTTCCTTGAGTAACCTGAAGTCTGCCCTCCAGAAGTCCAGAGGGGAGATTTCGTTGCTGCCCCTCTTAGCTTGACTTCATTTTGAAAACTCAATTATGTCATGGTCACTGGACCCCAGACAGCTTCCAACCACCACATCTCCCACCAGCCCTTCTCCATTGGTAAAACAAAGGTCAAGCAAAGCCTTACCCATGGTAGGCTCATGCACCAGCTGGGATAAGAAGCTGTCCTCCATACACTCTAAGAACCTCCTAGACTGCCTCCTCTCTGCTGTGTTAAGTTCCCAGCAGATATCAGGAAGGTTAAAATTGCCCATGAGAACAAGGTCAGGTTATCTTGAGACAGCCTCTAGCTGCCTATAGAATAATTCATCAGCCTCTTCATCCTGGTTGGGTGGTCTATAACAGACTCCAACCAGGATGTCAGCCTTGTTGGTCTTCCCTCTAATCTTCACCCACAGGGACTCAACCTGATCATCCTTGATCTCTAGTTCCATGGCATCTAGTGCCTCACTGGAGGGCCACCCCTCCACCCCTTCTCCCTCACCTGTCTCTCCTGAAGAGCCTGTAGCCATCAATTGCAGTGCTTCAGTCATGTGAGTTGTCCCACCATGTTTCTGTGATGGCAACTACATCATAACTTTCCTGCTGTAACAAGGCTTCCAGCTCCTCTTGTTTATTGCCCATGCTTCATGCATTAGTGTACATGCACGTCAGCTGGGCTGCTGGTTTCACCCCTGATTCCAGCTTACCACACCGAGACTCCTGTCTGGGGGGACTGGTTTCAGCCCCTTCCTCCTTTGAATCTAGCATCTATATGTTCTACTGGCATCTATATGCACTACTAGCAGTACAGGAGTGGATGCCTGAGCAAGGGGCTGGGTGTGGGCTTTGGCTTGGGCAGCCAGGTGCCCAAGCAGCTCAGCACCTGCCGGGGACTGTTCCCATAAGGCAGTTTGAACTTGGACACTCTGCCTGGGGAGAGTTTAACAGCAAGCATGTGAGAGACAATAGTCTCTGGGCTGTTATATTTAGTTGAGACAGAGCCTGGCAGGGCAGAGATGGAGGGGTTTCCTGATTCTATGAACACTGTGAATGTGACCGAAGGTCATTTGCATTGTGGAAAGTAATCCATGCATAAGCTAGATAAACACATTTGTTCAGGGTCTTGTGGTTTAGGAGCAAAATGCTTCTGTTTGCTACAAAGTGAAACTCATGAGTACTGGTAATTGTCCAGTGTTTTCTCTCCTGCTTGTGGCTTGAAGAGGGACATCTTTGGTTGGGAAACACTTGGGAAAACACACTGCTTAGGCCTGCTTCTGTGCCCTGCAGCAATACTGCATCCCACACATGTCCTCTGGGAGCAGAGGCCTTGTGTTGTTCCTGTCCAGGTGCCACCCAGCAGCCCATGGGCCCAGGTGAGACACAAAGAGAAAGGCAATTTGTAAACTTGCTGCATGCTAAAACCATCATGATGGCTTAGTCCCAGTAACCGATATTGCAAAACTTCTGAGAGCACAGATTATGCACAAGTACCTGCTTCCGTGTGAGCCACTTTGTCATGCTGACAATGGCCTGTGCCAGTAGGCTGATATTTTGCTGGTGGTTAAAACTTGATTGTGGAAACTCATTTAATTTCCTTGCGAGGAAAGCGAAAAAAAAGGCACAAGCCCTCAGTAAGCTACGCAGAAAACCTTCCCACATCGGGAGAGAGTTGTGTGCTGCACCATGTGTAACCGTGACGTTTCTTGTTATTATTTTCTGCAGTTCAGCATAATTATTTTTGAAGGAAACACAACTGAGGGGCAGGTGTGAGCTGGAACAGTTTAAGAATTCATGCCATCACAGTAGACAAATCACTTGTTTACTTAGAAGAATGGAAATAACCACCCCAACCAAACTCCTATAATCCATAGTGGGGTAAAAATACACTGAAAGCTCTACTTTCCCGGTTAATAAGATGACAATGACATTACAGGACAGTCTTGTCACAGATAAGCTGATAAGTAAATGACAATCCATAGTGGTAAATGAATATTCTTGACATGAGATGATTTCGATATAATCCTGGTAAAATCCAAATAGATAGACAAGGAAGCTGAAGCACAGAGTGTTGAGTGATGTACTCAGGGTCATTGAGGAAAGGTTGTCAAAACTGGCAGTCAAATTTAGGAAGACAAGTCCTTCCTAATAATTTCAAACTACTAAGCCATTTCCTCGCAGCTAAGAGGCTATGCATTTACTTGCAAATAGTTAACAATGGATTTGAAGGGTTTGGTTGCAAAAAAAAAAAATAATACCAAGACCAGCTGGCTCGAGGCAATTCCTTATGTTTAATTGTTGAATTATTTAACCCTTTCTAATGCCTCCTTTCTGAAGGTTAGTTCAATTTGTAAGCAAAAAAGTGCCAATCCAAATAGAAAAAAAAAGTGTCTTACTTGGAAAATGAGGATACAAGGTGTTGGTGTTTCTGAAATAAAACATTTCACTCAAAAAATGTTGAGAAGTGTTTTGACATTTTTGACATTTCTTCTTCATTTTTTTTTCTTGGCTAAACCAGTCTGTAAGAGTTGATTTGACTTGGCAAATATTCTCACTCTTTAGAAAATCAGTTTTTCCCAAAGGTACTATTCAGTGATACTATTTCCCCCAGATCCATGGCTCAGCCTTATTTAGCATGGCTAACACAAATTAACCACAAGTCAGCACAAGCTAACCCTTGTACTTTCATTAAATATGTCTTTCTTAAAGCCTTAGATTCTTGGAGCAAGTGTCTATGCAAGGGACCCTGTTGTTTTTGTTTTTTTTTTTTTTAAATTACTTTCTCTGTCTTAGGGTTGTACAACCACAATAAAAATTGGGATGTGAGTGTATTTGTGTGGTAGTTTTAGGCTATGCCTTTAAAATTTAGCTGCAGATTTCGAGCAGAAAAGTAGAAAAGTATAAATAAATCACTACTGGGTGTAAAAAATTGTTCTAAACAAATTAATTGGGTAAATGTCTGGGGTAAAAGGAGCTGTATCATAACAATTCTTCCCTTTTCATTCCTTTTCTCTTCTCTGATCTTGGCTGTTCTGCTTTGCCCGGGAGAAGAAAACGTGCTGCTTCTGGCTGACCTTGAGATAAGCTTAACCCACTGCTTTTTCTCTCAGCTTGTCTCTCTCTTGGTACACGGGTGTCTGGGAGGTTTGGGGGGGGGGGGAGCAGTGGAGCAGATTCTCTGTTTTTTTTGAGCAGGGAGGTTTCTGTGCTGTTTGCTAATTGTAAATATCTGTATAATATTCTCAATACTGTGTATTTTGTACATATGCATTGCATTCCATTGTAGAGTGTAGTTTTTGCTTGTAATTAGAGCTTAATTTGCTTCTAACTGAGTTAGGCTGGCTAAAAGTTAATGCTGGGGGAAACTTCAATCCACCACAATTTTATCTACAGGCTTTAAGAATCAGCAGGCAAGCACTCTATGATATAACAATTTGGTCTTACCAAATTGTGAAGAGGTTTTGTGAATCTGGAATTTCAACTAAAGCATGAAATTAGCAAAAACAAAAAAAAAAAAAAAAAAAAAAAAAAAAAAAAAAAGGAGGCAATGCAAACTCATCAAAGGAAATGGACATTTTCACAGTTTCAGTGGACTCTGAAACAGGTGCCCTAAAGTGTTTATGTGTAAGTATAAACTACGCATAACAGAGGTCCCAATAAGTTTCCCTGTAAGATGTTTTTAACCAGCTTTACAGGAATATGAAGGTCCCTTGGCATGGTGCCTTGGTACCAGTAGGTGTCTCCCAAAGAGCCCATCACAACCTAGGTGTTCAGTCCTGCAGGAGTTGCCAGCGCAGAGGGTATACCTGATGCATGAAATTATTACTGACAGCTATTTATATTGGTCTATTCTATATGGTGTCTATTGTGTCTTCCAGAAATAATTTCCATGAATGCTTTACTGAATTAGTAAAGGCAATTGGGTCAAGACAATCCCAGGCACAAATCCAGGCTGGGCAGGGACTGGCTGGAGAGCAGCCCTGAGGAGAGAGACTTGGGAGTGCTGGTGGACGAGAAGCTCAACATGAGCTCTCAATGTGCACTTGCAGCCTGGAAAACCAATCAGATCCTGGGCTGCATCAAGGGAAGTGTGGCCAGCAGGTCAAGGGAGGTGATTCTCCCCCTCTACTCAGCTCTGGTGAGACCCTACCTGGAGTACTGCGTCCAGTTCTGGAGCCCCTATTACAGGAGGGATGTGGACGTGCTGGAAGGTGTCCAGAGAAGGGCCACGAGGATGATCAGAGGGCTGGAGCATCTCTCCTATGAGGACAGACTGAAGGAGTTGGGGCTGTTCATTCTGGAGAAGAGAAGGCTCCGAGGTGACCTCATTGTGGCCTTGCAGTATCTGAAGGGGGCCTATGAGAAGGCTGGGGAGGGACTTCTCAGGCTATCAGGTAGTGATAGGACTAGGGGGAATGGAATGAAGCTGGAGGTGGGGAGATTCAGGCTAGATGTGTGAAGGAAGTTCTTCACCATGAGAGTGGTGAAGCCCTGGAATGGGTTATCCAGGGAGGTGGTTGAGGCCCCGTCCCTGGAGGTGTTTAAGAGCAGGCTGGACGAGACTCTGGCCAGCCTGATCTAGTGTGGGGTGTCCCTGCCCATGGCAGGGGTTGGAACTAGCTGATCCTTGTGGTCCCTTCCAACCCTGACTGATTCTATGATTCTATGATTCTATGAATTACATTGTGTAATGCAGCTTTCCAAGAGTGGCTATAAACTCACATGTGTGCACCTCCCCCTATATTCATATATATATATATATATATGTGTGAGCATTACTGTTGTTATTTACAGTGGTTTCTTATATGCTCCCCTAGGCACACTAGCTTATTAATTTGATTTCTGTCGTCCTCTAAGTTCTTAATTTTATCATCTTTGGCCCTTACTCAAAAAGGTACTTAAGGAAAATCTCAAGGCTTTTGTAGAAATATATTGAATGGCTGTAATTTTTAGGTGAAAGGAAAAGAGTTAGGAAAAAAGAGACTTACAAATTTGTGTCCCTGTGGCTTATAAAAATACCTCAATTGTGTGTACAAATAACCTTATTTTTTAAGAGACACCATAGCAGTGTAGACTAGAGCTGTCTGGATCTTGCAGGATAAGGACTTGGAAAAAGTTTGGTTATACTCAGCTTGTATTTGAGAACATCTTGTGTGCCTCTTAATCTGTTTGTGGCTTGTCAGTGAAATTGGATTTGTTAATATCTGGTTTGGGGAGTAATGTATAATGCAATATTAATGTAAACGGTTATTATTCTTTATGATCTACTTGTACCTTCCCTCCTCCCCCGCCCCCATTAAATTGTATCATTCAATCAAGGAAGTGGAATGTCTGAGTGTTGATCTAAGGTAAGGATCACCCAGTATAAATTACAAATATCAAATATTCAAAGTAAATGATCAGGCAAGCCACCTTTTGTTTGCCCAAGCTATTTGCAGCAACTTACAATCAATTAAGAAGACATTAGTAGGAAAAAAAATTGTTTCATCATCAAACAAATATTCTTAGTGTATCAGAAACATTATTTGTCATGAAATGAAAGAATATTTCAAGTTGGAAAAGACCTATAAGGATCTAATTTCTTGCTCCTTGCAGGACTACCTAAAACTAAACAATGTGATCTATCCTTCAGGAAATGTGAATGTTGTGACTGTTAAAAGATACCTAGATGTTGAATGTGTTGTTTGACTAGAAGGGTCTGGCTCAAGTCTCCATGCCATAGAGAGACAAGATCAAACTGTGAGCTCTGACGTAAGAACAAATTCCTGTGAAGATCTTGAACACCAAATTCAGCCCCAGGAAAGCACATATCCTCCACAGCAACATATCCTCCAGTTAGTGGTAAACCACTGAGATTTATCCTTTACATGTACTTAACTAAAGTCTGAAAATTTATTAGGAAAAAACTTCCATCAGGTGGCACTTTATGTCTTTCTGATGGATTTGTCCCCTAGACAAAAGTAGTGCTCTTCTGTTGAGCACTAACCATTTGGATGTACATCTACTTCAAGATATGGAGTTTATCAGTACACTAGGAAGCTTCTTACAATCAGACTAGGAAAAAAATTGAAGCAGTATCATGAGATTCATGGCCATACCAGTCTGTGACAGCAGACAGCAGAGTGACAGCACACAGCAGAGAAAGGGAAAGTCCATCAGCAATGCAGGACCCCTACCTATACCCTCAGTATGAGATGTGGCAGCCAAGAGGATCTTGCTCAGAGGAAGAATTTGAGTTGCTAAAGAACATTTACAGGAGATGACATGTATTTAGGCAATGTGCAGACCTATGCCTGATTTTAAGGCGTCCAGTATTGACTGTGAAGTTCTGCTGACTCGGGAGACGGTGTGTGTGGGCTCAGCTCAGTTGCCTACACCCAGGCATTGAATTGCATTTGAAACATTTCAGTGGATAATAGAAATATCTGCACAAGTTTGACAGTCATGTCTCAAGTCCTCTAGCAGACATGGGATAGCAGATATCCTGGGACATCTCAAGCAGTACTATGCATTTATGGGTGGACAATGAACACCTGAACTTCTGCTTCTGTGAATGCCAAGGGCTGAAACCTTCATCTCTACATCTTTACATGTCTGTGTCTCTCTTGTAACTAAGATTTGGGATTTTTAGCAAAGGAAGCACTTGCCCAGGGTGCTTAGCATGAAATACAGAAGCAGCATTTGGTAGAGGGTCTGCAGTGCTTTCTCCCCATCCCTCAGGTGGGGAATGCCCAGAGCAGCTGCCTGCGTTATCAAGTGTGTTTTGTTTTGTTACAGTTCCCTCTGCCAGAATGCCTGGGCAGTGACTGAATGAGGGGACAGCGCTCTGCACCAAAATCATCTTCTGGTGGGTGGCTAGAGCACTCTCCTGGGAGATGAGCTGTGGAAGATTGAGGCAGAATTTGAATGTTTCCTTAATCCTGGCCTAGTATCCCAGCAGTGTTTCCTTGTCTTGAACTGCAGTGGGAAAAACTAATGCCTGTTGCAGCTTGGAAAGGAATCACAGAGGTAGTGAGAAAAAGCATGAGGGCTATGAATCCTTATCTGACATAGATGTTTCCCTGAGGCCAAGTCAGTGCTTTTTATTAAACACCCTTCCTTACAGCTTTAGCTTTGCACCAGCCTCAGATATCTGAATGCTATGTAACCTCCCTTGGCTGGCTGTAGGCCATCACTGGTATTTATCTAGTCATGAAGAGCTCCTGTGCTGGCGAACTTCAGCAGGAGTTAGGCTTGTAGGAATCCACACTGGACACAAGATTGCCTTGCTTGTTCTCCTGTTTTGTGCTTTAAGTTGTGTCAGGTTTTACTTCCAATTCTCTATTTTAATAGTCTTTGTAAATGAGACAAATTATAAAGTAAATTGGCATAATTAAAGACAAAGATATCTGTAGGTAAGACATTAAATCATATTCAGAAATGTAAATTAAATATTGAGCTCTGTCATGGGCTTTCAGTGTAATTTGAGGCTTTGGTTTTAGGTTTGTAAAACTGAAATGCATTTGTTACACTCATTTTCATTGTAAACTCCTTGAGATTTTTACCCAGCACCAGGCGCCTCTCCAGTTTTCCTCTGAAGCTCTTTGCAGCAATGTAAATAAACAAATACATTTGATTGGTCAGGAATGCCCCAAACCTCTTGAAATAAACAAATATTTTTGTCAGAAACTAGAAGGATCTAGGAAATTTTATGTTGTAGCAGATGCCTCCAACTTTAAAATCTTCTGGGCTTACTGGTCCTGTGGTACCTTTTCCCTGCCCTTCTCAGTCAGTATTGAAAATAAGCACTATGTTCTCAAATAATTTCTTCACTGACCTTGTTTTCTGGTGATGGCCTTGGGGACCAGGGTTTGGCTGGGTCATAATGTCCATTTGGTATGGGTGATTTTCAGAGCAACTTACAAAATGTCATAAAATACCCTTTATTTATTTTTAAAGTTGCATTTAACTTTATTAGAACAAAGATAGAAGCACAAAAGCTTATCTATGACTGTACTGGCAGGACAGAAGAACTGATACCTGTAGTGCAAAGAGATGGGGGAAAGTTTCTGTTTACCGTGGCAGGAGAGCTAAATGTGAGAGAGATATATATAATAATTATTTTTTCCCCCCTTCTTAACAAATTCCTTTTTCTTTAACAAATTCTGAGTGATTTTAGCACATCCTGGTTAGCCAGGCTGGAATTTGTCCCAGTCCAGCAGTAGGTGAGGATACTTTGAAGTAAGTGCAGCATACATATAGAGCCTGGAAGCTGCTTTCCATTAGTTTCCACCTCCAGAGGTCTATGGTCTGCTACAAACCTGTGTCCTGAAAAGCATTAGGTACATTTTTACCCTTACTAACTACAATTTGAGATCCTCTGTATCCGTGAAAGACTGAATGTCCCTCACCCAAATAGATCAGATTTCAAAAGCTGCTATAGTCCCATGCCTGCACAAGCCAGGGCATGGAATCTTTTGGTCAGAAGAGCACTGGTATGGCTTACTGCAGGTGTAAACACAGACAATCAACTTTTGATTAGCTGTGGGAAGATTATTTGAGTTGTGGATTAACCTCTTCCCCCTGCCACCTAATTTTCATTATGTTTACTGCCTCATTCTTCACATCATCTTTTTTCAAATTTGAATATATTTACTGTTCTCTTACAGCATAAACTGCATCTGGCTTATTCTGTGTCTAGCCTCCTCCATTAGCTCTGGCTAATTGAGAGTTTGTTATATTAAAAATAAAGCACAATGTGTAATCAATACAAGATTATAAGAGTGTACAAAATGATCATTGGTCCACAGACATATAGTGCTTGTACTGTTACAGCAGTTAAAACTGAAGTTATCTAGTAATGTATCTTAAACTGTAAGCTTATAGCAGAAGGGTATGTGTTGCAGAGCTGCTGTCTTCACTGATTAAAAAGCTGAGAATGAGTAGACTAAAGCAAGTCCTCTGCTCTGTCACAAGCTGGGCAGAGTAAGAATGTGGAAGTATGTGTGCATGAGTGTGTGCTTATGCTGAAGGGATTTTGATTTCTGAATGTTATATTTGGACAGTAAAGTACCTTTGTGGTGTGCCACAGGCTTCCTTGACATAGGTCCCCAAAAGCTAATCAACTTCTGTATACATAAAATGTGCTTATTCAGAGAGTATTTTGCTGAGATTGTCTTCCATCTATGAGTTGGAGACAATTCATCCAATTGTCCCATTATGGAGGGTCTTAGGATCCTTGATTACCTGCACTTGGGTCATGACAACCGCATGCAACACCACAGGCTTGGGGCAGAGCAGATAGAAAGCTGCCTGTCAGAAAAGGACCTGGGGGTGCCAGTTAACAGCTGTCTGAACATGAGCCAGCATAGTGCTCAGGTGGCCAAGAAGGCCAACAGCATCCTGGCCAGAATCAGAAATAGTGTGGCCAGCAGGAGTAGGGAAATGATCATGCCCCTGTACATGGCACTGGTGAAGCCGCACTTCAAATACTGTGTTCAGTTTTGGGCCCCTCACTGCAAGGACACTGAGTTACTAGAGCATGACCAGAGGAGTACAACAAAGATGATGAAGTGTCTAGAGAACATGTCTTACGAAGAGTGGCTGAGGGAATTAGGATTGCTTAGTTTGGAGAAGACTGAGGGGAGACCTCATTGCTCTTTACAACTACCTGAAAGGAAGATGTAGTGAGGTGTGCATCAGTCTCTTCTCCCTAGTATCAAATGATAGAACAACAGGAAATGGCCTGAAATTGTGCCAGGAGGAGGTTGGATTGCATATTAGGGAAAATTTATTTCCTGAAAGAGTGGTCAGGCATTGAAATAGGTTGCCCAGGGAAGTGGAGGAGTCAGTGTCACTGGATGTGTTCAAGAAACCTGTGAACATGGCACTTTGTGACATAGTTTAATGGCCGTGGTGGTCTTAGGTTGATGATCTTAGAGGTCCTTTCTAACCAAAACAGTTCTATGATTCTGATTCTATTCTCAAAGCACAGAGAGGTGCTAGACAGCCCATGCTCTGTGACTGTGGTCCCTGCTGCCTGCTCATTATGTCCTTGCAATCTCTGTCTCTGTCCATCTGTTGTCTCCTAAACAGCATCAAAGGAAGACCTGTCTCTTCTTGTGCAGTGCCTTGCACAGGAGTTACTTGCTCAAGATTGCTGCTCTTATGACAGTGAGTACTTGTGGCAGTAAACATATGATAGTACAGGTTTAGAAACAATGGGATAAAATATTTTTCTCTCCCTCATGTTTGTCCTCTGTAAAACTGAGCTACAGCTGCAATTAGATGAATGAACTGTCATCCCCTCATGGTTGATTTTTTGGTCACACCTTTCTACCTATAAGAGAGGAAATTTTTTGTTAAGTGAAAGTGCTGTTAAACTTCAGAACTGTGACAGTTTTAGGCTGTGCCTTTAAGGAAAGGACAGCTACTGAATAGTCAGGCTGAATGTCTTGGTGTAAAAAGGAAAACAAAGATAATTCTAAAGGAATTTCATTGGTAGATCAGTAGAAATGTAACTTCAGGATTTTAGTTGGAGATCAGTCGGTGCAGCTGTCTTCTTTCTGTTCTGTTCTTGGCGGTATTGACCTTGGACTAATGAGATAAGAAACTAACTTTTTCTCCCTTAACATCTGCTTTGAACTAACAGAATTTCCCTTAATATCCATTTTTTCTCTAACCCTTTTTGGGAAAAAGGGAGGAAGGGGGAAAAGGGGTTTTGGGGGGAACTTTCCTCCCTCAGGAGGGAGTTTTCCGTGTTACATTCTTTCCTGTATATTTTTGCATATACTGTAAAAACTGTATATTGTGTATATATTCATTGCATTTAATTCTGCTTGTAAAAATACAGCCTTTCCATTTGCTTCTGCGACTGAGTTAGCTGTGGTTTGTATGTGGGGGCAGAATTGAACTTTTCTCACTACCACAAGAACACATGCTAATTCTGAACATTTTGGTCTCTTATTTCTCAGTGTCCTGTGTTTCACATCTCAATTAACTGTCTTTTAGAGCCAGCATTGTTAATTCACACCAAGATATTGCTTCTCTTATTTCTTCACTGATTAGCTAATGTAGCTTAATTTCAGTGAGGGGTATTGCATATTAAATGACCCACTGCAATCAAAATTCTTTTTAGTTTTGAAGTTTCTTTAATGCTGTTACAAATGTGTTCTTTGCGAAAACATGCATTTATAGTATTGAGAATCCCTTTGTGCAGATAATTCCATTTGTGCAAATTACAAAAATATAAGTATAAATAAATTAGGGAACCCTGTCTTTCCCTGTGAGTAATGAAAGCCAGAAAATTTACTTTTTACAGCCATAAAAAGAGAATTCACTGGAGAACTGGATGGCTTGGGGGATGGATAATGGAGTATGCAGGATTTTACAACTAGGACATCTGCACAAGTCCAACCTAAAGATCTAGTCCAACAAATATTAGTCTCTTTGCCACAGCAGATCATGAAAGCAAGCAAGGTATCAGGATATGCAAGAAATGGAATATAAAGTAGTTTGCAAAAACAGTGTAGCTATCTGCCTTAAGAAACCAAACAACAACTGAAAAAACAACCAAAACCTGCCCACAAACAAACAAAATGAATACAAAACCCAGCCAACAACAGTGGCATTTCTGAAAGACTTGCCCTTTTCTTGGTATGAGCTTGAAATAACTTCCTCGTGTCTGCTTTCTCTTATACAGATGCTTCATATGTGAGCTGTGGTTACAGTAGCACAGCCCTGCAAACAGAGTCATGAATTTAGGAGTCCATGGCCCTTTTCTTGTCCAAGAGGGTTAGTTAAATCAGTGGTATTGTAGGCACAGAAACAACTGCATTTTGGGTGCAAATCTGGATGTGCAAATACTACCTTGGGCAAGTAGAGCTGTACCATGGGAAAAGGATGATGTGGGCCTCTGTCAAAGGACAAGGTCACAGCCATAGGACTCTGCATCCTCCCTTTGCTCAATTCTTACCCATTCCTGTCTCTGAAATGAACTAAAGAGCAGTACACAGTATCTGTGCACACACTCCTCACATTCAGCTTCTGACTCCATAGGATTTGTCCATTTTTCCCTTGGGACCATCCTTCAGTGTTTGCTCAGCTAAGTCTGCTGTTTCCTTGCTGTGTCCCATCCCCTTCTCCCTGGACTTCTCTGGCTCTGTTTCATACCTGTACCATCCTTCAGAAAAATAAGAGAAAGCAAAATACTCCAGCCTATGTGCTTTGGTTGGTGACATAGGAAAATTGAAATGCACTGTTTCTTCCACCTACTTCAAAGGGATTAATTAGTTTCTACAACTACCTGAAAGGAAGTTGTAGCAAGGTGGCTGCTGGCCTGTTCTCCCAGGTAAGAAGTGGTAAGATGGGAGGAAACAGCTTCAGGTTGCACCAGGGGATGTTTAGATTAGATATTAGGAAAATTTCTTCACCAAAAGGGTCATCAGGTACTGGAATAGACTGCCCAGGGAAGTGGAGTCCCTGGAGGGCTTTAAAACACATTTGGATGAGTGCTTAGAGGAAGAACTGCCCATCATAAGTGAAGGTCAGGTTCGTGATCACCTGAAGAACCTGAAAGTGTTCAAGTCCATGGGACCCAACGGGATACACCCACGGATACTGAGAGAACTGGCAGATGAGGTTGCTAAACCCCTCTCTATTATATTCCAAAAGTCATGGCAGTCTGGGGAAGTCCCCACAGACTGGAAAAGGGGAAACATTGGTCCCATTTTCAAAAAGGGTAAGAAGGAGGAACCAGGGAACTACAGGCCAGTCAGTCTCACCTCTGTGCCCGGAAAGATCATGGAGCAGATCCTCCTGGAGGCACTAGTGACTCAGAAGAATAATGAAGAGGTGATTTGGAACAGTCAGCATGGCTTTGCCAAGGGCAAATCCTGCCTGACAAACCTGGTGGCCTTCTATGAACATGTGAGAACATTAATAGATGAGGAGGGAGCAACTGATGTCGTTTACCTGCACCTGAGCAAAGCCTTTGACACTGTCCCAGGGTCCACATCCTGGTCTCCAAACTGGTGACACATGGGTTTGATGGGTGGACCACTAGATGGATAAAGAACTGACTTGATGGCCACACCCAAAGAGTGGCTGTCAATGGGTCCATGTCCCAGTGGAGGCCAGTGACAAGCAGAGTCCCTCAGGGATCAGTCCTGGGACCAGTCTTGTTCAACATCTTTGTGGGTGACATGGACAGTGGCATTGAGTGCACCCTCAGCAAGTTTGCTGATGACACCAAGCTGTGTGGTGCAGCAGACACGCTGGAGGGAAGGGATGCCATTCAGAGGGACCTTGACAGGCTGGAGAGGTGGGCACAAGCCAACCTCATGAGGTTCAACAACACCAAGTGCAGGGTCCTGCATCTGGGTCGAGGCAATTCCAGGCACAAATACAGGCTGGGCAGGGACTGGCTGGAGAGCAGCCTGGAGGAGAGAGACTTGGGGGTGCTGGTGGACGAGAAGCTCAACATGAGCTCTCAATGTGCACTTTCAGCCCGGAAAGCCAATCAGATCCTGGGCTGCATCAAGAGAAGTGTGGCCAGCAGGTCAAGGCAGGTGATTCTCCCCCTCTACTCAGCTCTGGTGAGACCCCACCTGGAGTACTGTGTCCAGTTCTGGAGTCCCTATTCCAAGAGGGATGTGGACGTGCTGGAAGGTGTCCAGAGAAGGGCCACGAGGATGATCAGAGGGCTGGAGCACCTCTCCTATGAGGACAGACCAAAAGAGTTGGGGCTTTTCATTCTGGAGAAGAGAAGGCTCTGAGGTGACCTAATTGTGGCCTTGCAGTATCTGAAGGGGGCCTATAGGAAGGCTGGGGAGGGACTTCTGAGGACATCAGGTAGTGATAGGACTAGGGGGAATGGAATGAAGCTGGAGGTAGGGAGATTCAGGCTGGACATGAGGAGAATGTTCTTCACCATGAGAGTGGTGAAGCCCTGGAATGGGTTATCCAGGGAGGTGGTTGAGGCCCCGTCCCTGGAGGTGTTTAAGAGCAGGCTGGACGAGGCTCTGGCCAGCCTGATCTAGTGTAGGGTGTCCCTGCCCATGGCAGGCAGGTTGGAACTAGCTGATCCTTGTGGTCCCTTCCAACCCTGACTGATACTGTGATACTACTATGATACATGGTCTAACCGCGTTGTACAGGGTGATGTTAAGATGTGGTTCGTTGGACTCAATGATCTTAAGGTCTTTCCCAACCAGGCAATTTTATGATTCTGTGATATCTTACAATGAACTTAAATCCAATCCAGAATGGTTTGGGTTGATGTGTGGGGTGTTGGTTTTTTGTTTTGGTTGTTTTGTTTTGTTTTTTGGTGAGGGTGGAGAAACACACTGGTGTTTCTTTGAGCAGACTCAGAACTTTAGCTACTGCGCTATTTTGATCAGCTCTGTCAAGAGTGGATTGACTCTAACAATCCTTTAATCAAATACTTCATGGGCCATTTTATGTTAGAAGGGGGTGAACATGTAGAGTTGTTGCTCTTAAAGAGACCCGTGGGTTCTTAATCACAGTTAAACCCCTTCTCATGTTCATCTAGCAATGAATTTGTCTTTTTCTTCCCATTAATTTCTGTTCTCTAAGTATCTGGAAGTTCTTTGACTTTATTGCTAAATCTATTTCCTAGTTAATATTTGGCTTCATGCATTCTTATGCCAGTGGCATCCCAGTGAAAGGCATTCTTATACGAAGGAAAAGAAAATGAGTAAAATATCACCAGTTAGTCCCTAATGTGATGTGTTATGGACTTGCATGATTTTCTTTGCATCATGATAGAGGTCTCTGGATTTTCTCCGACTTTCAGTTCCTGATTTTTGCCTTCCACTATCAGGAAGTAGTGTAAGTTTAGGTGGGCTATGCATCCTCTGAGATAGTTTTTTAGGGACCCATTATTTTCAAAGTACGTGGAAGGATCAAATCCATAATGTCTGTCTGTATCTTCCGTTATTATGGTGGTATCCCTTGAAAGTGTCCTTTATCATTTGACTGTTTTAGAATGCTGGTCAAGAGAAAATTCCTTGGTAGGTATCGGCAGTTCGCAGACGGGTCTCCGGTATTCTAGGTTGCAAGTTAAGTAGTTGCCACTAGATGACAGTACAATCTACTGATACGGCATCTAAATCGGCGTTTCAATACCTTACACTATTGAACTTGTTCTCTGCACTAGCAGTTTGTTAGATTTATTTTGCTGGATCCAGTCGGAGCCCACTGGACTTCAGGAAAAAGTAAAATGATCTGCTTTACTTTTTTCCGTAATAAATCCTAGTACAGTGTCAGGGGAAAAATACTGTCCACAAGTCCTGGGCAAGTGCTAGAGGAAAAAGCTTGCAAGCCAGATCCCTAATTGCTTAGGTGTAACTCATCTCTGAATCTCTCCCTGAGGTCCAGTTAATGGTGCCTGGTATCTCTAGTAGTTATTTGCACTGTATGTTGTCCTCCTGGCTTGATGGGGCATTTCTCAGTGTATCCAGGAGAGGAGGAAGTGATGGAGTCCCTCTTCACTAGCTGTGTTACACATGAGTATCATCCAAGAAAACACAGGCAAACTGGTGTAAAGAGAGACTGAACTCATGTTTTTAACCTAACCTGAGTCATGACTGTGTTCTCTCTGGTGCTGAATTCATTACTTATTCCTCAAAGAGTTAAAGAAAAAGTGTGTTATGTGAATTCTTGGATAAATAGAAGCAATGATATTCGTTGTATTCGCCTCACTCCCTGTTCCACCCTGTGCTCTGCAAAAAGATTGAATAACTGCAACATAAAAAAAGCAGGTAATTACAGAATTTTTGCACACTTAATATTTGTGTTTACTTTTCTCAGTTACACCTCTGAAACTGAATTGAGAAGAGATAGTCTTGCTATCACAGCTCTGGTTGGGACAGTCACCTGTGGATTAGTTTAACTTCCGCTGCACAGCTTTCACACAAGACATTATTCCAAAGGCCAATGGCTTTAAGACTTACTTAACTACTGCACTTTTGTTTGTAGCTGTTGTGTTTCTAGGCACTCAATCTCTCTGTCATGAGTATAGCCCATCACATAGCTTTTCATGAAAAACAACAAAGAATTGAACCCCAAATTACCACAAAATACACATTTTAAAAAAATTTTATTGTTACTTATTTCAATTTAGAATTTCATGTTTGTACAGAAATTGTGGGATGAAGAGTGATGAATAGCTGAAAAGCGTCAAACAAAAATCTTCTGAGGGGTATTAAAGTTAGCAGTACAATAAACAAGGCTAGGTAGCCTCCAGGAAGAGCTTTAATTTCTTAACATGTTCTTTTGGGAGTCTGACTTGCTTTCCAAAAGACACCTTTAAAATCTGTCAGATCATATGATATTGACAAAGGCAGCCTCCTGTAACACAGTTTTCTGATCAAAGTCCTAGGATAGAAAGGACACCAGTATTCACTGCTATGTAAGTTTTTGTGAGACTTCAATGTTTTTAGTCTGACGGTCATGTGAATTTCTTTTCCCTTGTACTATTGTCTTGGCAAAAGTTGCAGCTCTGAAAATGTCCATGCTATGAATGTATGTAAGTAGAACTGCAGGAGGTAATTAATGTGTGGCCATAAAGCTGAATGGGAATGGAAAAAAAATACATTGGGCAAGGCTAAGCTGTGGTAAGACTGGACCCACTGACTGTAATTATAGGCTGAGTTTTCTCCTAGGTGTTTGTGTTTGTCTGAACTGACAGATCTTTCAAATAAATCACTTGAAATAAAAGTGAACTGAACAGGCACACAACGTTGTTTCAGAGTCTGTGTCAGAGAAGATGCAACAGTGATTTTTAAGTCTCTTTTCGACAGGGAAATGCCTTCCTGCTAATTCTGTCTTTGGCAAGAAGCTGTTAATGTGGACAGCGACCATAGCCTGTGTTCTGCTATTGGTCTATAAGTTGATTTGTAAATAAGGTTCAGCTGGAGGGCTTTGAAAAATGTCTTGTGACATGTCTGCATGTTCAGATCAGGGGAAGGAAGCTCTCTGCACATTCTTATACTTAAAATAAGTTACGCTTACTAAAAGAGCTCTGACCAAGTCTGAGTGGAAGTGAAATGCAAGTCTCTGCTTTTAAAGTTTTCTTTCAGAGTGGGAAAAAAGAAAGTTCCGTATTTCTTCCTTTTGCGTGATTCCCAGGCTTTCTTGTTCTCTTCTGCTGAGATGCCACAAACATGCATTTCTGCATGCACTGCCTGCAAGTGGCTGAAACAGGGCAGACATAATTTCCCTAGCATTGTGTGCACCAAATCTGCCTCACCCTGCATGCTTAAACAATACTTAGAAGAATGTTTTTCTTTGCAAACGTCTAGTGTAAAATTCTGGCTTAAAACATAGAGTGACTACTGCAGGAGGAAAGCATTTTTAAGCCCAAAGGCCACACACAACAGTCCTAGGAAGGGGTGGGCGTTACTCTCTGAAAGTCTACTTGTTGCAGTAAAGGCGGTGCTGGGCTTTTCTTCTGTGTGAATTACAATAAAATACTGTCACTTAGGCAAAAGAAGAAAGATGTTGACTCCACTAGAGGAGGAATCTGAGCGTGGCTTGTGCTTTCTGGAATGCCTCGGTCTAAGGATTTTTGTTTTTTAATTATTAAGAAGGACTAGTATTCAGTAGAAAACAGCAAGGATGTAAAGCAAGAACTGAGACAAGAGCTAGTAAACAGTTTGACATGCTTCACAATGGGTCCCCTTGTTCTTTCATGGAGAGAGTGGAAGTGCTGCTATTATTTATTTTCATGAAGAGTGATTTTCTTGATAGTGTTCCTGTAGGAATTTCACATATCTGTCCACACAGTTCACGCACTATTCCTGCGTGAAAATGGAATGAGCACAGGAACATTACAAAAAAGATGGGTAAGAGCAAAATGGGAATTAGGCCAGCTACATGTTTTTCTGCATGCATTCCAGTGCTTGTTTGCATGTGGGCATGCCACTCAGCCTATTGAAGCTATCTACTCAGCTCTGGTGCATGTACCTATGGAACCTATTCCTCAGCTTCATCTTAAGCCTACACACCCAACTGGAAGGGGAAACCCCCACACTTTCACTCTAAGTGCTGTTTGTGGGACTGTTAGAAGCTGGTATAGAACACAGTCACATGACTTTGACAAGCCAAGTGTGCAGGTGGGTCAGAAATGATTAAATCCCATAGTGTTGGATGTCATGTCCCATTTTCATGGTGAATTCAGGATCTAGCTTATGTGTCTCAGAGGTGAACATATGCACCACTCTGGCTCATGTTGGCAGGCACATAAACCCCATTGGAAGGCAGCACTCAAAGAAATGGTTTGTTTTAATGATAAACAGTACTGTATGTTGGTGTCTGTAACAGTGCTATGGGTCAGAATTAGAAATCTAACAGATGAAGATGTACCTTCCACAATCTTCACTGCCTCTGATGCAGCTGAAGCAATTCCTCCTGAAACAAACAAGGAAAAGACAGGCAAAGGAAGTATTGATCCTTAAAAAAACCCAAACAATTAATTAAAAAAAGAAAATAGATTAATAAGTTCTTCAAACTCTCCTGTTGATAGGGATTCCTTTGAAATCTTGCCTTTGTGGATAGCATACCTTGCCTGAAAATTTTGGCTTTTCTGTGCTGTGTACATGGTGTATATCTTTACATTCAGGTGGGGAGGATATGCCACAGATTTTTCTGATCTGGAAATATTTTGTGCTTCTGATTTGCCTCCACTTGCATCCCTGTAAATCAATACAATACAATACAATAAACCAGGTTGGAAGAGACCTTCAAGATCATCGCGTCCAACCTATCAACCAATCCAACCCACCTAAACAACCCCATCAAGTCTCCTCCTGAACACCTCCAATGAAGGTGACTCCACCACCTCCCTGGGCAGACCATTCCAATGGGCAATCACTCTCTCTGTATAGAACTTCTTCCTAACATCCAGCCTAAACCTGCCCTGGTGCAGCCTGAGACTGTGTCCTCTTGTTCTGGTACTGGCTGCCTGGGAGAAGAGACCAACCTCTGCCTGGCTACAACCTCCCTTCAGGTAGTTGTAGAGAGCAAGAAGGTCACCCCTGAGCCTCCTCTTCTCCAGGCTAAGCAACCCCAGCTCCCTCAGCCTCTCTGCATTGGGCTTGTGTTCCAAACCCCTCACCAACTTCGTTGCCCTTCTCTAGACACGTTCCAGCAAGACAACATCCTTCCTAAACAGAGGGGCCCAGAACTGGACAAAAAATGACCTACTATTTCCAGTTGTTCATCTTGTTAACTTTGAACTTACTCTTACAACTATTTGAATCAAAATTTATGTTGCCAATCAGAAGAAAACATGACAATTTCCAAAGTCTATGTATGGATTGAGTGCCCAGAGACTGCATTCCTTGTTCTGGAGATATAGCACAGAGGTGCCAAACTGCACTACTTTTTTTATTTTTTTTTATTTTTTGGTAGCTATATTGCTCTAAGACTTCTACTCTTAGGGTCCAAGCCCTACTGGATCAACCAAATGTATGTGGGCTGTAAACCTTGGAATCAAAAGCCACACACAGGCTCACAGGAAAGGCACAAGATCTCCCTGTTTCTGACATCTGATGAGAAGGTAGAAGTTATAGCATTGAAGAATGAATGAAAAGCCACAGGGTGTTATTACTGGTCAATTTAATAGGAGCAACTGAGACTGCTGTGGGAAGTGAGAATTTCCCTAGTTTCAGATTATAAAAACCCCATAAACCAGCATTGCTGTTTCAGTAATGTCTTCCTATTTATAGCCTCAATTTAATCATAACAAAGTCCCCAGTTTTTCCCCCAAAAGTATTCTCTCGAGAATTGTCCCATGTAGCTTTAAATAACTCAATTAACAGTGCTTCCATCATTTATCTTTGGAGATGATTGCTTGGGCTAATCATAATAATTGTGAAAATTTTGTAGGCTTTGGTTCATGATGTTTACAGACTGAATTCTGCAATTCTGTTTATAAGGGGTTGGCTGTAAATTAAAGCATTCAGTGTTTTTCTGAGGTTTGAATGCACCAATTCAGATGGCTCACAGCTTATACCTAATGGGGGGTTAGGTGCTTAAATAGCTTAAATAAACTGTCCCTAAATTAATATTCACATCTAGCTATCCCTTCCTTTACCACCCTGTCCTGGTACAATACAGCGTGGGATTACTCTACTTGCCGAGTATTATGGTGGTAAAACACTAACAGTTGGGCCTTCAGGTCAGACATGTTCTTCAGTAGAGGTACTAAATGGCCACCTCTTCTCTTTTTACTAACGGTGGTTGCTTTAACTAGCGATTCCAAGGGTTTTTTTGGACAATGATCCACTGTCAGTCCTAAAGTAGCACACAGACCATCTGCATTACTTGCAGCTAAATGTGTGCCCTCTCTTCACAGAAACACCAACTTACTGATACAATCACATCAGTTGGCTAAACATCAGCTACCACAGTCTTTATTCTCAGTCCACAGCTGGGGAACAAAATGTCCATACTACAGGCAGATATTTTTGTGTGTATATTTAGAACTGAAAGAGATTAGGATGTCTCCTTTACTAAGGCCAAAATTCATGCTTAATCAAATAGAGTTTTCTTTTGTCCCAGTGAGTGAGAGATAGATGAGGCTCTGTGACTAATTTTAGGAAAGGTCCTGCTTAGGTAGCAAGGATTTCGTTCTCACCCCAACAAGATAGTTCACCCCCACTGGAGCTGCAGTTCTTCAGAAATTTCATAGCAGAGTTCATGAAAAATTAGAGACTTTTGAATTGAGCCCAACCTGAGAAACAAATGAGTTCTGGCCAAGGGCCAGTATTTTCAGAATTGTTGATCAAAGATAAGTTTTATCACAGTTGGTCTTCAAAAAATACTGACATCTCAGAGGAAAAATGAACTAAAACAGATGGAATTTGAGCCCTTAGAGTTTGAGCTGAGCTGGCTTTTTCTTTCTTTTTTTTTTTTTTTTTTTCCCCCTGTGATCACAAACATAAAAAGATGGAGGTAATACAGGTGTAAAATTTATTATAACTTCCAAACTCTTGAGGGTCTTTGGAGAGTAAAGCACATACAAAACCTGCATTTGGCCTTAACCGTTACTTGTTCCTATGGTAGTTGGGAATGATTAAGTAATTTTTAATGTAGTGGAAGCTGGGGTCATGCTCCACTTCTCCTAAAGCACTTTAAAGGACAAGCTACTATAATTATCATAATAAATGTAATAAAATATAAAAAAGTTTAACCCACAACAGACTTGATACAAAAACACCCAGCTTCTGCTCTGGGCATATATTCTTGGTTGTCACTGACTTAGAGGTCGTGGTGAGTGTGACAGCTATTAGGACAGGAGAGAGAGTGTGTGGGGAAATGCAGACATTTCTGTTAACTACATCAGGCTTTTGGCCCAGTCAGTTTTTGGCAATTATTATTTCATTAATATTGAGGTCATAAAGCCACAGATCAGAGCCATGGACAGATTTAGAGCAGAAGGGACCTCTGCAGGACATTTGGACCAGCCCTCTGCTTCAAGCAGGCCTAACTTCCAAGTGAGATCAGTCTCCTCAGGACCTTTCCAGTGCTGTTTTGAATGTCTCTAAGGACAGATGGTTTGCACAACTTTTCTGTCCAGCCTTTTCCCATTCATAACCATTCTTACTGTGGAATATTTTCCCCTTATGTGCAATCAGAATTTTGTAATCTTACTTATCAATTTCTCCTTAAAGACCCTTCATATTTTTTGAGAACTACAGTCAACTTCAGACTTCTCAAGGTACTATTCTTTTTATAAAAGGGATGTCATCTGACGAAGAGAAAAGCAGCATGGCAAGTAACACATATAGCTGCTCACACAATCTGGGGTTTGAATTCTAAATGGTGAAAACCCTGTGGAATGCTCATTATGAATATTGGTGAAAAATCTGTAAACCCAAATATATTCATAAAAGCAGTCAGTCAAACAATTACAAAGAGCACACAAGCTCAGGAAAAAATAATAATGTTCCAGCGGGGATCTTGCTCGGGAGCACACCGCGACCGGCACCCTCGGGAACACTAGCTGCTTCCCTTTCAACCTACGGGGATCGGCAGGGCACCCCGGGCTCTCGGCACTCGGCTAGATTCGGCACGACCGTTTCTCCACGTGCTTGCTGCTCGGGATCGCTCGGGCTCCCCGCGTCACTGCCGGCGGCTGGTTTAAAAGCCATCGGCGGCTCGCCACAGCCCCTGTTCCAGGGGGCCTTGCCGCCTGCTCTCGCTCGGCACACACCGCCGCACTTTTTCTAAATTTTGTCCAGCAGGTGCCGCGGGCAGGGCACCATGGTGGTGACGTGCCGCAACCGCTCCTTCAGAACATCAGTCTCGACTCAGACTGAGGGGGAATACAAGCAGGTAGGCAAGTGTCACAAGCAAGAGGTGGGTGTCCAGGCTTATGGCTGCAGAGAGTGCTGGAGCCTGGCAGTTGAGATGCAGGGTAGTGGGGACAATTCCTGCATCAGATGTGAGCAGATCGACTATCTGCTTAACCTGGTGGCCAGATTGAAAGATGAGGTGACTAGACTTAGAGATGTCAGGTTGTAGAAGAGAGACCAACTTGAGTAACCAGGCTCTGCAGGCTCCCCCAGCAGAGGCTGATTATCCAAAAAGCAGAGGGGAATGGACGAAGATTCCTCTCAAAAGACACAAATTAAAACCTCCCTGTCTCCCTTCACCTCCCCCACTGCCCTTGGACAACAGGTAGGGGGCACTGGAGGTCGAGGGGGAGGTGATTCTGATGCTGGAGGACACACCATCTGGGGTTTTCCATGAGGCAAAACAACCCAGGGTGAGTCAGCCCAGGGTGGGTCGGCCCGGGGTGAGTCAGCCTGGCGTGGGTCAGCCCGGGGTGAGTCAGCCTGGCGTGGGTCGGCCCGGGGTGAGTCAGCCCAGGGTGGGTCGGCCCGGGGTGAGTCAGCCCGGGGTGAGTCAGCCTAGGGTGGGTCAGCCTAGGGAGAGTCAGCCTGGGATGGGTCGGCCTGGGGTAGGTCAGCCTGGGGTCAGGCAGCCTGGGGTGAGTCATCCCAGGGTGGGTAAGCCTGGGGTGAGTCAGCTTGGGGTGAGTCAGCCTGGGGTTAAACAGCCTTCCCCTGGCATCAAGACTTGCTCCCTTAAAAAAAAGAGGAGGGTGATTGTTATTGGTGATTCCCTACTGAGGGGAACAGAGGGCCCCATATGTCGGCCAGACCCTGCTCACAGGGAAATTTGTTGTCTCCCAGGAGCTCAAGTTGCTGATGTTACCAGAAGGCTGCCTAGTCTGGTGCAGCCCTCTGACTACTATCCATTAATAATTATGCAGTTAGGGAATGACGATGTTGCAACTAGAACTCCCAGGGCTATCAAGAATGACCTCAAGGTCCTGGGGGATCTAGTGGAGGACTCAGGTGCACAAATAACTTTTTTGTCCATACCCTTAGTTGCAGGAGGGAATATGAGAAGGAACAGGTCAGCAGCTGTAGTCAACAAGTGGCTTAGAGGTTGGTGCAGTCAGAAGAATTTTGGGTTTTTTGATCTTGAAAAACTTTCTACTGAACCAGGTCAGCTGGTAACAGATGGAGTACATCTGTCCCAGAGGAGGGGAAAGGTCACAGTACATGAGAATGGCCTGTCCGCCAAAGGTAAAAAGATTCTGGGAAGGGAATTAGCAAGTCTCGTTGACAGGGCTTTAAACTAGCTTCGAAGGGGGAAGGGGCTGAAACCAGTCCCCCCAGACAGGAGTCTGGGGGTGGTAAGCTGGAGTCAGGGGCAAAACCAGCAGCCCAGCTGAAGTGCATGTACACTAATGCACGAAGTATGGGCAACAAACAAGAGGAGCTGGAAGCCTTGTTGCAGCAGGAAAGATATGATGTAGTTGCCATTACAGACGTGGTGGGATGACTCGCATGACTGGAGCGCTGCAATTGAAAGCTACAGGCTATTCAGGAGAGACAGGCAGGGAAGAAGGGGTGGAGGGGTGGCCCTGTACATCAGGGAGGCTCTTGATGCCATTGAGCTAGAGATCAGGGATGATCGGGTTGAGTGCGTGTGGGTAAGAATTAGAGGGAAGACCAGCAGGGCAGACATGCTGGTTGGAGTCTGTTATAGACCACCCAACCAGGAGGATGATCTTGATGAAGCATTCTATAGGCAGCTTAAGGCTGTCTCAAGATCGCCTAACCTTGTTCTCGTGGGAGACTTCAACCTGCCTGATATCTGCTGGGATCATAACATAGCAGAGAGGAGGCAGTCTAGGAGGTTCTTAGAGTGCATGGAGGACAGCTTCTTATCCCAGGTGCTGCGCGAGCCTACCAGGGGTAAGGCTATGCTTGACCTCCTCTTCACCAACAGGGAAGGGCTGGTGGGTGATGTGGTGGTCGGAGGGTGTTTAGGCACCAGTGACCACGAGATAATTGAGTTTTCAGTATTCAGCCAAGCCAAGAGGGGGAACAAGAAGACCTCCACTCTGGACTTCCGGAGGGCGGACTTCAGGCTACTCAAGGAACTAACTCAGAAGGTTCCTTGGGAAACAGCCCTTAAAAACAAAGGGGTTCAGGAGAGCTGGACCTACTTCAAGAAAGAACTCTTGAAGGCGCAGGAACAGGCTGTGCCAGTGTGCCGGAAGATGAGCCGCCGGGGCAGACGGCCAGCCTGGTTGGGTAATGAACTTCTAAAGGAACTAAGGGAAAAAAAAGAGGGTGTATTATCTTTGGAAAAAGGGGAGGCAACCCATGGAATGTTTAGGGATGTTGCTAGGTCTTGTAGGAAGAAAATTAGGGAGGCAAAAGCACATTTGGAGCTCAGACTGGCCTCTGCTGTGAAGGACAACAAAAAGTCCTTCTATAAATATATTAATAGCAAGAGGAAGGGCAAGGAGAAGCTCCACTCCTTGGTGGGCATGGAGGGGAATATTGTAACAAAGGATGAGGAAAAGGCAGAGGTGCTTAACACCTTCTTTACCTCAATTTTTACTAGCAGGACAGAACGGCTTCCAGACAGCTGGCCTGCAGAGCTGGCAGAAGGAGCCAGGGAGCAGCATAGTTTTCCCCTGTTCCAGGATGGGAGAGTTAGAGATCTTCTCAGCCGCTTGGACCCCCACAAGTCCATGGGACCGGATGGGATCCATCCTAGGGTGCTGAGGGAGCTGGCGGATGAGCTGTCCAGGCCGCTCTCCATCATTTTTCAGCAGTCCTGGCTCACTGGAGAGGTCCCAGAAGACTGGAAGCTGGCCAGCGTGGTGCCCATCCATAAGAAGGGCCAGTTGGAAGAGCCGGGGAATTATAGGCCTGTCAGCCTGACCTCAGTGCCAGGCAAGATTATGGAATGGGTCATCTTGAGTGCGATCACACAGCACTTACAGGATGGCCAGGGGCTCAGGCCTAGCCAGCATCGATTTAGGAGGGGCAGGTCCTGCCTGACCAACCTGATCTTCTATGATCAGGTGACCCGCCTGGTGGACGTGGGGAGGCCTGTGGATGTAGTCTACCTGGACCTCAGCAAGGCCTTTGACACAGTCCCCCACAGCAAACTCCTGGCCAAGCTGGCAGCCCATGGCTTGGACAGGAGCACACTGCGTTGGGTTAGGAACTGGCTGGAGGGCCGAGCCCAGAGAGTGGTGGTGAATGGTGCCACATCCAGCTGGCGGCCTGTCACTAGTGGTGTGCCCCAGGGATCAGTACTGGGCCCCATGCTTTTCAACATCTTTATTGATGATCTGGATGAGGGCATTGAGTCCATCATCAGTAAATTTGCAGATGACACCAAGCTGGGGGCAGGAGTTGATCTGCTGGAGGGCAGAGAGGCTTTGCAGAGAGACCTCGACAGGCTGGACAGATGGGCAGAGTCCAATGGCATGAGATTTAACACATCCAAGTGCCGGGTTCTGCACATTGGCCATAACAACCCCAGGCAGCGCTACAGGCTGGGGTCAGAGTGGCTGGAGAGCGGCCAGGCAGAGAGGGACCTGGGGGTGCTGGTTGATGGGAAGCTGAACATGAGCCAGCAGTGTGCCCAGGCAGCCAAGAGGGCCAACCGCATCCTGGCCTGCATTAGGAATAGTGTGGCCAGCAGGAGCAGGGAGGTCATTGTGCCCTTGTACTCTGCTTTGGTTAGGCCGCACCTTGAGTACTGTGTCCAGTTCTGGGCGCCTCAGTTTAAGAAGGACATTGAGACACTTGAATGTGTCCAGAGAAGGGCAACAAGGCTGGGGAGAGGCCTTGAGCACAAGCCCTGTGAGGAGAGGCTGAGGGAGCTGGGGTTGTTTAGCCTGGAGAAGAGGAGGCTCAGGGGCGACCTCTTCACCGAGAGAGTGATTCGTCATTGGAATGGGCTGCCCGGGGAGGTGGTTGAGTCTCCGTCCCTGGAGGCGTTCAGGAGGGGACTGGATGTGGCACTTGTTGCCATGGTCTAGTTGTGAGGTTATGGTTACAGGTTGGACTCGATGATCTTCAAGGTCTCTTCCAACCTTGGTAATTCTATTCTATTCTATTCTATTCTATTCTATTCTATTCTATTCTATTCTATTCTATTCTATTCTATTCTATTCTATTCTATTCTATTCTATTCTATTCTATTCTATTCTATTCTATTCTATTCTAATCTTGTTCCATGTGTGAAGAATTTGTGGAAGAGAAAAGGCCCCAGCAGATGAGTGCATTATTTGCAGCCTGCTCTGATTAGAAGTGCCTACACTGTAAGCAGTGGGAGCCACATGCAGGTTCTAGAAGGGATAGATTTGACTTTGAAAAACAAGACTTTACATGGAATACCTTTGGATTTTTCCTTTTTATTTGGTGACTTATTTGTGATTAAAATTTAACTCTTTGAAGAATCAATTCTTTCTTTAAGCATGTATCAGGATCTCAGGTAGTGATAGGACTAGGGGGAATGGAATGAAGCTGGAAATGGGGAGATTCAGGCTAGATGTGAGGAAGAAGTTCTTTACCATGAGAGTGGTGAAGCCCTGGAATGGGTTGTCCAGGGAGGTGGTTGAGGCCCAGTGTCTGGAGGTGTTTAAGAGCAGGCTGGACGAGGCTCTGGCCAGCGTGATCTAGTGTAGGGTGTCCCTGCCCATGGCAGGGGTTGGAACTAGATGATCCTTGTGGTCCCTTCCAACCCTGACTGATTCTATGATTCTATGATTCTATGATTCTATGATTCTATGTATTTCTGCCTGTGTCATGCTAGCCTGTGTTCCTTTTCTTGCTGTGACACTTTCAGAAATACATTTCTTGCAGTGGCTTAAAGGAAAGAATGATGTTCTAGCAAATCAGTGACAAACAAAGAGATGGCAACTCACAAGAGGAAATGTACAATGACAAAGTGATCTTATAGATGAATGACTGCAGAATAAAAGATACATAGATGACATATTGTATGTAATGCTGAAAAGAAGTCAATGGATTTACTGTCAAAAGCAAGAGAGACATGAGCGTGAAATTTCATCCATTTCTGTTTCATCTGGTAGAAAAATAAGAGTATCCTTTTCCAGTGCATGAATTGTGAATCATGATAATCAAAATGAATTTGAAAAAATTCAAAATACAGAGGTCTGACTAGCATTGCAGTTTAAATCACCTTTTTATTTCCACTGTAACTTAACTCAAATTCTGACTTTTTTTTTTCTCTTTAATTCATTATGTCAACATAAGTAGGTGCAGCTTATCATCACTTGGATGGTTGTTATTTTTTAGCTGTTTAATTCATTGACTCACATCCGGCAATAATTCATGCAAAATGGGCTCTGAACTCCTTTGCAATATGCAGATTTGTGTGCAAATGAGCATTACCTATGGTGTTCACACTGAAGCGTTTTTCTTTGATGTACATTTCTGACATTCTGAGATTGTAAAGAAGAAAATAACTTTAAAAATTTTAAGAAACCTTAATTGAAGTTAACATAAAAGAAGATACATGTTGTTAATTGGTCTGTTTCAGGCATAATTTGGGCCTTTGAGACCATGTCCCTTACCCCCGCCAAAGTGTCAAGACTCACATCTTTAATTCAACAATCTTTGTATTAATTACCTCTGGATAAGGTAAGCTTTGATTGGAAGTCCTTTATTGTAAAATTACAGTACATTGCCTGCTTTAAGATAAATAAATTAGGGTTGAACTTGAAAAAAAAAATCTCCATCCAACTGTGAATGGGAAAGTGCATTTGAGTATCAAATGCTAGATGAAAGAACAGTTTTTATCGGACTTCCTTAATAGGGGAAAAGTGTTTTCTTTTGGTTCCTCTTTTTTCATTGTTTTAATACATTGAAAAATTATGTCTTTACCAAGAGATGGAAACACTCAGGTTCTAGGGTTGGCAACATTTCCCTCCCCAAAGCCTGCTTTCTGCTCTTGGGAACTCTGCATTCTCCTCTGAGAGTAGTTCTGCAGTATCTGGTCCATTTGACAAAGAATAATCAGTGACCTAGGGATGGCCTTTTCTTCCCCCTTTCTTAATTGCCTGTAGCTGACTGTCTATTAACACCAAAAAATTTTGTTTCCAGGGATGGAAGGACTGAAGGGGTATCGTACCAGCTCCATGTCACTTGGATGTGTTTGGGGGTATCAGTGTCAACAAGTTCTGGGAGTTACAAAGCCAGTCACATGGCCAAGAGAGCTGCAGGTAATATGATCAGAATAAAGACAGTTTTTATTTCTCATTCATCTCAGAGGAAGGCTGATCATTCTTGACTTGCTGTAATGAAGTTGCAAAACTATAGCTGGGACTTGGGTGCAGATGTTACGGTTCTGGTATGGATTATGCTGATGGCAGTATGCTGCCCACACATGTACTTCCAATGCAACTAAGTGGTTTGAACAGCATATTGGCAAATGCTGACAGAGCTTTACAGCTTGTAGGCTCAGTTCTGACTGCAGAGATGCTAGTGTGAGTTCTCCAGATCAGAAGATGTGCCATGTGCCTTGTGCACCATTTAGGGTTAGCATGTGTTGTTCCATGAGTGCTTGTCTGAGGCAAGCAAAGTGCTGGCCAAAAATTGAGGCGTACCCGCTTGAGGTTTGACCCATGATGAGCTGATGTTAAGGACACTTACACTGAGGTTTCAGATCTGACATCTGAGTGATTTCAGCTCTGCTGTCTCAGCAGAGACACACACACCTGACTGCTCTTCAAAAGATTTTCAGCATGTACAAAAGACTTGAAAATGAAGATTTTTTTGTTCTTAGCAGAGTTTGGAGCATAGTCTTTCACCTCCTGTTCCATGCTTGGACACCTTTCTCAGCACAGTGCTGCCTCATTGGCTCAGTTAGCATAGGAGATGTGATAAAGGGATGCTAGAGGCTTCTGTTTTACCATCTAAGCTGCCAACTGGCTCAGTGAGCCAGGTGTTACCCTATGCTTTGGAAGGGGATATGTGCATAGTAACTACAGCTCCAGCCTTTTACTGCATTGAAATCAGCTAAAATGAAAGATAACCAGCAGGGAAAAAAAAGCCAGAAATTCTTTTGTTTTGTTGGAAACCCTAGAAATGCTGACACAGCAAGACACAGAGCACCTATTCAACCCTTCCCTACTCTGGATGGGGAATGGCACCAGCAATATCTTGAAACCACTATGGGAGATTGACCCAAGAACTGCTTGCAGACAACACTTTCTCATTCTACTAGGCCACTGTGATTTTCATCCTGCTACATTTTCCCATCCCCTAGAGGCAGACTTGTCAAGAAGCCTTTTGTCTGGCACAGAGTTTTCAAATCCAAACTCTGATAATTATCTCTGGTTCTGCTGCTGACTTGAAAGGCAATTGCTAGGCATTGAATCCACAGTCCCTTCAGTACAAAAATTAAGAGTAAGGAGAAGAGGCATTTTTGTGCCTGCTTCTTTCTCCAACACTTGATACCAAATGCACATGTGAGGCTGACCATCAAAGATAAATGAGTTCAACAGAAAAGAGCAGACACGTACTTGGATCTCAGTGTAATACAGTACAAATCAGTAGAAAGTGCAACACAAAAGCTTTGCATGGCAGACTCTGCTAATCAGAAGAGGTGAGTATTTTAGCATATTTAAATGAGGACAGGGCATCCACTAATCAAACAACAGAATCCAGAGGTACCGAAAGAGCAAGAGAAAGATTGTTGCTTGAAACTTTTCAGCACAGACAGAGGATTTTTGAAATATCACTAAATATGATGATCTAGATTTATGGGAAGATAATGAGGTAAGTAACAAATATACCAAAACTAAACTATTAAATATTGTAATTATGCTGGATACATATTAGTTGCTGAAAAGTTTCCCATTACTGCACTGTAGCTGTCAGAAAAGTGTAGTAAAATAATGAGTTTTCTTTTCATGTGATTTATTTAGTAAAAGGTACTATGTGGTAACATTCTAACAGCTTTCCTGGGATGAATAAAAATTACTTCATGAGCCTGATAAGATTCTTCACTATAAATTGGTGCAAAGTACACATAAGTGGAAAAGCTCATTTTTCACATGCAAGATTTTAAGCTTTCACACACCATCTAAGTAAATTGTTTTAGAAGTACTATATTTATATATTTATCTTACAGTCTTCTTCCTTTCTTCTACTGTTTTTCAAAACAAGCTGAGGTTACTGTCGCAATCATTGATGTTTCTCCTCTACAGCAGCAATATTTTTTGTTAGTCAGGAAAGAGAGTTAGTTTTACATCAAGATTTTGAAGGAATATTTTTTAAAAACTCCCAGGGAAAAAAATTGCCTTTTACGGAGAATTATACAAAATGTACATATTTCCTAGGCCAATAGATCATTGCCATATGAGTATAACAAAGGTTACTTAGCAGTCATGGGTTTTCTTTGGGAATATTGCCTTCACAGAAGCAGATCTCTAAGGAGATGAGCTTATTTTAAGCTGATATTCATTAGAAAGCTGCTAAGCCGCTAGAGACATTCTGGATACAAAATAGGATATCTGGCTTATATTTTCTTTTGCAGGTAATAGGAGATAATATCTGTAATCACAGTCAGAACCTTTGATTTATTGCTGTGATCGGTTATATTGTGTCACATAATATTCTGAGCTTTTTATCTCTCTATTTTATTTTTTTTAAAGAACAGTTTTAATGGATTTTAAGCACAAGGGCATCAGACTGAAAGCTTCAAAGCTGGCATCTTCCTCCATTTATGAAAATGCTGCCTCCTTGTGGTGTGCCCTGGATTTGCTGTGGTTGCTCGTCGGGGGCTTGTATTATCTTCTTTAGAGATGGAATTTATATTTTTTTTGTCTTCAGTAGAAACTGGATGAAGGCTGCATACCTCACCAAATTAAGAGGGGGTTAAGTATGATCTTTTGAAGGTAGGAGGGGGTATGTGTTTAATGTGTTACCGGATCTTTTGATTAAATATGTATCTTCCTCAAGGTACAAACAGTTGAAGAAAAAGCTAAGTATTGGACAGAAGAAAGAGATGACTGCATGTATTAAGCAGTAAGACTCTTCATGCTAAATACTTGATAAAGATGATAATTTAATTGGATTGAGTACTTGAGTTAAGAAAAGAAACAGAGAAAGAAACAGGAAGATCTTTGTTAAGAGTAGAAAGAAGTTATGGAAAAATTGGGAAATTATTGTTTTAATAAAAAATAGAGAAGCTAGAATGAAGAGTGCTTGCATATATACATTAATCTCATCTGTAATAAAAATGGTACAATCAAATCTGAAAGGAGACTTGGGAAATACCTCTTTTCAGCTGCATAAAAGAAAGCTTTTGGCTTATCACTTCTGACAGTATGGATACAGCCGGAAAAGAGCAGAATGGTATCTGCAGGGACAGCGCAGTACAGTCAGAGGCTGACTAGAGGGTAAATCTGCTCTTCCTTCGTTATGTTTTGGGTGGCAGGATTTCGCTGTATACTCTGAATCTGCAATACTTTCAGGCATGGAAAGGCAAAACAAAGGGAGGCATTACATAGAAGTTTGGTGCCAAATCTCTGGAGAGGTCTTTTGTATGCACAGACTGACAACACTTCTGGATCAGGCAGGAGCTCTATGAGAAAATGAGGAAAAAAGAACAAAACCAAAAAAGAGCGCCCAAGCTCTCAGCTGCACAACCAAAGAGAGACTGTACTGTCCCTCAGTGGCTTTGTGTTACTGGTAGCTACAACTTTCTGTCATGGCTTTTGCCTTTGCTTTAACTTTCTGTTGTGGTCAGGAAGGTACCACTGGTCAGGTGCTCCATGAGACCTGAGCATTGCTATAAACAGATAAAACACAGGCCTGAGATTTCCAGTTTAATTCTCATCTTGTTCTTGCCACAAGCTCTCTCTAAAGGTCTCAGAAGTTATTTTCCTTCTCATTTCCATGCTTTTTGCCACTCTCAGAAGGCAGTCATGTGTTCACAGGGCTCTCAGTAAGAGGGCATCTTTGTGGGGAATGCCAGAAAATAGCATTGGGTAATGATATTTTCCCAAGAGCTGCGTATTCTAAGGGGTGGGGGAAGCACTGTGAAATTAGTCTCTGCTTTTGTATTTGAAATCAGGTACTAAGCAGGTGTTCATTTTTTCCTTCACATCAGCAGTCATATTCTGTAATACATTCATTCACCTCACCAGTCCTCCCTCAGAAATTGGAGAGGTGAAAGCAAAAATCTTTAGTGTCTTGGAACACTTTTCTTTGCTCAATCAGCTTGCCCAGAAGAATGGCATGTAACTAGTGGATGTGACTATAAAAGATGGAGGGATTGAAGAACCTCAAGCAGGTCCTGGTGTGGCACACAACAAACAAAATTTCCTACATTTGCAATATAATCATTCATATATACATATACATGCACAATTTTTCTCTTCAAGAGTTTGCCTCAGCAGGTTTGGTTTAAGCCTGGACCTCCATAAATTTAAGGACATATGGGTATATATGTGAAATACAGTCCCTCTTCTAATGTTAACAAGTTCCCATCCTCATTAGGGTGAAGATGAATGAGTAACAATTAACAGCCTTCCAAAATGAACATATGTGCCTTCAGTGTGGAAACTTGGATATACTTGGAGGCTGTCCCTGTGTTGCCAGCTGTGAAACGTGCTGTTTGTCAAAAGAAAGAGGCTTAAAGGTGTAAGCAAGATTATAGGCAGGGGCATAGCAAAATACAGCAGTTCCATGGTCCAACAGTAAGACTTTTTCCAGCACAAAACTGGCAATTTGGAGGTTCTTGATAGAACTTCTTCCCATATTACTGACAGATATCCATTTGCACACATACTGAGAAACTTCAGCACCACAGGATAAAAGCTTAAATTAAATTACCACCAGTATAATTAATTCTGTCTGGCAAATTACTAGATATGTTATGACCAGGTAATTCAAGGTAAGGTTTATCTGCAGGAAATTTACAATGACATAAATTGAAGGATAAATGAAGATGATGAAATTAATGGGGAAGGAGATTATTTTCCTGTAATTTGGACATTCAAACATTGCATGGATTTGGAGACAATGTCTAAAGACCACCCTTTGAAGATATTTTCTTTTTAGATGCTGTTGTAATATTCTCTGTCAAAAGCAGTAAAACACAATAGTACTGATGTATGATTGTATAAAGAAACATGATAACACTGAGGCTGAGTGATCATATCTGTAAAGATTCTTAAAAACTCACTTGTCTACCTGTAACTAATTAGACTCCAGCACTGTAGGACCTGGTTTATGGCACAGTGAAGTCAGTGGAAAAACTCTTTGGCATCCATCCGCATGTAACAGTGCTCTACAAGCAGTCACAAAGATAAGGAACCATTCTTACCATTCACTAAATCTGCAGAATTCATTTTTTCAACATTGATTATGAAGTCCAGATCTTTCTCATTTTTTTATCTACAACACAGCATAAAAGATGAATGATTCATTTTCATGACACACTTCTTTTGGCCAACTTCCAGCCCAGAAACTTCAGTGATTTCAATGTTACTTTAAGCACGTGCTCATTGAGACCTGAATGATGCAATACAAGGGTATCATCAAGATGTATCTTAAAGCACCATTTGCTCCACCTCACAATGCTGTTCTTGTTTCTTTATAGAATATTTGAGTGCATGTTTCTCTGACAGTATATTAAAGCAACTTCTTCTTTGATGATGTAATAACTGCTAACAGCTTAACACTCCCATAACCAGCTATTAATAAGAAAGGTATGTTGGATTCTACCAGTTTTGGAGTGATGTCAGATGAAGAGTTGTAGGAATATAGTTTTCCTTAGTATTTTAAAACAGCTACATCTGCCATACTCTCTATTTTATTCTACTCTGCCTTGGATTGTAGTTGTGCAGTGCTTTGTGACTTGCCTTGCAAGATCTATGCTTTTTCACCTTGAGTTGACCTTTGTCTGGACTGGTCTTCAAGGATTTGAATTTCAAGCTCAAGACCCATTTTCATCCTTCATTAAATTATTAATTCCTCACTGGTTTAATAACTAATACTGTGTAAAATCCTGCTCACTGATCATCTGATTTATTTCCATTGCTGGGACATGAAGAGTTTTTATGCTTACCACATATTTTAAAGGTTGTCAGTAATGCGTTGAGCTGACTTGCAACCCAGTTCTGCAAAGTTTTAATGCTCACAGCCCAATCTGGAACTGATGTATTATGTGGTTAAAATGGTTTAACTCTATCATCCCTCAAGAGTTCCACAATATTTTAAAAGACTGCAGTGATATTTGATCTTACAGAGAAATGTGGAGCTTTGTTAATATTCCTGCTGCCCTTTGAGTAACATGACATGGGAAGCAGGCTGAGGAGAGTAACAGTGCACATTGTTGGGTTTGTTTTGACTTTTAAGGCTGAAGCTAAGCTCCACTTAGGCTTAAAAGATACTCTATTTTGAAATATTTAAGCATTTGATGTACATACTGCACTGGTCACATGCTGATAAACAAGACAGGTGATTGGTTATTAATCATTCAGAGAAACTTTTTGTTAGGCATGTAGCAGCAGCTATTCTAAGCTTCCTTGAAACCTGGAATCCTTCACAAATACACATAAAGTATTACCATGTGAAAAAAGAAGGACCTTAGAAATGGCAGATGATCTTTTAAAAGAGGTCAGCTTTCAAGAGTCTCAAATTTAACATGTTATTCACAGGACAAGGTAGAAAATAATTTTGTTTGGTTGGTTTTGTGTTTTTGTTTTTGTCTTCTGGTATGACAAAGAGCTGCCAGGTGGGATGGGAATCTTTCTGGCAGAGCTTATCACTGATGTGCAGACAGATCTGGTTCTTCTCATATGTAGCTTTAGCACTGTGGATATAGAAGTATTCAAAGGACTGAAATAATTTCTTTCTATTTCCAGTCCTGCACAGTATATTTTAAAAGAAAATTAAGGTTATAGGTAGTACCAAAGTTGCCATGACACCCTCTTCTTTTATGACTTAATAACTTTAAAGCACTATATAAGATTCCTAAACACCTCTTGAAAAAAAGCACAAGAAACAACAACCACCAAAACCCCCTAAAATACAGTACAGTACAATACACAGTTCAGGAATATTGCTGTATTAATATTGAACCAGTTATGATATGAAATAGTTTGTGTTATGGTGTCTGTATGGATGTAAGGTTGCAAGTTAGTTAAAGTTTATAAGGAGGACTGATGTCTTTGACTGGGTAAGCTGATATAATATGGCAGTTTCTCAGAGCCATTTACAGTTACTATGTAGTTGTAGGATCATGAGACTTGGAGTGTGTCTATGGTTCAGTGGCCTTGAGTGTTTGAGAGCTCCTATCCTTCTCTGTCCTGTTGTGAATCTGTACCTGTTTTTTAGCTAGTAGGATACATTAAATTGCCCTTAATATTGACTTTAGCCACTACAGTCTTTGCAAATGAAACCCCCCTCTGCTAGAAGAAATGGACAGCTGACAAGATTTAGGGCCAGTGTCAACTAGGATTTCATATATCAAAAGATTCAACTCCACCTCCTTAAAGTCTGCTTAAGCACCAAACAGATCTAAGGATAAATTATCAAGCTCTAGGACTATGCACGTGACAAGTGAATGACCTTGGTAGTGGGGCACTTTCCATCAGTTGTACTTGCTGGTTCCACTGAAACAAGCAGGTATTTAAAAGCTGGCTTTAAAAGATGTTGTACTTCATTGATTGCTCTTCAATAGTTTTAAAAATGCTAATGAGTCCTTGCAATGTTTTATGGTTGAATGGAGAGACTTCACAGAGTGCCTCCTTTGTATCACTGAAATCTGGCCTATTAGCACTGAGAATTGCATTGGATTTATCAGCTGCAGGAAAATCGAATGAGAAAAACCTGGAAGAAAAGCACACATTGATGAAGATGACCAACAGTGTTAATGCATCAAAATCTGTAAAACATGCACGATCACGAAAATCTAATTCTAACTTAACAGCTTGTGTGCTGGCTGATAGAAAAGCTTTTGTTCTGGTGAACAGATGAGGAGGAGCAGCTCTAGAGCCAAAGCAAACAGAGCTTCAGCTTGTGGTAGCTAATTAAAGATACTGTGGATCTTTTCCAGAAGTAATCCAGTCAGATACAGTCACCTGTAGTTTAACTGATTTCTTACTTTTGGACAATAGACAACGAGGAAAAAAATTCCAAACAATTACATTTCTGCTTGGGAAAAAAAAATAATAGTAAATTCTGCAACCCAGGGAGTGTCAGGAGGTACTTAAATGAGCAAGAGCTGTTCCAGATTATAAACAGAAATATGCTGGTCAAGAGACAAGGAAAGTACAGAACCCCTTAACTTCTTGAAACAGGATAGCTCTGCTAACATCCCAGAGGACAAGGAATATGGATTTTCATGCATTGCCTGGGTGGTAGCAAAACAACTCCGTTGCTTTCTGCTTCAGTCTGAAGGTCAAATGTATTGAGGTCTTTCAGCTGGCAGGTGGATGTTTTTCCTAAATAGTTACAGCTGACAAATACACCTATTGTTCTACTGACCACTAGGGGTACACTGTGATGTCACGTTTAGTTCAGTTTCAGTTAGCAAGATATGAGCTCAGCAGGGATAAGAAAAGGGAGGAGGCTGGAGAGAAGACAGAAAAGTAAAGAAGTAAGAACCAGATGTCAAACAGCTCACCCATGGGATAGCTCTATTGTTTGATGCAGTTCTCTGGATGATGTGGTAGGTTCAGATTCTGTAGAGCTTAGGCTTTTATTTAAAGGAGAAAAACCTGAAGTGTTTCTGTTCTAGTGAGAAGGCTAGAAACTTTTAAATGTAATCAGATGTAGCCAGCACTCTTCCTAAGTGAACACGCTAGCTAAAACAACCCCTCAAAACACAAAATTCTCTCCATTCCCAGCTCACCAAGCAGTGAACTCTAAAGGCAGAAGAACCAAAAGGGCAAATGGAGAGAGGGGAAGGGGGTGGGGACTGAGAATCAGAGACAGAAAATACCTTCGGAAAAGAACTGAACAAAAAAATATCACAAAGAACAACAAATCTGAACAGAGTGCTAAATGACAACTAATCTGGTGGCTGGGTACACGACAACTGGCAGTGCTAACCACAGCTCACTGTATTCCTTAGTGTTAGTGGACCCTAGAGGGCCCAGCACGCAAATGTTTTTCATGTCAGTTTTTTCTCTTCCTTAGGTCAGGAAATGACATTCTGTGCTATCATTTCTCACTAGGTAAAAGTCAAACCCTCCCAAATCTTAAAAGCAGCAGCAGTCAGTCAAGTGAAGACATAAACATGCTGGGTATCACTGTGCTTTTGCTTTGCTTTCTGTCCCCATGGAAATTGGCAGAAAACCCCTGTATTTATGGGCATGAGGACCAGCACAGAAGTTACAACTAACACATGATAAATTCAGGGCATGTTAAACAGTCTCAGTGAGGTATGAACAGCAACACCCTGGTAACCAAAGGATTTCAGGGGAGACAGCAGGGCCAATCCCTGTGTACTCAAAGATGAATGCAAAACATTTGGCAGGCAGCATTCTTAAGAGAATCTCTATGAAGCCCGTACATATTCCTAAGTTTTAAGTGTTACAATGCAACACCTACTCCAAAGAGAAGATTATTTCAAATCTCATAGTTAAAACAAGTCAATGAACACTAGACATTTTTATTAGCACTCTGTTGTAGAGCCATTAGCATTCATGTGAATCTTATTTACAAGTTTTGCTCACACACACGAGGGTTAGAAAATTGCTCACTAAGTAAAATGAAAGCTGAGATCTTAATTATATAACTTCAAGAGCTGATGCCTTAAAAATACAGGTGTGGAGCTTGTGCAAATCAAGTATCTGTGAGTCTAGGGTGGAACAGATAATCCCTTTTCAACCTTAAATTTGGGGTATTCTCCACGCTGCCCAACACTCACAGATTTAGATACTTTATTCAACCCTAAGCCTGATTACTTTTATCCTCTGAATCTTTTGCACTAGCCCAGAACAGTAAGTTTGTTGCATAAACAGCTCACTCAAAGGCTTGTTACATTTACTCTTGTGACTCTTTATTGGCAGGATAGGCTAAGAGAACTGGGATTGTTCAGGTTGGAGAAGAGAAGACTCTGGGGGGACCTTATAACTGCCTTCCAATACCTGAAGGGAACCGAGAGGAAGGCTGGAGAGAGACTTTTTACAAGTGTCCACTGATAGGACAAGGAGAAATGGATTTAAATTGAAGGAGAATAGGTTTAGAGTGTATCTTAGGAAGTAATTCTTCACTATGAAGGTGGCAAGAATCTGGAATGGATTGTCCAGATTGTGGATGCCCCCCCCTGGAGATAGAATAGAATAGAATAGAATAGAATGAATAGAGAATAGAATAGAATAGAATAGAAATGAAATAGAATAGAATAGAATAGAATAGAAATGAAATAGAATAGAATAGAATGGAATAGAATAAACCAGGTTGGAAGAGATCTTCAAGATCATCACGTCCAACCCATCAACCAATCCAACCCACCTAAACAACTAAACCATGCAGCCAAGCACCCCATCAAGTCTCCTCCTGAACACCTCCAATGACGATGACCCCACCACCTCCACGGGCAGACCATTCCAATGGGGAATCACTCTCTCTGTATAGAACTTCTTCCTAACATCCAGCCTAAACCTGCCCTGGCGCAGCCTGAGACTGTGTCTTCTTGTTCTGTTGCTGGTTGCCTGAGAGAAGAGACCAAACTCTGCCTGTCTACAACCTCCCTTCAGGTAGTTGTAGAGAGCAATAAGGTCACCCCTGAGTCTCCTCTTCTCCAGGCTAAGCAACCCCAGCTCCCTCAGCCTCTCCTCATAGGGCTTGTGTTCCAAACCCCTCACCAACTTCGTTGCTCTTCTCTGGACACGTTCCAGCAAGTCAACATCCTTCCTAAACTGAGGGGCCCAGAACTGGGCACAGTACTCGAGGTGGGGCCATGAGTAACCTGGTATAGTAACCTGGTATAGCTGAGAGGCATCCCTGCCCATGGCAGGGATGTAGGGTTAGATGATCTCTAAGGTCTCCTCCAGCCTAAGCCACCCTATGACTCTATGATCTTGGGAGCAACTTTCACTGAGATCAGACTACCCTCAGTCAGACAGGACCAGCACTGGACATTACAGAAGGGAGGAGAGTTCTCAAACTGACAACCACCATATTTAAAAATATCTTTCATGCTCCTGCTGGAGGGTAATTTTTCCATTAATTATGTCAGAGAGGGCGCAGATGTCATACTCTGATCTGTCTTCCTGTTATGTCTTCCCACTGGCAAATAATATTTGCACAATTATTACAGACCAAGACAGGTGTTACTAAAATCCCTTTCCCTTCTTCAGGTAGTGTTTTGCCCATCTTGAGGAAGAAGCAAGAGCAGAAAAGTAAACCTAGCCACCAACTGGATGCAAATGACCCCCTCTCCCTTCCAAGGAAGCTGGAAGAGCTGGACCTGAGCTGGCCTGTAACAGGGGACAGAAGCTGGATGTTAGGCATAAGGGGGTGTGGGAGGAACCTGGGTTGCATGTGATGTGATTCCTTTTGCTTTTAGTCTTGTAGAAGTTTCTTAGTGGATGTGAAGTCCTGTGCCTGGTTGTGTAAAGCCCATTAGCATATGTCTCTGCAATGGGTTCCTGTGGCAGAGTTCCTGTAATTACTGTTCATTAGTATTCATTAATACCAGGTCTTGCCTGATCTTGAGTTCATGTTGAATCAGCTCTGCTGTAACATTTTTGATATGGGCTGGATGTAGAGGTCAGCATGCAGGCATTAATTAGGCCTGGTAGTCAGAAGTTATTTTCATGGCTCTTCAGATAGGGTTTGCTTCAGCTGCACCATGGCTTTCCCTTCTGAAGTGGAAAGCATGTATGTAACTTGGAGCAGTGGTGAACCTGACACTCAACAGCTCAAGAATATAAAAACAAAGCCTAAACTTGCTCTCTGGAGTGACCTGTTAAAAAATATGCAGAGGTTTCAGGGACTTTTCTATACCGTTGGTGCCACTTAGGAGTATTTACACAGAAAAGAATTTGAAGATGCAAAGTATGGATGGTAGATGATAAAATGATGTGTATTTCTGACTGTTCATTTATCTCTTGATTGGCTACTGCTGATAAAAATGCCACCATGAGCTTTTAGGGTGTACCCTCTGACCTTTAGAAAGAGAACATTGATCAACAAACTGACTATTCTCCTATTAAAAACAAAAAGGGGGAAAAAGTCATGTTAGAATAGTTACTGCATTAAGCAGACAAGCTCAAGGTACTCTTGAAACACAGAGATACTTTTCAGAGGCTACGAGAACTTTTCTGTGATGACGAAGTCAGCAAAGTCTGAGCATGGTTTGTATTTTGTTCTTGGACAGTTAAAGTTAAAGTGAACTTATTTCAGTTCTGATGACTAGCTTTAGAGAAAAGTGCATTTTCTATGCAAATTTTAGATGCATTTGTCTAAAACCACAGCTGTGTATATATATCTATTCTGTCTGGAAAATCATGATTCTCAACGTGCAAATCCTTGATTTTACTAATAACCAGCTTCAGTAGAATGTGTACAAAGAGGAGGTGTACAAAGATTCACTCACTTAAGGATCCAGGCAAGGTATTTTCTTGTGTATAGCCAATGCCCACTTTAGTCCAATTTAAACCTGCAACACAGAGATACAGTTGGTGAGATCACAGTAATTTACTTTTCGATAACACAGAATAATTCCATTTCTTGAGGATCACCCCAAACTGTGTCCAGTTCTGGGCCCCTCAGTTTAAGAAGGACATCGAGACACTTGAACGTGTCCAGAGGAGGGCAACAAGGCTGGGGAGAGGCCTTGAGCACAAGCCCTATGAGGAGAGGCTGAGGGAGCTGGGGTTGTTTAGCCTGGAGAAGAGAAGGACCAGGGGTGACCTCATTGCCCTCTACAACTACCTGAAGGGTGGTTGTGGACAGGAGGGGGTTGGTCTCTTCTCCCAGGCAACCAGCACCAGAACAAGGGGACACAGTCTCAAGCTGTGCCAGGGGAGGTTTAGACTCGAGGTGAGGAGGAAGTTCTTCACTGAGCGAGTCATTCGTCATTGGAATGGGCTGCCCGGGGAGGTGGTGGAGTCGCCGTCCCTGGAGGTGTTCAAGAGGAGACTGGACATGGCACTTGGTGCCATGGTCTAGTTGTGAGGTCTGTTGGGACGGGTTGGACTTGATGATCCTTGGGGTCTCTTCCAACCTTGGTTATACTGTGATACTGTGATACTGTGAAATCTGGCTGAAGGATAATAGGAAAAAGATTTTTTTCCCCAGATTTTTGTATTTTCAGTAATGAATAAAATATTTAAGAGGGAAAGGGACAAATTCTTCTAATAAAGGAGATGCATACATTGGGACTGCTCTCATAAAAAACTTGTCTTTCTACACAACAAGACTAATAGAGTTGTAGATCTAGATGCACTTCAAAGTACAAAGTACAAAGCTGTCTCCTGCTTGGAATAATCAAGATTCCAGATGATGACAATAAGACAAGACAGACTCTAGTGCTTCTTGGGTCCCTCTAAGACAGGTGCTTTTTATCATTCCTGGGTCTTGGGTAAAGTGTTCAAAAGTGCACTGAGGCTTTTCTTGACACCATGTAGTTGGGCTGTGGAACTTCTCTGGATGCTTAAACTTAAATAGTGATACACTGATTGAACTCATGGAAGAAATGTCCATTGATGTCTACTGAATATAAAGACATGATATTTGGCTGTTAAATGATAAATTGTTGGGGATTGTGAGCAGTCTGGTGGAAGTATCACTTGATTTTTTTTTCTATGCTCTTTGGCTGGCCAAAGATGAAGATAGGATACTGGGCAAACGACCCAGCACAGTCACTCATGTTCTTGTGATATGGGTGATGAGAGATGATGTTGAGATCTTGATGGCAAAGCATTTGTGCATCAAATTCCAACAGGATGAAACACATGCCATCATGCAGAAAGGCTTTAAAAAAAAAATAGAAGAAGAAGACAAAAGGCAGAGATTTAAAAAGTACAAAAATTACACTTCATGTAGCAATGCTGCCTGTGTTAATAGTATGGACTACAGAGGGAGTCATGGCTTGTGCTTGAAGCCTTTTGAAATATTACATGATGTACAAAGAAATAAAGATGAATGATTTTATAGCTTCAGGAGATCCAAGTACCTCCATGGGCCTGGGCAGATCATAGGTCTGTTTAGTGAAGGAGCTGCAGAGATTTGCAGCCAGCACTAGAACAGGGAATGAAAAAAACAGTATCACATCCTGTTCAGGCTGGTTCCCCAGCCTAAAAAATCTGGCACCCTCCAGGGTGACCTTTGGCATCAGTTGGTTTATAGATCAGACTTGCACATCTGTCTCCAGAGCTGAACACCTCTTGGGCCTCCCTTTGCCCTCCACCAGAAAGCACACACACTCTGGATCCCAGCTGAACTGGATACTTTTCACATCCAAATGATTTAAAAGGAGAGAGAGTCCTATTTTAGGGCTTCTCTAGGTGAGATTCTTTCCAAGTTATGCTAGTGCTCTTTGCAGATTAATGATGTAAACTTGTCAAACTTCTTTGGGATGCATTATGGAGTACATAGATTAATGATCTCCCAATACAGTTTGATTCACAGGTACCATAATTGAGTGCCATATGCAAGCTGGCTTTAAAATAAATACATTGTGAGCTGGAACATTTGAAGTCAAAAAAAGTCTGAACTACGGGACCTCTTTTGCTGAATGTTTTGCTAGGAGATGTCTAATTGTGAGGCAACCTGGATGTTGCAACTGCAACTTTTTCCTCCCACAAGAAAAAGAAAATGCAGACTCCAAAAATAAGAAATAGTAAGCCTTTTCTGCCAATGAAAAATTAAAATTCTCTTCATCTGAGGATAAGAAAATAATTAAGTTCAGTGGTGGAGCATTCCACATAGAGGGCTCCTTTTCTTTCTTGTCATGCTTGGCGTTCTTGTTTTAGGATCCCTCTTTGATGTTGTACTTCTCCTGCAAGAGAATTGTTTCTAGTTCAGGGGAGGAATGATGCGTCTTTAATAAACAAACCTGGGAACTAATACAAATCCATGTTGACAAATGCTTGTCAAGAAGAAAACCAAAGAAACAAAATCAATACACGGTCTTGCATTAAATCACATTGTTTACAGATATCTTGCAACTTTTTTTTTTTTTTTTTTTTTTTTTTTTTTTTAATGTTTACCAAATAGCTGTCCCTGATTAATTTAGGATAAACCAGAATTTGGCTTTCTAACAACAAAAGTTGATTATTCTTTTTTTTTTTTGTTAAAAAAGTTTACAGCAAGCCTTTTCAAATATTCTGTCATTTTTAAGGAAAAAAACATTCCTCCCAGCCTTCCTTATTCTGACACCATTTTACTTTAGAAGATCTCAAAGTACAAGTGAATACATGACACTCGCAGTGTCTCCAGTGTACACATTTTACGTTTGATTTATGACATTACTATATAGGTGCACTTGACAGCTTTCAGATTGAAGTAGAGACAAGAGAGCTTTAAAGTGAGATGGGTTATCTGGGTAAATCTATCAAGGGTTCGTCCTGGGAGAACAAGGAGAGAGGCTTTGTAGAGCCCTGCTGTGTAGCAAGCCTCCATGCTGAGCACATCCCAAGCTCCCTGACAGTTGCGCTCAGCCTTCACTGTAATAACGAATAAAAGGGAGCTCCCTGTAGATTACAGATCTTCCGTGTTTTGACATTGACCTTAATACATAATTTAACCACAAAGCCTGAGAAGTGTGGAACAAGATAAGAAAAGACCACAGAACTGGCAAATAAAGTGATGTTCAATCAGAAATCATATTTGTTCCTGATAGTGGAGATGTGGGCATTAAAAAGGGAGACAGAAAGAGATTGAGAGAGCGAGAGGGGGAAGAGAGCAGGAAGAACAGTCTGGGTTATTTGAAGACTTATGGATCTCTTTTAAAGGACATATGGTTGTCAAATAAAAGTTTGTCCTGGATTCACAGTAAGAAATAGAAATAATAATAAAAAGTCAATGGTTATTAAATTTTCATAGACAGTGGGTTGCTGTTTTTCTCAAAATAATGTAATGGCATTTTCTGTGGTTTTGCTATTGCTTTTAACTCAATGGACTGTGGAGGGGTGATATGCAGAATTACCATAAAGCTGTCCTTAGGCATATGTTTAGACTAATAATGTTTAATATCTGCCTATTCTAGACCTTAGCTTGAGTTTCTACGTTAAAAGATACAATTGTTTGGATGCTAGGAATTTGTAGGTTTTTCTTATTTACAGAGAACACTCAATGCACAAGTGAAATGCACAGTGGGATGGGCTGCTTGCACGGCAGTTGCATATTTTTACTTCAACAGAGGAGAGGCTCATGCAGAGGAACAAGATTCTTAGATAAAGGGTGTGACTGTGGATACTGTTAAAATGAAACACAATTCTTATGGGAAAATTATTGGCAATAAAATGATATACAAAATGAATTTTAAAAAGCGCTTTTAAAATGTCACAGAGGAGGTAAACGTTGGGGGAAAAAAATACTTTTCATTATTAGTGTTAGTTTGATTTTTTCACTCCTCTTGGGTAACACGTATGGACAGTTAATCTTACATTTTTGCTTCTGAGCCTTTCTCACTTGCTGTTCTTACACTACAACATCTGCATGGTAGTGGCTTCAAGAAAGTTCCCACTTACTGTTGACATTATAAATGCAAAATTTTGGAGAATATTTACACTGAATGAAATTTGAATGTAAATTTTCCTCTGGTTGCAAAATTAAAAGTTGATGGCTCATTTTGGACGGCATTTCCCTCCCTCTCACCCCCTAATCCTTCAATTCCCTCTTGGAAATTTGTGCAGGTGCATATGTCCATTGGCTGATTTTGAAAGATGTACCCAGAGATTCTCTAGTGTTAGAGCACAGGTACATGATTGGGCTGGTTTGAGATTAACACATTTCCAACCCCACCCCACCCCCGGGTTTGGAAGCAAATATTTTGACTCTTAAAATAAGGTCAAACTCTTGAGGATAAAGAATTAAACATGAAAGACAATTCACTGTCTGATGTACAAAGATGGAATTTTGTTTCTTTCATTTCCCAGAGCAAAATAAAAAAGTGAACAAGCCACTACAAGGGAATTAGAGTACATGAGGATTATTTTTTGGTATCGTTGTATGCATACTTTGCAACAGTTGTTTGTTTGGTTGGTTTTTAATACATGTATACACACACGCGCACACACACACCCATTTAAAATCAGGTATCACAAGTATGCTTCCTCAGAGTACTTGGCACACCAGAAAAACCTCAAATTTGTGATAAGGTTTTACTCAACACAATACGATGGTCCTAACACTCCACCCACTCTGTAACCCTTTTGACACGCTCACTTTCATTTCAGCAATACAACCTACCCCTGCTGCATACTTCAAAGGGCTGAATGTAGCATTTCAGCCCTCGACCGCCTGCTACATTATTAAGGAATGTTATGAGAGGTAAAATCCCAAAGCTACATGGCAAGTCCTTCTCCAGGATAAACTGGTCTGATTTACTACTAAGGATTAGGCACTAAGTGAACTTCAGAGTGCTTACACCAGGCTTGTTAAGAATAGAGTTTACTACTTTCACAACAGTTTTTCCACTTGAAAAAAAAAACAAAAGCAATAAACTAGTAAAAAAACCAAACAACCACAAACAAAAAAGAGCCACAAAACCAAACAACAACTCCAAGCCAAACATCTCAGCTACTTTTGGTCCACATATGAAACTTTCTGTCAGTGTTCTAGAAACAAGGATGAGCAAAACTCAGTAAATGTAGAGAGGAGTGAGTGAAACAAAAAGAAGACAAGACAAAAAGTAATGACTCATGGAGATGACAGTCAGTGAGGTTTTTTCTTACATAGGAAAGGTGACAAAACAGTTTTGTTCTGGTAAAAAAAAATGGTGCTGCATAAAGCCTGGTAGGAAGGTTGGCAAGGCAGTTTCAGAGAAAGGGGTAGACGAACTGTATTGGGTCATCTCAGATTAGGTGCAGTATAGTAAATACTTGCCCATCTGTTTAGACCCAAATGTGCTAGCTTGTCTTTCAAATGTGTCACACAACTTACCATTTTTTATGGTCATTTTCATTTGATTTATAAAATAATGCCACAGGTTTCCCTGAAAGTCCATTACCAAAAGTACGAAGTTACAGGTGATGCCTCTTGCATAACATTGCCATCTCAGCTGCAGCTCCAAATCTAGTAGTTAGCCTTACTGGCACGCCAATCTGAAGGTCTGCCTGTGCAATGCATTGCAAACCAGGGTGTTAAGAGCCCAAGAAAGGGGACAAATGGTAAGAAGAAGAAGGAAGTGAAACAGAGTGCTTTGGATTTGGAAAAAAAAAAAAACACTACAGGGAAGTGTAATCCAGTGTGACATTTCCCTGTCCTCATTAGGACTAACTTTCACAAAATGATGGAGGGCTGGCAGGTCTGCAAATCTTCTGTGATTGCCTGTAGAGTCATAAGGACTAGAAATGCAGTGATCACTCACAGGATGGCTTATGGGACTGTTTCAGATTTATGGATGGGAGATGTTACTTTCATCACATAGAGACACAATTAGGGTAGCATCCCATCAGCAGGCCACCAAGAGGATCTATTTCAGGGTCCAGGAAAACAAAAACAAAAGCAGAGGCAACTGTTCCTTGAGCAGACAAACAGAAGTTTATTTTTCTTCCTGCTAAAGAGCCAGTGCCTGAAGTAGATAAAAGTCTCCAATGCTTCAAAATTATGGCAAATGCTGAAAAGGTAAGAAGAAACCTCAGGCAGTTATGTAGAGGCCATAAGAAAGCTGTAAATGCTAATCAAACAGAAGAGGGACAAAATTTTGGGCTGAGTTTCATGCATAAAAGTACCACATTTTTCATGAGAGCAAAGTGGAATAAAGTGGCCATTTAATCAAAGTTCCCCCAAGGTAAAAAAAAGCCTTTAGAAGAGATATTATCACTAGCAGAGCAAGTTATCACAGAGTCAAAACTACTAGGCCAATACATGTGCATTTAGTCCTTTGAGAAGTGCCCTTGTTCAAAACAACACACTTCATGGTGAATCAGTTGAAAATTCTCTGAACACACAGACTAAATGTTTGAGCCCATGACTGTGAACACCAGTCAAAGGGGCCTGTAGGAGAAATACAAGCATCTTTTAAAGCAGAAATTCAAAAATAGCTTTTGCAGCTATGTGAATGAATATAAAAAAACTCCAGTATATGTGTCAATATCAGAAGAGGAAAAGAAGCCACGCTCTTGCAAAAACACTCAGACTAGAGCAGGTAAAGAAATGAATAAATAGTGTGCAGAGGTGAGCTATGCATTTGCTCAACAAAGAATGATGCTGCAAAGTTGAAAGAATGGCTAATAAAATAAAGCACAAATGGCCTCCATGTGATGCACAAATTAGGCCCAGGAGCGCAAATGAAAGAAGTGAGAGAAACTGAAACACACTTGTTCAAAAGAAAGTATAAAGCTGGAGAAGTCAAAGGTGAGATTGAAATCTGAAAGCAAGGGACAAATTCCAGGCCTAGCCAAGTGTGAAGTGTCACTGATGTTCAAAGGCACAAAAAGTAAAACAAGACATTGTGGTAATGTGCTAAGGAGAGCAAATAGTCCATGGGCCTAAGCTTGGTCTCATCACTAGAATGTGTGCCAAAGCGCAGTAGATTCATAGCCCCAGGAACAAACCTGAACCAGACGTGAATGTGCCAATGCATGAAGTGAAGTGCTCTTGCAGGAAAAAAAGGGGTCACCTGGTGACATTCAAGGTACAGTTAATGGAAGATGCAGATTGTCTTACATGTGGCACTAATAAAAGTGCAGCAAAACATGACAACAGATGGCTTCATTCACAGGATCAGCCAGGGCAATAAAACAGGGTTGTTCTTTGTAGCTGTGGAGAAAAATAGCAAAAAGGATTGGTCTTAGATTTTGCAGTGACCACAAGATGCTGAACAAGATCATTTTAAAAGGGGAAATGTTTCCATTTGCTCTCAAGGAACAAAATGTTTGCTGAGATGGCAGAAGCCAAGGGAAGGTTTTGGCAGATTCCCCTGGACACTGAATGCTTCAAAGTTTGCTTTCAAATCACCATTTTGCAGATGCTGCTTCCTGAGATCTCCTTTTGGAATCCATTTAGCACCAGAAACATATTGCAGCACAACAACCCAAACACTAGGAAGTCTCCCAGGAATGAAAATACATGTGAATGACATAATAGAAAGGGTCAGCACTGCTATTGAACATCATGAATGATTGTGGAGAATACTGGAAATTGCAAGAAGAAACAACCTTAAACTGAACACCACCAAATTGTCAATCTCAAGCTAACGAGAGGAATAAACCATAAAACAGATGGTGCCTAACTCATCTACAGTAGAGGCCTCAAGGGCTATGACAGTGAAACAGGACACTTGTATGAATGCATATTTTAAGTACAACAGGTAACAGCCACAGAAACTTTTGTGATTTTGTCTAGAATCAAAAGACAGGACACTAAGCACAGATCACTTTTTATGAAACACAAGAAAGGACTCAGTGAAACACTGCCAAGTTGCTGCAGTTTTTCTTTGGAAAGGCTAGGAGGAAACTGTGAATGTGGAGACCCAGCTAGGGCATTAACTAGTAATTGTATGTATTCTGTCAAGAAGATATGTTTTGCTTCACAACATGCAACCAGGTGACCTAGGATGAGCTATATAAGAGAATGCATGCCTTCTACAAATGTATGAAGCTCTGTATTTACTCTGGAAGTTGAATGAGTTAAGTAAGCAGTCCTATTTTCACAGCATGCTCCTGGAGAAACTAATCATCATGCCTTGGACAGATGTATGCTTCACCGAGTGAAAAACTGGCTGGATGTCTGAGCCCAAAGAGTTGTCATGAATGGAGTTAAATCTACTTGGTAGACGGTCACAAGTGGTGGTAACCACAGCTCGGTATTGGAGCCAGTTATCTGCAAGACAGAATACAGAATTAACCAGGTTGGAAAAGACCTCTGAGATAACAAAGTCCGGCCTATCACCCAACACCATCTAATCAACTAAACCATGGCACTAAGTGCCTCATCCAGTCTCTTTTTAAACACTTCCAGTGATGGTGACTCCACCCTGGGCAGCACATTCCAATGGCCAATCACTCTTTCTGTGAAGAGCTTCTTCCTAACATTCAGCCTAAACCTCCCCTCATACGGCCTAAGACTGTGTCCTTTTGTTCTGTTGGTGGTTGCCTGGGAGAAGAGACCAACCCCCACCTGGCTACAACCTCCCTTTTGGTAGCTGTAGAGGCAATAAGGTCTGCCCTGAGCCTCCTCTTCTCCAGGCTAAGCAACCCCAGCTCCCTCAGCCTCTCCTCATAAGGCTTGTGCTCCAAACCCCTCCCCAGCTTTGTTGCCCTTCAATATCTTTATCAATGATCTGGACAAGGGGATCAAGCACACCCTCAGGAAGTTATCAGATGACACAAAGTTAGACAGGAGTGTTGGTCTGCTTAAGAGTAGGGAGGCTTTACAGAGGGACCTGGACAAGCTGGATGAGTGGGCCAAGGACAATAGTATGAGGTTCAACAAGGCCAAGTGTCAGGTCCTGCACTTAGATGGCAACAACCCTATGCAGCACTACAAGTTTGTGGCAGAGTGGCTGGAAAGCTGTGTGGCAGGAAAAGGACTTGGAGGTATGGATCAACAGATAGCTGAATATGAGATGACAAAGTGCCCAGGTAGCCAGGAAGACCAACAGTATCCTTGCTTGTATCAAAACTAGTGTGGTGAGCAGGACCAGGGAAGTGATTTTCCTCCTGCACTCAGCACTTGTGAGGCTACAACTGAAATATTGTATTGTTTTGGGTCCTTCACTGCAAGTACGCTGAGGTCTAGAGAATGACAATGAAGCTGGTAAAGGGTTTAGAGTGCAAGTCTTATGAAGAGGGGCTGAGAGAACTGGGGTTGTTTAGTCTGGAGAAGAGGAGACTGAGACTAGACTTTATTGTTCTCTACTGCTACCTGAAAGGAGGTTGTAGCAAGATGGAGGTAAGTAACAAGTGACAGAATGAGAGGAAATGGCCTCGGTTTGTGCCAGCGGAGGTTTAGATTGGTTATTAGCATTGGAACAAGCTGCCCAGGGAAATGGTGGATTCACCATCCCTGGAGGTATTTAAAAGACATATAAATGTGGTATTTAGGGATATGATCTAGTGGTAGACTTGGCAGTGTTGTATTAATGGTTGGTCTTGATGATCTTAAAGGTTTTCTCTGATCTAAATGATACCACAATTCCCTGAACAGAATGATAGAACACAGAATGATAAAAACCAACACTTTTTATGCTTACATTGGGTAATTTGGAGATTAAAGCACAAGAATGGCAGTTATCACAGTAAAGCAAAATAAAATATCGGGTAGAATTTCATCAACAAGAACACCTTGACATGACTAGCCAAAAAATATACCAGTGAAGCTGCATTTTAGTCACAGTTGAAGAGAGATGCTATAAATAGCGAGCATAAAGACTGGTTTAACTGCATCAGGTAGATTTCTGTAAGTTAGACTGTATTGTATATATTATTCATATGTTCCAAGTTCCAAAATTAGAAGTGAGATATGATTTATGTGGATAAGCATAGCATCTCTCAAGGCATATAACTAATTGAAAAGACCACAGGTTTAGCTGTGATCAAGTGTGTTGCCACGGATGCATAACTGCTAAGGAAGGGAATAGATATTATTGCACTCCAGTTCACTAATTCTGAACTCCCGAAAGCTTCAGCGGTATATGCATTTTAACATAAGACATCAAAGGCCTGATTCACTTGCCCATGTGTAGGCTTCTTGTTCCTTTTAAGACTCACAGACATACCTGAAATATCCACAAGGAATGATGCGGGACTTAAAGGACATCTGTATGTTTGTAGAGTGGCAGCTGGAAGCCATGGTGGACACCCTATGGTATCTCAAATCTCAAATGTAGGTGCTTATATATGAGCAGCTCAAATGAGTCTTTAGCCACAGATATCCAGAGGCAAACCAGAGCACACACTGCATAAGGAAGAATTTACTCAGAACACACTTGGCACAAAAGAATTCTGGGAAAAATAGGGAAAAATCAGCTATAGACGTCCTCACAGATATCTAAGACATAGAGACAAGCCTTAATCAAAGAATGACACATAACTGTGATTTTTGGCTAACAGCCTAGAGAAGACAAAATGGACACAGAACTGTAACAGCCACCAGGTGTTTGCCCCAGACCAGAAATCCAGACTTTGGCAAGATTACTGCTGTCAGAAAAGAGGAGTGAAGATACATCACCTGGTTTACATTCTGGGATTGGAGCCAGTAAATGCACTTCACAGACAAACTTCTCATATCAATATTGTGCTTAAAGGAAAACCTATTTAGACTTTAGTACTTGGCTGATATCCCTGTTCCTTTTTTTATATTAGAGGTACAAAGTCACCTTATAAAAGAGCCAGAGATTTCCCCTGATCAGCTGGTCCACCATGAGCCTGATGCAGCACATGGTGTTTAAAGGCCTGGTGTTTAGCATGCATTTAGCTATTGCCAAAGTGTTGGTGATCATAATCATGATCATGATGGTGATCATGATCTTGAGGTTGACTTGGGGAACAGCTGATTTAACCTGAAGGCCTGTTTTCCACAGTTGTTTGAGTTGTCATTTCACTTATGGCAACTTATGTGGCAAGTTCACAGGTGAAACACCTTCCAGTGCTATTGACATGATCATCCTCAGCTCTTCCTTCCATAGGCTTCCTCTTTACATTTTGTATCCAGGTCAGTCAGGCTCTGTTATATCTGAAAGACTGTAACTGAGCTGACTGGGCACCATAACTCCCACTGAAATGGAAGATACAGATAAGCACTCCCAGGGGATGAGACCCTTCTTCTTTGAGAGGGCAGACATCATTGTGATACAGGGATTTTTCTCATGCGGCAGGGCACTAAACATGCTTGCAGACAAGAACGAATCTGTCCTAACAGAGAGTTGCCATTTCCAAGCTGTTTTAGAATTGCAGTTATAAAGAAAAACTAACCAATCCCACAAAACTGCTATATTGGCATTTTTTCTTTTTTAACTTGCGCACAGCTGAACCAAATTATTTTATGTCCAGCAAAAGTCCTCTCCCACAAATGTGCTGTTTCCTTTCTTACCATTTTCTTTTGTATGCTTTATGAGCTTTTGAAAATGCAGGGTGAATAATTGCATTGTTGATAAAATTATAATGTAAGTAGCTGCTACACTAACGAAGAAAGAAAGAAAAATTTCTTTGGAGTCAGAAACCCTGGGGCAAATCAAAATCCTCTTGGAAACATCAGTGGTAGTTTTGCTTGAGTGCAGATTATGAACTCACGAGGTCTGCAAGTGGACAAGCTTGGACATATTATCTCTATGACATATGCCCATTTTTTAAGAGGATGAATGCAAACAAAATTCCCAGGCTGGAAAATCTTTGTCTTGAATGGGCCTGAGATTCAAGATTAGATCAAAGTCCATCTTTTGCTGCTTTGGGAATGTTCAAAAGCTTTGGAGGAAATGTCCTTGTTTCTGTTGTGTATGTATAGATGGTCATGTAGCCTTAGGTGAACCTGCTGTGGCAGGTGGGTTGGACTAGATGATTTCCAGAGGTCCCTTCCAGCCCCCAACATTCCGTGATTCTGTGAAAAGAATCTTAATAGAGGTTCCTAAATTTCTCACCTGCTGTCTGGGATTTGGGGTCCAGGACAAACAACATGGTGCCTGATGTCTACAATCTCTTCAGGTGAAGTTTAGGTGGGATGGGTGACTTTCTTCAAGTGGAAAAGGTGGAAAAAAATGGATTTAACGAACTGGTAAGAAGGATGGCAATATTTTTTTGTAAGTAACAAACTCCCTTCTACTGAAAAAAAAATAGTTGAACCAGTTTAATAACATGTTCAATTGAAAAAAAAAATGTTAAGAGGAGGAAACCTTTTGGGTCCCAATTACTGTTAATTTGTAATCCAATGAGGTCAAGTACCTGATTAAATATTTATATAGGAGAAAGGTCATAGTCTTTTGTGATCTTCTTTGCCCTGTGTTAATTTTCTGTCAGATGCAATGAGTTCCGTTTGGAGAACACTTTATCAGAGGAAGTAAGCCTTGCTCTTGCCCTCAGAAAAGGCTGCTGTTGAGGTTTGAGGTCAAGCAGCTGAAATCAATCTCTTGCAGTTAAGTCCATTTTTAGCTCAAGTTTTTCCAAAGCATGTAGTGATTTTTAAGTTTCTCAGCATTTGAATACTCACCTTGAGAGCTTTGGAAGGCATGAGACTAAGAAAATGAAGAGTAACTGATTTCTGGAAGTTGGGTCACTTTGAAGAGGTCTCTATTTGACATACATATATCATATAGAAGCCTTCCAAAATTACTAGTCACTTTTCATAGGATCATAGAATCAAGAAGGTTGGAAAAGACCTCAGAGATCATCCAGTCCAACCTATCACCCAACACATCATGACTAACCAAACCATGGCTTCAAGTGCCATGTTCAATCCTCTTTTGAACACCTCCAGGGATGGTGATCCACCACCTCCCTGGGCAGCCCATTCCAATGGCCAATTACTCTTTCTGTGAAGAACTCTCTGCTCACCTAGAGGCTAAACTGCCCCTGGCACAGCTTGAGACTGTGTCCTCTTGTTCTGGTGTTGGTTGCCTGGGAGAAGAGACCAACCCCCACCTGGCTACAACTTCCTTTCAGGTAGTTGTAGACAGCAATAAGGCCTCCCCTGAGCCTCCTCCAGGCCAAACAATCCCAGCTCCCTCAGCCTCTCCTCATAGGGCTTGTGCTCGAGACCTCTCACCAACCTTGTTGCCCTTCTCTGGACACATTCAAGAGTCTCAATATCCTTCCTAAATTGATGGACCCAGAACTGGATACAGTACTCAAGGTATGGCCTAACCAGTGCTGAGTACAGGGACACAATGACTTCCTTGGTCCTGCTGGCCACACTATTCCTGATGGGGGGACATCACTAGTGACTGGCTGCCAGCTGGATGTGGCACCATTCACCACCACTCTCTGGGCTCAGCCCTCCAGCCAGTTCCTAACCCAGCGCAGAGTGAGCTGCCAGCTTGGCCTGGGGTTTGCTGTGGGGGACGGTGTCAAAGGCCTTGCTGAAGTCCAGGTAGACTACATCCACAACCTTCCCCACATCCACCAGGCGGGTCACCTGATCATAGAAGGAGATCAGGTTGGTCAGGCAGGACCTGCCCTTCCTAAATCCATGCTGGCTGGGCCTGATCCCTTGGCTGTCCTTCAGGTGCGCTTTTGATAGTCTTACACTCAAAGAACACAAAACTGTATTGGTATTATATCTCTGTATGTACAGGGGGAAAAAACACACTCTCTGATTCTCTAGCTGGAGGTATGGAGCAGATTGACCTCAAAGTTTCTCTCTGAAACACTTCCTTTGCTATGGCACTGTGTGGGGCAGTGCATTCGTTGCAGTCAGGATGTGGGGCCTTGGATATCCTTTCTAGGTCAACCCAGCATCTTTTACTAAATTTGAAATTTTTTTTTGGTGCATGTCTCTGTTAATGCCACACACACACATATCAGAAATGTACACTCAATCAAAGGTTCTACAACAAGTAAATTTTATTGGCTAACTTGATAGCCACAGGATGCATTTGGGATAAATATATTGTGGAAGGATGGCATAAACTTTATTTTCTAGGGGCAGTTCATTTGCCATAGCAAGTTACATTATGTATCATTCAAATAATAACCTAGGGGTATGAGACAATTATGAGGTTTCACTTTTATGATACAGCTTTTTAGCTACTGAAAACCTGCATGGAGTAATTCATATGAGTGCCACTAGAGCTGTAACACTCCCGTAATGATATTCCATCAAGGGCACCACTTCTTTGCCTGTCCTGTGCTCAATAAGAGGGGAGCAGGACCCTGAGTGCAAGAGATGCCCATCTGGGAGGCTACTGCCCTCTGCTGTTATGGTCTCCTGAACTTTCAGAACAAGTTAAAGGTTATTTGAATTCAATTGCATAGCATTTTCTTTTATTTTAATTGTGCTCTAAATAATATTTTAGAATTGTACTTGGAGACATTTCCTTACTGTGTGCATTTTCCTCACTGCTAGCCATCTGTATATCTCAGTTGGACAAAAAGTTGTCTTTCAGCCAGTAAATATCATACAGCAGTATAAGGAGGAAAAATTATATTTTCTGTTTAATTTTGTAATCTTCATCCTGAATTCTTTAGGGATGCTTCATCTTTTTTGAAGTTTCAGTTTGTTCATAAAGCTGCATTCTTTTCTAAATGAAAAAAAATGAAAGCAAACATATCTCATATTTTTAATGCTAAACAAATGATTGCACAGAATATCCTAAGTTCTGCTTCCACTTACGGGAGTACAAGTCCAATGAAACCAGTGGAACTAATCCAGGGAATTCACTGATCATTTTCTGGATTAATACAAGGAATGCCCTAGCTGGGTAGAGCTTGAACTGGCAACTATGCTCTATTACACTGTTATTTTTTCCTTTGTGACCTATAATTACTTATTGGCTGAATTAAATGTCTTCAGCCAGTAGACACTGAGTAGTTCTGGAAGAAAAATACGACTTCCACCTCTCTGCAGTAACATTTTCCCCTCTCATTGATATGTAGTCCCACTACTAACACCCTAGAGACTGAAGGTGTTTCAGATAAAGGAGGTAGCTGTATTCGCTAGAAGAGTAGTGCCCCTAATACACTGCTCTTTCATGAAGAGTAATTCTAGAATTAACAGAACATTTGCTGTCATAATGCTATGCTTTTCCCTTGTTTGTCATGGTTGAAATATGGTCTCTTGTGAGTAGTGGTTATCTGTTATTTCCTGTTTATATATTGCTGAGTAGAGCAGGGCGGTGACCTTGTTTGGCTACTAGTAGGCAGAATTTTCTGATCTGATGTGACACAGTTGAATATGAATTAATCAACCTAGGCTCCTGTTTGACTCAGTGGGCAGAATTAGGCACTTAAGAATGAGTTTATTTTAAAAGTAAATGTTTTAATGCAGAGAGAAAACCCATGCTGTTAGAAACAGTATCTGTCCTTTTCCCAGAACAGCCAGAATCGAAGGCCAGGAAGTGATCACCTCATCTAGACTTCTGTATGAATACATCCCATTATACATCCCAAATTATATACATAGAAATCCAAATAACTTGTACTTTGGTGAAATAATATCTTCAGAGAGGCAACAAATCACTCATGATAAAGGCCAAGAAATGTGGAAACCCTGCCATTTCTAGTGGTACAGACTTCCCAAACATAACTGGCATTCTGCAGAATTAAAACCAGATACATTTATTCTGATCTGAATTGTCTGGCTTCATCTTGTCAACCTTTAGGTTCTTGCTCTACTTCTTTCTTCAGGAATTTTGCACAGAATTTGCTACTGAAGTCATGTAAACTCTCAGTCTTGCTTCAAAAAAAATAAATACACTGACCTCCAGAGTGTCTCACTGTAATGCATTTTCTCTAGCTCTTGTGATGCTTTCTTCCCATTTTCCAATTATTCCATTTCCTTCTTAGAGTGTGAATACTAGACCTTCCCACCAATGCCATAAACCACTTCCCTCTCTTCTTCCTGCCTCCCCTGTTTAACAATACCAAGGATGTGCTCTTTCTTTTGCCACTGTAAGACACTGAGTTCCTGTTGAGCTACAATTCATTTATCAATTTCATTTCATGCAATTTCACTTATCTGCAGATATTTCTATGTAACGTTCTGTAATTGCGTGGTAAATTGTGACCATAACACTTCAGAGTAATTGCCTACTAGAGTATTCTATGTAATGCAAGAAGGCCAATAGTTTTCACTACACTCTCTGCAGAAAGAGCTTGAACACTGCATACAGAATGACATTTTTCCAAAATCTATCAAATCTGAGTATTAACACAGTGACAGACTTCTGCAGAGTGACACTAGCCAAATAATTTGACTCACCATGTTGCATTAGATTTTTGTGCATGTCAACAGTTTGTATTGTGATGAGCCAAAACACTAAGGGAAACAGTGCTTTTCCAAAAATGAAAATTTAAGCCCATTTTAAGGTTGTTACTTCACTAAGCTTAAAAGTTGGCAGCTGAGAATCCAGCTCACACCCTCAATAACACTGTTACTTTCTGCCAAGGAATTTGTAGTATGTTTTAATGGAATAACTTAATTATATAGTAAAGAACCTGGTGGCTTTAGAAGCCAAATTGCAAACTCCTTAGATGAGCTCACACTTTCTAAAACAGAGTATTACAGAGCACATTCTTATTCTTAAGTGCAAAAGTTTCCACCTTGGATTGAGGCTGGTAAACTGCATTTTCCTATTCATATTTTTCCTACTCAGGTAAGGATTTCCTACCCTCAGTACTGTGCTTGCCCATTGTCTCATAACATCTCATTAGTAGAACTGAGTTAGGAGATACAGGAGTTCCTAATCCACCCAAACCCTAAACTTGAAGAAAGCTTAGGCTGTAAACTGATAGGTACAGGGCTGTTTAGCTGGTGTTCATACAGTGCCTTTCGCAGCGGCATTCTTGCCCATGACAAAAAGCTCCCAGGTGCTCAAGTAGTAAAACTGAAAAATATGCAAATAGTCTCCTTGAAGATCCAGTGCTTTGACGGATCAGGGCCACGACTCAGCAGATGAATGATGTTGGCTCATAGCAGCTGAACAAGCCCTATTGTTTTAGGAAGCTGTCATCTTGTGCTCCAAATTCTAATCCTTCATTAAAAATAGCCTCTAGCATATAATTGCAAAAATAGCCTTCCCCACTTGGACTGACAGCAAATTGATGCCGTGTTGCCTCTAGCTTCTGTAATAACTGGAGACAGCAGCTCAGAATGGCCTATATTCAATCCTTTCACTTCAATATCTTGTTGACTCTGAAGCCTAATGATGGCTGTTTTGGAGTTTCTGCTATTATTTAACTTTTGATCAAATATGCAAGAAACAAGAAGAAAAACAATCAATAGGGGTTAGTTTCTTTAGAGCATTGAAAATCTAAAATATGTGATTGTTGTTCCTTTTCCTCAAGTATGCTCTTCTGTTTCTTGCCACTGTCCAGCTCTTATGTATTTAATAAAACCCCATATTTGTTACTCAAGAGGGCATCAGAACTTATTCTTAAATAGCCATTCCTCTGGGGTTTTTTGCACTCATAAGAATGCAACTTTGAGTAATTTTTAGTTTATTATGTTTACAATAAAAAGAGATCTGTGTTTGTTGAGAGTGGCTTGAGTCTAAGTTTTTGCATTTAACTGCAAATGTGCATTGCATGCTCATGTGAACTACTAATATTTTCCCCATTGAATTTGTAGATGAAAGACTCACAGAATTAACTGAGTAAAATAAATATATTAAATAAAAAGTATCCAAGACAAGACCAACTGTACTGTAGCCAACTGAGAACAATTTTTTGTTTTTCAACATCTGGTAAAAAACATCTGTGGCATCGGACTAAGAGCAGGTGCAAATTCAGGAACAAGGATATTTGAGATACAGATGGACAATGTGTGTAAAGGGCTCAGGGAAAAATTTTGGGAGTCTGGCAGTGAAAAGAGCATATTCCAAGGTAGTCAGGGAATTAGCAGATGATCTTTTCCTGAGGCTCAGTCTTAAATTTTTGGTGTCGAGTATGTGTGAATGAAGGGGAGGGTTTGAAATCTGGATAAGGCCCGACATGGTCTAAAGAAAGTATTTTGATCTGCAACACTGCAACTAAAACCCGTTACTGCTCCTGTATGAACCTTTCATCTATCCAAAAATTTTTAGACAACACCAGTCTTTGTGAAAATGCACTTTTATAAACAAAAAAAAATAAATGTAAGGCTGTGAAAAACTCTAATAGAGTTACAGAGTATAACAACAGTTTTGTGTTTGTTTGTTTGTTGGGGTTTTTCTCACATCATAGTTTGAAGATGAAGTGTCCTAACAAGAAAATTGAATTAAAGCTAGACTTCTGGGCGAATATCTTTATGAACCACCTTGAGGAATATGCAAGGAAAACCATGTGAGTATGAAACTCTTTGGTTTTGTCTCTCCTGTGAAATCCTCTTGGTGTTCATTAATTTGCTAAAGACATTCCAGAATGCAGTCTACCAGGGGTTGCAAAAATCCTGCAATGTCACAGAATGACACGTTCTGTGATATCTTCAGTAAACCAGAAAATGCCAGTTAATTTCAAAGGTAAGATGTGGAAGAAAGTTGTTTTTCTTATATATATAAAAAAATATATAAAAGATAAATGCTTTTTGCTGAATACTTCTTGCCACTCAAAACAACTGGTTACTTGAGGCAAGTAGAACATAATCTGGGGATTAAGTCAATTTTCTCATTACCTCTGCAGACCTCTCTAATAACAGAATTTCTCCCTGATGTGATGTACACTATTAGATTGAAATATTTCAGAATATTTAGTATGTTTCCCGTTTCCTGTGGTGGAAGTACAAGGAGAAATACCTACGGATGCAGAGGAGATTAAAATGCCTATTCCCAAAGAATTTGTTTCATGTGGTTTATAGTTTATTTTGCCAAAACACTTTTGTAAGATATTGATATTCTTCTTTGCAGGTAGATTTAGAGTTGCCCTATTCATAACAGTGTATGATTATTTTACTTCTGAATTTCTGTTCACCAGGGTGATAATAAACATACACTCTGTTTTCCTGCCTCTACAGAGCTGGAGGCGGGTTTTCACCTTGTCCTAGTTAGACCAGTCATTGATACAATGTAGAGGCAATCATTAAATACAGCTGTACATCTTGCCTTACTTTCTCCTTCAAAATGTATCTGAGAGACCCTGTAGTTTTAACTGCGTTAGGCTCTTCTTCAGCAAGTAAAGAAATGCCAGAGGAGATCGTCTATACGCATAATGACAATTGCAGGAATCAGGTTGTTGCTTTAAAGACTCCTGACAAACTAAGTGTTAATTACCTAATTTAATGTAGCTTGGATGATCTGTTTATCAGGCAGAAATTTTGTATGTCTTTTATTATTGTTGCACATCAAACTGAGGTGGGATTTGCCTCAGTTTTTGAGGACTTGTTTCAGAAGAACACAGACAAAGTTTGCAAGAGAATTATTTTTTGTGATATTTCCCCACAAGGCTGGCTTGTCAGTCTTATCAAGGTACTTTATGCTTTCTTATAATGTAATATTTAATACTTTTGTTTTTTTGCATTATTTCCTTGGTACTATTTTGGTAGGACAGGGGAAAAAGAAACAAAAAAGGCAGCAGAAGTGTTGCTTTGGCAATTAATCTGCCAAATAATACACAATCTGCTGTATGACTAAAGAGTAGACACCTGTTTCTGCTGACACCCACCAGAATGCTCCTAGCCTTTTGTGTGGGTGATTCCACCAATGTGTTATCACGGAGCAAGAAAACATTTTCCACTTTATTGTGTAGGAAAGCAAGGCATAGCACAAGTGAGGTTTACTGTAGCAATTTCTTCCCTTGTTTTAACACTTTAAGAAGTTTGAAGGGGTATGTACACCTTAGAGAGCCAGCCAAACCATTTGAAATGTGTGAAGTCTGTGGTTTGGCCTTATTGCAGCATTTAGCAGTCTGCAAAAGTAACATCAGAAATAATATTTCATTTATGTAGCTGCTTGGGGGATGTTGAATTCTGCTCCTCTCCTGAATTTTTGGATGTCTAGATGTAGTGCAGCCTGCAGCAGGGGTTACCAGAACCAGTGTTACCAGAAGCTAAGAGGGCATAATTCCCCAAATACAAGGAATTAAACCAGAATGTTGTCAGGTTGTCAGGTAGTGGGGCACTCTGTCCTGGTTATTTTCAACTCTAGTGAGAGGTTCTCATCCTGAATTTGTAGATGGTGAATACAAATTTCTACCTCTGTGCTCATTTCCATTGGCAGCCCACTGGAGCTTCACTGAGTCTCAGCTGCATCCTTCATAAACTGGGGAATGTGCTTCACTTCATCCTTTGCAAATTTCCTCATTTTTCCTTCTTCTGAAACTGAACAGTAATGCCGCTCCAAAAACGCATTCCAGTCCTATTTCTATATCCTACTTTATTTATTTTATCCTCAGTCTTCCTTGACCTGTATTTCTTCAGTTTGTTCCGCATAGGGAAGTATAAAGGACTGCTTTATCCTTTTTTAATAAACCTAGTTTTTATTCTTTGGTCACAGCCCACCACAACAGTAATCTCTATTAGAAGTGATGAGACTGGCCTTTTAAATAAGGCAGTCCTTGTTAAGAAGTGAGAGATGACAGCCATTTCTAGTCACAACCTTTGAAGGAAAGACAGACATTCTGTGTTGATTCCAAAGCCCTTTGTTACTAAAGAACTTTCATTCTTTGTTTTTGCATTCCCAAATACCAGTCCTCTTAACGGCATTCTGCAACAAATCCAAATGCCCTTCCTTTTTGATAAACTAGCATAGGTATATTAATATGACTGGGAATCTTTACGTAGTGCACATCTTTCCATTAGTTTAGCTTTTGACACCTTTTCTGAGCCCAGCTGAAACTCATCACAGGCCCTGCACAGCAAATTTCATGCCAACAATCTGCCGCTGGGTTTAGGTTTAGTTACTCTTGCTTTCTGTCAAGACCAGGCGGATCATTTTCAAAACAAAGAAGTAACCTGTACTGAATTTTTTACGAATGCAAGATGCGATACTCTAGCATATTTTAGATGCAATGGCAAGCTCAAAAGGCAGTAACTACCCAGTAACACTTTAGTTTAAAAACCAGGTAGAAACCAATCAGTTTACCCTCAAATCCTGTCAAAGAGGATTGTGCTGAGCGCCTGCATGAGCACAAGAACTTCTTGTGCTTTTCTTGTCTTACAGAAATATGCCTGGATTTTATTTTTATTGTTTAAAACAGACCTAGTGAGGCCATGTATACCGTGAGATATCTTCACGCAGTAAGCTTTGGCATTTAAGTTTCACAAAATACACACACTCATTAGGCATATTTTCATAGGTGGTAAGAAACTGAGAACTGCAGTGTTCAGGGTGCAAGTTACTAACCAGCTCTTAAAACTGAATTGCAAAAGGTTGATGATTATCTTTCCTACCAGTTTCACTAAGCAGTGTTTCTGGCCATATATGCTCTGCACAAGGAAACTTTTGTAGTGTTTGCAATATTGTTTCAGAAATGGTTTTATGATTTGTGGCTCTCAGAAAAACATATTACAATAAAACAGCTTTGACACTTGCTTCACCTGGTTACTCAAAATATTAACATCTCTGTTGAGTGAAGGTATGGCAAGTGCATCGAGGACATAGTAATCTTGGGCACTTCCTCTTTCATCACAGACACCTGACACAGAAATTGTTCCAGCTAATTTCTTTTTTCCCCCGGCAACATGGTAATCAAAGACTTTAGGGAGATAGTCAGTACGCAACCATTGAGATGTTGGCATGACCCCAGGAGATTTTAGGTTTTTTTCAAGGTAGCAATACAGACTTGGATTATCAAGATCACTGAGTGCCACATTAGCACATGTAAATGCTCCCATCATATAATAATAACAACAATAACAATAACAATAACAATAACAATAACAATAACAATAACAATAACAATAACAATAACAATAAGACTTACTGCACTGTTTTTGTCCTAAACAGTTACCTGTTTTCCTGTGGGTCACACAGAAACCAAATCAGTCTCTGCCTTCACAATACACCCTGTGGCTCTGGTATGGCTCTGGAATGACCAATGACAAGTAACCTTTCCTCCAGGATATTGGTGCTGGCATGAAGCGCCACCACCAGAAACATTAAATGGGTTTTCCTATGGAAACGGTTGAAATTGGTTGGAAATGTTTCTTAATTTTGTTCCTGTTTTCATATGCCTCACCCCAACATGTACAGTGCCTCTGCTTTTGGGGCCTGTCCTTCTCTCAGGCACCTGCCTGCAGTGAGTGCAACCATCCTTTTTGGACAAGAAAAAAACCAAGAACTTCTCTTGTTTCCCACCTCTTCCTACCTGATAAGAGTGCTTCAGGTGTAGTGTTGTTATACACTGCACTTTTTACAGAATTGGGGGTGTCCCTCCTCCCTTAAGTCTGTGGTTGTTTCTTGTACCCCTCATATCCACCCTGGGTGAGGGCACTCCCTTAGGCAGTGGCAACATCCACCTGGTGGATATTGCCTGGTGGAGGAAAGAGTCCTGGGGAAGGGCAAGAGCAATTTCTTGAGGACTTCCCCCGTCTTCCCACAGGCCCAAGAGCAGAACAGCTCCCACGTGGCTGGAACTGCCCAGGTTTAGCAGAAGGGTTAGGGAGAGCTTAATCCATGGAGCAGCATGGTGGTGGCTTCTGGAACCTTCCTGACAACATCATCCTTCTGGGCCAGCACAAATGCATAAAAAGGGGATTTGTAAAGGGAGAATATGTGGGGTGCAGTGTTGCTGTGGAGCGGCACTGGGAAGTGCACAAAAGTCCTGACTGTTGGAAGATACCACCTCCAGGTGTGAGTGGTGATCCCTGTCAGGGAGCCTGGCAGTGCTGCTGGCTCCGGGACACTCAGCAGCACCCGAGCAGGCAGTGACCAGTGAAATAGCAGGGATGGTGGAGGGATAGGACGTGAGGTAGGGCAGGATGCAGGAACTCTCATGTGATTCTTGGCAGGCCATGTCTGTCACATGTCTATGATTAGGACCGTCTAGATAATGGAAGTGTTGGATGAGCAAACACTTATAGATTTCCTAAAGATTTAAGGGTTAGTTAAATATGATCCTCGCTCTCTCACTCAAAAAAAAAAAAGAAAAAAAAAAAGGAAAAGTTTTCTCACTTTTTTGATACAATACTTCTGTTATCATGATATTAATAATTTCGAGGACACTGTGGAAGACTGTACTAAGCTGTTGCTGTGTCAATTACACAGAGCTATATTTTTGTGCTCATTATTATTCTTGGATGTCTCTAATTTACATCTAAATGTACTGACTAATTTTGATTCAATCATGTCAAAAATGATAGGTCATGTGTGGGAGGAGATGACAGTCCTACCATCAGGAATTGCCAGAATGTGAATTCCTCGGGGCAATGATTTAATGCCCAAGTCAAGCAGTGCTGTCAGAATTGGAGGCCAAATTATGACACATTATGCTGTACTATGGACTTGCACATACAATACATATGAAAAAAGTGACTGAGATTGGAGTTATTAAACTATGCTTTAACCGCTGCTACATTTTCCTTCTTGCTTTCACTCTCTCTTCCCCCGCTGTCTTTTTTTTCCCCCACTCACCACATCTGTTCAGAGGTACTAATAATGGTACAGAAATCTCTTCTGTAGCAACCAACATCCCAAGCCATTGTGAACAGCAGCCTGTGATTAAAGTGGGTGATAAAATAATGGCACTTGATATACATTTCTGCTTAGCCTTTCTTTATATCTTTTACATTTTTTCAGTAAGCTACATGTCAGCTAGATGTTCTGTGAAAGGGCAGGGCTTATTCATTCCATTGTGCTTTTTTTCCCAGGATATATTTTTTTCAATTTTAAAAGGAATCCACTGTCTCTGGATAAACCTGCTGCATAACCTTGCTCCGGAGCAATACATGGGAACTGATTTGCATATTGGATAACTAATTGAAATTATTGCATCCTTTTTGCCGTTTTGTAGCTTAAGGGGATTTATCTGTCAGGAGCAAGGTGTTTTTTTTGTTTGTGTTTTGTTTGTTTATTTTGCTTTAAGAAATGTTTGTTTTTCTACATGGCTTTTTAATACTGGCTGAGAAGCTGCAGAGCTGGTTACCATGAGCGCTGCATGCACGGGTTATTGCATGTTCAATCAATGCTGTAATTAATGTCTTGCAATCCTTGATTAGGGCCAGTGTGAAGCTGCTGAATTTGGTGATCATGTATTTTCATACTGTTAATATATGTTCACCTACTGTAGGCCTAAAATAATGCAATAATATATTTACTATGATATAATTGATAACTGAGTCAAAGTAATAGTGGTTATAGAATGGTATGATGGTATAGAATGACTTTTTAAAAAGCCCTTAGGATTTCAAATAATTTGTGTGAGAACTTGCACTAATTGATTTTATTGGCACAGGAGTGAACTGGTTTTATGATGTACATCTCAATTTTGGAATGTTTAAATGAAATGTTTTGTCATTTTGGGGGCATTGGAGATGAGCAAAAGGGAAATTTTTGGTACTGTAACAAATACAACATTTTAAGCATTGCATGAGAACCAGGTTCTAAGAAAAAATGGTTGAAATTTAATCCTATAAGCTGAGAACAGGCACTGGAATAAAGGGCCATTGCTGAATTGGGAAAAGGTTGGTCTGATTGTCATCAGGTTTGGGTTGTTTGGATGAAGCACAATGACATCTTCAGAGAGGGTTTGGAATCCTGTTTATAAACCTTGCAGCTTAATGTTCACAGAGCCCCAAATCCTGAGAAGATCAAGCAGATCTGCCTTGCTGCAGATACGTGGCCTGTGTCATTCTTTCCTTACCTCCGTGGGGCTGTTAAAATTAATTGTATCTCCACTTTCTCATCTGGGTTGGTACTGAATGCCAGCCTGGAGACTGTCTCCGTGCCTGATGTGATTGTGGCCACTCGTAGCTCCAAATGCCCAACCATGTGCTGGAAGTGTAATAGGTTTCCAAATGGCTTATGTGTTGCGTGTGCTGTCCTAACAACTGTTCCTGGTATACTCTGAGGCCATGGGAAAAAATGGAGCAGGATGGAGGGACTGCATGGGCTGGGTCTGCCGGTTGGATTGCTCAATACGATTTACATCATTGCAATGCAAGTGACAATTGTTTCACTAGGAGAATGTTGTGTTACACCTGTCTTCATGGGGGTGAGATGGTTGCCTAAAGCACTAAACATCAGAGAAAGGTCCCTCTATCTTCTGGGAGAGTTCTCAGTTGGGATGGATCTCAAAGTCTCAGGACTTTTGATATGTTGGATGATGTCTGTGCCAAAGCTGCAATGCTGGATGCTCCAAAGGGTAATGCAGACTGCAGCAGAAATTATATATCCAATCCAGTCAAGATCCTCTTTCCCAGGGGCCACTTGGGGAAAAGAGGAATAGAATTTGTCAGAACTTGGAAGGAAATAAGTGAGAGGTTGTATGCATTGGATCGGATGTTGGGATTGTTAGAGGCAATGAGGAGTGTCTATAGATCTGATTTCACTTCTGCAGGCACGCAACTGAAATTCCTTCTTGCACTGACATGGAGTAGAAATGATCTGCAGCCAACTGGATTTCATACTTCAATCTGTATTTCCCTGAATGTGGAGAGTTCCTATCCCTGATAATTACACTTCAAAGCTAACACCCTGTTAAATGAATAAAGCTATTATTTCAGTCTGTTTGGCCACAGAGTCAGTTGGTTGACATAGTGAAGGCATTAAGGAGGGATATAAACTTCACTGTTTTATGAAAAAAAGAAAAAAAGAGATATGTTTTAGAAAATGCAGCAAAATCATCAGGAATACCTTAATCTCATGATGCTTGCAAATTTTTCTGCAGAGCTTAGGCAAAACATGAATTAAGCCATTTTTCCTGACTTGCTGATCACAGTCTTGCTGAAAAAAAACCCCAGGACTAACAGCTTCCTTTCTTTTGGTAGAGGGAAAGCAAACAGCTGCCAGGGACCATACCTAGAAAGGCATTTTTCCTTTGAAGTTCAGTCACAGATTCTCAAAGATGGAAGCTCACCAGGTAAACCAGAAAGCCATAGCTCAGTAAACTGTCTTGCCATTTTGCTGGTACCTGAAAGAAACACATTTTTATCTCAGCCCCATATAATCTTGCAGAGTTTTGTACAAAATTATTTTTGGACTTCTATTTGTGGTCCTACACAAAAAAGCCAATTCATTCTTCTGGATTTCTGAGCTCTGGAAACTGGTGATATTTTGCATATGGAACCGTGCCAAGGGTCTGTCATTCCATTTTTGCTGATCAGCTTAGTTCCATCAGTTCCTCATTTTCCCAGATCTTGTTTTTCTTTGTTTTGTTTTGTTTTGTTTTCTCCAAACAAAATTTACACAGATACACCGGTGTAGTGGTTTGAGCGTTAACTGGAGTTTAAGAGCTCAGATGGTAGCAAACCAAGAATTCCTCCCCCTTTTCCCTGATAAGGGAAAAGGAGAGAAAGGAAAAAAAAGGGTAGTAGGGGAAAAGAGAAGGAGGTAAATCTACCAAAAAAATAATCTGGAGTTGGTTTGGAAGGAGGAAAAGCAAATTTTTAAACAAAAAATATATATAGCAGTAACAGGGAAGATTTACAGGGGTCAGGAATAAGGATAAATAGGAAAATATACAAAACCAAATTTGGATGGCCTTATATCTCCCTTGATGTTTGTGAATTTCAGTCCTTTAGAGAGAAGCATGGATGCAGCAGAGAGAAGACCAGGCCTGACTACGTGGCAGAACCAGGAGGCTAGCAGTGGCTGTTGGTCCTTTTGAACAGGCGAGGCAGGAGCAAAGAGAGCAAATGGCCACAGCATCTTCCTTTTTATAGGCTTGCTGGACAGGAAGGGGGAGTGGAATAGACCACCTTTGACCCAGAGGACCCCTCTCTGTTCACCTGGACCAGGTTTCTTTTGTCCCCTGGAGAAGCAGGGCTCTCACAGTCCTTCCTCCAGGATGGGTGTAACCTAGCGCAGCAGGACAGAGTGAGACTGCTTAGGTAAGCCGGTCACTGATGTGCCTAACAGTCTTGTTTTTTCAAGATTAGAGCAGAGGCAGAGGAGAAGCCAGGATGGACCCAGAGATGCTATTTGAATATCCTGTAGCTTTATCAACACATCTGGTAACTATCCAGTAATAACTTGTACAAAACAGATCATTCTTCCTTCCATAATCCACTCCACCTGTTGGAGGGCTGCCATCGGAATGACTGGCCAGTGTGGCCATTCTGGCTTGTTTTCTGGCCTTTCTTCCATGTGGTCAATAAAACTGTGTAGAAATGATTAGACTGTAACCTCATTAAGCATCTTCTTTGAACCCCTAACCTCTCTACCCTTTGCTAGTTTCTGCTTGCCAGCCTGCTAGATCTGTGATCTGCCTGCCCCACACTGAACTCTTGACAAGTTCTGAAATATTGAATATCATTTTCCAAGCTCCTTTCTGCATCCATGAATTGTGAAAGGGACTTTCCTCAACTTGTTGTATCTGTGATCCCACCTTAGTGACTTCCTGGACAAATGGTGTGGTGGAGTAGGAAGGTTCCCCCCCACACACAAAAGAATTCCACAGCTAACTCAGCCGGAGAAGCAGATGAAAGCTGTATTTTACAAGCAGATATGGAATGCAATGAATATGTATAAAAACATACAATATTTACAATATATACAGAAATATACAGCAATGTATGTAATACAGGAAACCTTTCCCCAACCCCCCCCCCTTGCGGCCAGGGGGGTTCGGCCTTTCCCTCCCTTCTCCCTCCCTACCTCCCCTTTTTCCCAAAAGGGTTAGAGAGAAAGAGAAAGGAAGGTAATTAAAAGGGTGAAAACTTGTTAAAGCTCAAAGCGGATGCAAAAGTTAGTTTTCTCTTATCTGGTTAGCAAGAATCGTAGAGAGAAACGAGCCAGCTCACAGCACAGGGGGAAGAAGAAGACGACTGACTGCCCCCCCCCGACTGAAAGACTAAACAAAAACCTACAGCCGGGTTCCACCAATGAAATTGAATTAGCATATCTCTTGTTTTCATTTATATACCAAATATTCGGCCAGAGTGTTCAGAAAGTGTCCCTTTCTTAAAGGCACAGCCTAAACCGGTCACAATCCACCCCTGCTAAACAATTTCATTGGCTGTTCGTACTGTCCATCCAATCTAAAACAATATCTACAGTTTGTAAATAAAGTTCATAGTCCATTCTGGCTATCCTCAGGTGTAGATGATTCAGAAGTCCAAGAAAGAAGAAAAATGGAAAACAGTTTGTCTCTTCGCAGACGAAGCGAAGAAAAGGGAAAACAGGGAAACAGGGAAACAGGGACTCTCAGTTGACTCAGGGCTCTCAGGGTTCTCAGGGTTCGTGCACCGTGGATTTCCTCAGGGATTCTTCCTTTGGGCGCGATGTAGCTGTACAACACTCTGAAATTAAACTCTTTCAGCTAAAGTTAAGTTTCTTTGTGGAATACACTGAATTTCACCATTCTCTTGCATTACCCAATAAGTGTGACCCGGACCTTCAGCTGAAACCACCCCTCGGACAGGTTTAGCCTCTCCCGAGGGAGAAAATACCCAAACAGTTTTACCTAACAGATTCTTTTCTCTAACAACAGGAACTCTATCACCTTCTACTTTCTGTAGCAGATCTGAATGTGCAGGTCCAGCTCGGTTCACTGAACCTCTACTATTTACCAGCCAGGTTGCTTGTGCTAAATGCTTTTCCCAGTTTCTCAAAGATCCACCCCCCATGGCTTTAAGAGTGGTCTTCAACAAACCGTTGTAGCATTCAATCTTCCCTGCAGCTGGTGCATAGTAGGGGATGTGGAATATCCACTTGATGCCGTGCTCTTTGGCCCAACTCTTTACAAGGTTGTTTTGAAATGAGTTCCGTTGTCTGACTCAGTCCTCTCTGGAGTTCCGTGTCTCCACAGGATCTGTCTCTCCAGACCGAGAATGGTGTTGCGTGCAGTTGCATGTGGTACTGGATAAGTTTCCAACCATCCAGTGTTTGCCTCTACCATAGTAAGCACATACTGCTTACCAGAACGAACGTGGTAGAATGATGTAGTCAACTTGCCAAGCTTCACCATACTTGTACTTGGACCATCTGTCACCATACCATAAGGGCTTAAGTCGTTTTGCCTGCTTAATAGCAGCACAAATGTCACAGTCATGGATGACTTGTGTGATAGCATCCATGGAAATGTCTATGGATCTGTCACGTGCCCACGGTAGGTTGCATCTCTGCCTTGATGTCCTGACGAATCGTGAGCCCACCGAGCTAAGAATATCTCACCTCGGTGTTTCCAGTCGAGATCAAGATCAGAGTCCATGTCTACTTGAGAAACTCTTGCAGCTAGATCTGCCTGATGGTTGTGTTGCTGTTCCTCAGTAGCTTTGCTCTTAGGAATGTGAGCATCAATGTGTCTCACCTTCACTGGAATTCTCTCGATTCGATCAGCAATGTCCTGCCATAGGTCAGCTGCCCAAATGGGCTTTCCTTTTCTCTGCCAACCATTCTTTTTCCAGTCCTTTAGCCAACCCCACAGAGCATTGGCTACCATCCATGAGTCGGTGTAGAGATAAAGCTTTGGCCATCTCTCACGTTCAGCTACGTCGAGAGCTAGCTGGACAGCTTTTACCTCTGCGAACTGACTGGATTCTCCTTCTCCATCCTTTGCTTCTGCAACTCGGCGTGTTGGACTCCACACTGCAGACTTCCACCTTTGCTTGTTCCCGACAAGACGACAGGAACCGTCTGTGAACAAAGCATATTTCTTTTCATCATCAGATAGGTCATTGTAAGGAGGAGCTTCCTCAGCACGAGTTACTCTCTCCTCTGGAGGTTTAGTACAGTTGGTACCTTCAGGCCAACTTGAGATCACCTCCACCAGACCAGGCCTTTCAAGATTTCCCATTCGAGCTCTCTGTGTTATCAGAGCCATCCACTTAGACCAGGTGGAATCTGTTGCATGATGTGGTGTGGAACCTTTGCCTTTGAACATCCAATTCAAAACTGGTAATCTGGGAGCTAAGAGGAGTTGTGATTCAGTTCCAATTACTTCAGAAGCTGCTTTCACTCCTTCATAGGCAGCTAGAATCTCTTTCTCTGTTGGGGTATAGTTAGCCTCTGAACCTCTGTAACCTCGACTCCAGAAACCAAGAGGTCATCCACGTGTATCACAGTATAACCAAGGTTGGAAGAGACCCCAAGGATCATCAAGTCCAACCCGTCCCAACAGACCTCACAACTAGACCATGGCACCAAGTGCCATGTCCAGTCTCCTCTTGAACACCTCCAGGGACGGCGACTCCACCACCTCCCCAGGCAGCCCATTCCAATGACGAAAGACTCGCTCAGTGAAGAACTTCCTCCTCACCTCAAGTCTAAACCTCCCCTGGCACAGCTTGAGACTGTGTCCCCTTGTTCTGGTACTGGTTGCCTGGGAGAAGAGACCAACCCCCTCCTGTCCACAACCACCCTTCAGGTAGTTGTAGAGGGCAATGAGGTCACCCCTGGTCCTTCTCTTCTCCAGGCTAAACAACCCCAGCTCCCTCAGTCTCTCCTCATAGGGCTTGTGCTCAAGGCCTCTCACCAGCCTTGTTGCCCTCCTCTGGACACGTTCAAGTGTCTCGATGTCCTTCTTAAACTGAGGGGCCCAGAACTGGACACAGTACTCAAGGTGTGGCCTAACCAATGCAGAGTACAGGGGCACAATGACCTCCCTGCTCCTGCTGGCCACACTATTCTTAATACAGGCCAGGATGCCATTGGCCCTCTTGGCCACCTGGGCACACTGCTGGCTCATGTTTAGGCGGGTGTCGATCAGCACCCCCAGATCCCTCTCTGTTTGGCAGCTCTCCAGCCACTCTGACCCCAGCCTGTAGCTCTGCATGGGGTTGCTGTGGCCAAAGTGCAGCACCCGGCACTTGGACTTGTTGAATGTCATCCCATTGGACTCCGCCCATCTGTCCAGTCGGTCGAGGTCCCTCTGCAGAGCCTTTCTACCCTCTAACTGACTAACATCTATTCCCAACTTGGTGTCATCTGCAAACTTGCTGATGACTGACTCAATTCCCTCATCCATATCATCAATGAAGATGTTAAAGAGGATGGGGCCCAACACTGATCCCTGGGGGACGCCACTGGTGACTGGCCGCCAGCTGGATGTGGCACCATTCACCACCACTCTCTGGGCTCGGCCCTCCAGCCAGTTCCTAACCCAGCGCAGAGTGTTACTGTCCAAACCATGAGCTGACAACTTAGCCAGCAGTTTGCTGTGGGGGACGGTGTCAAAGGCCTTGGTGAAGTCCAGGTAGACCACATCCACAGGCCTCCCCACGTCCACCAGACGGGTCACCTGATCATAGAAGGAGATCAGGTTGGAGAGGCAGGACCTGCCCTTCCTAAATCCATGTTGGCTGGACCTGAGCCCTTGGCCATCCTGCAGGTGTGCAATTATTGCCGCCAGGATAATCTGTTCCATCACTTTCCCTGGCACTGAGGTCAGGCTGACTGGCCTGTAGTTTCCGGGTTCCTCCGTCCGTCCCTTCTTGTGGATGGGGACCACATTGGCCAGTTTCCAGTCATCTGGGACCTCTCCAGTGAGCCAGGACTGGAGGAAAATGATGGAGAGCGGCTTGGCCAGCTCATCTGCCAGCTCTCTCAGCACCCTAGGATGGATCCCATCTGGTCCCATGGACTTGTGGATGTCCAAGTGGCTCAGCAGGTCCCGAACTAGTTCCTCATGGATTTCTGGGGTACTACACTGCTCCCCAACCCTACTACCCAGCTCAGGAGGCCACTCATCCTGGACTCCTACCTTGCTGTTAAACATCGAGGCAAAGAAGGCGTTCAGGACCTCAGCCTTTTCCTGATCTTCGGTCACCGTGTTCCCCTCCAGGTCCAGTAAGGACTGGAGATTCTTCTTGCCCTTCTTTTTAGCATTGATATATTTGTAAAATTGCTTTTTATTTTCTTTCACAGAGGTGGCCAGTTTCAGTTCCAACTGGGCCTTTGCTTCTCTAATTTTATTCCTACATAATCTAACCACTTCCATGAACATACCTCGAGAAGCCTTCCCCTCCTTCCAAAGGTGATACAGCCTCTTTTTTCCCTTAATTCCTCCAGGAGCTGCTTGCTCATCCAGGCCGGTCGCCTTCCCCGCCGGCTCATCTTTCGGCAGATGGGAACCGCCAGTTCCTGTGCCTTCAAGAGCTCCTTTTTGAAGTAGGTCCAACCCTCCTGGACCCCTCGGTTCATGAGGGTTGGTACCCAGGGAACTTTACAAATAAGTTTCTTAAAGAGGCTGAAGTTTGCCCTCCGGAAGTCCAAGGTGAAGGTTCTGTTGGTACTCCTCCCTATCTCCCTGCATATTGAAAACTTCACTATCTCGTGGTCACTGCACCCTAGGCAGCCTCCCACGGTCACATCTCCCACCAGCCCTTCCCTATTGGAGAGCAGCAGGTCAAGCAGAGCCTGTCCCCTGGTAGGCTCGCTTAACAGCTGCGTCAGGAAGCAGTCCTCTATTCGCTCCAGGAATCTTCTGGACTGCCTTCTCTCTGCTGAATTAAGTTCCCAGCAGATATCTGGCAGGTTGAAGTCACCCACGAGGACAAGATCTGATGATCTTGAAACAGCCTCCAGTTGTTTGTAGAATAATTCATCAACCTCCTCATCCTGGTTGGGTGGTCTATAACAGACTCCAACCAGGATGTCAGATTTGTTGGGCTGCCCTCTGATTTTAACCCACAGGCTCTCAATTCCCTCATCTTCCACCTCAAGTTCAGAGGCAGAAAGTGTCTCCCTAATATACAAAGCCACCCCTCCTCCTCTTCTCCCTCTCCTATCCCTCCTAAAGAGCCTGTAACCCCCCAGTGTAGCACTCCAATCGTGCCTGTTGTCCCACCATGTTTCTGAGATGGCAACTATATCATAGTTGCCCTGGTGGATTAGGACCTCCAGCTCATCTTGCTTATTGCCCAGGCTGCGTGCATTGGTGTACATGCACTGCAGCTGGGCTCCCGACCTCTCAGTTGACCCTACCTTGTGCCCTACTCTTACCTCTGCAGAGGGACCGATGTCTTCACCCACCCCCTTCAGACCTAGTTTAAAGCCCTCCTAATGAGCCCTGCCAACTCTAGTGCTAGGACTCTCTTGCCCCTTCTAGATAAATGTACCCCATCAGGACCCAGCAGGTCAGGTGCCGTAAAAGTTGCCCCATGATCAAAGAAACCAAAGTTCCTCCGCTGGCACCATTCCCTGAGCCACTTGTTGATGGTGTGGGTTCTCCCGTTCCTCTCAGTGTACTCCCCTGCCACTGAGGGAACTGAGCAGAACACCACTTGCGCGCCTGCCCCATCGATCAACTGTCCAAGGGCCCTAAACTCCTTCTTAATTGCCCTGGTGCCCTTCCTGTCGATCTCATCACTCCCAGCCTGTATCACCAGTAGAGGGTAATAGTCAGAGGGACTGATGAGCTTGGGGATTCCCCTTGCAATGTCCCTTACTCGCGCCCCGGGTAGAGAGCAGACCTCCCTGTGGGATGGGTCGGGACGACATATGGGTCCCTCAGCACCCCCCAGGAGAGAGTCCCCAACAACTATAACCCTTCTCATTTTCTTTGTGGAGCTGGTCGTTATAGCTGTTGGGAACTGCTTGGCCTTAGGCTTGGCCTTAGGCTTGGCCTTAGGCTGCCCCCGGAGCTGGTCGTTACAGCCGGCGGGGACTGCTTGGCCTTGATCTCCCCCCCGGATGGCTGCTCCTCAGCCCTCTCATCCCCACCGCCCTCAGCCTGCAGGGCCTCATACTTATTATGCAAGGGCAGCGGAGGAGGAGGAGAGGACCGGGGCGGATTTCTCTTGCCACCCTTGGCAGGGACCCGTGTCCATCCCTCTCCGTTCTCAGGGGCCCGTCCCTCAGCAGCCCGTCCCTCTCATGTGTCTCACCTGGAGCTCTTTGCCACAAGCACCAGGTTGGACCATTGTCACTTGCAGCCATGTACAAAATGTTCTTAATGTCTGGACCATCTCAGACAGGTCCCAGATCCATTGCTTGCACTACCTCTTGCTTTATCTGGTCAAAGGCTGCTTGTTGTTCAGGTCCCCAGTGGAAATGGTTTCTCTTTCGAGTCACATCATACAGAGGTTTCACAATCTGACTGTATCCAGGAATGTGCAGTCTCCAAAATCCCACTATCCCCAAGAAACTTAGAGTTTCTTGCTTGTTCATGGGATTTGCCATGGTAGAGACTCTGTTTACCACATCCACTGGAATGTGTCGGCGTCCATCCTGCCACCACACTCCCAGAAACTGGATCTCTCTGGTAGGTCCTTTCACCTTGTCTCGCTTGATGGCAAAACCTGCATTCAGAAGAATGTCAATGATTTTGTTACCTTTCTCGAAGACTTCCTCAGCAGTTTTACCCCAGACGATGATGTCATCGATGAACTGGATATGTTCTGGAGCACCACCTTCCTCCAGAGCATCATGAATCACTGCATGACAGATGCTTGAGCTGTGGATCCAGCCCATTGGCAACCTGTTGAAGGTGTACTGGATTCCTCTCCAGGTGAAAGCAAACTGAGGCCTGCATTCCTCTGCTATGGGAATAGAGAAGAAGGCATTAGCAATGTCTATGGTAGCATACCATTTGGCCTCTTTGGATTCCAGCTCATACTGGAGTTCCATCATGTCTGGTACTGCTGCACTCATAGGTGGAGTTACTTCATTCAGAGCTCGATAGTCGACTGTCAGACGCCAGTCTCCATTCAGCTTTCGCACAGGCCACACTGGACTGTTGAAAGGTGAAGGAGTTTTGCTGATGACTTTCTGACTCTCCAACTGATGAATCAGATTCTGAATGGGCAACAAAGAGTCACGGTTGGTTCTGTATTGTCTGTGATGCACAGTCTGAGAAGCAACCGGCAATTTAATGTCCTGAATATTGTGTTGTCCCACAACTGTAGATTCATCAGAAAGCTCAGGTCTAACAGACAGCTTCAGCTTTTGTCCATCAGTTTCTACAGATGCTACTCCAAAAGCCCATTTGTAACCTCTAGGGTCTTTGAAACGCCCTTCTCTCAGAAAATCAATGCCCAAAATACAAGGTGCGTCAGGTCCGGTCACAACTGTATGCTTCCTCCACTGTTTACCAGTTAAACTTATATCAACCTCCACCTTAGTTAACTCTTGAGATCCACCAGTGACTCCCAGAATAGTTATAGCTTCTGATCCCTGATAATTTGATGGCATTATGGTGCACTGAGCCCCTGTGTCAACCAAGGCCCTGTACTTCTGAAATTGTGAAGTGCCAGGCCACTGGATGTACACATCCCAATAGATTCTGTTATCTCTGTTACCCCTCTCCTCCCCCTGGCGGGAGGCAGGGCACCCCTAGTTATGGGGAACATGCCCACATGTGCAATGAGCACAGTGTGCAGTGTTAGAACTGGAGCCACTGTTGGAACTATTAGAGTTGTCCTGGGGAACTGTAGAAGTAACAGCTACCCTTCTGGTGTTGCTACCTCGGGTTCTGCCACTTTGCAGTTCCCTCAGTCTCCTGAAAAGATTAGCAGTTGGTTGACCATCCCATCTGTTCATGTTCTCACCAAACTGATCATGCAGAGTTATCCAGATACTCGCACGTGATTGCCTTGGTGCTCTGCTTTGGTTGGATCTGTTTTGGAATGACATTCTTGGAGGACGTCTGTTCCTCACAGAGGAAACCTGTATCCACCTGGAGGAAGAATTGGAATTATCTCTTTGTGCCAATTGGGAGAAAGTATTTTTAAATTCATCCTTCAGCTCTTTCATGCAGTTCTTAATTTTTCCAGACAGAGTTTCAATGGCCAGAGTGTTCAGAAAGTGTCCCTTTCTTAAAGGCACAGCCTAAACCGGTCACAAATGGAAAGGAGGGAAGACATTTTCCTTGGCCTGAAAGAATGCGACTCTCATTGAACATGCCTTCCCTAAGCTTTGTCCTTTCAAAGGCACTGTAAGCTAGTACTAGCACATACCCATTTGCCCATCTACACACCTGTGAATTAGTTTTGTGCACAGCTAGTGGATGGCTGGATTATCTGTGTCAAGTAAAACTAGTAGCATCTCATTGTCTTTTCTCTTCTGTCTTGCTGGGTTGAACTGCATTTCTGTTGTGTGTCAGTGTAAAATGGTATTTGGTTTAATCATGGCCTCTGACATAAGCATAACTGATTTCTTCCCTTTAAGACATTTAAAAGACCAGATGGCCTCTAATAGTCATTGAGCCTGTCTCCATAGCTGTCTGAGAGAGAAGCACATTCAGAAGGCAGATCCCACAGTCTTGGTGACATATGTACCTGGCCTGCGTAACATTTTATCCTTGATGTACAGTGGGCCAAACTGGCTGGATAAAGGTCCAGTAACACAGATGGACTCTGAAGAGTACTTGTGACAAAATAGTTGCCTTACTGAATTTTTCCTTAGGGAACTTTTGCATTCTGCCAGATGGACTAGCCCAGTGCTTCTTACCTAACATTTCTGCAAGACTACATATATTTAAAATAGCTGTGAAAACCAGACATTGACAGATGCTTAGAAAGCCATCTTATGCTAAATAAGAAGAGAGGGACATTTCAGACATACTTGACCTTTTCTTTTTCTGGAATTCCTATGCAGTATGATAACAATAATTCTTAGGAATGGAATGAATTTTCAGCTATGGAGATACAAAGCTTGCAGGATAGAAATATTTGTGAGTCTGGAAAGCTATTTGGTGAAACCTCAGGATTAGCTAAACATAGCCTGAACTTGCAGAAGTTCTGTAAACTAATCCATGGATGCATTTTCAGTCATAGTACACAGAGGACAGATCTTGCCTGTCCAAGAAAGTACCCCCAGTCATGTTTCTCCTCTTCTTCCAATGCCGCTGCCAGTCACTGATATCAACTGATTTTTTCATGCTGGCAACTGCCTCAGAATGCACTTTATTGAAAGATGGAGGATGAGTAAGAAGGAGAGTTTGACAGTGAGAGATCAGAGCTGGTTTTGTGCTCTTTTCACAGTGTGGGAAGTCTCTAACGAAGACAGTGGATCTCATGTGAAAAGGACATCTAGCCCTCAAAAAATGAGAAGATATGTGACAAAAGAAGAATACCAACCAACAGAACACCTACTATTAGAAACAGGAGCAGGAAGGTGGTGGAGAAGCCAGCCACTGCTGGAAAAGGAAGCTTTGTGAAATGGCTTGCACAGAAAGAGCAGCTCTTAGGAAAAGTCTTGGAGGGTGTGGGTTGCTGTCTGATGGGAAAGAAGGGTGTAAGGATGGGATATCTAAGCACAGGTTCAATTTGCATTTAACACTTTTCTTCTTACTCCTTTAACTTCCCAAGTAGTGTGGAAAATCTGTTTTCACTGCCGTATAAAAGTGTTCCAAAGTTAACCTCATTATGAGCAAAGCAGGAAAAATGCATATGTGAATACATGCGCTAAGTAAACTGAATGGCCCAGTTACATCCTGGCACCAGTGCTTCAGACGAGTGGAATACAAAAAATGCTTCTTCAAAGCTGTATATTTCTGTAAAGAAATCTTTCCTGTTTGGCATTGTGGTAAGATGGGTTTATTATTCAGATTCCAGCGAATGCTGTTTTCCAGATGTGACTTCACTAGTTACTCCAAGCTATTAAACTCTCAGTGCCCTCAGACTTGACACATATTTGACATATAAACACCATTACGCAAATAAAATAGAAAATCCTCAGAAAACAGATCTAATAACATCAGAGTGGTAAACCTTTAACGTTAGTTGGGGATAATATGAATTACCAACAGCAAATAACAGACTTGAAAACTGTGTTAGCAGGACAGTGCCTGTGGTGTAAAGAAACACAAACAAGCAGAGAAAACAAAATGCTGTGGCTGGAATTTGATTTGGAGAGCTGTTCTGGTGGGTAACTGTAAAAGGCTCTGCGTGCGTATTTTTATGTGGGTGATGGCACATCACCTTGGTTTGAATAATCAGTAATTAAGGTGTTCAAAATAGCTGACATGATTTACTGGCTTAGGTTGGATGCTGTTGGTCTCAGTCACAAACCTGAGTTGAGTTTTGTGAGGACTTCTTCATATGGCTCATGTAGGGAGAATGGGGAACTGATTTAACGCTTTCTGCTTTCTTCCTGCTCTGCTTGCGTCTTTGTATGAAATGAGTAATGATTTTGTTTCTTCTGCCTGACTTTGCTGAATGATTTACATTCAAGAAAAATGATTCCCTGTGGAAATAACAGTTATTAATTTCCAGTACCAAGGCTAAAATAGCCTTGATACCATCATGATAAAGAATAGTATGGTTAGAATCATTGTGGTATAGCATTCACTATGACTTTTTTAAATGTTAATTTGGTCTCTTAATTTGACCTCCTGTTAGGCACTTTATGAAATGAAGATAAAAATAGAAAGGGTAATACATTAATGCTTAATCCACTTAATGAAATAGGATTTCCTTTATGATTTCATATAAATTAGTGTATAACTGCAACTATTTTACCTGACATAATAATAGAGATTAAATTAATTCTCAGCTGTAAATCCTAGCGGTTCATTTTGAAATGGTCACTTCACCCCTGTGGATTACTACATTTTACTATTGTCCAGTAGGCTTAGATTGCATTTTCACTTTATGCTGTCTTCTAGTTACTGGAGTTGTTTCACTCCTGTGCCTGATACCCTAAGGATGTGAAGAATGCCACGGATTAATACATGTCACAGGAATAATTAATAATGGTACCTTCTTCACACAGGACTGTTTTGAGGTGGGTTGAACAGGGTCACTTTTTTCTTTTCCTAAGTCATGGAAAGCAATTAGGGGATGGGGGGATAAGAGAGGCTTTGGATTCTGTAGTTTGCCTTTCAGGGGAATAAATAATTTGCACCTTAACATTTCTTAGTGTTCACAGCTTATTGGAAGACATCTAGGTTTCAAGGCTAAGCCCTGTGGATATCAGCCACTATCCCTTGAACTGAGTCTTTCCATGGTGTATGTATGATAACTGGTATCATTACTGCCGCATTGTGGATTGAACCAATAATGTCAAAAGCATGAATGGCTATGACTTGAGCTAAACCTCTTTCACCCTGGGTGGTCATAGATTCTGGGGTGCCTGCACAGGGGAAAGACCGGTAGCTCAAACACTACCAGGCCTTCACGCTCAAGGACCTGTGGAGGTCCTGGAAGAATTAACCACATTAATCTTCTTTCATCAAATCTATACACTGCAGAGAAAACCAAGTAGACAGCAAATTTATACTTTCTGTGTGTGGGTGCGTGGACTGTTTATGGGACTGGGATGCCACTTAAAAGAAATAAATTGTACTTGACCATATCTGTTTGGCTGCAGTATTAAATTTATTTTTGCTGATGAGCTCTTGAGGACTTGGTGGAGTCAATTGCATCACGGGCTGATTAAGATTTCTCCACAACTGTTTTGCACGTTTGCAGCCTCTGTAGAAACACTGTAATTACTCCTCATTTGTAGGTGTGTGAGATCAGAATCATCTCTGGCTACGGACAGCTGCTTTTAACACGAGTGTGCTTTCCCCTTCTGCCAGTGGATTTGATTTGTACCAACTATGTGCATGGTTTTGATTGAGTAATAAATTCCCAGTTATTTAGTACACTGTTCTGCCTCTTCATTTACATCACCAGGACTTTTCCATTAATGTACAACCTTGTATTCAGTTGGGACCAAGTAATATTCCATGTGTACCTATTTTAGTCCATTAAAATATTACACATT